>JAPTHN010000028.1:0-1200000 GCA_026936325.1 Platynereis dumerilii
AAAAATATATAATGAAAACTGTTGTCAAGAAGCAGTTTCTCGTGATTACGGGTGCGGGGGTAAAGGAACTGTAAGTTTTAACAGGTTGAATTAACATGTCTTCAGCATTATGACAAGCAGAATGCAATTTTCATGGTGAAGCAAAAAAACAAAACGTAATGGAACAGTCGAGTCACTGGACACTTCTTTGTACTTATGCAATACAGTTTTTTTAATCTTTATATGAAATCAAATTATATTGACAAAAAATATATAATGAAAATCTGAGGACTGGACAAGTTGTGACCGCCAATCAAATTGCTAGAACTACTGGAGTAACATACATTTTTAGATGTGTTGCCTTGGAAAAAACAATGTTATTCTTTCATTCACATTGTAACCTGGAGTAGACTCCTTGAAAAAAAATTATACTGTTTTGGGGAGGTGTAACCAGAGCATTGAATGGGACAGGGCAGCTGAAAATAAACACAGGTTTACACTGTAGGTGTGCCATCAGCAGAGGAATACTCCCAAGTTCCGCAGACAAACTTAATCATGTCGTACAAACATTGGACAGAACTTGAGCAGGCAAAAGCAGGTTTCCAACTTGTCTTTTTGATTGTGTTGGGGTCACTGATCAACTCTTGAGGGCACACGCCATCTGGGTCCTCCTTTCAATGTCATGCGATCAATCTACTTTTGAATTGCCATCACATGGATTCCAAAGAAGACATCAACAAGAATGATGCCACAATCAATGAACTGGATTGAACTGTCAGTAGCAAAGAAGAGCAAAGTCTTTTGGGATCTTCATTTAATTGCATGGGGATGTATTGGATGTTTACGACAAGATACAGAATACACACTTTTCTTGCTAATCAAAGGCTATCACATGAATACAGCGGTACCTACGTTGTAAGACCCCCTGTTGTAAGACCGACCTGACTCATATGACCACCTTCCTCTCGCACTAAGTAGTATATTTTCAGTGTATTCTGCACCCTGACGAGAGACTGCAACCCCACGAGAGACCGCGTCATGACCGTAGAAGGGGCGTTCTCATAACCAACGTACCACTGTCTACCGCATAAACAATGAAAAGCCACAGCTTGAATTGCAGTACAAGGAATTTGGTACAATCATAACAAATTTGTTTGTTTTATGGTTCCAGTTCCATAATCTACTGCAAATGCAAATTTTTCTCAAACATGAAGGCTACACTTTGCATGCATAGAATATCACTGCATTTATATATCCTTAATAAAGTCATGAAAGGACTGTTATTAAGTATAAAGAACAGTCACAATAAGATGAATTGAGCTGAATTATCTTTGATATTTTGATGGCTTGTGCCTTTTTTTCTAAACCATTACCGTGATAGCTGTACAAAGGCACTTTTTTAAAGACTTGTAACAAGGGTTTGCCATCTTGAAACTTCAGAATCAAATTGTAATTTGGTCCGTGATATTTTCACATTTCATTGTGGGGATGGTATCTTGATCTTCATGACTCTGCTTGGACAAAGTGATTGAAAAGGGAAAAGTAGACGAAACTGAACATATTACAATGAAAAAAGAAATGAAATAGGTTTCATTTTCCAATTATTCATTGTAGGGTATAAAATAAGAATATTTGATCACTGTGCATATATTGTCTTGCGCGGACTATGGCCATTAATATGAATAACCAATCGTTGTTCTTAAGAACTGGCGTTGAGATATCACACATTACAAATTTGCAAAAGATGACCAATTGACAATCATCAGGCAGACAAAAGTATCAAATTGGTTGAAATACAAAATATATTGTGGAGATTCTACAGTTCACCACAATTTAGCACAACGTGGGTGAATTTGATCTCTGCACAAATTCAGATTGATCACTGCAACTTCAGATTGATCACTGCACATTTTGGGATCGTTGCATGCTTATTTTATACCCTGAAATTTCATTGTAATTTCCATAATGAATCTTGAAGTATGTAGGAAGATGTACGTACATCATTCCTCACAGAAATAACAAATTTCTACAGGAAAACGCCATCCTTTGGGCATTACATCATGTATTTATGCACTTGGTAGGCTAATGATGGACAGGAAGAGGGCACAGCAATAAAGCATTGGATGATTGAAACTGGTCTTGTCTTAAACGTTTGAGCCTCTTCTAACATAAAAATGATGATAACAAAGATAAACATAATTGACATTAAAACTGATTTGTAATCATTAGAAAATAGCAGAATACATGATAATGTTTAAGCATAACACCATGTAAATGAACAGTATGAACCTAGAAATTTCCATAAGCAGAGATAGAAAAAGTAAGTTGCAAAGTAATTTCTGCTAGTGGGTGGAGTATAAATCCAATTATCTCATTTTTCATTTCTACAAATTGAATTGCAAAACTTGCCAGTATGACATTAGACCTCCATACTTTTGGCAAAGGAACTTTCTTGGCTTACTTTTAAGAGCAGTATCAAAAGTAGCAGACATGAGAAAGACTTCACACATCCAATGTAACACAATAAAGAAACAGTGTTGACCTGATCACCTAAGACACATTCTACATATCAACCAATATTGCCAAAAACCTTGATGGTGTCAGGCAAACAAGAAATATATACCAAATGGGACAAATACTGATTCTGATATGATTTTTTTTTTGCGTCTCTCACAACATTAGCCACTGACATTAGGCAACTTGTCATTTCCTATTTCCGCAATAATAGGGACCAGCTAGGCATGGCCAAGTGGCCATGGATCTATTGCTGCAAATATAGCCTTTCTTTTTTGCCGTAAGCTTTCTTTTGATACCTCTTGATGTAACATATGTAATATAACCGATTAACAAACTCAAAGATGTCATCATTCAGTAATTTTTTAGCTCACCCAATAATAAAAATCTTCCCGGTAACTGTAAATGTTTCTTTCTCTTCATTTTAACTGTAACAGTTAACACCTCATCAAATGACATATTCTCATTTGTTACATATTTTTTTCATGCAGTCAGACCTAGTATATGCTTCTTAGTTATGATTAATTAGCAATCAAATTCCCTCCTTCTTTTACATGGTAGGCTGTAACGCTGACATTGCTTTACTTCTGCCTTCAGAGGAAAGAATCACAAAGTCATTGGTTTAAATTTAATACTCTAAATATGAGACCATGACAATGCAATCAACTCGATCTCAACTGCAATTGAGCAATAGAAAAGATTAGACAGATGAAGAATAAGAGACTGAGAGGATTGAAAGATAATGGGAACTACATCTTCGCAGAGCAGACAAATTTTCAAATTGCCCAAGGACAAGCATATAACACCAGCAAGGAAACATAATTCTGTCATTTTTGTAAATCTTTAATTTAAATGGGACAAATTATTATAAGAGATTTCTCACAAGCTTTCCAGACATCTCTTACAGTAGACGAACGACAAGCGCTTACATAAAAGCACTGGAATATTTCTCGCGAAATATCCCTATCCCTGCCATGTTATTCTGTATGTCTCTTTAAAAGCAGTTTGTGACGTCATATCCTAGACTTGCAATACTACAAGGAAAAGTAATTTAAGGTGTTGGTACACCACTTATCAATTAGGTCACAAGCAACCAAATGACACATAAGCAGTCTTTTGCAATGCATTTCAACTTTTAAAGGGCTTGTTGTGTGGTCATGGATGTCCAACAACAACTGAATGTAAGTACACGTCATTCTTCGACTGTAAGAGCATTTGCTGGTCATATCAAATGTAGGGACTCGACTCAGATAAAGAAAAAAAAATCTGTACATAACAGTATACCCACAGGCTCGTTGATTTCAATTTGAATTGAATCTTTTCTCACAAGGACTTTTAAACCCCAGCCCACAAGCTTATATCCTTATTGAAAAACTATGAAGCTGGTATCCAAACATAAAAGTGCTATCTCTATTGGGTCCATGTCTCAAGCATAACTCTGTCCCTGTACTCATCACGCTCGTCAAACGCTGCATGTGCCACATCCCAGGCATTAACTTTGTTTTGCAATAGTACTGTACTTCATCAATTCCTACCATCTTTATAATACACCTTCATTTGACACCTTTCCCTTCAACTTTTGATCAATGTGCAGAACTGGGTCATATGCTTTCTGTCAGGCTATTCAGGTGGCAGCCACCAACATACTGACCATAGGCCTCATAAATACAAAGTACAATGGTTTTCCAAGCCCAATCTGACATTTTGCATCAACAACAGACATATCACCTTTATATTTGCATTTAATGCACACTGCTTCATAAAAATGTTCAATGTTCATGTATGCTTATCAATTTGGCCCACCATGTCCTCCTTCACTGTCATACTCAGGCACAAACATCCTAGCTTCAAATATCTGCTTGCAACGGGTTTTCAAGTAAGCCATAAATAACGTAATTACAAAATGTGCTTGTTATTTCATTCATTGCATTACCAGCAACATAATATGCAGTTGGTCAACTTGATCATGGAAGTTGCTAAAACTTCGGCTGAGTAGCATCGAGAAAGTAAACTTCATATCAAGTAATTTACTCCAAATTACTGGCTTTCTCAATATATCACACTGCGCTGTGATGCCGCATGTAATATCCGGCTAAAGTATCTGTAGAATGCAATTGCCTGTTTCATCTGACTGTTTGGTGTGGGGCTTTGGATTACATCTGAGGGCCTGGCGTGATTTTATGTGAAAAGCCTTTTGCAAGGCAGTCAAAGCAATAAACAAAATTAGGTCCACTCTAAAAGTTTGTTTAACACTGTGAAAGGGAATTGTTGTTCAATTTCCATTTCTTTTCTTGGGAAAATTGCATTCAGTATCAGTTCTACAAAAGGCATAGGTGTCTTTCTTAAATCATCATGAGCATTTGGATTAGGACATCAAACATGCGCTCCAGCATTATTTAATCTAAGCAAATGATTTCAAAGAATATCTCAAAAATTCTGGGGCAATCAAAGATTGCAAAATTTGTTGAGCACTGACATATTTTATCAACTCAGTTTGAAAATAAAATAATAGACCAGATTCTTTTAATTTGTTTGAACATGAACAAATCTATTACAGAAGGATATTTCGGTTGGCCATAACCCTCCATAAGGCGAAAAAGTTCATCATGCCCTTCAAACATTGGAGAGAACTGGAGCAAAGCAAGGACAGGTTTATTAACTTTATAACCAGTCTTTTGGATTGCAGATTGTTCTTTGATCAAGTCTTCAGGGCATCAGCCATCTGGAGTCTTCTTTCAAATGTCGTGTGGTCAATCGACCCTTGAAATGACATCAGCTAAATCAAATCAACTTCAAGGAATACGCTGTAAGACTGATGTCTCTATAATCAATCTAACCTAAACTGACAAGTGCTAGCTATATGTATAAGAGATTTGAGTTGGAAACACCAATGGCTTTCGGGATCTTCATTTAATGGAACATCAGAGGTTTTTGTACAAGAAGACCTAAACAATGCAAACCGTGAAAGATGTCAATTGATGTGATCAAATGGATATGCCCTGCTCTCAAAGCACAGTGACAAGCCTCAGTCTAGCTTAAGTGTCACTCAAGGATTAGTATGTGATTCAGAAAAAGCTATAACCAACTGAAATTCCGGAAACCTGTAGAGAGAAACTGCCAGAAATTCACAAATGTATTTGGCTTCACTCTTTTTCTGAATAGACTATTTTCATATATATTTGTTTAATAAAATTTCCTTACATTGGTTTTTATCAATCATGTTTTAAATAGCAGCTAAAGACCAGGCATCAACTTGCTTTAATTAAAAGAAATTTTGAAAAAAAGGCCATCAGTAGAATTTGAACTGGCTGCTGTAATATCATATTGAAATTTCTTTGCCGTTATATGTCAGACATCATTTGTGTACAACTGCAATCCACTTCTCGTTAAATTCTAAACCTGACAAATTAATACGTGTATTTATCTTCTGACTCAGAAAATGTGTGTATTGTCCCTTTGTATCTATTTTGCTGTCATCTAAACATCTCTAAACGTTTGAATCACATAATGCCTAATGCTAATTCATTTCTTATCAGTAAGAAGGGATTAATTGATTGCCTAATGAATACATTGAATTATTATTATTCGCATCACCAAGATATTCTACTTTTATTAATGCTATCTCTTAGGTAAGGTCATTGTGTGAATGTATTATCAATCATTAGAAAGGTTTCAATTCAGCCTTCAGAAGAAGCAAGCAAACCATCATCAGTTGAAATGTCATGTTCTAATGGAGAGATCATATGGATGCAATCAATTAGATGAAGGAGACCAACAGGAATGATTAGAGACATGAAGAATGAGAAACTGTGAAGAGATAATGGTAATTAGAATTATATCTTGGCTTGCCAGACAAGTTTTAAAAGACCCAAGGATCCACATAGAACATTAGCTCACAAGAGTTGTTTCAGGATATAAATGTTTTGAGCATTTTAAAAGTTGTGTTTATCAGTAATTATTCAATGCTTGCTGAGAGATGACACCAGAAGTTACCTGGAATATTTCCTGTTTTTCGAGATATTTGTTAGTGACTAAATAATGCAAGTTGTAAAAAGTATATACAAAGTTTTAGTTGAAGTCCCAACTAAACTGTAATCCATCCCTAGGAAAAATGTCACCGTTTAAACAAAACCAGTATAGTACATAAATCTCTTATATCTACTGTGTATTGTCCATAAGTCAATTCCGCTATGAGCCTATGACACCGGACAGCTTGTTACTCTCTATGTGTCATTGACAGGACAAGGCAGCTATTGCTATTTATCTCCTGCTTCATATACATCATCATTCTTTTACTGTCACCTTGTGTAGAGCCAGCTGTGATGACCCAATTACATAGGCATTAGTTGTCTCGACAAAAGAGCTAATATGATTTGTTTCCCCAGACTACATGCCTCCTACTAGAAATATTGCTCTATTCATATATAGTATTCTACCGATCTGCATTGACACATCTTGTCCTTAGTGTTTGTCTCAAGTGCTCTTAGTATTAATCATCTGCCTTTTCCCCCTTGTACATATTTAAACATTTTGTCACTATGAGATTAAGTGGAACTCTTGAACATAGCCAGAAATGATCTCCCTGATCGTCTGATGGAAATAGACCTTAGTGTATTTGATTTCTCATTCATAATTGCAAAAGAATTCCAAAACATAAGACCGCAGCTGAGCTAATTGACAATTACATGTATTTAATGATAGCATGGGTAACAAAGTTAAGAATCCGGTTGACAATTCCTTCAATAAAGCAGACATGAGCAACATATAGTGTTAATCTTATCATCAGTTCTGTCTGAATTTTAAGCTTCCTTGCCGAATTTCTAGTGTTTTCGGAAGGGTAGACTACACGGCACGCTCCCCTGCAGCATGTCTATAATAATTTCAGTTTATAGGTGGAACTAAAATAAACTTTTCTGCTTCATCTTTTTCAGTGAATCAAAAACCTATCGGTGGGTGACAAGACATTCAAATTTAATAAAATTTCGAAATTTTTAAGAAGTACCACATAGGACAAACATGTAGCAACAAAGTTTTCTTCAAAACTCCCCATTTTCCTATTCATTCAGCCATACTCCTTTATTTTGTCTAAAAAGTGCATCTTTCATCAGTCAGATTGTATCATACAAACTCAGACCATGCTGTTACAAAATTATATCTGCATCAATCTTGTCGATGGACTAGGTAAAGTAATTTTTTTCTTTGGGATGTCATTTTGTGTTGGGTTGGAAGGATGGCAGACAGATAGAGCTTCTACGCCTCTTGTCACTGTCATTTGTAATATACTTTCCTGATGATTCCTTTATGATTAACATGAAAGGATGGTTCGCTCCATCATTCGAGAGCTCATCACCTCTTACGACTGAGTATATCAGTGAGATATCTCTGATGCTAGGGGATACTGCACCCCTTTGATGCATAAGGTGGAAAAGATAAAAGTGTAATTTTTTCGTTGTAGCACAAGCAACTTAGCAGATTTCAAATATATAACGCGACACTATAAGATAATTCTAAATTGCTCGCTTCTGCCTCGAAGATCCCTAAAAATTTTCCGCATTCATAAATATGGTTTTAGGAGTACTAAACCAAGAATAACTCTATGTATAATATATCCATGTGTATATCTTCTGAACCAGGAAACAGCAAATTTCAATCCTTGAAATATCCTTGTCATTGTTAAACCTTGAGTGACTTTTTAAACTAACTGAGCTATTTCTCTACTGAGCAGAGGAGGTTTGCCAAAATTCACAGTTTCAGAGTGACAACAACATCCAATGTAGAGTAGGGTGTCCCAATAAAAGTGAAAGTCTGAAATTCATTCGGGCTAACCTCTAAATGTGTTCTATAGCCCCTCTCTGACTCCCATGTAAAATTTCAGCCCATTTGAAGGTGTTTTAGATGTTGCTCAAGAGCCCCAAAGATAGATAGGGGTTTAACATTGAATTTTCGTGCGAGAATGACTATTTTAGCTAATAGCTCACAATTTATCGGTTTCGGTACACCCAAACACATGCATTGTTGATACAAAGAGGTATAAACTATTCTGCACACTGTGGTACCAATTTCATATTTATACATTACTTGGTTCTTGTGTAATTGGCAGATGTATACTATTTCACATGAAAAATTGATGCCAAGGCAAAACACCTTTCTTAATGAAGATTAATGGCAGACTAATTTTAAATTTTAAGCGTGAGACAATCACACATTGGTTCCATACTATGGACCGTAGTGTGACAGGTACACAATAACATCAACCAATGTCTTACAATCTGTTACAGACTACTGAAACAATCTTAAGAAGTGTTTTAATCATGGAAAATCGCATAATTAAGTATATCCCATGCATGTAGATTTTCTCTATACCCAAGCAAGTTAAATATATAAAATTGGTACCACAGTGTGCAGAATAATTTATACATCTTTGTATCAACTATCCATGTGTTTAGGTGCACTGAAACTGATTATTTGTGAGCTATTGGCTTAAATCATCCTCATATGTCAGTGTAGGCTGGTGAACCTACCTTGACCACATGATACACTCTTTTGTGAAGTTGTAACAAAAAGATTACCTCTCCTCCGGTGTGACACACATAATTTTAAAACAGTTTCAGATCTCTCAAAGCAAAGAATGCTTGAGTATTTCATTGTTTTCTGTTTGTTGTTTCAATTAGTTTCCTTGTAGAAAACCATAAACAATCACTTAAATCATGCCGGAAAAAAGCTGTTACAGATGATTTCATATTTGTAGACATTTGAGTTGGAAAATACATCATTTTTCTTGCAATTTTCATTGGTCGAGAGAAGGTATGACACCACTCTCTCCTGAAAAGTGACATAGCATTTTACATGGGTGACCATGGCATTCTAAGCCATTGATCTCCTAACAGGGACTGACTTTAGCAGTTTCAAGTGAGAGTTTCAGTTTGTGTTTCACACATTTTTAGTACACACATTCTGCAAGTCCAATGGGCTACTGTGTATTCAGACAATTGGGATCAGGTGACCGTGATCCATGGATGTAATGACTGTTTATACAGCAAATAAACATGTATAATTGTGAATATAATTGTGAATATAATATTTTCTCAGAGGAGGGGCTCAGCTCAGGTGGCAGGACAATGGGCTACCAATCGCGGGGTCCCTGATCAGATC
Organism: Platynereis dumerilii; assembly: GCA_026936325.1. NCBI lineage: Eukaryota > Metazoa > Annelida > Polychaeta > Phyllodocida > Nereididae > Platynereis > Platynereis dumerilii. The sequence continues at coordinate 9,646 of JAPTHN010000028.1, forward strand.
CTCACTGTGATTTTCTTATGAATGTTGGACACATCACTCGGCCACCATCCTGTCCTGAGGGACTATTCAGAATTTATGATTCCGGGGAAGGGGGGAGGGAGGTTGGGGGTTTTGTTGGAACTTTCTGTCAAAAATGTATACCCCCCTTTGGTTTCATGCTTATCTGTACCTTCATACATTCCAAGCAGATTTTTATTATGCCCCCCTTCTTTTGTTAAAATTTCATACCCCCCTTAATCATGTTGCAAGTAATAAGTACCCCCCTTGAAATATGTGTGAAAAATAGGTGATCCGCTGGGCGAAAATCCCATTCCCCCGGTCATAAATTCTTTTTGGCCTGCAAGGTAAATAGTTTCTGGACAAAAGGCAAAAATTAGTACTGCCCCCCCCCCCTCTTGAAGCATGTAGCACCAACTCAGGTAAAACTCCAGTCTCCCCCTCAACCCAGATTTAACATCAATTTAAACAATCAACTGCTGTACACAGGAGTGTGAGATACAACAGTTCATGAAGAAACGAAAGAAATTCATGCGGATTGCAGTTTGACATCTGTAAACAACTGCCACAATATCAAGTTGGCCTTCGCAGGATACTATTGGTCAAAATGATGACATCTTTTTTCCAGCAATACATCACTTGCTTGAAGCAAGCTGAAAAAAGTGACACGCAATAGGCAACTTGACCAATCACCTGGCAGGATTTTCTGATGTCAGACTAGAAATTCTGCAAAATATTTTGTTATTTCATCAATGTCTACAAATATGAAATCATCTGTAAATGATTTGAAACCTTCAGTATTTTATGGCACTTATTGGCAGGGTGAGTGTAAATGAACCTTGCAATGGGAGGATGGCTGAAATAGCCATTTTCGCACGAAAATTCAATGTTAAACCCCTATCTATCTTTGGGGCTCTTGAGCAACATCTAAAACATCTTCAAATGAGCTGAAATTTTACATGGGAGTCAGAGAGGGGCTATAAAACACACTTAGAGGTTAGCCCGAATGAATTTCAGACTTTCACTTTTTTTGGGATAACGTAATATAGAGCCATGCATTGAAAGGGAAAACTGTGACAATTACATGATTGTACAACAATAAAACAATAAAAGGGTGGAAAATAAATTATTTGACAATGCAGCACAAGTAAATTGGGAGATTTAAAGACATTTATACATTTTATTTTAACTCCAAATTAGACATCACCAAAATACTTATACCATTGGAAAAACCAGTATCTAACTGACAATATTGCATGTTAGCGCCCTGCTAAGGATTAACATTGTTTACAACAGCAAACAAACAATGAGATTATGGTTTATTTTGCTAAAGTTATAAGTTAAAACAAATAATAGAAGAAGCATATTCTTCTAACTGACAAAAATGCATGTTAGAACCTTCCAAATCGGTGTCTAACTAATACCTGGAGTTAAAATGCATGACATCGTGTTTTTTCGTCAAGAGTCCGTTAGAACAAGGCCCTTCATATATTTGATAAGATTCTGAAATTTGTGCATTATAGAAATGTAACTGGAAAGTTATGAAAGGAAAAGGTCAGTCTGAATCAATACAAGTTACAGGGCAGATTGGTATGATGTTTTTAGGGCAAGTGACCCCAACTCCCTCAGACAAGCTTAATCATGTCCTACAAACATTGAAGAAAACTGGAGCAAAGCAAGGGCGGGTTAAGAACTTGTCTGTTTGATTGCTGGTGGTTTAATCATCAACTCTTGAGAGGGCACAAGGCATCTGGGGTCTGCCTTCAAATATCATGTGATCAATCGACTTGACTAACCATCAGCTGAATCAAATCAACTTGAAAAGAGGAATCAGTGAGACTGATGTCCCAATCTATGGAAAAACCTAATCTGTCACTAGCTCTTTGGTTCAGAAATGTAGCTTGAATACTGGCAAAAATTAAATGAAATATCCATACATTTTTGGCTCCTTACCCTGACCTAACTTATATTGTAATAAGAAATTAATCATTTTAAATCCCACACCCCAGTTTTTCCAGAGCTAGTTTATAAATTTTCTAACAGGTGACTGTAATGAACAACTGCCATTTCTCTTTGACATGTCACTTGTATGCCTCAAATGCTGCAATGAATGATTCTCATACTATAGATATTCTTATCTGCGTCAATTACAACACAAGCCTCAATCGTCAGGCAACTTGTCATTTCCTATATCCAGAATAATTGGGACTAGCCAGACATGACTGAGTATCTATTGCTACAAATACGGCCACTTTTTTGCCATCACATAACACTGGAACTTGCTGAAGTAGTATCATTTCAACATTTCGCGAACATTATATATGTCCTACGGTACTTGTGTGCAGCTGCAGTTAATTATATTAGATTAGATTATTTATTTTTTCCAAACAGATGTTAAATATAATTCAACAACAATAGGTGAATCATAAGTACTGTGTTGTATGTAGATAACTTCTCCTATGTTGTTACTTTTGCGTGTACTTATTGCCTTTCGACAATGATCAATTCAGAACACATTAACAATCTTTAGAAAGGTTTCAATTCATACTTTAGAGGGAGTAAGCTAACCGTCATCAGTTGAAATGTCATTTTCTAATGGAGAGATCATATTGGTGCAATCAGTTAGATGAAGGAGACCATTAGAAATGATTAGATACATGAAGAATGAGAAACCGTGAAGAAAGAATGGTAATTAGAATTACATCATTGTCCGTCGGACAAGTTTTTTTAAAACATAAGCATCCACATAGAACATCAGCAAGGAAACATTATCATAAACGGTCGAAAAAAAAGAAGTGACAAACAAGGTTGCTCCGACAAAGGTTTTGTTGGACAATATAAAAGAACATTTTTGTTAAATTTCCTTTTTCTTAATGGCTTCGTTTGACTAAATATACCTTTTGCAGCAAATATCCAGGTTTATGATGTATGCATAGTATTTTATCCTTTGTTAGCTCTCTCTTTGTGGATGAACATTAGATGATGATGCACTAGTTTTCTTGCGCGTGATCATTTGTCTTTGAAATGTCAACCCTCTACAGTCTAGGGCTGGCCCTTTTTCAATTTTTTTTGAAAAGTCCTGCTCCATCATTCTAATATGAGGCCTCTAGGTCTTAGAAACCACCTAATACCAAAATTTTGCAAATTTGATGAAAAAAACCCAGGCCCCTGGGCCATTTTAGAAATTACGTTTTAGATAATAAGAAAAAACGCAAAAACACCCTCTATCTTGAGAACTAAAGCAGCTAGAGACATGACATTGACACCAAAATGTCCGGCATACCCACATTTATATTCATCATCAATACATTTTAGGGCCCTAAACCCAATACTTTTTGAGTTATTGGCAAAAAACCATATTTTGGCCTTTATTTTTATGAAAATCGTCAGCAAAAATTCAATTAATTGTGTAAATCATCGAAGATAGGTACCTGCTGTGCCTCTATCTATCTCCAGTATATATCATGTAATATGAGCCTTTATTTTTGTTGTTACTAGTACAAAAATGCTATAAATTAGTTATTGTGAATGAGTATTACATGCATTATTTACATCAAACCACTGCCTCGTTTAACCAAGTCGCTCAAAAAGTAAGAGGAGTTGCATTCTTCCAAAAGTTACAAAAGGACCTGCCCTTACTGTAATTTGTGTCCGATATGCTGCTGAAGCAGCTGTAGCTGTTATCAGAAATTATGTGCGTAAGTGTCTGTAAAATGATTGGTTATTTAAAGGAGGTATGCTTAGTGGATGGCTTACTCAGGGGTCTACCATCATTGGCAGTGAAAAACTAACAGTGACACATTTTGGTTACCGGCAATTTGATATGGGACTTGAAAAGGGTAACATAATGCAGCTTGCAGGTGTAACATAGGTCTACATTTTAATTTTCTAATTGAAAATGTTTGAATTATTCCTAATAAATGAATAATGTATATCTTTCCTATGATAGAATTTGCATGCACAATAATATTCTAACTGATGAGTTTCTGCACTGACTCTACAGTCTACATGTATGGTATAATGCTGATGCCCACTTTGGTTAGGATATTTTTCATTCAGTATTTAAAGCTTTTGAATTTTATGACAAAACAATGCCAAGAATTGATAAACAGAGACCTGATTCGCAGTCACAAGCCACTTTTTGGCTGGATTGTTACAGTCCTTGTCATACTTATGTGGAATCTCAAGTTTTTTTTTCTATGCTGTTGAACTGTAATGTCAGAGATGACTCTATTCTAGCATTGCAATATATGTAAATTAACTACCAGCTGTGATGTCATTTCAAACTGGGTCAGATTCCCCAGCTTCTAGCCAATGTTGATCCTCCTGAACTGAGCGTCACAGTTTCAACACAGTGTCAGAGTAAGAGTTTTATCAGGGATAGCCCCTACAACTATGTCATCACAGCTTGATAGCCAATGGGCTGACCGTAAACTACGTCATCACAGTTCAAACATTGATATATTGAAGGAAGCATTACATTTTTGATCCCAATGATTCATCACAGCAATCACCAGTCTAATCCTACCAAATGGCAGCTTGGTGAGCATTCACAGTAGAAAACTGTTATAATCCCCACAGAGTTGTTTGATAAATCTACAGACTTGCTAACTTACAACTTTAAACTTTGATGGAAGTTGGTATAAACAGAAGGCTTTGACAATTTGTTTGTAAACACATGGCTCATGTTATGTATATTTGTTCTGGCAGCCCATTGGCTGAGAGGCTGTGATGTCAAACTTGCATGGGTTTTCCCAGACCCAATTTTAACTCTGACACTGAGTTGAAACTGTGATGCTCAGTTTGGTGGATTCGCATTGGTTAGAAGCTGGGTAATCTGACCCAGTTTGAAATGACATCACAGCTTTTAGTTAATTTACATATATTGCAATGCTAGAATAGAGTCATCTCTGACATCACAGTTCAACAGCATAGAAAAAAAACTTGAGATTCCATGTAAATATGACAAGGACTGTAAATATTTCTTTTGTTGGCAAATTTTTAATTCTCTCTTCTTGTGAACATCTATGATATAATAATTGCTTTATCAATGACAGTCAGTGTCTCATGACTAAGTGCACCCTTTTTAAAATTACCATTCATTGGGACCCACTTGATCTTTAATCAATTATCTTCAGTTATGCCATCACCGTATGTACTCATGCTTTGGATTATCTCATATGAAAAAAAGAGTGTTGCTGAATCTTTTGTCAATTTAGTCTCTCTGGATTTATTTGCCAGTGACCCTGTTAAATGACTTTGAGTTTGTAGTCTATGCTAAAATACCTAATGGCATTCACTGTATTATCCACCACAGATAACAATTTGTTTTATTCTCATTCATTATGGGTTCATTGGCTTCATATTTCTTGACATTTCTAAGAATCTGAAATAAAACATTTTCTAAATATTTATAGTTGGTCAGTCCATTCCTTAGTTTTCACAAGGAGAAATTAATGAACCACAAGAACAACTTCAAAAGACTAATAGCATACATCTTTGATTATGTATTGCACTAATTTACCCTTCTCAAGTTCCATCTCATTGTTGCCGGTCCACAAAATGTGCCAATTCTTGTTGTTCACTGCCGATGAAGGCAGACTCCTGGGTCATGAGTAAACCATCCACTAAGCATACCTCCTTTAAATAACCAATTATTTTACAGACACTTACACACATAATTTCTGATAACAGCTAGAGCTGCTTTAGCAGCGTATCGGACACAAATTACAGTAAGGGCAGATCCTTTTGTAACTTTTGTAAGAATGCAACTCCTCTTACTTTTTGAGTGACTTGCTTTAACGAGTCAGTGGTTTGATGTAAATAATGCATGTAATACTCATTCACAATAGCTAATTTATAGCATTTTTGTACTAGCAACAACAAAAGTAAAGGCTCATATTACATGATATATACTGGAGATAGACAGAGGCACAGCAGGTACCTATCATCAATGATTTACACAATTAATTGTATTTTTGCTGACGATTTTCATAAAAATAAAGGCCAAAATATGGTTTTTTGCCAATTACTCAAAAAGTATTGGGTTGAGGACCCTAAAATGTTTTGATGATGAATATAACATGGGTATTCCGGAGATTTTGGTGTCAATATCATGTCTCTAGCTGCTTTAGTTCTCAAGATAGAGGGTATTTTTGCGTTTTTTCTTATTGTCTATAACGTAATTTCTAAAATGGCCCAGGGGCCTGGGTTTTTTTCATCAAATCTGCAAAATTTTGGTATAAGGTGGTTTCTAAGACCTAAAGGCCTCATATTAGAATGATGGAGCAGGACTTTTCAAAAAAAGTTGAAAAAGGGCCAGCCCTACTCTACACTGCATTACAATAAATAATTTTCATTTAGTCACATGTTACGAATGCCATAGGCCTGATCCATCTTGGGACGAATGTTATCGCTAAATTTCGAAATCCATGTGGTTTGTTTTGACTGGAAGTTGTTGCTAAAACTAGACAGAACTTTGGGAAAGGATTCAATATTTTTTTAAATTTGGTGTCTCAGTGTAAGAGTGCAGCAAGTGTAGATGGTGACATTATACTGTGTCATTCAGATATTCTATGGCATGACAGACGGAAATATTTGTCGAGATGTGACAAACCTGTGCCTGAATGTCTCCTGGAATGGAAGCAAGGATTCTGTACTGAGAGATGGCTTGTACAAACCCACCGTAATGTCATCATTTCATAATTTGCAACTCTATCTTTGGCACCTTAGTAGATTGTCACTTTCTATTTGTCTCTTCATTCTGACATACTTCCATATCTCATCCAAGAAATGTATTGGATGTTTCATCGGTAAGATTGTATCAGACCAACTTTGAACATCCCATAACAAAATTATATCTGCATGGCTTTTATCAACAAACTGTCTACTATGATTTGTTCCTTGACTCTTGAGATGTAATCTCGTACAGCACACTCTAAAAAATGTCGGGACAAAATTGGTTTTTTAGATTCAAAATGGTTTTTTGAAAAACCAAATTTCAATGCAAAAAACCAACATGGATTTTTTAAAAAATCCATGTTGGTTTTGCATTGAAATTTGGTTTTTCAAAAACCATTTTGAATCTAAAAAACCAATTTTGTCTGAATTTTTTTAGAGTGCATTGCACGGGTGACAGACTGATAGAGTTTCCACACCTCTTGTGACTGTCATATCTGTGCTTTTCTGATGATTCCTTTATGGTTAACATGCAAGGATGGTTCCTTTTGTCCTCTGATAGCTCAACACCTTTTGTGATTGAGTTAATCATTGGCACAATAAGATATCGGAATCCTTTGATGCACTGAGTAGAAAATATCAAAATGTGTTAATTTTTTTTTTCACACAAGCAGCGTTATACTTGAAAAATATAAAATAACATGTTTAGATAATTGTATTTTACCGGTTTCATGCATCATATATCCTTGCAAATCCAGTGCAATATGTATTGGTTTCAACCAAAGCCATAAGAAAATTTCTTTCTATGTCCTCGTTTAGGGACAATGTTGCAAGAATCAAGATGTTTATATCAATCGAAAATTTATTTGAATGCCAGTAGCATACATATATATCTTCGTTTCAGATGAGACATAAGTATTAAAGTGCAAAGCAAGAGCTATATATATCGTTCTTTATGAGTTGCCCTCTTTTACTAAACAACACCAACACCTGTCACATTATGTGTTTCCTTTAAAAAAGCCTTTCAAAGTGGCTGGCTTTCTCCTCACGATTCAGCTTGCAATGTAATGGACTTCTTCACTTCACTGTTTGGTCAGTAGCTCCAGCACTAAGCCTCCACTTTAGCTTGAGCAAATGAAGGACATTTTTAAAGGTAAAGTTCAAACCAAGGAAATGAAGCACCAACCTATTTGGGCAGTCAGAATAAAGGCTTCTATTTTTTGAGGAACCAAGAAACACCAGAATCAAAGCAACATTAGAATTTAGAGAGACAAGAAAAAAACATAAGTTGGTAATTCAAAATACATGAGCCGGAAAGACTGAGGGGTTTTCGGTTGTGCTGCCAATGCAAAATAATTATTTTCTAAGTCAAAATGAAAAGATACAAGGAAGCTCCGAGAATTGAAATTTAGTATCTTCTTTAAAAATGCCTTACTACACATTGATTTCTGTAACCAAACCAATTAAAATACATGAAAAATATACAGAAGTTCTGCCACAACACCTTGTTTCATAACATTTTTAACATTTTAGCGAAGTTACAATGTATAATGATAAATCTAGGCTCATGGACATGAGCATCAGGATTTGTAACTAAGGTCAGAGATATTGTGCATTGTCTAGTTTACTTCAGTTTTCCTTTGAGAAATAGAAGCAAGACAAAATTGGTCTGCAAAACATCTGTGCATGCGTGCATGCAAAGCATCATTCTCAAAATTGAAGAGTGTCATATGTATTCCATCACGCAAGGAGTTTCTGATGATGTGGAATGGCAGAACATGAATATCTGCAAATTCTGCCAACAATACCCACATTTGATGGACAGCATCCTTGTGAGACAATTCACTTACTTTAAAAGTTTTCCTATATCTGGAAGTTTGACTATGATATCGCATATCAAACAGATTATCATTTATTGTCTGAATTCTTTGGTATGGCTAGGAATTTTTCAGTATCTGTCTTTTCCAGATGTCTCTGATAATCAAATTGTAGTAAGTCTTTCCACATCAAACAGACATCTTCTTTTGCTTTAAGTATAATTGATGCCTGTCTGCATCACATAACAGCCATTAAGACCCTAGCTTGGATGACTGTCTTTGAAATATAGATGCCTTTACAGAAATACTGCATATTTTATGGATACCCAGTCTGCAAGCCTTATGAAATGCCTCCTTATTGCAAATTGGAATTTCAAACATTACCAAAACCTACACTGAGAGCTGGATTATACCCTTGGTCGCACTTTGTATTTTAAGGCACGGCTTTACATTCTCTCCTAATGTTGTGCTACACAAACTAAAATGACTTAAAGAACTATTTCTTGCCTAGTATTGGTGAAATAAATAAAGCGTTTTTGTTTTGGGAAGACTTTAAATGGATAGTTTCTGGAAGGCATATTTTATAACATGTCATTGTTTAATTGAAAAAATTATCATTGTTGCCATAACCATGAAGTAAAAATTTCCTGTCAAGGAAAGCTCTAAGCTCAAAAGTAATATCTAAGAAATCCCCCCTTGTCTTTATGTAGCTATTACATAATTTGTTCATCTAAATTGTAATGCTGTAAAACATCTATACTGCTTTGTATTTTGGTATTCTGTGATGTTCAAAGATTAACTTGAAGAAGACTGTCCATTTCGTAGTAGAAATATTTGACTTAATCGCCTTTTTTATGTGATAATATCAGTGAGGTATCATGATGAAAGTCCCATACTATAGAACTGCTTTGATGCTATGATTGAAAAAGCCAAAGTGTAATTACTGTTTTCTACTGTCAGGTACTTTTTCGGTTTCAGTATTTTACCTCACACACTTGGATTGCCCTGTTGCGTGACAGTCCTTTTGATCTTAAAATGGTAATGCTGGTGGGTGGCATACTGTTAAAAAGAAAAAAGACAAGAAAAAAAAGGCAACAAAGGGCAAGAATGCCAACTTCGAAAACATATTTCTGAACATTTTAGTTGAGGATATGAAAAGATATATATTAAATTCTTATTTGAATGAGGTGAATAAAGCACAACTTTAATGTTTTAATTCTTGACATCTCAAGGTAACTCAATAAATGATAATACAATCTGTTTTACATGAGAGATTAATATGAGAAAATAATGAGCAATTGAACATGATACCTCAAAATATTACGGAATATTTATCCTTGAACAACATTTACAATGCAGACCTTATTCAACAGAAACTGGCATTACCAAGGAAGATTTACATATTATCCCATGTCTAGGTACATTTCTTCCCTGATACTGTATAATTTCCCTGGTTAATATTCTAGAAGTCTGAAAGATATGGGGGAGGATATGGACAAAATGCGGGAGGATACGGCATTTTGCGGGAGATACGGAATTTGGAGGGAAATACGATCTCATTAATATTCATTAATTAAAATAAACCAATCACAGAACAGAGATGCGTCACATGGGCGCCGCCGACTGTTAAAGAGGATGGCCGTTTAGCCAAGCAGAAAAAAAAAATCAATAATCTTCTATTGCAATCAGAACACCCTCACTTGTGTTTTGAATTGCTGCTTTGTTCATTTCAAGTTAGATTCATTTGTGTGAACTGTGTACATTGTACAATTAATTTGTTTTATTTGACACCTGAGTTGCAATTAAGCCAATCACACCTTAATGGCAATTTGCACATAATAGTAGAGTTATAGGCTTTTTAAAGTACTTATTTAAATTGAAGGTACTATTGGATCCGTTTATCCAAATATATTTAACAATTTACATGTATATTTGGTTTATTGTATGGATTTTAGAAACGTTTGCTTTTAAATATAATTTTAGAAGCACTCTATTTTATCAAATTTTCCTCTATTGGGAGTTCAAACAAATAATAGGCCTATGTAAAATTGAACTCGCAGTCAAAGTACATAAAATTATAAATTTTATTTATATTATACACTCCGAATCAACAAGTTTGCACGTTTTTCTTTGTTTTAAGGGAGGTTAATTGATTTCATTAAGTATACCCTTAAATAAGGAGGGTCATACAAAGCCTGCCTTCTTTATACAAAAACGATGGTTTCTGTTATGTCAGCATTATAAACAATTTGTTTATTAATTGTGAATAAATAATATTATTTTTTTGCATACCAAATAATGAAAAGTTATTTTCAAATTCAGAGTTATAGCATGCTAAATATGCCTTAAATCTACTGTCCTTTAAGTTGGCGGACCTTTAAATCATCCAGCTTTGGAGCTGAAATTTTATTATTTGCCTTTTTTTTCTCAAGAAAGAAAAAAAAAACATGGGATAAATAGGTTATACCATGGCTGGGCCAGTATTTCCCAGATATTTTCACCCTCGACCTGTATTTTCCCTCGACCCTTCGGGTCTCGGGAAAATACTTGGTCTCTGGTGAAAATATCAGGGAAATACTGGCCCAGCCATGGGATAACCTATAAGTATATGAAAATACAATCTTTAGTACATTGATACAATGTTGAGTCAAATGGCCGAGTTTGGTATATATAGTTTCAGTATACCAACAATTTTAATAAAGCAACACGAGAATAAAAAAACAGTAAACAGTCAGACATGATCAATAACACTCTGCACTCAGCAGTGCCTTCAGTTTTTTCAAAATTATTTAAAATATTCCCCTGAGCACAGTCAGTTTAAATACCTAAAATTATGAGGCTGTTCACAGTGCATTGCTTTGCAGGAGTTAATGTAGTGAAAATTGTTCATGGCATGGCTTGCTCTGCTGAAATCATTAATGGATGTACTTTGTCAAGCACAGGGAAAGAGCACTTCAGCTAGAAACAAATATTCCGAACTTATCTAGGTTCACACATAGTTTATGGATTGGATTCTGAGTGCACCAGTCACTCCTAGTTTGGCAGCTGCAATTTTTCTTAACTGAAATATTCTCACCAAGGAAAGTTATGGTAGGTGGAAGACATATCTCATTGTCGAAACTGTGCTGCCTAAATTATAGACAGTAGTTTATCAACTGAAAAAAAAAGGAAAGTCCTGCAAATGATGCCACATCAAAATGTTACCATGTGAGACAATTATGATAATGATCATAGGAAATGGATAGGATGCATGTTTCCAGGGTTTTCCCACTTGATTTATTTGCTAATCTTTTGAAAATATGAAATGTGCCAGGCAAGGAGAGATTTAAGCCCTACAGTCTTTCAATCCTCTGACTCTCTCAAGCTTCATCTGTCAAATCTTTTAAAATAAAATTGAAAAGAACATCTGATTGACTTTGACCTCATATTTGAAAGCCACTAATCGCATCTGCAGTGATATATAAGACACTTATCTTTTGGCGGAAGGTGGCAAAATTTATTTGATTGACAGGAAACAATTGGAATCTTTACAATACATTAAGCTATAATAGAAAAAAGCAGCTCATGTACGTCATGGAGAAAGCATTTAGTGCATGAGGTTGTATCACATGCTATCAGAGCATTGTGAAGAAAGATGACCTTTCATCTGCCCAATAATATTTGTATCATGCAACATATATTTGTCGATTCAGTCAAGGAATGTTATCATATTTTGTTACACCTCAGATATGTAGCTAGGACACGATCACAGGTGGTCTATGGGCTAATAACAACAAGACAAAGCAGCCATATTTGTAGCAATGGATACTTGCCCATGTCTGGCTAGTCCAATTATTGTGGAAATAGGAAATGACAAGTTGCCTGAGGACCGGGCTTGCGTAGTGATATGCTAGGAAATGGTTTCATTACACCTTTTGATATGATACGAAAAATCCAATCACTCGCCAGAAGTATTGCTCTCTATTTGGGTGTGAACTAAAAGAATACATAATTATTTCCAAGACTGACTTTTAAGATATTCGTTGAAAAATGACATGACTCATAGTTGCTACATTGATCATATCACAAGATTGCATTGAAATCGTCTTTTATTTTGTCTTGGAGATGAAAACGAACTGTCTGTTTTATGTCTGGCTGTCAACTAGTTTTATTGATATAGAGACAACTAAATTTTGATCTGGGTAATTTAATTTGTTATACTTTGCATTATTCTTTTTCAGTGGAGTTTATAAGTAAGCCTGATGTTAGGCCTAACAAAATGCTGACTGCCTTTATTGCTTTTTTCGAGAGGTTTTCGGGTCTTCTCAGGGTGAAAACATAGCTTTAATTTCATCAAATAAAGCCTGGGTTTTGAGTCTGAAGCCACCGGTCAAATTACCAAATGAGGTAGTACATTTAAACTTCTGTTTCGCCTTTGGTAAAAGTGGATCCTGCAATGTATGGTGGACTCAACTGTTGGTTAAAATGATAACTGGTTCCAGTGTATTTTAAATGACCATCTTTCTAAACTGAATGGTATATTTGTATGTACCTATGCATAAATTGCTCTCATTGGCTCTGTGAGCAAAGTGGTCAGCGTACCTGCCCTGTTTGCAGTGGATATAGGTTCAAATCCTGGTCTGACCATGCCAAGAGGAAACCACAATCATGATTCGCGTTCTGTATAATAAGCACCAGTGAGTGATTCTTACCTTCAATCCACCATTTTCAAATTACCCACATTAAGTCTTTCATCTTCCTCACATCGTGTGATATATGACAAGTGTGAATTCACCAGTGAGTAATTAGTGCAGGAAAATCAATGGCTGTTCTTTGCAATGGGGACAGTGAGAAGGCAGAAATTGATTTTATGTGGTTTGTGTGGTTTGACAAAGCGTGAATCCAGAAAATAAAAAGAACCTCAGTCTATGTGTATTGCATTTCAAAGGCAAATAAAAACAGATCTATATTGAAACATCCTTTTTCATACTAATCAGTGGCTTATGCTGGTGAAATATCGAAGGATTATAGCAATCCCATGACCCTACCTGTGTGTACAATAAGAAAGAAACATTATCAAGAATAGACATAATGATTCAAAGGAATCACACCACAAACAACTACATGATATACCGCTACACAGAAAGATATCGGAAATGGACAGTTTCCAACTCCATTGCATGATCTCATGGTATGAATATATGTTGAGTGTGCCTTTTATGAGACAAGTGACTGGCTTGCTGCAGCTTTTTGTCTTGACATTTGTCAGCCTTTGCATTATGGTGACTTGGTTGCTTTTGAATGCTGTTGCTATAATGTGAGAAAACCAGAAGTCTCCAATATATTATGAATATATTCTTGCCTGTTATGATTACAAAACTCATATTCAAAAATAAAGAAAAGTTTCAATCACAGATACCATTATATGAGATAGTATGAAACACCACTTAACTTGTCTTTGTAACATTAGTCCTTCTTTCTCCTTGTGACAGCATGCATTGTCATACTATATTGAAAAGGAAAAAAATATTAAACATTTTGGTTAGAAATCTCCGTTTTGCCAAAATCTGACTAATGGACTTGGTGAATGAGAGAAAGTTTGAAAGATTTGCTATATTGCAAACTGGATGAATCAGTACTACATACTTACATCAACAATGCTGCAGATCACTTATCTAAGCATATAGAGGATAAGACTAAGAACCTTATATATTTCCAGGCAGAGTTGCAAAATATCTGAATATGAAAGAAAACTGGCCGAATATAACATATGACAAGATAATGATGGACAAAAAATTCACAATTGTAATGAATATAAAAGTCGGCTTTAAATTTAGAAACACGTCATTGTACCTTTGAAATTTTGTCAATCCAAATGTATTTATAGACGGTTTGAATCAAATGTTTTTTATTCCCTAAGCTGTTGTTTTTCTACATGTTTTGCTTGAGATGGTAATTTAAAAATGTTGAACTTTCTTAATAGTGATATTTTCACCTTTTCAAAAAAAAAAAAAAATTTGATAGTTGTTAGGATTACTACACCCGTACTTGTTTATCAATAATATCAGTGGCTATATTTTTTATTAAAGCATTTTGACACTTAGAAGCAGCACACATCTTTTGAATTCAGTGAAAATATATCTGCTACATTCTTCGTCCTTTGCAATTTAATCCGATCAATCACAGAACCCTTTTCATGTGTGCTTTAAGAAAGTGGTTTATCGCCATGAAGAATAAGTGACTCATGATTTATTTGCAAAGCGTCATTCATGAAGCAAAATGAATCTAACACTAAGTTAGAGATGAAAGCCAAGATATTGATAAACTTGTTGGTCAAATTAGTGTCTTCTCTTCAATTTTATCAACCTGAGAGCCACCAAAGCTATTGCTTATAACTCGAACTGAGATGATGAATTGTCTAACAAATTGTACTATGCATTAAGATATCATTCATAAATGAAGAAGGTGCAATGCATATTAACAATACATTAATTTGACCTTAGATGATTTATGATCATGTTGTTTTGTCTGCAGCCAGCACTAATATCCTGGATATAATAACCAGTTGTGGGAAACCGGCCTTTCCCGCCACCAGCCCGCCGCCAGAGGCGCCAGCGGCGCCCCTCGCGCTTGCGCAGGGCGCCGCGGACAGAAGAAAAGATGACACGGACATGAACAGATTGTATATTTGGACACTGTGATATTCTGTATTGTATGTATATTTCGGAGGCAAATACATTTGCTTTATTGGTGTCAGAACCTAATGGTGCCGTTCTGGAATCGGATGGCGATTTCTGAGCGTTTTTGCCTGTAATTTCGGGCGTTTTCCTGATGTTTTTGTCAGTCTGACAGCTGTCAAAAGTGTGGCTTGTCTGCCTGTAATGGCGGCTGAGCAATTTCGCTGAATTGATTCGTTTGGCGAACTGATTAGTGGTTTCAAATTACTGACACTGGTAATTTGTGGTGTCATTTTGTTTATTAGGTTGTGTTCTGCGAGCGTGAGTAGTGTCTTGGTGGTCACGGCTGTCGTTTTGGTGCAACTGTCGTTTTTCTGGGACTTGTTTTTGGAAAGAATCTGACCATGCTGCATTTTTCTTTCATCATGGCGCTCAGGCAGCTGTGAGCGCACGTGTTGTAATATCTAAATTTTCGTAAATTAATTAATTTACTCTGGTTAGTCAAGTTGTTTAAAATTGTTGTGCCTTGACACGGGGCAGTATGGGACTTGAATTTCTTAACTCAGGTATTGTGACTCAAGTCTTGTGATTCAAGTCTTGTGATTCAAGTCTTGTGATTCAAGTCTTGTGATTCAAGTCTTGTGACTTAGGTCTTGTGACTCAAGTCTTGTGACTTAGGCCTTGTGACCCAAGTCTGGTAACCCATGTTTTGTAGCTCAGGCCGTGAAACTCATGTCAGGAAATTCAATTCTGACCTGACTTGGTTACATGTCTGGGATTGCAGGACTTCGAATTGTATATGTGCGTTGAATGTATTGCCCGTAGCACCGTGACTTTGAGTGACTTACCTTCAGTGACTTGCTTTAGCGACTTGGCTTTAGCAATTTGACTTTAGCGACTTGACTTTAGCACTTTGACTTTAGCAATTTGACTTTAGCAATTTGACTTCAGCGACTTGACTTTAGCACCTTGACTTTAGTGACTTGACTTAATGCTTAATGACTAGAGTTTTATATTTGACTTTTTGCATTTGACTGTTGAATTTACTTCTGTTCCTGGTTTGTTTTGCTGTGCTCGTTCTGTGTCTCGTTCTTGCTTTCATATACGTAGGATATATGCTAGTTAGTTGGCAATTGATCATTTGTGTGTGTGTTTTGTATATACTTTGTGTGTCTTGAGTGGATCTAATTAGATTTTGTTTTTCTGTTTTCTAGTTTGTTTTGCTGGTTCTTTAAATTTTTTGGAGGGGGAGAAGAGGTAGAGTAGCTGCTCTTGACGCTCCCTCGGCGTGCTGGTGGCATGAGTTCATTGTGGTACAACTGCAGTCGTGTCGTTCGCTAACCCAGTGCTCAATAATTACACGTGTTCCGTTCTCCGCACGGCATTCCTTGATTTGTATTTGTGTGGTGGTTTGCGGGGCGAGGTTTAATCCTTGAATTATCATGGCGCCAACTAATTTGCAAACGGCATCACGGGATCAGCTGCGCGAGATACCGCTAGTTGGTCCGACGCGCGCCGAGTTGATAATCCAGACCCGTGAAGCGCATGGGGTGTTGACATTGGAGCTTTTGAATCGATACATTCCCCAGGGGGGACATTGGAATTCTTTGCATGCCCAAGGGATCATTAGTTTCGGGTCTCCGGAAGGGGAGGTTGAGGGGAGTGGTTCCTTATCGTTTGGGGCGGTCCAATCGACATCCTCTTTCGACGCCGGACCTCGACGGTTCACCCTGGGGGGTCCGCCCTTGCAGGGGGAATTGCGGATTCCTCCGCGATGCCATCCTCGCCTGCGGGGGCTGTCTCGAGTTCTGGAGATAAAAGCATCCAGGGGTTGCGAGATAATTACACGCTGGAAAATGAATCCAATCACTTGTCTGCATCGGGATATAGAGAGTCTTTGGTTATGGAAAGATCTAACGTTGGAGATTCATCCGATGAACACGATGGCCAGTCCGTCGTTAGTTCAGGTGGAGTCTCGCGTACGCATATGGCCCAGCGGGCGTTGGAAAAGGCCGACGAGACAGAGCGGTTTGTCTTATATCAGAAGGCTCAATTGGAGCTTTTTGTAAATGAGGCACATACCGCGATGCGTAAAGAGGTAGGCGCGGTAAAAGGAGAACTGAGACAATCTATGAATAAAGTTAATCATGCCCTCGGTCAGCTGTCAGAGCAGGTAAAACGGTTGTCCTTAAGTAGGAGTCACAGGGGTACCCCCGGGTCAGGCCGATCACATCGGTCCACGCGATCACAACAGTCCGAGGCTGGAGCTAGGTCGGGGGAGGGTCCGAATGCCTCAGCGTTACCGCCCACTCCTGTAGATCTGCAAACTGTAGCAGGAGTATCCGGGGAGTCCTTATCTGATAACGAGAGATATATTGATGATCGGGCCAGTAACTTGGGCTTGGCTTTTGCAGAGCCTGATGCGAATCAGTCCGATGGAAGGGACTCGCCTCATCGCGGTGGTGAGGAAGCTGTAGAAGCTTCGGAGGAAGCTGTAGAAGCTTCGGAGGAAGTTAGGGGAGACCGACCGGGGGAGGATTTAATTCCTGGTAAGGATCGGGCAGAAGCTCACCGGCAGGCTCTCTTTGGTGCCATCTTGAATTGTTTGCCATCCACAGGAGTTTACCAAGGTGGTACGAGGGGGGACCCGGCGCCGCAATCATCCACCAGGAATCACCCTGGGGCCATGGGGGGTCCCGGCATGGATAGGGCACAAAGGGTGGATAGTTCACGAAGGGTGGATAGTTTACGAAGGGTGGATATGTTGCCATCCACAGGAGCTTACCAGGGCGGTACGAGTGGGGAGCCGAGGCTACAATCATCCACCAGGAATCATCCCGGGGCCATGGGGGGTCCGGATATGGCTAGGTCACACAGGGTGGATAGTTCACAAAGGGTTGTTACTTCATTCATTATGGACCGGCCTCCTGAGCAGCCAGGAATGGCCAGAGGGGTGGGCGAATCAAATCCCCCCCGGGTAACGTTTAATCCAACAACTCCGGTGGCAGGAGGGTCCTCCATTTTAACCAAAGGTCCGTCTCCAGTGAGGGGCTGCGGCTTTATATCTGTAACTCCACCTAATGCCGGCACTTTCTCCATCGGTCCCGCGGAAGACACTCATTATGGGGAGTCTTTTGCAGCAACTGGGGGAGTACCTCCTGGTACGCGGTCATTATCACACCACCGATCTGAAACTGGTGAGACCATTCCAATTTCCGAATTCGGCAGGGACAAATTACCTCCACATCCTGGGCACTCTAGCTATACCCTGCCCGGACCGGTCAGTCCTTCACGTAATCGGCCTGCGTGGATGACTGAGGCCCAATCACAGGTGGCTGAACTAACCGGGGTCTCCAACTTTGAGTTATTGCGGAAAAGCCGCATAGACGAACCACAATCTTATCCACTAACAGCCACCACTGTTAAAGCAGAGAGAAGTACTCGTGTTAACGCTCCGCCTAATCCAGTGAAAACAGAGATAGGGATGGGTTCGCGGGGTCGGGAGTATTTAGCCTCCTTATCTGCGAACTCTGCACCAGGGGTGCGTATGTCACGTCGTCAAATTGTTGTTGATCCCAATACCGAGAAAGGAACAAGGGGTGTAGGGGGAATATCACAGCAGCGGGCCATGGGGGAGGCCAATAACATGGGTCGATGGGGGAATGGTGGAAATCGATGTCATGATGATCAGCTAGTTGGGAGATCGGGGAATAACAATCAGCAGGACCATTTCCCGGTCGCCTGTGTCAATGTTGTTGGGTTGGTGGGACCCGCGGAAGGGATGAATTATGCCCCAGCCGGACCCACTCATAACCCGGCGGGGTCATTTCATGATCCATCGGGCCGCACCAACGGTCCATCCGGATCCGCTCATAACCCACCGGGTTCATTTCATGATCCATCGGGCCGTCCCAACAGTCCATCTGGATCCACTCATAACCCAGCGGGTTTACTGCATGACCCCTCGGGCCATATCCACCGCCCAGCCACATCCAGTCATAACCAGGTGGGGTCAGTTCATGATCCATCGGGCCACACTTATGGTCCATCAGGATCCACTCATAACCCAGCGGGTTTGCTTCATGATCCATCGGGCCGCATCCACGGTCCAGCCGCGTCCACTCATAACCGGACGGGGTCCTTTCCTGATCCATCGTGCCGCACCCACGGTCCATCCGGACTCGTGCATAACCCAGCGGGGTTGCTTCATGATCCATCGTGCCGCACCCACGGTCCTTCCGGATCCACTTCTAATCCAGCGGGTTTACTTCATGATCCCTCGGGCCGCATTCACGGTCCAGCCGCATCCATTCATAACCAGGAGGGGTCATTTCATGATCCATCGGGCCGCACCCACGATCCCTCCGGATCCACTCATAACCCAACGGGGTCATTTCATGATCCACCGGGTCGCACCCACGGTCCATCTGGATCCATTCATAACCCGGCCGGGTTCTTGTATGACACAGCCGCAGGTGTTCATCATGGTCGGAATGTGCGAGTCGAAGATAGGCATTTCCGTAGCGGGGCCTTAGCCATGGGTGCTCCGATTACAATGATCTCTCTTCGGGAGATGCTTATTCAACGGGGTCAGGTACTGAGGACAGAGGGGACCTCCTGGATTCGTTAGAGCCTCCTCGAGGTGACCATGGCCTGGGACCGCGGTATCCTCATCGGCCGCGGGGTCCAGATTGGCCCAAGCCTAAGATGCCTGAATATTCTGGGCAAGAGGGCCGTTATGAGGCATGTGTGTACCAGTTTGAATCATTGGCAACTAGGTTTGGGTGGGATGAAGCAGAAAAGTTGAACCAGTTTAAGAACTGCTTGTGTGGCAAGGTAGTGGATCACATGATGACCCTACCCAGTGCTGTAACTGAGAATTATGTCAGGTTACGGAACCGGTTGCGCAAACGTTTTGGCGCACCGGACCGGCCGGAAGTAGTACGGGGAGAGATGAACGATATGCGACAGCGCACAGATGAGCGGATAGAAGAGTTTGCGGATCGGGTACAAAAGGCAGCCGCCATTGCGTATGAGGAGGTTGATCCACCTTTCCGAGATAAAGTGGCATCGGAGGCGTTCCTGCGGGGGACCAGGGATAGTGCTGTTGCCCGGGAGGTAGCCCGCACTCATCCGGCCACGGTTGCCGATGCGCTAAATGCAGTACAGGAGGAAACGGCTCTCAATAGGATAATAGGGCGGGCTCCAGTGCGAGGCAAACACGGGGGATTTGCTGATAATGACGTGGCCGCAACAGCCTGACCGCAAACCACCATGTTTTTTCTGGTTGTTGGGCTACTTGGATTGTATATAATTGGTTGTTTTGGGGAATTATATTGATATTGGGATTCATACATGATCCTGATCTGTGATCACTGTAATTAAGCACCATTTATTAATCCTTGGAATTTCCTGTTTTGTAAGTTCTTTATTTGCACTTTGGGGTTTTTACTGTATTATCCGGGCCGAGTACTCGGGCAAGTTTCTGTGCGTAGAGTGGCCCCCTTGTCCAGTCACATTTTGTTGTTTTTCACCCCAATCCTGGTCTATGCTTGTTTCCATCTTATGATTGTTTTCATACTGGCTTGGTGCGGACATTCTCAGTATTCTGTTACTCTGCCGTAAAGTCTATTTTGTTGGAGTTTTTGCACCATTCTGTTCATGCAATCCGAAATTTCAGTGTTTACAAGATTTAATTAGGCCATATCTCTGGCTGCTTATCAACATCTGAACCACAATAGTTCTAGGGGATATTTTGCTTGTCAAAATAATTTTTGTGTGGAGTGTGGTCCTTTTCCTGTCAAAATTTGATGGGGGGGGAGGGGTGGCCAGAGACTGGTTGTTTGCTCCTGCGCGGAGGGGCCGGGTATGTTGTCTCTGAGGACGCTTCGGCTCTTTCGGGACACCATTGCTCGGTGACGCTCCGCAATCCTAATGGCCGACATTCACGGAAGTGCCGGGGAGGTCTGGCCCTGGGTGAGCTTTGGCTCTTCCGGGGTTGTTGCCCCTGGCCTCCGTGATCATGATGGTCATGGGATGGTGGAGTGAGAACAAGGACACAGGCGCCGTGTCCTTGACCCGGATGGTCACCAGTAACGGAGACAGATCATGTGATCATAGTCCGCTTCCTTCTTCCATGGGCAGGGTGCGGTGCTCATACTTGCCTAATACCTAGTTTCGGTGATGACGCAGACGGCCTTCCGCTGATGACTCTGCCACTCTTGGGTCGGCGGAGGTGGACTCTGACACCCTTGGGTCGGCGGAGATTGACCCTGCCTCTCTTGGGTCGGCGGAGGTGACACCCAAGGCTGGGGGCCTCTGCTGTCGTCCGTTAGCTGGGTGTTATGGTTATGACCCGAGGTTCACGCCGGGTCATGTGAATGAGAGAATGAGTAATACTCGGGAGTGTCGATCCTCGGAGCTGAATGCGAACTTGACGGTGGTTCCTTTACAGACGGATTGAAACAGCGAAGTTACAGTGGGTAATAGGGTGACGATAACTCAATATGTCAGTAAATAGCATTCTATCTGTAGTGGGGGAATCCCAATGACACTGAATTGCTAAGGGGCTTCTCGGGGCAATGCGGCGGACCTTGGGTCAATGGGGTTCCGTGGCCGCCTGGCCTGGTGTGCTTCTGGCGCCGGGCTTGGCCGGCTTGTGTGAGTCAGTCTCCTGGTGGTAGCCATGGTGCAATGCAGGAGCTGGTTGTAGGGTGCAGAAGAGGGCTCGCCTCTTTTACAAGTATGGTAAATCAGTTTTACTACTGTAAGCCCTCCCCCCAGGTGTATAAGTATTAGTTGTAAAGTAAATTTCCAATCCGCCGTTCATTTCTCGCTCCATGCAGATAGGTGAAACAGGACCGTTACTCTTCTGCAGGCGAAGCTGGTTGCGTGGTGCGGGTTGCGCATGTGTGCCTCGGTTGAAGGAGTTATATTGCCAAATTCCCCTCTAAATTGTATGTTTTCAACGGGTAACCGACCGACAAGCGCTTAACACTGCAGAAATGTGAGTGATTGCGAATTGGTGAACCTCGGTATTGAATCCTCAGATTCTTGTTACACAAACTTGGAGCAAGTTGCCCCTCTCGGGCTTTCCCCGGTGGAGTGCCCCATGCATGCAGGCGGAGACTAGCGGTCCCCTGCCCGCGCCAATGGCGCGGTCCGGGCATCGCGGTTGGCTCTGCCTGGCAGGGCGCCCCGGTGGGTTATGGTCCTTGGTGTACAGCTAGGGGTATTGAACGGGCGTCCGCCCGGTGACCGTGTGTTGCAGGTGGGCTTTCCCTCCTCATGCCAGGTGCCCTAGAGCCCATGGTCTGATCGAATGGTGAATGTCGACTATGTGAGTGTGTGTTACCAGTGTGTGGTTATGTTGATTGTGTTTAGAATTGGGTGCACATACTGGATTTGTAAATACAGGGGTTGAATTAGGTGGCATGTATTGTTGTTCCATATTGTTGCTTATGTTGGTGTCACGGCTCTGGTCGGTAGACAGTAGGAGAATTCAGTTGTTTCGGGTTGGCTGGTGTTGTCTTTCGTTCATGTCTGTCCAAGTGTCTCGCTTCTAAAAAAATGTGCCAAATTATGAAGAAGAGGATATATTTGTCATGCAACTGCCGGCGGGCCTGTCCTATGGGTGTTATGCGGCCTGGTGCTGGCAGGTTGTGGCCGTGACGATGAAGGAAGATGATGTCTAGTGGGGAACCATCCAAGCCTGGATAGGAAGATGATGTCTAGTGGAGAATCATGCAAGCCGGGCGAGATGAGATAATGGTGCCTGTTGCGGGAAGATGAAGGTGCTGACCATTGGTTGCGCAATCAGGCCGGAATATGAAGATGATGTTGTCGGGCGAACCATTCAAGTTCTGGGTCTGAAGATGATGGATAACGTCGATGCCTGCCAGCCCGGGATGGGAAGTTGATGCCAATTGGTGAATCCCCCAAGCTTCACCGGTGGCTCGGCCCTCGAAAGATCAAGGGGAAGAGTGTGGGAAACCGGCCTTTCCCGCCACCAGCCCGCCGCCAGAGGCGCCAGCGGCGCCCCTCGCGCTTGCGCAGGGCGCCGCGGACAGAAGAAAAGATGACACGGACATGAACAGATTGTATATTTGGACACTGTGATATTCTGTATTGTATGTATATTTCGGAGGCAAATACATTTGCTTTACAGTTGTGGCAATGATTGATGATAAGGTCTGGAAAATATCCCAAAGAAATGCAAAATTCATTTTATGTATAATCTGAATGCTTGAAAGATGTACAGTACAGGCAAATGTTTCATTAACATGCAATTTGTGGGCATGTAACACATTTATTTTGATGGAGTTTGTCTTTGAAGGCAACAAAAATAAATTATTTCTAAATACTAATAACTTTCTTTTACCATTTGTCAAATAGACCTATCCCGAAATCCAAGACCTTGCCATGCAGCTTATCACAATTGCAATCTTATGTATGACAAGCCCAGAATCTGATATGATAAATTATCAAAGTAAATCAAAGCATTTTCCCTGAGGCTTGGAAAGCTGCAGAAATGGCGCGCGACAGGAATGTGTGCCGAGTCCCTGTGGAAACTATCACTTTTAGGATATGATGCCATCTAGACACTGTTGTAACCTCCAAGGATATGTGCAAGGTCCACCAAAAACGAGATATTCTCACAACAATTCTACTATATTCGCCTTTCTCACGATGGAGCGAGAGCAGTGGCGTACTTGAGAGGGGCAATTGGGGGGCATGTGATTCTCTATAGAAGGGCACAACTCTACTAGTTCTAATTATGTATGAAACCTATAGTACTACAGTGAACATTGCCATTTTCCCCCTACCTTCTCATGTATACAGAGGTGCAAAGACAAACAACATAAATACAGGTATTGCAAGCACTTTGCCATCATGAGAAAATCAAAAACATTCACTATTATTGCACTGATGCGGCAGACCGACATATCTAGAGTTTTGTTGTTGCATCCCCACATTGCAATGTGTTCTGATAGCATTATTCAGAAATGCAATATCTTTGATGCAATATGTGTCACACATTTGCATCGCAATGATTTACCATTTGCTGTGCCTTCTCAGGGCTTGCATTGAAGCTTGTGGAAAGTTGTCCTCCGTTTGAAGTTATTTATATTCGAGCAGCGAAGCACCCCAAGGCCGTTTCGTGAATGGAATTGAGCACAAAAGAGGTTTCAAAAATCTGTGCAGTGCTGGTCTCAACATCAATGATCAGATGGAAATTAGGTCAAGAGGGTCCAGCTTCTTATCAATGATTTAGTTTTGAATTTAACAAAACATGACAAATTCATCTTCAAAAGTGTCTTAAAAAATCAATTTTCTCCAGTAGTAGTCCCTGTACCAATAACTTTTATGGAATAGCTGATTATTAGCCTTGACAAGCTAAATTAGATTATTAACATGTGATTCATTTCATTTCAAAACAGACAACAACAAAACATGACAAGATTAAAGTTACATAATCTTTATAAAGTATATAAACTGATGATTATGTAACAGTGAGCAACTAATCTATGCACAAATCATGTTATTGTTCTTTATTACTATTATACTATTATGTAATATTATGTAATATCAACATCTAGCATCTATCTATCTACATATCATTTCTCATAGATTTAATAAAAGTTATGATAACACTTTTTGTCCAACCAAAAACTTTTAGGTGCTGCGTGAATTTCATGGCTGTGCCATTTACATATTATGTGATGTTAGGAGGAGAAGAACAATACAAAATTATCATAATCTTTAACAAAGGGAAATCCCTAAATGAAGCTCAATGTAGCTGTACAATTACATGTAGTTAGCTGCAACTTCCTCTGCATTTATTTTCTGTATATATCTTGACACCAAATTTATATGTAATTAATTAGCATATGTGGCATGTGTCACTATCATTGTCAATAAGTGTTTTGTTTTTTCATCCAGGGCTTTACCACAACATGAGGACACCCTACAAGCACAAAGTGGTAATGTAATATTCATGATTGTTGCAGTGAGTGCACCTCATAATCACACCGTTGGCAGACGATGTAAATGCAGTTTGGATCCAAGTGGGGCTTCTGTGGACTAGATCAGATTACAGTAAGCGGGTCCTACAGACACTGAGCAATAATGCAAATCTATGGAAATTAGTTCAGTCACAAAGGAGACTGTTAGATGCATCATTTATTTGTGTTCCTGTTGAGTTGAGTGCCAAGTGAAGCATTTTCTTTGGTTTTCACAGCAGATCTGAAACCAATTGCTCCTCACTAGTATGAGGGTTCTATACAAGTGAACCTCTTCGTCCACTTCAATGCTCAAGGTCCTGTATGTTTTATTTCCTTGCAAGTTAACTTGCTCATGCTATTCGCAATGACTATGCGAAAGAACTCAAGCTCAAAACAGAGAATTCATTAGTTTAAAAAGGCTCAAAGAGAAATAAAAACCTGTAAATGATAAATATCCTCAGTTTTATACGTGATAACATTGAATAAGAACAGTCTAAAATAAATAAGATTGAGTCTACTTACATTTCTTCCAGCAAATTCAGGAAGTATGAGTTTCTGCAATAGGAGAGTAAAACGTAGCAAATCTAGTTCATGTGACCGGTTGTGACACTGAATTACATAGAATAAGTCTAATTTGAATAGCATTAAAACGTATTTCAAGGCCAGTGACGTGTCTAGCAACGGCAGTTATTGTCAGTGTTTCACCTGCTAATCTTCTGTACTGACAAAACTTGGATGTTCACTGAAACAAGGCTATACAGTATACATGTTTCATTGCTTTTTACGTTCCTCTGCAGTATTTAGAGGACGTTTGATGTTTACAGGTGATTTCATTACCATGCAATTCTTGTCATTCACACTTGGCTGTGAGGAATCAATGCTAAACGAGTAGTTACTACGTTTGATAAATCCAATGTGTGACGTTCTGTTGCTTCTAAACCAATCAGATGAACTAAAAATGCCATGTATTTGGTGGGTCTAGAACCCAAGAATCGCACACTAATGAAATGACCTGTAACAGTATCTCAAAGTTTTTCACTTTCATTTAAAGTCATTGTGTATCAGTTTAACCCATGTGCTGAGGCAATCACCTGGGTCCTCCAAACTGGGCTGTTCCTAAATTATGGAATTTCAGTGTATGTGGCGACTGCTTCATTTCTCGTTATGACTATTATTTCTTTAATTTTTGAACTGGTATATATATTTTAGTATCACGCAAAGTTACAGAAGGCCAAATCTGGTAATCAAAGCAGATGAAATTGGGTTTTTGATTGTTTCAGCCAAACCTTCTCAAGCGTTGTTTGACAACTGCTGGAAAAAGTCTTTGGTAATTGTCTCAGCTGATCAGGTTGAAATACAAAAAATAAATATTTATAATCTAATAGAAGATATCTGCAAGCTTATCAGGAAATACATTTTCTTGTAATCATTTGCTTTTTTACTCTCAATTCTCTGACTTTTAACACAGCTAATTTGCTGAATTTCGTCTGAGAAATTGAGCTGCGCTGGGTGCACTGATCTCTCGTAACCATGGTAACAGAACAGTAACTTAAACACTTCTTACAGTCTTGATTTTTTCTAAATAGATGGTCAAATACCTGAAATTTATTCTGTGAAAATTTCATTTAGCTATTTCAAATAGAAAGGTCTGCCAAAAAATTGGTCAGAACTTTTGGGACACCCCTCGTATGCATTTGATTTTAACTCCAAAATAAAATTAGTTATGACAAGTCAAATGGCCTTCTCTTGATCATGACTAATCATACAGCCTCCATGTTTCCCATGTTGAAAGTAGAGAAGATGACACTTCATTGGCTATCATGAGTCAAGAAGTGCATTTTTCACAGTTAACTGGTCCTCATTTTTTCTATATCAAAGTTACAAACTGTAATGTCTATTTTGCAGTCCACAGCCACCACATGAACAGAGGACTTTTCTTGCTGGTCCAGAATCGCAGGTCATCAAATTGACCCCTGGTGCACCGAGCATTGCTCATGCTTGTGGAAATGCAGGCCACATCAAATTCTCTTGTGGTAGGCGTTCCAGGTACAGTTGTTTTGGCTGGTGACGTGACACATCCATCGAAGAAGACCTCAAAACGTCCGTAACCAGACGCTGCAGAGTAGGTGATTCCTAGTAAGTGCCATTCATCCCACGCTACATTCGTTATGCCACAGAATTGGTAAACATGGCTTCCGTTGTGAAGCTCAACTATCATCCTGAACGTGCCATTAGTTTTATAGGTTAAAGCTTGCATGGAAGTGGAATAAAACAATATAGCTATCAGGTTATCTGTTTCATCAGCTTTGAACCACAATGTAAACGTGGCTCCATCAGGACAGAGAGTGATGTTTCCGAAACAGTCGTTCTGGTGAATTCCAAACTGGAAAAAGTATTCTCCTTGTCCATTGGCCAGGGTGTTAGGAACGTAAACTGCATTGCCGACTTTCCCCTCAGTTATATTTGGACCTGAAATGGCAAATTAATTGTTTTGAATGCACATCCATTAATAAACTGCATTGCCAACTTTCCCTTCGGTTATATTTGGACTGCATTGCCAAATTTTTACAAACTTGATAAACGAAAATGGAGAAAAGAAACAAAGTAAATTGCTAGCCCAAAAATCTAAAAATTCAGGTTCTTTAAAGGTATGCCTATCCAGACAAAGTATGAGATAAAGTGGTTCTTGGGCTAATTTTAAATTTGACAATAAGGAATTTGTGAATCAGCAAATGGATATCCACTCATGTGTAATTAATGATGAGGTCCAAGACGGCCACCAAAATACAAGATAGAATGTGATGCCGCACTGCGGATGGTTCATGTGTGTGTGTATATACACTATATACATATTTACCCTCTTTCCGTGGTGTGGCTTATGTTTTATAATTAATTCAATGTAATCAATCTAGATCAATATGATATTGTAAATGAAGCTTTATTGGAACAAAATCCATCAACATCAACACTGTTCACCAAGTCTAACCTATAACTCAGTTTATTGTGATTACGTTGCTAATGCTATTTCAATGTGTTATTGATTGAGTGTATTGTAAGGGACCGTTCAGAATTTATGACTGGGGGGGTGGAAGTTTTGCTGGAACTTCCCGTCAAAAATTAATACCCCCCCCTTGACTTTCATGCGGTTTTTTGGTACTCCACCCTTAGGTTTCACGCGTATTTTTAGTACCCCCCCCTCGACATACAAAGCAATACACATATATTATATAGATAGTGGATGGTGAGGAGACCAATATTGAGTTTTATTGGCCGAAGCAGTAATATTGGTCGAGGCCGGAGGCCGAGACCAATATTACCTGCTGAGGCCAATAAAACTCAATATTGGTCGACTCAACATCTACTATTTGTTATATTCTGCATCAAAATTTCAGTTTTATACATGTTTTTAAATAAAAGAGTTGTCTGTTTCTAATTTGATATTCTCTAACAATCGTTAATAAAAACATGTATAGAAAAAAATAAAAACTTAGTTCAATCTGAACTATCTAGCTATCTATCTATCTATCTAGCTATCTATCTAGCTATCTACAGGGTGAGGAAGCAAATTTTTCAAAATTTGGAATATTTCAAACTTCAGTCAAAATGAAAGGTTTTGCTAAGTCACAACAAATTCATATTTTCAGGCCTTAGAAACAAGACAAAAGGGATCCTTTTTGTGAAGTTTAACTTGTAATATCTCCGATCAAAAATTCAATATGGCCGTCTAAACTTGGTGATGCTTTGAAAAAAAGTGCCTTCATATTTTGAGGCCGTGAGCCATGAAGACAGTAAGGAGGACAACAACATTGTGGTAACAGGTCTTGTTGACCAACTATTCTATGATGCCCCACACGGGCAAGTAAGGGGAATTAAGGTCCGAGCTGGAGAAGAGCCAGAAGTCGGCCGCCCAGAAGTCTCCGAAATTTCTTGAAGTGGAAATCCTGAACTTTCTTGGCCATAAGGCATGGGGAACCATCCTGAGTCTGCCTATAGTTGCCATTGGGGTAATTCACATCCAGCCATGGCAAAACATGACATCACTGGACCTAGTAGTATGCATCAGGTCCGTCCCCCTTTACTTGCATGAAAAAGAAATAAAGCATAATTTTTCTATCTGAAGTCATTACTCCCGAAACCATTGCCTGAGCTGGATACTTCGCCCTGACTGTCCCATCGACATCCTCTGTTGATTTTATATAGTATTTGCCATTTCTTTTGTTGACAATAGAATCCACAACCAAATGTTTATAGTTAAAAAAAAAATTGAATATCGAGCCATGCTTCCTAATATAGCCCATCATTTTTTCACCATTTCTATCTTCTGACCTTCATGGAATAGGCTGAATGGTGTCTTTGGGGTCCTGACATATGATTTCAGGTCAAAATCATTTTGCATAGCCGATCTGGCAGCCTTGAGGTCCACCTGAAGCTCATCAACCACCTCTCTCATGGAGGTTGCAGGTACCTTGTCAGTTTTGTTGACAGTGACTCCAGGAATGCTCCATTCCTCTCTTAATTCTCTCCACAAACTCCCAGACTTCCCTCTAATTCCTTTCGCATCATTCATTGCCTTCATGATATTGTATTCCGGTTGTGAGGTCACTCTGATTATGTCAGGGATTGTTTTTTAGTCCATGTGGCACTGAAGCAAATCCGACCACCTCTTCCTTTTTGTCTCCTGTGGAGTCATTTTTAATCACAGCTCATTCTAACCTTCCATAGGTATGGCTGATACCTCAATGATTACGCTGTATTGTTTTCACAATTTTCCTGTAGATGTGAGATGCTTTTCTAGCACAAGGAAGTTCATGGAAAATTTTGGTTCCCCACCCTGTATCTAGAGCTACCTAGCTATTTAGCTATTATTTAGCTATAATCTATATGTCTATCCATCATTTACTCTTGACTATTGTTTTCCCTATTGTAAAAATTGTTTTCTAATGAGTGTTTTTAACTACTTTGGTGTAGTATTTTAATGATTAAATTATTTTTAAGAATTTTCTTTAACCATTTTTAAAGATTAACTGTATATTTTCAGCAACAAATTGGTATTCAGTCTCACAATGCTTTAATTGCTGTTTGTTCAATTGGATGGATTTCTGCAAACTGCAAATAGTTTCACTTAGGATGAGACACTTCATTTGGAATTAATTTTGGTCAGTTATCCTTGATCGCAATTAGCACCTTCATGAGTTATTGTGTATCCTTCAATGACAATCGAGAATTTGATTGGAAGGTAGTCAATGCAGTGAAAGAGTCAGAAAGACTGATTCTGCCACTGCAATAAGTCAAGTACTCTTGAAGTAGATGTGCACTGAGGACGCCAATATAGCTTTCACGCGCCAATAACACTTTCCACACGCCAATATCGTTATTTATTGGCGTGGCACGTGATTGATTTCGCTGCACTTGATTGGCTAACAAATTTTGATGCAGAATATTATATAGATAGTGGATGGTGAGGAGACCAATATTGAGTTTTATTGGCCGAAGCAGTAATATTGGTCGAGGCCGGAGGCCTACTATTTGTTATATTCTGCACCAATTTGAGATTATCAAACAATCGCCAATCAAACTTGTTTAGCAAAAAAATACCTTCTTTTTTTTAGCTATCTATCTATCTATCTATCTATCTATCTATCTATCTATCTATCTATCTATCTATCTATCTATCTAGCTATCTATCTAGCCATCTAGCTATTATTTATATGTCTGCCTGTCTATCATTTACTCTAAGCCTTTTATTACTTATTGTAAAAAATGTTTCTAAGTTTTTAACTTCTTTGATATATTACACTGCGTTCCCAATTATTATGCAACTATGCTTTTTTGCAATATCTCAAAAAGAAATAACACTATTGGGATATTCTTTACACATAATGGCATTTGGGCCATAAAGCAA
The DNA here is from genome assembly GCA_026936325.1 of Platynereis dumerilii. Taxonomy (NCBI): domain Eukaryota; kingdom Metazoa; phylum Annelida; class Polychaeta; order Phyllodocida; family Nereididae; genus Platynereis; species Platynereis dumerilii. Next base: position 40,700 of record JAPTHN010000028.1, read on the forward strand.
ATATTCTGTGACTTTCGTCCGATTATGTTGTTTCAGTGAGGAGTTATGCTGTATAATCAGGTTTTTGGGGTGTTCCCAATTATTATGCAATTCTTGAAAAGCTTCCATTGCCACCCAAAATCAACTAAGTTGATTATGAATTGACATTAGAATATACCTCATAACACTAAATAAAAAATGGAACCATCATTTCAAACGTGGATGCCTTCATGACCAAGAAATCAATATAATACAACTGCATTGAAAAACCATTGAAATTGGCTTTTTTCTCAATAAAGAAGCCTCCCAAGCTCTTAAAAAATTTAATATCAATTAAATTCCAGCTTAGAATATATCTATAGCACACCACGGTCATACTGTGTGATGAAACACCAAATCCGGCATCTCTACAAAATATGACACCAAATCAAAAACTCACACTTCTGTTTCCCATTGGAATAGCATTGGCAATTCGATGCGTTCAATTCATTTCAAGATATTTGTCAAATACAGTGGTGCAGCTTAATTGCCATTGGTTTACAGGAGAGTTCTAAACCTAAGGAAAGTGGAAAATGACTTTGGTAATGATTTTTCATTTTTTTCTGGCTAACAGAGGCTTGCAATAAAACTGTAATTTCAATGCTATTTCAATGCAGGAGAAAAACATGAATTTCTTGGCTATGAATGCTTCTATGTTTGAAATGATGGTTATACTTTTTCTATTGTGTTAAGGGGTATATGTTGGTGGCATCTTTAGATTAGTTTGGGTCATTTTGAGTGGCCATTGATGCTTTTTCGAGAATTTGCATAATAATTGGGAACACCTAAAAACATCATTATATGGCATAACTCCCAACTGAGTCAATGGAATTGGACAAAATTAGCAGGATATTAGCTCCATGGTACACTTATCGTTATGTGAAAAGAATTTTCAAATAGTGTTATTTCCTTTTGAGATAATGCAAAAAAGCATAGTTGCATAATAATTGGGAACGCAGTGTAGTTAATGATTAAATTACTTTTAAGATTTTTTTTTAAAGATAAATGAACTGTCTATTCCAAAATCTATACAGCAGCAAGTTAGTACTCATTGCATACTGCATGTATAGCAATCAGGTCACAATGATTTTTTTTTAAATTGCTGCTTGTTCAATTGGATTAAACACTTCAATCAATTGGAATTTGATCAATTATCCTTGATCGCAATTAGCACCTTTGGGAGTTATTGTGTAATCCTTCAATGACAATCAAGATTGTATCACCACAGCAGCCTACTTACTGCATTAACTCGAGTGCGGCACTGCAGGTGCACTGAGGACGCCAATATGGCCTTAAGGCGCCAATAACACTCTCAACACGCCAATATCGTTATTTATTGGCGTAGCACGTGATTGATTTCGCCGCACTTGATTGGCCTTAAAATTTTGCGGACTTTTGCGCGTAAAAAAGTCCAAATAAAATGAGTTTATGCGTGTTTTTTAACTTTTTTTCTTTGTTAAAATTTCTTACCCCCCTTGGAAGTGTTGTCAAAAATTAATACCCCCCTTGAAAAGTTAGTACCCCCTCGGCCAAAACTCCCACCCCCCCCCCAGTCATAAATTCTGAACGGTCCCTAATGTTCTACATGGTGACAGAACGTTAACTTCATTTTTGAGAACTTAGTTCTGTCACCATGATCCGTATTGATTTAACCTGCATTATTTTATATGAATTTGTTTTGTTAACTTGGATCAAAATAAAACTTTCCTTCCTTCATGTTTTAAATCGTTTGTTCAAATTAAGTTTGTAAAACACCAAAATACCAATTTAGTTTGTCAATTTACTAATTCAGTTAGACATTTGGTAAGGGGCCAAAATTCTGACCAGGAGGGGAACAAATTGGGCAGGTTGTCAAATAAACGTTAATGAAAATCAATGGTTTCCAGGCAATTTTTTTGTGGTACACTCTAAAAAATGTCAGGACAAAATTTTAAAAGAATCCATGTTGGTTTTTTGCATTGAAATTTGGTTTTTCAAAAAACCATTTTGAATCTAAAAAACCAATTTTGTCTGAATGTTTTTGTGGTGTAAAAAGGTCGCTGACCTCCCTCAATGATTCTGTGTGCGGTGTGCACGCTCCTGGGAATATAATGCTCCTCGAAAAAAATGTTTTAGTATAACAATAACTCTCACTAACCTTGGCTTCCTAGTGCTATGATCCTTGTTATTGTACCGAATGATGGGATGGTTCCATTTACAATGACTTCCATGGGGACATGGATCTGCAAATCTGAAAAATAACACACATAATCTCCAAAAAAAATAGTCCAAAATTCCTTTGCCCGAGTTTGCTTTAATTTGACGGAATGTTGATCGCCAAATATTGCAGCCTATAAATTTTATATACGCAAAAAAATGAGTGTTGCTTCTCATATATTTTGGCACTCTTTGAGTCATGATAGCTGATAAAGTGTCATCTTCTCTACATTCAATGTGGGAACCATAGACGCTGTTTGCTTAGTCATGATCAAGAGCAGGCCATTTGATTTTTCATAACTGATTTTAGAGTAGAGGAGAGCGGGGCACAGTGAGACACTGTTTTTATTTTCAAGTGCTCCAAAATGTAGGCAGTAACGAGTTAAATGAGATCAGGTCCACATCATAGATAATGACATTGGGTATATTGCCCGGTAGTTTCAGGTTCCTACCTTTTACAGGTTTGGAGAAATTTGGAGATACGTCCTTGCTCATTAAGAGACAGCAGGCGGGGCACAGTGAGACAGGGCATCTGTCGCCATAATCGCCAGGACCTGCGGAATTGTTCTATCTATTGTTGCTGCAGAAACTACTGTACTTTTATAAAAGCAGCTGGCTAGGTGATTTTTTAGCATGTTTTGAAACTTCATTGCACAGGACACCGGTACGACTTATTTAACCTGCCGAACCTGTTACATACTAATCAAAATTCTTTGGGATGCTTCCCTTTGGATATGACTCACTAAAATCAGTAGTTTACAGCAGGAATTTTGTTTTTAATAGTGAATTGTGAGCTTTGCATTACATTCAGGTTGTTTCGAGTGTATTTTGTGATGTCTCACTGTGCCCCAGGCAGCTCTCTTTATAAAATTTTTGAATCCTGTGGACCAGATGCCTGTGTTGTGGTTCGTCATCTCACTAAACTAAGACAAATAAAAATAATCAAGGTTTGAATCCCTGGCAATTGATTTGCATTATACCGTTTTTCTTGGGAATTATAACAAAAAGTTGTTTGGCAAAATTATTTACTTTTACTGGCTAAAAACCAAAATATTGAGATACCGCTCTCGATATGCTGTGTAGGCAATCAGGATATAGGACAGTCTCTCACTTACTTACTTTTTGTACTATACGAAAGAGGGTTGATCTGTAAACAGTACCAGCTAGATGCTACGGGCTTTGTCTCACAGTGCCTGTCGTCTCACTGTGCCCCGCTCTCCCCTAAAAATCAGACACTCAATCCTTGCATTTGCCTGTCACTAACAAGTAGGATTAGTTTCCTTAAATTTATCAAATTAACATTGAAAGTATTGGGTATGACCATGACAAATTAGAAGTATCATGATTAACAAAGTGTTATTTTCACAGTGCAACAGTTCACTATTTTTTGCCTATCAAATTTACAGGCTATACACTGCGTTCCCAATTATTATGCAACCATCATTTTGTCCCATTGAAATAGCATTGTAAATGGGAATGACCTGAATATATTGCAAGATACTGTTGAAGTGCATTGGAGAAATTTGATTTTCTCTGGTGTTGGGGAGAGTTCTAAACCCTAGGAAAGCAGAGTACGAGGTTGATAGTGATTCCATAATTTGTTTTGCCGACAAAGAGCGTTTATTGCAAAAAGATTACCATTTCCATGTTATTTCAAGGCAAGGGAATAATATCATTTGCTTACATGTAAAAACGTCAGTGTTTCAAATGATGGTTATATTTTTCATTTAGTGTCAAAGGGTAAGCGTTCATGGTATTTTTAGATCAGTTTGATTAACTTGGGGTGGTAGGGGGTGCACTTTCATGAAATTGAATAATAATTGGGAACACCGCAAAACATTATTATGTTGCGTTACTCCTCATGGAGCTAACAGAATTGCACAAAATTTACAGGATATTGGCTGCATGGCACACACATCATTTTGTGTAAGTGATATCCTTATAGTGTTATTTCTCTTTTGAGATATCATAAAAAATAGTGGTTGCATAATAATTGGGAAAGCGGTGTGGTGATAAACGTCAGCTATTAACTTACCTTGAATAAGGTCAGCAGAGAAATTAACTGGAATAGCAGCATACACAATTCCCGAGACTTGTCCTCCCAAAAGAGCTCCATCAGGTTGTCTTTGGCAGAAAGAACATATCTCGCATTTGTCATTGATGTGACCAATTCCCATGCAAGCTTGATATCTGCTTGATCTGCAACCAACGGCACATTCTTCGATGTATGTGTAGTCATCTGTACTTATAATGGAATAGCAGGTGCCCTGGTTCGCCTGCGAGAAAATAGCTTCTTCGTGATCTCCTGCATTTGCACACCCACATCTACCACAGACGATAATTATCAGTAGGGAGAAATTTGTCAACTTCATCTTGAATCAAATCTGAAATGATTAGATAGCACTTTTTAGGGGGCAACAGGAGTTTAAATTGATAACTTCTGGCCCTTTTTTTGCTGAAGAACATAAATTCTTTCCAAGCAGTCTTGAAATAAATTATATCAGGAGGGTGTATTTTGTATTGTTTGATTTAGATTTTAAAATGAATATTTCGGGGCACCGCATACTGGTAATAAATAATTAATTCCAACATTACGGTGATAAATAATTCCTCGTCAAGGAAAACTCAATGCCCCCCCCCCCCCGATATACCATTAGTAGTCCCCTACTTGATGGAAGTATTGGTGTATAAAACAAAAAAACAGTACCTGATAAGAAATGCTGCGTGATGAAATCATACGACAGATTCAGCAAGAGCTGGTAATCTTCAGTACAGTCAAGGGATAGTGCACAAGATGTAATTGATCTTTTATGGCTAAACGGCATAGTTACCTCTCGACCTTTGTTTTTACTGCTGTGTTACTACCAACCCGGGCGTTTTTAATTTCAAGCAAGGCCAGTCGTGATAATTTTTAGCTTCTCGGCTCAAGTGACTCGAGATTTTCTGCTCATCAAGTCAAATTTAGCTTAACCATGTGCGATAGTTATTTAATTGACATATCAAAAATTAAGATGACACCTTTATTTCGTCCTTAAGTTCCTACAATAAATCTTCGATATATAGATCTATAGATAGGTATGGTAAGTACAGCCCTCTGAGCCCAGTTCAGGGCGCTCATGAGGGTTGATTAATGAGATGGGAGAGAGAGCAGGAGTCCTCAACATGTTACACATTTACCCCATTTGGGGGATATTTTACTTGCCCAGTTCAGACACTTATACAAATGGGGGGGGGACAAAATTACTTTTCATCAAAACTACATCCAGCTGGGATTTTGCTCATGAAAGTTCACAGCGAACACATCGCACATGTAGGCAAAGACGTTCAGCAGAGCAGGCGGACACCTTTAGCAAAATAAGTGCTTTTAGAAGATCTGAGAAGCTAAAATGAGATTATGTCTGGCCTAAAGTAATGGCATTTGGCTTATGGTGTTTAATTATCTTGTCCTTTTACTGATTAGTGACATTTGACGCACCATTGAGTTTTCCACGGTGCCTACTAATAAATCAGTCGGCATATGTGCAGAGGTTAACAAACTTGCACCATTACCAGGTAAACAAGTTTAGGACTCTTGGATTCTTGGAATTATTTTAATTGTTAAAAGGAAACGTAATAAAATATTGGTGGAGCAGCTACAGTCCAAACAGTTGTAAAATTTGTGGTGGAGGAAGGCGGGCAAATGGGGACGTTTTTCACATGTATATACAGGTGAGGTCAAAAATCTGCATACAGTGTACAGTTGGACATCAAATAGTTAAAAATGTATTACGTAAAAACAAACTAGTCTTCATATCTGGCATATTTGTGCCTTATTTCCTACATATTGATCGTTCACAAATATATGATTGGAACCATTTCAGAGCTGTTTTTTGGGATTATAAAGTGACAAATACAATACTTCATGGCAAATTGATGCAGTTAATGTATGTACACTGTATAATGTAAGTTTGAATTTGGGATTTTATTGTAGCAAATGCAAAATTTTATATTGCAGTTCAGCGTATATATAAATTACTATAATGTAGGTTTGTATTCGGGATTCTAAGGTGGAAAATACAATATCATTCAGTTTTGTGAATAAATAAATGACTATAGCATAGGTTAGTATTCGGGATTCTATGGTAGCAAATACAATATTTCATACAGTTTAATGAATATATAAATTATTATAATATAGATTACTATTTGGGATTCTTTTGCAGAAAATAAATATTTCATATAGTTTTGTGAATATATAATAAAATTACTATAAAGTAGGTTAGTATTTGGGATTCTATGGCAGTAAATAAAATATTTCATACAGTTTAGTGTATGTTGGCTTGTATTCTGGCATGACTGAACCAGCCCATTGTCTTACGAAACATTTATCATCAGAGGGTCAGTAATTTGTCGTGTCGCCAGTCGTAAAACATATCCGTTGTTTGCAAGCTTCAGCATTGACAATGATAGTTACTGAAATAGAGAAGGTTACCACAATTAGGTTCAAGGCATGCAGTTAGGGGGGCACCATTTAATCTCAAGGGTGGCTTGGGTGTTTTTTAAATAAATAATTTCTTGCTCAGTTTTGGTGAATTTTTTTGGGCAGTTTTAAAATAAATAATTTCTGGAAGGGATGTTTCCTAATAAGGTGATTTTTGTTTTGGGAATAAATATTCGGGGACTTCGCGCACTTGAAATAAGTAATTATTAAATAATTTCCCACTGAGGAAACTCCAAGCTCCCCCCTCTAATTATCAAATGGCCGGGGCGATTTTGTACTGCTTAATTCTCAATTCAAATGCACTTGAAAAAAATCAAGCCCACTCCACATTAATTGAAGTATGTCAGATATTATCAAAAGAATTATTATCTAGCGAATGAAAACAAAATTAGATACATTTGCTGATGGTAAAAAATTAATAACAATATTAGCAAATATGACTTTTTTATCTAGACTGCATTGCCAGCTTGAAAAGTAAATATGCATAGTTTTGCTGTTATTAAACAAACATTCAATGCTCTTTCAGTTTCCTTCTAAACCAAAGCAAAAGTGTTCATTTAAATTAATGAGGCTATAGGAAGTGCCTTGCTGTTTAGAAGAAATGTAGTGAAAATATTGGATAAAAATGCTGCAATCAATGACAAATGTACTGTGTCAGGCAGGGGAAAAGTGAATAATGTGTAAAAATGAGTGTTGCTGCACTATCTAAGTACACCAACAGTTAATAAGTGATGGATTCTAAGTACAACTGTCTGCTCCTGTTTAGCAGGCCCAATTTGTGTAAAAAAATCAATGGCAGGTAGGAGATAAGTTATTGCTTAACAGTTACTCTTGTGGCCAAAATATACAGATGTTGCTTTCAGCATAAACCATATATGTGTCACTATCAGCAGATTAAAGCAGAAAACTGATGATGATGCAATATATTGGAATGTCACTGTTTGAGACAATAATGCTGATAAGAGCAATAAGAAATTGACAGTGTAGTGTATGGCCATGTGTAGGATATTTATCCGTTTCCTAACTTTAGGGTACATTTTTCGAACCAATGTTTTTTTTATTCTATGATGTCCATAGAACAAAACCTGAGTTGGTTCCATTTTTTTCTATGGCTCCTAAGGCGGCCATCTTGAAATACAAAATGGCCGCCACTGAAACGCTATTCTTGGCAATAGCTCAACAGTGGATTGACATAGAGATACAAATGATGGGTCAAAATTGTGTAGTTTGAGCTGGAGAATTCAATGGTACTATGCTTTTTAATCCTAAGTGAAAAAAAAGTAAATTAATTTATATTTTTGGTATTTCCTTGCATGTATGAGGAGCGTTTCAAAAGTTCTGACCACTCGTTTTTGTGGACTTTTCAATTCGAAATAGCTGAATGAAATTTTCACAGAATTAATTTCAGGTATTTTACTGTGTACTCTGAAAAAATCTAACTTGTTGACAGTGTTTAACTAACTTTTCTGTTGCCATGGAAATAAAAGGTCAGGTAACCAAGACAACTCAATTTTTAGGCGAAATAAGCAATCTCGATGTGTAAATAATTATAAAAATTACTGTATCTGTGTGCAACTGATTATGTCAAAAAAATATTTCTTGACAGTCTGACAGTATTTAAAAGTGTTCTCCATTACAGTAGGGGCCACTATGAATTGGTTTAGCCCCTTATCTGAAGCAATCGCCAGCTCCTCAAAACTGAGCCTTTCCCAAATTGTAGAAAAATCATGTACATAACTTCATGATGAGTATCATTTCTTTCATTTCTGAACTGGAATATATGTAGTGTAAAAGCCATGGAAGGCCAAAGCTGTTAATAAATGCAGATGAAGTTGGGTTTGGCCAAAGCTGTTAATTAAGGTAGATGAAGTTGGGTTTGGATCCCAAGATTCTTGAGACTGCTGGTAGTGAATTGTTTCAGCCAGAGCATTCCCAAAAACTTGAATTTCTAGTAACGCCACTGTATCTATGATGCAATGTTGTTATTCAAGGTCCAATGGTCCAATGGTCCAGGTAGAGTTTATTTTGATAAGATGAAACTATATAAAGAAGATCAACAGAAGATTTCATAATTTTAACAAGAATTGTAAATGTATAGAGAGACAACATTACATAGAGTGCAACAAAGACACAAAAGACTCGTAGGAATGATCAGACATTACACCCTTCCTGTTGTACACACCAGTACCATAATAGCAAAATGAAAATATGACAATATACCAAGTGTATATTAACTAATATGTTGCAATGTCTCAGAGAAGAGTTCCTCCGTGGCCTAATGGTTAAGAGTGCTTGTTTGCACAAACACTGGCTCTGAGGGCGTGGGTTCGGATCCCACCCCGGAACTCAATTTAGTCCGAGCCCATGGGACATTAAATGGAGGCGGGTTGTATCCAGTGTTCTTTGCTGGGGCAACTGAAAGACCCTGGGCGTCCCTGAATTAATAGGGTACGTACCAGACTCACAGTCTTCTCATCTCATCATCATACGGCGATCGCCTGCCTCGATATAGCCCACTAAGGTGCTGCTGAGGCTTAAAAGCCAAACAAACAAACAAAAACAAAATGTCTCAGAGAAAGTCCAGTGCCTCAACACAACTCACTCGCAAACTTATGTTTCAACCTTGGCCACAATATCTTGAAGTTCGATCCGAGGAACTGGATCATGTGAATATGATTGGCCTAAAGAACCTAAAAAGATCATGTACAGTGTACATGTAGCATGTGGATCGACAAGTGCATATTAACATGGTCATGCAAGCAAACACATTTATCTTTCACAGGCTTATGTGCTTGTGCGGCAGAAGAAAATTTTGAGGACACCTACATGCCCATTCACAGCGTACTTTGTAATGGAAGAATCTGATTCTGATGGAGAAAATGGTGCCAAGATGTCAATGCACAGATGAAGTGTATTTAATCTGTGCGTCAATGCTCCACAAAGACCTAAAAGTGATGCTGAAACTAATATGTATACACAAAGAACTTGCAGGAATTGAAGACAGAAGCTGTAATAATCTACAGTTCTACTTCACATGTGACAGAACATCTGACTTGACAAGCTAAGGGATCAACAATGATTTTCTGAATCCAAAACAAGATCTCTTCTCTGCAAGACCAGTGGATATCACCTGTGGGAAAGAATCATCTGACTTGAAGTGAGTCATTTGATGCATCTTCTTTCCTAGTAAACTGGGAGTCAACTTGACTAGAACTGTCAAGTAAGTATTTTGTCCTCAATTATGTAGAAAGTATTTCACATCCATACACAAATGTATTGCAAGCACACCTAGCCCAGTTCTGCCGAGTTCTGCTAAGCGTAGACCTGATAGACAGCTGTCCTAGTGGCCCAGACGCTAATTTGATTCCACAATTTGACTTGAATTTTGTTAGTCTGCAGTCTCACCACATTCCTGCAGTGGAGTGGTTTTCAGTTGGCGAAATTGCAGGTTTCTAGACATAGCTAAGAACTGCTCTCTTTTACACAATGGCTGCATCCTTTAAAGTCACTCTTTACCCATATAGTTACGTTAAAAAAGGAAAAATCCAAATTCAGAACAATTGATGACACTCGGAAGACTAGACCTAGATGAGTTGGAACAATTCTGTTACAAGTTCAAGTACTATACATGTGACAGACGCGGCTGGTTAAGAATGGGGACTAAGATCTGAGAATAAAATGACATAAATATGCATATAAAACAGTGACTATATTCCTGGCCAGTTTCACTAGGAAAAATCAGTATGTATGCAAGGGAAATAGTACATGCCAAGACTCTCATACAGATGATCTCATCAATTTACCAATTGCTAGATCCCATTTGATATGGTTATTCAGCACTGGTACATGATAAGAGCAGCTAACATCTGAGCAAAGATGCTGAATCAGATTCGTTTTGGCAAAAAGTAGTTTCGGACTTTCGGTACACTCCAAATGCTGACAGGGAGATCTCACACCCAAGAGAGACAATCTGAAGGGTATGCTCGGTCCTGAGAATGAATTACCCTACACATGGTCCCAAGTACTCCCAACATCTCCAATAGTGACAAACATAAGGAAGTGATGAGTATAGCTGCACAGAGATCAGACTTTCTTCTGATACCCAACTGATCAACCCCAAACACTCAATCATCCTGTCAGGACCAGGACTTAGCTAGAATCGCAATTGTCCTCATATGACAGTAATTTCCCGGAGTGCTAATCACCAGTGCTTCACCATTATTAAATGACCAACAAAGTGGTACCAGAAAATATTGAATGAATCATCCTAATCATAGAGCAGTATGGACTCCATATATATATTGAAGGTTTAATGATCCAGTAAGCTGAGCTAGGGCAACCTATGTTGAGAAGGAAACTGTCTCTCACACACCCTGGTAGTTGCCAGTAAGTTTGTACGGGAGACTACGGGGCTGATAGTTCTCCATTGCGGTATAATTCCAGCTCCTTCAGCTGGTGTCTCACTGTAGCATGACAGTAGCACGACTAATTCTAACCAATTTCGTGAAATACGGCAATGTCATCAGCAGCTGATGACAGTTCTCTAATTTCACTGGAGCCTTTGGTTCTTTTCCTCATTATGTAATAGATAGGTCTACCAAAATTCACAGAGAAAGTTTATACTGTGATACAACTTTATGCCAAGTTTGGAAGTGATGGTAGCAGCAGTTATTTTTAAATAGCCTGTCAAAGATGATTTTGAGCACTGCCAAAGTCATGGCTAGGCCATGACACTTTGAGAGGGTCATGGGAGGTTGATGAAAGTGTTACGGTGAATGTCATGTGGGGCTGAAGACATTGCTTGTCTTGACCAGACGGTAATTTCCTTGACTGATTAGTCAGCAAAATGATTGAGCTTTGTTTTTGTGAGAATGCTACACACATTTACCTGTATGGTTTGATATTGCAGGACTGGTGTCAGATGGTAAAGCCAACTTTTTGACAGAGGCATCAGAATTTCAGTTGTTTACAGGTTTACTTGTTATCCTTCGCAGACCTGTTTCTTCTTTCATAACTTTGTTCCTGTCCTTGATCAATGCAAATTTCAGTGAGATAATAATATATTCCTGGTTTTCAGTAGTGATCATGATAATAATTTTAACATGTTGAATGTTCATGCATGTATAGGGTCTGCAATGCACTCTTTAGTTTTTCTTGGCAAATAATACAAGGGTCTGTGGGTTTCAGTTGTTTCGCCTGCTTCATCAGTCCCATCATGGACTATACAAACCAAATTTTGACAATAACCTAAGTATATGAAGCATTGTTGCTCTCAAAGCATCTGGGGTGGTACAAAGCATAATCAAGCAATAAAACAGACTCTTAACCAGGTAATCAGCTGACTAATTTGAATAAAGTCTATACCCTAGCACTGACGGTAATGACTCGGTACTGGAGTAATGAAGGTTAATGTCATTGAAGCTGAATATTACCATTAATATTAGACAATATCCCGAAAGCCAAATATTATTGACTTAGTCAACCAAACTGTGTTTATACAGCATCACTAAGCTATGAAACAACCCTTGAAAGCAACAAAGTTGAACAAAATGAAAATCTTAAACAAAATGCGAAACAGTGCAGTTGAGAAAAAGACAAAATGAGCTTTGGAAAAAACTCAACTTCAGCTTGTGTTATTGTGTTATCAACATTCATAGACTTAGAATCAATTAATTATCCATAACACCTGATATCACAATGATTTTATAAATCTGTCAAAGCACAGTTATTCAAGTCCGAATAGTTTGACATCCACGAATCTGTGGCATGCTGTTTAGTGCCGACTTGGTAGTAAAAAATACAAATAATATGCACTTTTCAGCTTTTTTCTTCACTAAAGAGTGAAATAAATGGTCCCTTTGAATTTGTTAGCTCAAACTACACAATTTAGACCCCTCATTTGCATCTCTATGTCAAACAGTTCTTGAGTTATGGCTAAAATAGCGTTTGGGCGGCGGCCATTTTGGATTTCAAGATGGCCGCCTTAGGAGCCATAGAAAAAAATGGAACCAACTCAGGTTTTGTTCTATGGATATCATAGATTAAAAAAAACATTGGTTCCAAAAATGTACCCTAAATTTAGGAAACATTACAAATGGCCCTATACTAGTGTGGGTCACTTCTCCAATTGTTTTATGCTTATCAGTCTTGGATCATGCGGGAAAACCAAGGTCTTACAATCTGTAAATCCTCATTTGTCAAATCACTCAGACAAAACTCCATCTGAGAATGATTAGAATATATGTCACATTGTCTGAAGAATTTCTTTTTGACTGAAGGACATCTAATTGATCTGATTGATACATTCTTAAACTTTTAAAGTAGTCATGTATCTGGTGCTGAATTTAAAGTGTTGCAAAATAAAGACAATGTGTCATTCTTCATGTGGAAATTCAGAAATTGAAGTGTTCAAGGCTGTGCAACTGTTACTGTGTCACATGTCTCAGCTTTCAGCCTAGGGATCCTATCAGATGTATTATACCTCAGGTAATGTGGCTGTGACATGATTAAAGATGATCCAAGGCTAATGACAAAAAACAAATTGCCATATTTGCAATGACAGATACGTATGTGCATGTCTGGCTGTTTCCATCTTGCGCAATTTGGGAGATGACAAGTTGCCTGGAGACAAGGCTCATGGTGTGATTGATGCAAGAAAAATGAATGTTTATAGCTGCTTTTGATTTCATCTGCACATGTCATTACACACTCAAGATATACATTCTTTTTTATGAAATCAGGATACCAAATGTGTTACTTGAATTTCAGGCTTATAATATTATACATGTGATAGAAGATACGCAAAAATTATCCCCACCTATACTGGCTTTATCACCAATTTCTCCAATATGAAGGGATAATAAACTGTATTAATTGCAGCCCTATCAATAATGCACTTTGAGACCGATCCTTTTTTTAAAAAATAGGTAACTTATATATCATCTTTCCACATTCTATTCACAGTTGAGGCTGGGCCAGTTGATCTATTTATAAAACAAACGAATCCAACTGCACTGGCTGCTTTTGCTGATTGAAGTTTTTCTCAGTTTTTCTCAACAAAATGGCTCTCATTTCATCAAAAACAGGCCTGCATTTCGCTGCAGAGTCAATGGACAAAAGAAAACAAAGGACATAACACATGTTTCATTGATTGTATTGTATTGTGTATATTTAATGTCATGCACTGCTGGATACTCATGGCGAGCCTTCCACAATGATACAGCAGCCACGGAAAGTCTCCCATCGACCGAGACCAATGATTATTTTCGTGTTTAAAAAAAAGAGTGTTTGATAATTTTCTTGTGCCAATCTGACAGTCGAATAACTGTTAAAGGCAAATGCTTACTGCCAGAATGAGGGATTAAGTTTCATTCAACACATTCATCCCAGTGTATGTCCCATGTGTGAAAGGCAATTTCCTGTCATTTCCTGGAGAGAATTACAAGGAGCAAACCCAATATATCAAAGTCTTTCATCTTCCTCACATCATGTGATATATGACAAGTGTGAGTTCACCAGTGAGTAATTAGTGCAGGAAAATCAATGGCTATTCTTTGTAATGGGGACAGTGAGAAGGCAGAAATTGATTTTCTGTGGCTTGACAAAGCACGATTCCAGAAAATTAAAGGAACCTCAGTCTGTGTGTATTGCATTTCAAAGGCAAGTAAAAACAGCTCTGTATTGAAACATCCATAACATCCATTTTCAACTTAATCTGTGGCTTATGCTGGCGAAATAGCTAAGGATTATAGCAATCACATGACATACCATTGTAATAAGAAAGTAATATTATAGAAGAGACAAAATTATTCAAAGGAATCACCCCACAAACAACTGCATGATATGCCACTACACAGAGAAATATTGGAAATGGACAGTTTCCAACACCATTGCATGATCTCATGGCATGAATAGATGTTGAGTGTGCCTTTGATTAGACATGCGATTGGCTTGCTGCAGTTTTTGTCCTGGCATTTGTCAGTATTTGCATTAGGGTGACTTGGTTGCTTTTTTACGATCTTCCAATATATTATGAATATATTCTTACCTGTTATGATTTCATCCTCATATTGTAAAATAAAGAAAGGGTTTCTTCACAGACACTGTTATAGGAGATGGTATCAGATACCACTTAACTTATCAGTAAACAGTGAACTTGACATTAGTCTAACATTCAAATAATACGACATGTAATCAAATTCATAAAAATGTAGCAAAACATCAGGTCTTCTTTCTCCGTTTGACACAATTCATTGTCATATTCTATTGACAAGGAAAACAAAGTTAAACATTTTGGTTTAACAGCTTTTCAGTTTTGCACATATCTGACTAATGGACTTTGTGAATGAGAAAAAGTTTGAAACATTTGCTATGTTGCAAACTGGATGAATCAGTCATACAGACTTACATCAACAATGTTACAGATCGCATATCTAAGCATAACGAATCTAAGACTTACTGATGGTTGCTAAGTGCATCTACTCCTTATGGTTCAATACATGCAATCGGGCTGTCTGTGACACAATTCATCTTAGAAAGTATCAGGTCTCATATGCTGAAAACTGATATGTCTCAGTTTTATACACTATAAGTGTCTAAGAACCTCATATATTTCCATGAAGAGTTGCAAAATGTCTGAATAAAAAAAAAAGAAAGAATATAACATACATCACATAATGATGGCCAAACAATTCAAAATTGTTATACACATAACAATCGGCTTTAAATGTAGATGTAGTTCCTAATCAGACTCTGCATGCCTCTGCAAGTTTGTACATGAAAATGTATGGGGGGTAAATCAAATGTATTTTTTTTCCTTTTAAGAGCTGTTGTTTTTTGTTGACATTTTCCATCTGTAGGTCATTTAGAAATGCTTAACATTTTCAATAGTGGTATGTGAACCTTTTTCAAAAGTCAAAAAGTGTTTGCTAGGTGTCATTATGATTTCCTGCACTGGGTTATTAGATCTATCCCGACATCCAAGACCTTGCCATGCAGCTTATCACAATTGCAATCTTATGTATGACAAGTCCAGAATCTGATATGATAAATTATCAAAGTAAATCAATATATTTTCCCTGAGGCTTGCAAAGCTGCAGAAATGGCGTGCGACAGGAATGTGTGTCGAGTCCCTGTGGAAACTATCGCTTTCAGAATATGATACCTTCTAGACACTGTCATAGGCGTACGGCGCGCGCGATTTTTAGGGGGGCGAGCGACATTTTCCCGAATTTCAAGATCTAGATTTAATACCATTTCATATGAAATTGCCTTGAAATCATTAATTTTCAATATTTATTTAATCATCTGCCCAAATTTTTTAGCCTTTTTGCCCGAATCTTACGGTTTCCCAAACTTTTGGGGGGGCGATCGCCCCCCCTGCCCCCCCTCCGATACGCCTATGGGTCACACTGTTGTAACCTCCAAGGATATGTGCAAGTTCCACCAAAGACGACATATTCTCACAACACTTCTACCACATTTGCCTTTCTCATGATAGAGGGAGAGCAGTGGCGTACCTAGGGTGTTCTTGAGGGGGCAATCGGGGCATGTGATCCTCTGGAAGGGCACATTACTCTACTAGTTCTAATTATGTATGAAACCTAATACTACAGTGAAAATTGCCATTTTCCCTTTACCTTCTCATGGACAGAGGTGCAAAGACAAACAACACCCATACAGGACTGGTATTGCAAGCACTTTGCCATCATGACAAAAGCAAATATCTTTACTATTATTGTAGTGATGCCGCACCGACATATCCAAAGTTTTGTTGTTGCATATTTGCCTCGCAGCAAATGTTATTGCTTACAATTTGCACCTTGGTGATATATTGCCCTACACATTGCAATTTGTTCTGATATCATTCATAAATGCAATATCTTTGATACAGTATGTGCCACACATTTGCATCGCAATGATTTACCATTCTCTGTGCCCTACTCAGGGCTTGCATTAAAGCTTGTGGAAAGTTACCCTCCCTTTGAAGTTATTTATATCTGATGTTAGGAGGAGAAGAATAATACAAAATCATCATAATCTTTAATAACAGGAAATCCCAAAATGAAGCTCAATGTAGCTGTACAATTACGTCTTGTTAGTTATAACTACCTCTGCATTTATTTTCTGTATATTTCTTGACACCTAATAAACTGAACCAAATAAAAAACGCAAAACTATTTGCAGGGCTTTATTTTTCTGTATATGATTCAGATAGGCTGTTGATCTTATGCATATGTATAACCAGGTGTCAAAGGACTCAGTTCCATAAAATCACTGAAGTCTGACCTTTGTTTGCACATCTGCGGCCTAATTTATCACATTGGGGTATGACCAATGGACTGGGGTGTCAGACACCCCATGGAGCAAATCTAATGATTTCATGTGAAAGCTTGAAGGCAATGATGCAAAAGGCCACTCAATTCATTTCAATTGGTGCCATTAAACTTGTTAAAATTTTGTCTTTTTGCGAAGTCACGCCAGAGTTTGTCACACACAATGATATTCCAGTGAAACTATGCAACTATGGAAACAGGTCCTGGAACGACCCGTACAAATGCAACAGAGTAAAAAGGCTTACCGTAAAACGGGGTTACTTTGGCCGTTTCGGAGCACCAAATTTGTGTTCTGAGAAAAAACTATTTGTTGAATATCAACAGTTTTGTGCCATAACACAGCCAGTACATTGAGGTTTTCATCTGTCAAAAAGCTTTCCAAAATCTATGATGGTTCTATGTTTCATTACATAATTAAGGGGTCGGCCAAAGTAACCCCGGAGTTGGGGTAACTTTGGCCACCTTAGATTTTGAACATGTAATACCATGTACCGCGGTAGAATTGAATAAGTTATGTTATTTTGGCCACCCAATAAGCCCAGGAATGTATTTTTGTAATCTAAAAAGAGTTGTGACTCATTCGCAGATTTCTGAACAAAAATTAAGTATTTATATGTGTACCACACTCTGTGTACTACTACCTCCCAATTCAGAATGACATAGTGTGAACATAATCAAGTTTTTAGGCCACAGGAATGTAAGGTATGCTAAGAGTCATAAAATGTGTCATTAAAAAGAAAAATTGTCATTCATATGACATTTTACTTTTCTATTCTAATTTTTCAATTTTTTGCATAATGCACCGATGTATTTTTATGTTGACAAACATCATAAAAAATAATCCAAAATGAAATAACTTTGTCTAATGCTATTTTGGATGAAATCATATGTCTATCATTGTTCACAGCTTCCCTAGCCGCCAGTACATCATCACTTTGTTATGCTTGTAAAATGATACAAATTGCAATTATTGCATTGGACAATTTATTGTATTTTTTTAGCATCTATGGCAGTAAACATAATTTTCAGGGTCATACACCTGTTTGTCAAATCAAGGTTTATACCTCCTTGACTGCTATCAACTACAAATTGTTCCAACTCTTGCAAATTGCCATTTCCAAGGGTGGCCAAAGTAACCCCGACACTGACTTGGAGATTTGGGGTAACATTGGCCACAGCCCTTAACTCACTGAATTACACCACAAATAAAGAAATCTTGTGTAGTTTGAAACTTTGATATATTATCTTTAAAAATCGTCCACAATTTTCACTGCGTAAGCTTTCACTTGACCCACCTAGAACAAAGTAGACACTTCCCTGCAAAATCTAACTGTTTTGCAAATCTGCTTTTTCCCAAAATGGCCTTCACAAGAAGCACTAGTATCATGATATTGAAACAAAATTAATATACATAAAAAGTAGAAAGTAACTCCAGCAGACGCAAAAAGAAATTTCCTGGTATCTCTATTGGTTTGAGAGATACAGGACACTGAATCTTTTTCTCATTTGGCGGCCAAAGTAGTACAGAACGGCTAAAGTCACCCCGTTTTACTTTAGTGTTTATTAAAATGACCTAGCACAACTTGTATAGCAAGCTTGGACAAACGGCAGTGCCATGTGTGACTTCCCCATGCTATTCCTACAGGGTTGATGTGTGGTTGTGAGAACAGCACGTGAATGGCACTGACAGTGACAATACTGATTTTTACCTCTGCAACTGTTACAGAGGTAGCGTAAGGTCTTTCTGATGGACCCTGAGCCTTTTCCATTCTGCAGTTATCGAATAGGCCGTGGAACGACTTCTTTCCATGGAGGCATTTTTGCATTGGAATACCATTGTGTGTGACAAACTGTGAGCTTACTTTTCAAAAACCTAAATTTTTAGCAAGTTAAGTGGGGCCAACTGAAGTAAATTCTGTGGCCTTTTGCACCATTTTCTTCAAACTTTGACATGAAATCATTAAATTTGCTCTATGGGGTGTGTAACATATCGGTCCACTGATCATACCCTAATGTGATAAACTTAGCCACAGAAATGCAAAAAATTGACACGCTTTGGTAATTTTATGCAGCAGAGTTCTTTGACACCTGATAACACATATGCATACACTAACCAGCCCATCTGAAGCTTATAGAGAAATAAAGCCCTGGCAATAGTTTTGCGTTTTTTATTTGGTTCAGTTTATATGTGATTAATAAGGATGTGTCATGACACTATCATAGTCATTTCCTCTTTTCCTCAATGATTAATACATAAGCTTCAAGTTGTGGTTAGGACCGACCGTAAGCGTACATGCTTTGGCAGTTACAGAAAGCTAAAGTGAGACTGGACTATAGCAACAAGTTGCACTTTTACTTCTTCAGTAGTACTCATTTGAATCAATTGTTGATTGCATGGATATCTAGAGACCAAGGCAAAGCCCTGGATAGAAAAACAAGACACTTATTGACTATGATAGTGTCTTGTTTTTCTATCCAGGGCTTTGCCTTGGTCTCTAGATATCCATGCAATCAACAATTGATTCAAATGAGTACTACTGAAGAAGTAAAAGTGCAACTTGTTGCTATAGTCCAGTCTCACTTTAGCTTTCTGTAACTGCCAAAGCATGTACGCTTACGGTCGGTCCTAACCACAACTTGAAGCTTATGTATTAATCATTGAGGAAAAGAGGAAAAGACAATATTACCACCAAAGTAGCGCTTTCAGGTCTGCACGTATTGCAACATTTTCTATTCCAGGTATTTCCTGTATCACTTAGTGAAAAAACAAATAATTTAATTTCCTATTGTGACACAACCCTCTTTCTGTGCACACCATTTTTCACATGTATTCCTGCAATTGGGAATAGCCATTGATTTGAGCTATGCTAATTATACACAAGAGATTGTGGCCTTATCATATATATCACAGACTGTGACAGTGATAAAGGAGTTGTGTTGGTTACGCTGCTCAGTATAATTATCTGCAAGAAATTGTGGGAAATTGCTTGCCATGCACTCATACACAATTTCAAACTACTGAAACTAAGTTATAACCCTCATTCATCATCATGATTAACGACTCTTTCTGGCAAGGCACATGAAAGTGAAAAGCAGAACTCAAATGATAACCATTCCTTAACTTATCCTTCATGTATATTTACAAAATAACGACTGTAGTTCAGTTAACACTTTACCATAACATTAGGGCAACCTTCAAGCAATACAGTGGTAATGCAATATTCATGGTTGTCGCAGTGAGTGCACCTCATAGTCATCCGCTTGGCAGAAGATGCAAATGCAGTTTTGATTCAAGTGGGGCTTCTGTGGACTAGATCAGATCCCAGTAAGTGGGTCCAACAGACACTAAGCAATAATGCAAATCTATGGAAATAAGTTAAGTCACAAAGGAGACTGTTAGATGCATCATTTACTTGTGTTCCTGTTGAGTTGAGTGCCAAGTGAAGCATTTCCTTTGGTCTTCAAAGCAGACATCAAACCAGTTGCTCCTCACTAGTATGAGGGTTAGGTACAAGTGAACCTCTCTGTGTACTTCAATGCTCAAGATCCTGTATGTTTTATTACTTTGCAAGTTTACTTGCTCATGCCATTCTCAATGACTATGCGAAAAAACTCATGCCAAAACAAATAATTTGTTAGTTAAAAAAGACTGAAAGAGAAATAAAAACCCATAATTGATAAATAGTATTATCAATGATAACATTGAATATGAACAGTGTAACATAAATCAGATGGAGTCTGCTTACATTTCTAAACAACAAATCTTGCAACACATTTCTAACAGGATCTTGCTACATTATTGATCTGAAAACATTTCAAGCATATTATTTGAAAAACGTGCAAGGAAGTAACAGAACAAGATGCATAATGAAGTTTCCTGCAGGCTTCTTCAATCGGCCAAATGTTTTATGAAACATTTCTCTCAATCTGTCATATATGGCAAGGCTGAAACCTCAAATGTGCAATTAGCATAGCAGAAAAGAATGGTTTTCAGGGCGGGAGGAAAAAGCTGTGAAAATCGAATGCATCTAGAAACTGGGCCAAGTTCCTTTGGAAAAACTTTTTTCCACTACTTGCTTAAAAAAAAACATCATAGTGTCTTGTAACAATGCTATATATATTTCGGAATGGACAATTCATATGTAGTGTGCTGGTGTCTGGTAACAATATCTCGGAATCAATAATAGAACAAGAAACAAAGTGGTGAAGTTTCCTGCTGGTTTCATCATTCCACCAAAATCCTTTATAAAACAGTCTCTCAATCTGTGATATATGGCATGCCTAAACCCTCAAGTGTGCAATTAGCAAAACAGAAATCAATGGTTTTCAGGGCAGCAGGAAAAAGCTGTGAAAATCAAATGCATCTAGAAACTGGGCCAACTCCCCATGGAACACTGTATTGCCACTATTTGTTTGAATGTGACTGTGCTTTGTAGTGATATCTCAGTGGACAAGTGAATCATTATTGCGACACCAATTTACTATTGTCTGCAGGAATTTGCTTATTTCTACATGATGTAAAACTGAGCATTTATTTATAGTTTAATATAAGTGGCAGGATAATAGAATAATAACAGGTTTTTGTACAAATCTAAAGTACATGTATACAAAGACTAAAATTACTTTATTGAGAGATATATTTGCAATTTGCAAAAAGCTCTCAGAAATTAATACAGTATCTGCATACTGAATGACAAGAATACAATTATCTGCACAAAGTTTGAAAGATTTCTAATAGCTTTTATATTCCGTACGACTTTTATATTTAACTAACTAAATTGTTTTTACATGTTTATGTACCCTCTTTATTTTTATCAATACTACGCTGTATACCAAATTGTATTTGTGTATGAAATAAATACTTAATATATATATGTTCTGTAAATTTCAAGAAAGAGGGATGAAAAGTGTAGCAGGTACTCTTTTTAGCATACAGTTACATTTTTAACTGAAAAAGCTATTGTAACTACCACATTTGTTGCATATCACATCAAGTTGCAAAGCGTTTTTCCCAGACACAACAGGAACTTAGACATATAAGAAGCCTTAAAGACACCAGGCGAATAATTGAAATTCATTATAATTCCTCTGTCACAGAGAGCTTGAAAGAAACCAGTTAGATGCAACACAGAAAGGAAGTTGGAAGCAAGGGGGGAAAATGCAACATATTTATTTTGCCTTGTGACGCAACTGCACCTTCTTGGCTGCCACAGTGATAATCAATTTTGCAGTTGCCTGTGGGTCATGAATGGCAACCAGTACCTTGTTGCTTGGCCTGAAAATGTCAGATTAAGAATCCCGAGCACGTTGTAGCATTCAATTTACACTTTGTTTAGTGACCTAGGAATGGCAGGTTAGTAATAAAACTGGTAGGAGCATTAAAGACCATCAAGCATGCACTAAAAGAACTCCGGAAATAGGGAAGTCACTTACACTAATATATAATTAAAAAAAGGGTTTACCGTCTTTGCTATGTATAGCATTACTTAAGCAGCTCACAGCTCTGAGACCAAATGAAAAATGATATGAGATTTGAGTCAAATACAGAGATGCTAATTATGCTACAGCTGCTGCATGATTTACTCATAATGGCCATTAATTACCAGGTCTCGAATTAGCCATGCAGTGCCACAAGAAGTAAAATATATTTTGGCAGGGAGGTTTGAAATGGCAAATGCCAGCAGTTGACTTCAAAATGATTGTGGATATGAAATGATTGCCTGGGTTTGTTGATTTACTCAAAAAGTTTGCAAAAGTTTTAATGGGAAATCACTGTCCTATTATTGTCAATATATCAGTTCGCAATTTTCAACATGACATCAGCTCATTAATGTCATTTTTCTAATCGGAGTTCTTCCTAATAAAATCCTAAAGCAATTAGAAAGTTAATGTCATCATTCATATAACTATATCATATCTAAACATGTCAAATGTTATATTTTGTGAAATAGTTTAGAAAAAATGATGAGATCATCTTAGACAGCTAGCACTTGTGTCTGTTTCTTAGAATGAAACAATGTCATCTGTCTATCATGATTTGTCAAAGCTAGAAAGAGAACCAGGTGGTCAATTCAAATGGCTCCTACTCAGCCCAAAAATTTTATACAATAGATTTAGTGAAACACACTGTTTTGAACAAAGTCCAAGCTGGTAATCAATATCTATGAATGGACTTGAATATCCACATTTCATTAATAAAAAAGCAAAACATGCTCCTTTAAAGCTGCTCATTGCACTGCAGTGTGGTTTCTTTTCATTCACAAGTGATTGGTAAGTCCAAGACTGATTTAAAATACAGGTTAATCTCACAGTCACTTGAAACATCATCAATTCATCATCATTAATTCATTTATACCATCCTGCTGTCTACTTTCATTTTTTTGAATAAAATTAACATATAAGAGCAATTAAAACGAAACTTGATATAAACATGAACCACTTCTGCAGAAATAACTTTTAGAGAATTGCAGCAAATTGTAATTGGAGTTCCTGAAAGGCCTGAATATACGTCTTTTGCAGTATGAAGCATGTCTGTCCTTTAATGCCTAATGTATTGACATTGACATATTATCCACTGACAAGAAAGAGTAGTGTCTGTTAATAAATCAAGACAAGGAATGTTTCGCAATTTTTACAAAATCAATCTTTTTGTGAGATGTTGTTGCTATTAATAGAACAGCACAAATATGTCGCAACATGCCGATCACACTACATGTACTTGAAATACATATCTTTGGTATGGGTCACACTGCTATCCTAAAAAAAATAAGGCCAATAGATATGTTATATTATTATGGTTAATGTGACAAGATTCATCTGGCTCTTTATAATATCTGCATAACTGTCTTGTCACAATCTTCTCCCTGCACTTACAAAATTATCTATGCTCAGATCTCATCCTCTTGACCTAACTGACACTCAAGCATTGCAGATCATCTAAGAGGAGAATTTTTGAGAGTAGCAGTGGCGTCCCTATGGGTGGGCATGGACGTTCCCCCCATATTTTATCTGTAAACCCCCCCCCCCCCAGGTGCCTCCCATATGAACTTTTTACCTTGGCCAAAACCTACAATTAGTATTGTGGGCATTCCTCGAGAGCATCATGCCCCCCCCCTGGTGCCTCCCCCTTCCCCTGGAGACCCCCCAAGTTACGTCACTGGTATTCCCCTAAGGGCTTCTCTCCAGACAGGAGAGAAGCACTTGAGGGAATATAGTTTCTCTGCTTACTTTGGAGTCAGTAATATCTTGGAGTGCCAATTAAATCTGTTACCTCATGCTACCTGTATGTATGTTAGCTTCGAAAAGAATCAATTAAGTCCGCTTTTCATGTTGCATCTTACCTATATGATAGCTTCTTTTTAACGTGTCAGTTACTTCCACCCAGAGTGGTTAATTCCAGCTGTATTTCCTCTTCTAAAAGATGTCTTTCCCTCTTGGGAAACTTGAGTGTCGTAATAGTCTCCTAAAGTTTGATATTTTCCCCAAACACTGTTTTGCCTCTCCTCAGAGAAACTTTTAATGTGATTAGAAAGATTTAAGATCCGCATCAATGTTCAAGACCAAGAGTTTTTAACGCATGAGCAGAGAAACATTTTTACTGCACAAAAGCAAACTTGGATGGTGAAAAGCCTTTCTTGCCGTATGGCAATCTCTGCCAAATCACCAATTCATCAAATATCAATGATATTAAATTAGATTCACGTTTCTGTGTCCGTTTCTCAAACACGTGTGTTAATAGCAGTGTATATGTATGTAAGGCAACACTGACAGATATTTCAATGGAATTTTATTTCCATAGTAATACAGTTGAATTCCCTTGGTAGTAAAACTGTGGAAGCTACCTCTTTATCACTGTAATGATTGCATAGCTTAAAATACAGTTGAAATCTGTAATGGAGTCATTGCTTGTCACTTATTAATTAGAAACAAACCCTAATGAACTCTAAAATATCCAATTTTTATATTTTTTTAGCAACCAAAGCTGTCACGCTACCGTCATTTATTGAGAAAATCTACTGAAAAATAGTGCAATTTCATTTTTCCCAAATCCTCTGCGAATTTATTTTGCTGTCACCATAAAGTGAACATATTTGCCTCTTCTTCTTCTTCAAGTGATGAAGGCATATAATACTATGACTGTAATAGACAAGGCTATCAGTTAACAGATACACAGCCTTAGCATTTATCGTTGAAAAATGGATTTCTAAAAAACTTTCTGACCTTTAAACTTTATACCAAATTATTATTTCTTCAATAATCAAAGCCACCTGTGTAATAACTGCAGCATTTCTCATTGAGAGGAAAAAGCCAGAGCAATCTGCTTTCTGTAATAGTCCATTTAAAAGCTGTGTGATTTCCCCTAATTCATAGGAAATTGAAATGACATGGACTGATTGGAATTACATGTCTATCTGCAGGTAATGAGTGTTTCCAGCAGAAGCATCATTATCTTGATTGTCTCCAAGACCAAACAATGCTCTCTTCCTGTTCCAATTAGCCAAATACTGATAATAGCAATGAAAAACAATTATGATGCAATTCTCTTACTAGACACACCCAAAACATACATGGACTATAAAGAAAGCCAAATCATATATTTTGTGTGTCATGTTGAATGAACAGGGATATTTTGTGAATATAATGCCTGTAACATAAGAATATCTACCTTTTGTATCTGGTGTTGTGCGAATGTATGTAGGTAGTAGAAATTGCTACGTAAATCAGTAACTGAAAGGTCAATATAACACAAAGGCAGACTTCAAATGATACCATATGATAGTAACTGTTCTGGTATGCTATTCATTAGTATGTCCAGGGTTCGTCATAATGAAACGTGACATATTTGATTTTAGCCTACTCCCTGATACAACTTGATTCCTTTTCTGATTACTTCTACAAAGTGATGAATAACACTGCAAAATGCTTTTGAGTGGCTACAATATGAACAACTGAATTTTTGATCCTTCACATATCGCATTTTATTGGACTCAATTTGCATCTAGACTCAGGACAAACACATAACACAAGCAATAAAAGGCAATGCAGCCACTGGTGCCTGCTATATCACGAATTCACTGCCTGGAATGCAATATGCAAAAGCCCCGACAAAGTGATTGGCACTGTCAAACAGAGTACATTTTATACATAAATGGACATTGGACAGATAAAACAGCAGTGTCTCCATTGGGAAGGGGAGAGGGTATGGGGAACCAGGCTTGTGCCCTATATAGTATGAACTTCTTGACATAATAAATGCTAAATATATAACAAGTAAATTAAGTGGTGCCCCTTGAGAAAATTGCATGCCCCTAGATGCTCCCCTACTTAAGAGCCTTTATATATATATATATATATATATATATATATAAATATTAATTGTGCCATTGAGATCGAAAGACATAATGCTGCAGCCAACAAGAAAAAAAATGGATGTTGAGGCTATTTTTAAAGCAAATTCAGCTCAATCTGCAAATTTGACTCCATCCGCATTGTATTACTGCCAATTCCGCAAATAGTGTCTGGTCCCAAATGCTCATCCACATTTTTGCCATGAAATCCCGCTTTCCTTGGTTCCGTAAATTTGCCCTGTCCGCGTTTTACTATGAATGACACTGCCTCTGTTCTGCTGAAGTAGGTAGACAGCCTAATTTTCCATTTTGGCCTCTGACCTCCTGTCGGGAGGCCTATGCTCATCTAATCAAAGGTGCTTCACGTCAAATAGACTCACTATGAATATGGCAGCAAAGGGCTGAAGCATCGTTTCAAAGAATTGCTGGATTTACATATCAACAGCATGTTCCGTGGCCATGTATTTTAAGCCTTTTCCACTCAAGGCCAGAAGCCAATCATATTTAGCAGTCTTTCATGAAGAATTAAGTATGGCATAAGTGCTTGTACAGTGCTTGCTATGTTCATAATTGTAGAAGGACAGCTGTAGCACAGAAGAAACATTTTGGCCTTGCATAAACCATCATTGGATGGTATGGATGAGAAGCAAGCAGAGCTGTTTTTCACCAGTAGAATGATGAAGTACTTTTTCACAGGGACAGATATAAGCTTCTGGTATTTTTTTGCTATCACTTTTTTTGGATTATCAATTAGATTTATATTCTACGGAAGCCATTTTAGGACATGAAAAAAAAAAAAAAAGTTAAATTGTACATACGATTTACTATATTGTACAAACGATTTACTACATTGTACAAACAGTTTACTAAACTGTACAAACCATTTACTACATTGTACAAACAATATACTATATTGTACAAACAATTTACTACATTGTACAAACGATTTACTACATTGTACAAACAATATAGTATATTGTACAAACAATATAGCAAATTGTACAAACGGTTTACTACATTGTACAAACGATATACTACATTGTACAAACGATTTACTACATTGTACAAACGATTTACTACATTGTACAAACAATTTACTACATTGTACAAACGATTTACTACATTGTACAAACAATCTAGTAAATTGTACAAACAATTTACTACATTGTACAAACGATTTACTACATTGTACAAACAATATAGTATATTGTACAAACAATATAGCAAATTGTACAAACGGTTTACTACATTGTACAAACGATATACTACATTGTACAAACGATTTACTACATTGTACAAACGATTTACTACATTGTACAAACAATTTACTACATTGTACAAACGATTTACTACATTGTACAAACAATCTAGTAAATTGTACAAACAATTTACTACATTGTACAAATGATTTACTACATTGTACAAACAATCTAGTAAATTGTACAAACAGTTTACTACATTGTACAAACGATTTACTACATTGTACTAACGATTTACTACATTGTACAAACGATTTACTACATTGTACAAACAATTTGCTACATTGTACAAACAGTTTAAATTGCTATATTTTACAAATGATTTACTACCCTGTACAGACAATCTATCTATCTGTCTCAATCGGTTTATCAGCGTTTCCTCACCCAAAGATAGATAGAGAGATAGATAGATGGATGATTGGGGCTTTACGTCCTGTATTTATGCACTTGGTAGACTAATTAGGTCAGGAGGAGGACTTGGCAATGAGATGAAGGATGACTGAAACAGCTGTCCAACATAGGCCCAGGTGACATGGCAAGAGCTGGATGCGAACCCTGGAACCAGCGATTGATAGCTAGATAGATAGATAGATGGATGGATGGATGGATGGATGGATGGATGGATGGATGGATGGATGGATGGATGGATGGATAAATTATTTGTACAATGTAGTAAACCGTTTGTACGATATAGTAAATCGTTTGTACGATGTAGCAAATCGTTTGTACGATGTAGCAAATCGTTTGTACGATGTAGCAAATCGTTTGTACAATATAAGTGATATAAGTGACTGAATTGTCATTTGCAAGATTGAGGTTTGTGAGCCAACCAGTGGTCCGATTGACTTCAAATAAATTGCATTTTGAAGCTATTGACTTCAGCTATATGTTGATATGTTCTGTTTTGCCAAGAATTAACAAAAAGTTGGTCAAAATAAAACGCGAAGATGAGGTACGGAGAATTCTGTTTTTTTTTTGCACTTGTCTCCTAGTTCAGCAGTGTTCAGCCTTGTTCAATCTGATGGGTATTTATCAATGTCTTATTTCATTATCTATTCTATATACATATATAAAATTCCACAGATAATAGATAGATAGATAGATAGATAGATAGATAGATAGATAGATAGACAGATAGACAGATAGACAGATAGATAGATAGATCAACTCTTGCAAGATGAGCTTTGAACACATATTACCAATTCATCAATCATTCTATTTTTAACTATTTATCCAGCTATCCATCTACATGCATCTATTTATAGGCCTAGATGTCTATCCATCTATTGAATCTAGCCTATCCATCTATCTATTTATATGAATTGACATCAATTCCAATGAAAGTATGTGAGGGGGGTCATGATTGCTAAATAAGTGTCACTGGGAGACCAACTTTTTCCAGAAGCTCTCATTATTGCGCATTTGGTTGTCTTAATTTTATGTTGTTGGCACCCTTTCTGTATCAAAAAAAATTCTCGAGTGTCCATTTCTGATTTTTCATTTTCATTAATTAAAATTTGTGAAATTCCTTTGATGAACACCAGTTCAATTTCTAAATCAGTTCAATTTCTAAATCAGATCAGTTAAATTTCTAAATCAGATAAGTTCAATTTCTAAATCAGATCCAAAGTTCAAACTCCCATTTGCATGCATATCGGGAGCCATAATTATAAATCTAAGTGATATTCAGTTGATCTTTAAATGTCGCACATCTAAACTGCCCACACTTAAAAACGCACAACTATTAACAAAGCTTAAAAACTAATTTCTATTTGAGGTATGAACTTGAAATTTGGCACCGATGCAGCTGAATATACTCAAAAACGTTGAGAACTGGCTGCATCAGGCCACATTTTGTGAGACTGCTTCAAAAGCCCAATTCACAACCAATGCAAATCGAGGCAGAAAACCTTTTTTCATTAAATCCATCAGAGTCCAATTTTTCAAGTTTACAGATAATGAGAGTTGTTCCCTTGACCCTTTCATGCATTTTCACTGCATGTTGTTGGCTTTGGTGTTTCTCAGATTTTTGTTTGTCACATCTTCTTCAAAACTGTTGTGTCATAAGCTTGGATAATTACCCCAATGTGACAATTTTTTGCAATGCAATCTGGTTAGACTTCTTTGCTGACAATATATGAAATCATTAACATGTGGATGGGGAGGGTATTCTCCGCATTACAGCCTCATTCAACTGTGCACATCTCAAATTTGAAACAACCATACAAAATTGTGCCTGGTTCTTCAGAAAACCAATGGATTTTCTTCAAACTTTTCAAATCTCTGGCCAAACAGTTAATGAGCATGCTTGGAATTATCTTGAGTAGTTTACAAGTTCTGCCTCTTTTAATAGGTGTGCGTTTTAAGTCTGAGCAGTTTATGAATAACGGTTTAAGGTTGTTCTATCGGTCTCCCAGTCAAAAATCGTTAAAAAATGCTCTGCTTCATCTACATTTGTTATATCGTTTGTACAATATAATAAACCGTTTGTACAATGTAGTAAACCGTTTGTACAATGTAGTAAACCGTTTGTACAATGTAGTAAACCGTTTGTACAATGTAGTAAACCGTTTGTACAATGTAGTAAACCGTTTGTACAATTTACTGTAAACTGTTTGTACAATGTATTAAACCGTCTGTATGATGTAGTAAATCGTTTAAACGATGTAGTAAATCGTTTAAACGATGTAGTAAATCGTTTAAACGATGTAGTAAATCGTTTAAACGATGTAGTAAATCGTTTAAACGATGTAGTAAATCGTTTAAACGATGTAGTAAATCGTTTGTACGATTTAGTAAATCGTTTGTACAATATAGCTGACGCTGGCTCCATCACAAAAATGTCATTTGCAAGATTTAAGATTGTGAGTCAACCACTGGTCCGATTGACTTCAAATAAATTGTATCTGGAAGATATTGAACTCAGCTACATATACATATGTATTTTAATGCCGGGAATGGACTAGAAGTTGGTTAAAATAAAACACAAAAACGAGACACGGAAAATGTGTTTTTGCACTTGTCGCCTGGTTCAGTCTTGTTCAATCTTGCAGGTTATTGATTGGATATTTATCTATGTCTTAAATATTTCATTATGTTATACTAAAAATTACTCATTATAGAAGACAAAATATAGAAATAGAGTTTGTTTGGGTTCACCTGCACAGATACATTGGGGAAATGCAGGGAAAAAATGATGTGACACACATACAGCATGACACTCAATAATGTTTTATAGTTTTCTGCTTAAAACAAACTTCTAATTAAGGTATGACCATAAAATTTTGCATTGATGTTGCTGAATATCCATGCCAAGGGTCTGGAAAGTTCCAATGAAAAAAATTGAGAATCAGCGGCATCAGGCCACACTTTGTGAGACTGCTTCAAAGACCAAAATCACAACCAATGCAAATCGAGGCAGAAAACATTTTTAAGTCCATCAGAGTCCAAGTTTTTGAGTTCATGGATAATGAAAGCGGTTCCCTTGACCCCTTCAAGCATTTTAAAGCATGTTGTGGTTGTGGGCTTAATTTGAGCCCAAATTGGTATTTTTCACATTTTGTTGTCGCAGCCTCTTCAAAAATGATGTGTCATAAGCTTGGATAATTTACCCCAATGTGAGAATTTTTGACAAGGCAATCTTGGTGGCCTTCTTTGTTAACAATTTGAAATCATTAACATGTGGATGTGATGGGTATTCTCCGCATTTCTGCCTCATTCAACTTTGCTTATCCCAAATTTCGAACAACCATAAAAAATTGTGTCTGGCTCTTCGGCTATTTGAAAAAAACCAACAGATTATCTTCAAACTTTCAAAATCTTTGGCCAAACAGTTAATTAGCAGGCTTGGAAGGTTACAAAGAATTATCGTTTGTACAATGTAGCAAATTGTTTGTACAATGTAGCAAATCGTTTGTACAATATAGTAAACCGTTTGTACAATGTAGTAAACCGTTTGTACAATGTAGTAAACCGTTTGTACAATGTACAGTAAACCGTTTGTACAATGTAGTAAACTGTTTGTACAATGTAGTAAACTGTTTGAACAATGTAGTAAATCGTTTGTACGATTTAGTAAATCGTTTGTACGATTTATTAAATCGTTTGTACGATTTAGTAAATCGTTTGTACGATTTAGTAAATCGTACAAACGATATAGCTCACGCTGGCTCCATCACTGAATTGCCATTTACAAGATTGAAGATTGTGAGCCAACCACTCGTCCGATTGACTTCAAATAAATTGCATTTTGAAGATATTGAGTTCAGCTACATGTACATATGTGTTGTGTTCCCGTCAATTAAATAGAACTGTGTTATAATAAAGCGCGAAAACAGGTTACGGAAAATGTGGTTTTTTTGTTTGCATGCACTTGTGGACTGGTTCAGCCTTTGTCAATCTGGCAGGGTTTTGATGGGTATTTTTTTGTCAATGTAACAATGCTTACAGGAATTCTCGTTGAAGTAGACTTCTCCACAGCTTTTTTCTTGAGTTTGTCAATTTTCCGTCAGTCTCACTTAGGCCCTCACAGCTTCCAATACAAGAGCCTCTACAACGTTTTGTTACTATTTCCTGAGAGACCAGGTCATGAGCAAATCATTGATGTATACATTTTTAAAAAATCAAATCATTTAATCACATTGTCCATTTTGCCTTTGCGTGTGACATGACAACCTTATACTGCAAAACGTGTCATTCTGAAATACAGAATCATATCATGGCCTTTTTCTGTATTCATAAGATGCTCAGCTAACCAGGGCGCAATACCAAATTGCAAATCTTATTCCAACTGCATTTACTTGCTAGTATTTCAGAGTTTTACTTTCATTTTTTCATGCAGTGTCCAGTGTGATGCCAAAAAATGATGCTATATGCAATCATTTACCATTTAATACATCAAAAGCTATGAAATATGGATACATTTGCTGCTATTCACATCCAAGGGGACATCACTGCCTTTCATTTGATCCATAATACATGCATAAATTCTATACAAAAGCTGAGATATAACCCGAAATGCATGTCCATGTTTTTTCCAACTCACGACATTGGACCAACTGATTTTAGAATAAAAAACAGATGCATAAGGGACCGTTGAGAATTTATGACTGGGGGGGGGTGGGAGTTTTGCTGGAACTTCCCGTCAAAAATTGATACCCCCCCCTTGAGTTTCATGCGGATTTTTAGTACCCCACCCTTTGTTTTACACGGCCACGCGTACAGATTCGCGGCATTTCGCGGACTTTTGCAGGAAAAAAAGTCCAAATAAAATGAGTTTGACCGTTGTTTTAAACATTTTATCTTTGTTAAAATTTCCTACCCCCCCTTGGAAGTGTTGTAAAAAATCAATACCCCCCCCTTGAAACACGTGTGAAAAGTTAGTACCCCCTCGGCCAAAACTCCCACCCCCCCAGTCATAAATTCTGAACGGTCCCTAATCCTTTCGCTTGCTGGTCACCATCAAACAGGATTAGTTTCCTTAAATCAGATTAACATCGAAAAAAGTATTGGGTATGATGATGACAAATCATCAGCATGATGACACACGAAGTGCCATTCTCACAGTGCAGCAGTATATATTTAAATATTACTTTCCTGGCTATAAACACCCATCCTCTGTCCTGTATTCATCAAATGCAGCCACTTTAAAACTTCTTCCCAGTAGGGATGGATGGATTATTGGGGCTTTGTAGTAAATCGTTTGTACAATGTAGTAAACTGTTTGTACAATTTACTAGATTGTTTGTACAATATACTATATTGTTTGTACAATGTAGTAAATCGTTTGTACAATATAGTAAATTGTTTGTACAATGTAGTAAATCGTTTGTACAATGTAGTAAATCGTTTGTACAATGTAGTATATCGTTTGTACAATGTAGTAAACCGTTTGTACAATTTGCTATATTGTTTGTACAATATACTATATTGTTTGTACAATGTAGTAAATCGTTTGTACAATATAGTAAATTGTTTGTACAATGTAGTAAATCGTTTGTACAATGTAGTAAATCGTTTGTACAATGTAGTATATCGTTTGTACAATGTAGTAAACCGTTTGTACAATTTGCTATATTGTTTGTACAATATACTATATTGTTTGTACAATGTAGTAAATCGTTTGTACAATGTAGTAAATCGTTTGTACAATGTAGTATATCGTTTGTACAATGTAGTAAACCGTTTGTACAATTTGCTATATTGTTTGTACAATATACTATATTGTTTGTACAATGTAGTAAATCGTTTGTACAATGTAGTAAATCGTTTGTACAATGTAGTAAATCGTTTGTACAATGTAGTATATCGTTTGTACAATATAGCAATTTAAATCGTTTGTACAATATAGTACATTGTTTGTACAATGTACTATATTGTTTGTACAATATACTATATTGTTTGTACAATGTAGTAAATCGTTTGTACAATGTAGTAAATTGTTTGTACAATGTAGTAAATTGTTTGTACAATGTAGTAAACCGTTTGAACAATTTGCTATATTGTTTGTACAATATACTATATTGTTTGTACAATGTAGTAAATCGTTTGTACAATGTAGTAAATCGTTTGTACAATGTAGTAAATCGTTTGTACAATGTAGTAAATTGTTTGTACAATGTAGTATATCGTTTGTACAATATAGCAATTTAAATCGTTTGTACAATATAGTACATTGTTTGTACAATGTACTATATTGTTTGTACAATTTACTAGATTGTTTGTACAATATAGTATATTGTTTGTACAATGTAGTAAATGGTTTGTACAGTTTAGTAAACTGTTTGTACAATGTAGTAAATCGTTTGTACAATATAGTAAATCGTTTGTACAATTTAACTTTTTTTTTTTTTTTCATGTCCTAAAATGGCTTCCGTAATATTCAACTAGTTTTGTTCTTGTTTTTTTTTGGTATACTCACACTCAAGGTACACACTGTGCACAATGCCATCACATGTTGAATGAGGTGATGCCACCTATGAATACTAAATTATACTATATATATATGCAACAGTTGATCAACCATAATGTCACCTATCACCATGTGTCACTTCTCCAATAAAAGCAAATGGCCAGAGCATACAAAGTAACATTTTTGCATCGGAAGCTCATACAATATTTGGGTTTTCCACTTCGTCCTGTTCAGAATTTGTCAATGAATATGTTAGAAGCTTTTTCACAAGCCAAATAAGGTAGCAATACCCATGCAGCCTTTCCTTCAATTGTAATATAAAGACCTACAAACTGTACAATAAAAACCATCAAGTGAATTCTGAAATCAAGAAATTTATATTACCTATTGTGATGTATCGTTTGCTGCCTCCTCTTGCGTAACAACACAACTTTCATGATTGCATTACAACATGTTTTCCTGAATTTTCCTTTTGTCCAATTTAAGGTGGCTCGATACTCGTGAACTTCCCAAGATAGGATTTTTTATAAACAGTTTAGAATGATCCAAAATATAGTTTATAGCAAGGATATGTAAACAAAAGTGGTAGATACCAGCCTTTTTAAAAAAATATTTGGGGTTATGTACAGTAAAACCCAAAATAAAGTAAGAACATTTTCTGTCAGAAGTCCTCTGTTTACCTATTTTGCCCTCTTTTCTCCTCTCCACCCCAAATCTTCTCACAACACCATTTCACTCCTTTCAACAACCTTATCCCGCATTAAAAACTCCATTTAGACAGCTGCCAATGTAACTGCAATTAGCAGAGCTGCAACATATCAAGTAAATCAAACACAATGGGGGTGATTGAGTTTAAATTGGTCTTGTTTAGATATGATTTTAATGTAATTTTAAAAGGTAGTTTCAAGTAGGTAAAAGTGGGAAGTGATTCAGAGGTAGTCAAAAGGTGTGAAAGGGCAAAGTAGCGGCTGATTCTTCCTTCCTGCTGGGGTAATCATACTTTATTTTGGGTTGTACTGTACCAGAAAGTCAGTCCACGCAAACCTGAAAAACTAAATTTTTTTCTTTTTTTTTTTGGGGAAGTTTGTTCTGCCATTCAGTGGTCATGCATCCCATATTATGCAATGAAGCACGGAATTAAAGAAGACACTTTCATGGAAAAGGTGATTACAATTACAAAGAGATATATTTAGTTTGAAGGACTTTCCAAGAGGCTCTGAATATAAGTTTCAATTTTGACAATTTTAAACTTTTTTTATAAACCATGGCGCTAAAAAAAATTGACGAGATAGGATTTTTCATTTCTTTGTCATTTATTTCCAAAAATGGTTGGGAACAATATGATGATATAGACAAGCTTTATTACCACACTCGAAAATGATATAAACATTTATGTAAATCACAAAGTCATTTTTGAGAAATTAGACCTGCTTGCCGAAAATCGTCTGTAAAAATTTTGTGTTTTGAGTATCAAGTTGATACTCCGGCTGTATATTAGGGTGTTTCAGGTGCCCCCAATATTTTCCGATCTGGCTTGACCTTGGTCTGGTATTGCAGTTTATATAGTAAAAGTCACATGTAAAATTTTGGCCCATTCTATTAATACCTACCTTTACCAGAATTCACTTGAAGTTTACAATGTAATTCCCCATTGGCGAACATGCAAATTCTCAAGATATTTCAAAAACCAATGAAGAAATCAATATTTTTTTCTCAATCCACAGTTCCTGAGTAAGTTTTGGGAGGGAAATACAAATCTGGTGTTATTTTTTGTATAACAAATCTGGTGTTACTTTTTGTATAACCCCATTTTTTTCTCAATCCACAGTTCCTGAGTAAGTTTTGGGAGGGAAATACAAATCTGGTGTTATTTTTTGTATAACCCCATTTATCAAGCTACCAGAAGCTGTCAAATTTGTGAAAATCTGCATAAAATGGCAGAATTTTAGGAAATTCATAACTTTGTAGCTCATTAGGAAGACCTGCTATAAAATAGTTGATGCCAGATTTGAATTGCCCTCCCAAAACTTACTCAGAAACTATGGATTCAGGAATAAATATCTATTCCTTCATTGATTTCTGCAATATCTTCAGGATTTGCAAGTTTGCCAAAAAGATCTTGAAGCAGTGTCAGCAGAGTTGACGTTACGACAGATAGGACCTGCCTAGCTGCGCGTGAATGTGCGTAAACTACCACTCTGTCTAATATTCTAATATTCATTGGTGAGATACCCCTTATTGTAACTGCCACCCTAAAGAAACATTAATTGGAAACATTGACTTTTTCACTGATTCGCTACAAGTAATTTTGACTTGGCATTGTAATAACAACTGCTTATTGTAAGGGCTTTGAAGTCATTGATTTTATTCAGACTAATTAATAACTCTCAGACTCTTGGCTGGAAGCATTGGTTCTAATTAGCGAGTTGGATTTATTTCAAAATTAATTAACGAAGAATTGACCCATTTCTTTTTACACACAGAGCCAGAGTTTCTAAGTTTATTGGTTGAAATCAGCGAGAATAACTTTTGCAGCAATATATTCATCAGCATAGATATTTGTTCCCAGCAGTGATTTCTCCGCAAATAGCATTGGATTTATTATACCAAAACATTCCCAAGCAAACAGACAAAATGTATCGGCTAGACCAGGTTCCCTTGTGTTACACCATGTTTTCTCAGATGACGAGATAAGCATATTTTAAGTCAACAGATGACCTGCCAACGGGTATTCACAGATAATTTGCCTTATACAAACTGTATCCCATCCATATATTGTCCCTATCAAACAAAGTTATGTGTACGACTGTACGTTATAAAGTGAAAATCCCTGTGTCATACGTTTCCGCACCTCTGGTTTAATGTTATGCATTACATTCAGAAAGATTTGTGATTTCCCTCGGTTAATTTTTCCCAAACGTTGAGAAAGGTTTCAGCAAAACAAATCATGAATGCAGATGATGGGATAAGGAACATGATATTTAACATGGCATCAAGCCTACCATTTGTATCTTAAGTTAATAGCGAGTTTCGGTTTATTTATCTAAATCCTCAAACACATGGGTTTCCAAATTATTATTTCATCTTCTAGAATAATCATTCAATATAATAAGTAAAATCTTTGTTACAAGACATCATCATTCTGGTCAACATGACAACATAATATCATTTATTAGACTAGATTAGATTAGATTCATTTATTGGTCACATAGTGAAATTTGATACGTTTAACAAAATAAGAGAGTGATCTATCATACATTCTAGAATCTCTTGTCTTCATAAAGAAACATATCAGCAAGATATAGAAGCACATTTTAAATTCATTGAAGATGCTGTCGAACAAAGACCCTAATCAATATTGACACCGTCTACACCAAAAAGTGTTTGGTATCCTAATTCGGAATCTCATTGTCGTATCACAGAGAATGGAACTGAATGAACATGCAGCTTCTTCTGCAACAATCTCTTACAATGCTGAAAATAACAACCCCCTCATTCCTTGATGTTACCATGGATACACTGGGAAGCAAATACGAATTGGACTTTGGAACATCCAAAATTAACAAAACCTCACGCATCACACCAAATTCAAACAACAACGCCATTCGCCAAACTTGCACGGTAATAAAGAACATCTCAGAGAAGTATGCACAAAATATTGAAGTAAAGAAGCAAAATACAAGTTGTAAACTTTTAAATCTTTCAGTGCGTCTCTAAAGCACCAAGACACGAACGGAGTCTAAAGAGAATTCTATGCATTGTAATGTGTCTTTCTATATTAGGTTATTAATGAAATCTTCAAACTTACATTGAAACGTCGTTCACCATCCACCCTCTAAAGACAGTAGACAATTAATTTTAAGGAATGATAAAATACCCTGCGGCGAAGTGATGAGCATAGATTCAAATGTGGTTAAGTATACCATGCTTTCTGAGCAGCTTTCAGCCCGGTTCAGTTTTTATGAGAGGGTGATAAATCCAGGGTATATATGCTTCTGACTCTTGCCGTAATGTTATTAGACATGTTTTTCATTAAAGATCTGATGTGGAGTAGTATTTCAAAAAAATGCCATAATTAACTTCTTTAAGTTTTGTTTGCCTTTCTAAATAGTGACTTTGTTTTTCTCGTTATTATTATTATCCGCTTTAAGGGCCGTTCAATGGAGTATAGAATTTTCTTAAGGCCGCTAATTTTCGATATCGGAAATTTTTTACAAGGCCAGGGCTAATATTGACAAATGGTGATTAAAAATTCCTTTCTACAAATTGATTTCTGCAACTTAAACAATTGAATATACAGATGTTCTGCTGCAACACCTAGTTTCATGACAGTTTTAACATTTTGGCCATGTTACAACTATTATGATACATTTAAGCTCATAAATGTCAGAATCATGATTTGTGACTAAGGTCAGAAATATTGTGCATTGTCTGGTTTAAGTTTGCCTTTGATGAATTGAAGCATGACAAAACGGTTCTGCAAAACATCATTCTCATGAAGTCCAGAGTGTCATATGTGTGGGCCATAACGCAGAGAGTCTCTCATGTGAGAATGGCAGAACATATATATCTGAGAATTCTGCCAACAGTACCCACATTTGATGGAAAGAATCCTTGTGAGACAATTAACTTACTTTAGAAGTTTTCCAATATCTGGAAGTTTGGCTATAATATCACATATCAAACAGAATATTATATATTGTCTGAATTCTTTGGTATGGCTCGGAATTTTTCAGTATCTGACTTTTCCAGATGTCTTTGATAATCAAATTGTAGTAAGTCTTTCCACATCAGACAGACATCTTCTTTTGCATTAAGTATAATTGATTCCTGTCTGCATCACATAACAGCCATTAAGACCATAGCTTGGATGACTGTCTTTAAAATATAGATGCCTTTACAGAAGTACTGCATATTTTATGGATATCCAGTCTGCAAGCCTTAAGAAATGTCTCCTTATTGCCAATTGGAATTTCCGATATTACCAAAACCTAAATTTATAGCAGGATTATACCCTTGGTCGCACTTTGTGTCTATCCTAAAGTTGTGCAATACAAACTAAACAGATTTTCTTTTCGTGAAAGAGAGTTTTTTTTGGGCTAAATTTGAGGTACTTTTTGGCTTCATTATATAATCTCACACACTTGGCCTTGTTACTTGACAGTCCTTTTGATCTTAAAATGGTGATTGCTGGTGGGTAGCATACTGTTGAAACAAAAAACTACAGCAAAATACAGGAATGCCAACTTAGGATGCATATTTCTGAACTTTCAAATCCAGGATATGAAGAAATATTTATTTAACTCGAAAATTTTGAATTAGGTGAATAAAGCATAACTTGTCTTTGTCCCTACAATCTCAAAGTAACTAAAAAAAATGATAGCACAATCTGTTATGTACGCAATATGAGAAGTATGTGTCTTTGAGTGCTGTAACATTATACCTCAAAATATCATGGTATATTTATCCTTAAACATTGTTGAGCAGCACTAAAAATGCTGACCTTATACAACAGAACTTGACATACCAAAGAAGATGTACATACATATGAAAACACAGTGAAGCAATTATGAGCCAAATGGCCGATTTGGTACGCAGTTTCAATACACCGCAAATGTTAATAAAGCAAAACAATATCAAGAATTTTTCAGCAAGCCCCAAAGCAAACAGTCAGAAATGATCAATGACACCCTACAGTGCCTTCCTTTTTTTTTTGTACTTTAAAATCTGTCACTTCATTCAAAATCATTAAAAATATTCCCCTGAGCACAGTCAGTTTAAATACCTGAAATTATGAGGCTGTTCTTGGTGCATTGCTCGGGGGGAGGGGGGGTAAATGGAGTGAAAATTGTTCATTGCATGGCTGGCACTGCATGCTGAAATCATTAATGGATGTACCGTGTCAAGCACAAGGGAAGAGCGCTTCAGCTACAAACAAATATTCCTGAACTTATCTCGGTGCACACACAGTTTATGGATTGGATGCTGTGTGCATCAGTCACTTCTACTTTGGTAGCTGAAATTTGTCTAAACTGAAATATCCTCACGAAGGAAAGTTATGGTAATTAGAAGACATATCTCACTGAGGAAACTCTGTTGCCTGAATTATAGACAATAGTTTGTCAACTAACAAAAAAGAAAACCAAAGGAAAGTTTTGCCTGCAAATGATGGCACATCAAAATGTTACCATGTGAGACAATAATGACAATGATCATAGGAAATTGACAGGATTCAGTGTTTCCAAAGTTTTTCCCACTTTATTTATTTGCTCATTTTTCGAAAATTTGAAATGTGCCTGGCAAGAAGAGATTTGATTCCTACAGACTTTCAATCCTCTCACTCCCTCAATCTACATCTGTCAAATCTTTCTCAGATGGAGAAGAAGATCTAATTGACTGTGTCCTCATATTTGAAAGCAGAAAATCTTATCTGCACTGATGTAGAGACACTTATCTTTTGACGGAATGCTGTGAAATCTGTTATTCTATTGGGGAAAGTGATGTTATGGGTCATTCTCAAATTTCGGGACAATTTGCGTCACTTTAGCTCCCTGACATTAGTATGAATGCGATAAATATCTGAAGCGTCACTCTGCATCTGTTATTCATATTTCTACCTAGAACCACTGCATTTGGAGCAAAAAGTCATTCATTAGACTTTTTTTAATGCATTATGTCCAGAAATCCGTGCAAAATCAATGGTTTTTCCCTGTCACTGGACCTGACATGACAAAATCAAGTGTTCATTTTCCTCCTAATATACCATTATTTTCAAAGTTTCTTTGCACGATTCATGGGAATATAGACTTGAATTTATATTTAGTTCATATTCAATTTTTTTTGGGTATAATTTCATTGATTAAATTGATACAATAGTCGTGTCACTAATTTATGTCAATTTTTTTGTCCCCTCCGTTACTTGCCATAGCTCTGTTTGTTATTGTTTTTTAAGAGCTATTTTCACTGAATATCATCAGACGCATGTGCGCCATGGTACCACTGCCTTGCAGACTTCATAAAATATGTATTCAATAAATTATGACATAATGTTCATAAAAAAAGTTTTTGGTCCCACTTAAATGTCCCCTCCGTTTCCTTCATTTCCAAGCTTACCAATGATAATTTTACAGAGCGATATCATATATATGTTGCTGAGGGTGGCAGGTTTTAATATTCTGCAATTATTTTGTCTAATCTCCAAAATAAAAAACAGTAATGAGCGAAAAGCAAAAAAATTGTTCCCCTCCGTTACCGTCCACTCTGTTACCAGATCATGAGCAAGAAATCGAAATTTGGACCAAAAAATCTACTGATACGAGATGAAGTACTTCTGAAAATAATAGTTACATCAATCTTTTATCATTTTTCCTTTTGTTGCTGTTCCTACAGTTGGTTTTTTACATCAAAATTCCCCTCCGTTACCACATTGTCCCCTCCGTTACAGGACAATTTTCCTATACCCATTGTCCCGAAATTTGAGAATGGCCCTTATATGTTTTTGATGTCACTTTTTCCCAATAGCACACATTTTCTAGAAAAAGATTCACATTCAGACTCACTTTCTTCAATTATGAAATCATCTATAATGTTTTGTATAGATTTAAATGGTTTCCTGTCAATCAAATAAATTTCACAAA
The DNA here is from genome assembly GCA_026936325.1 of Platynereis dumerilii. Classification (NCBI taxonomy): domain Eukaryota; kingdom Metazoa; phylum Annelida; class Polychaeta; order Phyllodocida; family Nereididae; genus Platynereis; species Platynereis dumerilii. The sequence goes on from JAPTHN010000028.1 coordinate 82,881, forward strand.
ACAAAGAGATCACGCACATCATGTCAGAGCATTTTACAGAAGCTTCACACCCATCAGAGCATTGTAAAGAAAGATAACCTTTCATCCCCCAAATAAAAATTGTATCATACAACATGTCCAGTGTATTTTTCAATTCAGTCAAGGAATCCTAATTATCCTATCATATTCATCACACCTCAGAAGTGTAACAGTAGCTCTGACACAATCACAGGTGGTCTATTGGCCAACAACAAGAGAGAGTAGCCATATTTGTAGCAATAGATACATGGCCATGTCTGGCTGGTCCCAATTATTGTGGTTATAGGAAATGACTAGTTGCCTGAAGACTGAGCTCATGTAATGATTGACGTTAGGAAATGGCTTCATTGTGGCTTTTTATATGATATGCACATCCAATCACTCACCGAAAAGTTCTACTCTCTCCAGGGGTGTTCATTTTGAAGTATATCAAAGAATACACGATTATTTCTACAACTTTAAGATATTCGTTTTAACAATACTTATACGACATAATCTATGGTTGCTGCATTGATTGTATTGAAAATATTTTTTTGTGGTTGTCTAGGTGATGAAAACGAAGTGTCTGTTTTACGTGTCTGGTTGTCAACTTGTTGATAGAGACAATTCAATTTTGACCTGCATGGGTAATTTAATTTGTTGTACTTTGCATTTATTCTTGCTCAGTTGAGGTTAGTTATAAGTATGCCAAATGTAAGGCCTTATAAAGTGTGCTGGCTGCCTTTATTGCTTTTTTCACAAGATTTTAAAGGTTTTTCTGAAGAGTTAAAAAATTGCTTCTATTTCATCAAATAAAGCCCCTAGGATTTAATTCCAAAGCCACTGGCCAAATAGCCAAATGGTGTCATCCACTTCAACCTTTGTTTTGTCCGTGGTACAAAGGGTAAAAGTAGGTCCTGATAACTGTATGGTGGAGTCAACTGTTTTTTTTAAGTGTGTCTTCCCTGTGCGCAGTGAATTGGATCCAAACCTTTGTCAAACCATGTTCAGAGGTTCGGCCACACCAAAAAATATTTTATGGATTACGGATTCGCACGCTCCTAAAATTGTGAACTTAAAATTTATTTAAATTTATAAATTTATTTTGCGCCCGCATTGATTCTGAGAGCCAAGAAAAAAAAATTAATTTTTCCAGCTCAAATGACCCAAAAAACGCAAATACTGGGTCTACAAAAATGGCAGACCCTCTTTTAGAAATTGCAGATGAAGCTGAGTTTGCTCATAGCGGATTACTAGTTGCATGGATGGGTTTTGGATGGTTTAAAAGAAATTTTTGAACATTTTCAAGCTAATACCGCTTCATAGAAACCTTTTTAATTTTTCGCTCGCTCGAAATTTACACTTTTCTGAAAATTCAATAAAAAAATAATAATTTGTTCGCTTGCATTTTAAAACCTGTCAAAAATTAATCTTGAAAAAAAATTAAAATAAAATTTTGCTCGCTCGCTCCATTTTTTTCTTCAAAAAACCCGTCATCCATAAAATTTATTTGGTGTGGCCTTATCACTATTATGATTACGATTCAGTATGGCAAGCATCACTGAGTGACTGTATCATTCATGCCACCATTTTTAAGTTACCTGAATTAAGGCATAAACGACCATAAAACTCAAGATAGATCTGAAAGGCTACAAAGATGAAGCTTCTCGAGTCAATGTCTGTGCTCTAACTAGTTATCTTAAAAAAATAAAAAGGAAAAGGATGCACTGTCTCAGGAACAACCAACAGGATTATAGATTCTAATATAATCTTTTCAATGACCTGAATTAGGTAAAAAATGTATTCATGTTTCTTGTTTTCAAAGTTGGTGAAGTGTATCATTGTCAACTTTTAAAGCGCCACATAGGTGTCATACACCAAGTATCTGCAGAATTTAATCCCAGCTGTCAAAAAGCTGTCCTTATCAGACCACTTTAAAAGGATCTTGAGTAGGAACTAGATCTGATAAGTAGAAATTTCATGCCTGGCATTATCAAAAATGCTGATTGTCTTGTGAATAATTGAGAGTGATATTTCAGAAATGGCAGTAAACAACAGGCATTCTGGCTCTTTGTACATTCCTTCTTTCATGGCATTGGCAGCAATTCATCCAATTGTTCAGTTGGTTGCTGTTATTCATGAGATTCTTGCACTTCAATGACTAGTATTGCGTAATATTATATGTTACATACAAAGTTACAAAAGAAAAAAGATAATAGATTGTCTGGTGCATTACAAAGTCTTGAGATCCCAGAACCTGACCTGGCAAAGGCCTGAGGAAGTAAACCAAAACAAACCGAAACAAACCAGAGTCAGGTGTAAGGAGGTGTGAGACTTAGGACTCACTTGTGATGTTCAGGCCTTTAAGGACGTCCAACCTTCCATCTCCTCCCACACAAGATCCTGGAATGGAAATCTAAGAACTAGAGCATCTGGGTAGAGACCTAACTGTCACAAAATGAGTACTAGATGTCATCGTATGTCTCTCCATCAAAAAGCATAAAACAGCTCATGACAGCAGTCAACTTACCACTGGAAGCAAAAGAAAATCAGGAATGATGGATATTGTTTTAACTCATCAACGATTCAACATATTTATCCAAGTATATACTCAAGATGTGAAATACAATTTCCTGTAATTTCCACACAATATGTCACTTTCACTTTTCTCTCATGATTTGCTGTATTCTCAAGTATGTAATAAGGATAGCAGAAATAAATGGCTACTCGTTGTAATGCCACTTCCTTAGGGAATAGAAAACGCAATGTCGTAGTGATTATTTGCATTTTGTTGTTTGAAAAACTTTCTGAATGATTCGTGAACAAATAGAACCACAGTTAATGCTTATCACATTTCACCCTTTTGAATACAATGTAATTGCCCAGCCAAAATAATATTGCTTTTGCGTATGTTCTTGGAATGATGAAACACAATAAACAGAAAAAAAAAGATTCACTGAGCTTATAAAAAAATGTTACAGAGCACTTATCCTGAACATTACATACTACAGTCCAAGTCCAGCTACTTTTCATAGTATTTTCTTATTATGTCTTATGATTGACTTGAAAAGGTGTTCTTACATCTTAGATAATTTTATAATCTCTTTGAATGTCTAGAGATGAGTTAGATTTCAAAGCCTCAGTGTTACAGCAGATCTCTTTGAAGCTCTGATTGAAAAAGCTCCGACCTGTGTCGTGCTGTTATCTACTTAGTTTGTGGACTACACTATAAGCTCACACAAATACTGATAATCTTGGGTTTTTACGCTGCTATGCTTTAAAGTACATTCATGTCACCCAAACATATAGATTTGCACTTGAAAATATGACATTTAATTGCAAAATCAAATAATCTATTCAATTTTGAATACCTGGTGCTGTTTGGTGAGGCTAGAAAGTGCCTTGCTTTTCAGAACAAATGTGGTGGAAATATCGGATAAAATTGCTGTAATCAATGATAGATGTACTGTTTCAGGCAGGGGGAAAGTGAATAATGTGTAAAAATGAGTGTTGCTGCACTTATCTCAGTACACCAACAGTTAATAAATGATGGAGTCTGATTACAACTGTCTGTTCTTGTTTAGCAGCTCCAATTTGTGTAAAAAAAATCAATGGCTGGTAGAAGATAAATTATTCTTTAAATATCGTGCACAAAATATACGCATGTTGCTTTCAGCATAAACCATAATGATACATGTCACTATCAGGAAGTCAAAAACGAAAGCTTGTCATGCCGATGATGCAATGCATTGAAATTGACAGTGAGGGTCACTTCGTCAATTGTTCTATGCCCATCAGTCTTGGAAAATGCAAGAAAAAACAAGGTCTAACAATCTGCAAATCCTCATTTGTCAAATCACTCTGACAAAACTGCATGTGAGAATAACAAGAATATATGTCAGATTGTCTGATGAATTTCTTTTTGACTGAAGGACATCTAATTGATCTGATTGATACATTCTTAAACTTTTAAAGTAGTCATGTATCTAGTGCTGAATTTAAAGTGTTGCGAAATAAAAACAATGCTTCATTCTGCATGAGGAAATTCAGAAATTTAAGTGCCCAAGGCTGTGCAACTGTTGCTTGTCCCAGCTTTCAGCCAAGGGATCCTATCAGATGTATTATACCTCAGGTAATGTGGCTGTGACATGATTAAAGATGATCCAAGGGCATATTTGCAACGACAGATACATGCATGTCTGGCTGTTTTCATCTTGCCCAATTTGGGAGATGGCAAGTTGCCTGGAGACAAGGCTCAGGGTGTGATTGATGCAAGAAAAATGAATGTTAATAGTTGGATTTGATTGATCTGCACATGTTATTACACTCAAGATATACGTTCTTTTTTATAAAATCAGGATACCAAATGTGTTACTCGAATTTCAAGCTTATAGACATCAGGGTTGGGCACGAGTACACATGTACTCGTGTACTCGTGTATTCGAGTACATTTTTCGAAGTACTCGCATGTACTCAGTACTCGTGCCAAATCATGAGTACAGTACTCGTACTCGTACTCGAGTACATTGCTAAAGTACTCGTACTCGTAGTGAGTACATCACGAGTACAATTGAAGCATCAAAAGAGCAAAACTGAACACAAAAGCAAGTGTCTGACAAGACAAAATGGTTAATTTAATCCCATATATAGTTCAATTTTCTTAAAACCTTCAAAGATGCTTTTCTAATTATTTCACAGAGCTGTAAAGTTAATATAATATGTTATATATGAATACCAGTAGTTAAAAATATAATAATTATATAGTGAGTAGACTTTTATAATCTTGGACCTCTCACACATATAAACAAGCTTTGGAATTGGCCAAACTGTGGAATAGTCTACCACATGTCTTTTTTCAATCTGTATAACTACAATGTCTATTTTCGTAATGAAAGGCTAAATAATTATTCATTCAGTAAGCCATATTTTTGACCATTTTCATTTTCATTTGATGACATAGCTGCCATTTGCTTTTTTCACACCTTTTGGCGCAAATCAAAACATTGTAACTTACAGGCTAATTCTAGCCTTATAGTTGAAGATACAACTCTTTTACTTATGTCATTGTATTCAGCTACTTCTAAATGATATATATACGCTTTTAAATTATGTTTTTATCCCTATTTTAACCATAACTGGAGCCGTTTCCGTTTTAACTTTTTTTGGTTAAATTGACGCTTTTACGAAGATCGCAAAACAATGTTCTGTACAGGCTCACCCTGCATCTTATAATTCTAAAAGTGTGATTTTAAGAAGTTACTGAATTTAAATTGATCTATTTATTATTTTCATGTGTTCAATTATACATGACATGTTGTCAATTGTTGACATTTATTTATTTATCAAAGTGTTATGTATGCTTAATACAAACATTGTGTATTAACCCAAAATATTATTATAATCATTAAATCAATATTGCTTGTGAAGGCTACCAGGGCATAGTCTCTTCTTACATTCTAATACTGTATTATGATTTTATCTAACGAATGTGTTTTGCATCTGTTGGTCATTTAAAAATATTTGATAGTTGTGATGATTATTACACCCGTAGTTGTTTATCTCTGCAATTCAGTAAAATTATATCAATTACATTCTTCGTCCTTTGCAATTTAATCTGATCGAACACAGAAACCTTTTCATATGTGCTTTAAGAAAGTGGTTTATTGCCATGAAGAATAAGTGACTCATGATTTATTTGCAAAGCGTCATTCATGAAGCAAAATGATTCATCCATCACAGAGCCTAAGAAACCTTGGAGTACTATTTGGCCCTCAGATGTCCATGTTTGACCATGTCAAAAATGTCAGCCGCAAGGGTTTTGCTCAACTGAAAAGGATTCGTCAGATCCGGAGTATTTGGATCAACGCACAACTGAGAATATTGTTCATGCTTTTGTAACTAGTAACATAGACTACTGTAATGCCCTGTTCTTTGGTGCTCCTAAATACATCATTCAAACATTACAGCGCCTACAGAATGCCGCTGCTAGAGTGGTATGTGGATTACATAAGTATGACCATGTTAGCCTGGCACTTAAGGAGTTACACTGGTTACCTGTGACCTATAGAATTAACTATAAAATAGCCATCCTTGCCTTTAAGTGCATACACAATCTTGCACCAGACTAATTATCAGATCTTGTGGAAATTTACCGTCCAGCTCGTTCACTAAGATCTAGTGGAAAGCTTTACTTAAAGCAGCGCAGCAAGACTAAGACGTTGGGTCCAAGGGCTTTCTCCCAGGCGGCTCCATCAACTTGGAATGAGCTCCCAGAGGATATTAGACACTGCAGCAATTATGCTGCATTTAAAACAAAATTGAAGACTCACTATTTTAAACTTGCTTTTGAGTGACTTGAATTAAATGTTATCGATTTCTCAATTTTATAGACCCTTAAGTTGAATAGATTTCAACACTTTCTATATGTTTTATTTAATAATTTGAGACAAAGACTCTTTAAAGTGACATTTAAATCCAATCGATTTCTCGATTTTATAAAAATTTGAGACACAGACTCTTTTAAGTACATTTAAATCCAGTGTCAATTATTAAGTTGATATACTTTCAATTGTATTGTTAAGTCTCGCTGAGTTGGTTCAATTGGGGGACTATAAACTTAAATAAATGTTAAATTCTAACACTAAGTTAGAGATGAAAGCCAAGATATTGAAAAGCTTGATGGTCGAATTAGGGTCTTCTCTTCAATCTGAGCACCACCAAATCTATTGCTTGTAACTCGCACTGAGATGATGAATTGTCCAACAAATTGTACTATGCATTAAGATATCATTCATAAATGAAGAAGCTGCAATGCATATTAACAATACATTAATTTGACCTTTGATGATTTATGATCATGTTGTTTTGTCCGCAGTCGGCATTAATATCCTGAATATAATTACCAGTTGTGGCAATGATTGATTATAAGGTCTGGAAAATATTGATAAAAATGCAAAATTAATTTTATACATGATCTGTACCCCATCACAAAAGCTTTCAGAATCAGGAATCCTTAAAGATGTAAATGTTTCATTAACATGCAATTTGTGGGCATGTAACACATTTATTTGGACACAGTTTGTCTTTGAAGGCCACAACAGCAAATGATTTCTAAATACCAATGACTTTCTTTTTCTATTTGTCAAATTCACCTATCCCAAGTCCAAGACCTTGCCATGAGGCTAATCAAAATTGCAATCTTATATATGACAAGGCCAGAATCTGAAATAATACATCATCAAAGTGAATCAATGTGTTTCCCCAGAGACTTGAAAGCTGCAGAAATGGCGTGCGACAGGAATGTGTGCCGAGTCCCTGCGGAAACTATCACTTTCAGAATATTATACCATCTAGACACTGTTGTAACCTCCAAGGATATGTGCAAGGTCTCACAACATTTCTACTACATTTGCCTTTCTCATGATAGAGGGAGGACACTGAAGAACCTGGGTTGTTCTTGAGGGGGGAAATTGGGGGGCATGTGATTCTCTGGAAGGGCAGGCTACGGTAGCCTGCTGTATTTGCGAGCATTAGTGAGCAGGCTAAACTATTTCTTTGGAGGTGCTGCCAATCAGGTCCTCGCTCACATGAATTTTGACCAGTCTGCTGCACATTTCTGGGCACGGATCTGATGGACAGCAGGGCGTACCTGGAAGGCAACAGTCCTACTGCCCTAGATTCCAATTTTATACCCGATTCGAATTGAATTTCGTCAGTCTGCAGCCTTGCTCACTCGGCTGCTTGAGCAGCAGACTGTTTTCGGTCGGCTGGAAGGGCACATACTGTACTAGTACTAATTATTTGGGAAACCTAGTACCACAGTGAAAATTACCATTTTCCCTTTACTTTCTCATATAGGCCTACTGAGGTACAAAGACAAACAACATCAATACAGCTATTGCAAGCACTTTGCCATCATGAGAAAAGCAAATACGTTCACTATTCAGCGATGCAACAAACTGACATATCCAAAGTTTTGTTGCTCCATATTTGCCTCTCGGCAAATGTTATTGCTTTCAATTTGCACCAAGGTGATTTATTACCCAACACATTGCAATGCGTTCTGATATCATTCATAAATGCAATATCTTTGATGCAATATGTGTCACACATTTGCATCGCAGTGGTTTACCATTCTTGGTGCCCTTCGCAGGGCTTGTATTAAAGCTTGTGGAAAGATGCCCTCCCTTTGAAGTTATTTATATCTGACTTAGGAGGAGGAGAACAATTCAAAATTTCCATAATTTTTGACAAAAGGAAATCCCAAACGAAGCTCAATGTAAGTGTGCAATTACATGTAATAAGATACAACTAACTCTGCATTTATTATCTGTATACATGTATGTCATGAGACCTAATTTATATGTAATAAAAAATATGTGGCATGTGACACTATCATTGTCAATAAGTATCTTGTTTTTTTATCCAGGGCTTTTCCTTGGTCTATAGATATCCATGCAATCAACAATTGATTGAAATGAGTACTTAAGATGTGAAGTGAAATTGTTAGCTATAGTCTGGTCTCACATGTAGCTTTTCTTTAACCACCAAAGCATGTACGTTTGTGGTTGGTCTTAACCACAACTTGAAGTGTATGTATTAATCATTGAGGACAAGAGGAAATGACAATCTTATTTCTAAAGTAGCAATTTCAAGTCTACATTTATGTAAAAATTCCTATATCAGATATTTCTTGTATCACACTGTGAAAAGGCAAATAGTTTTATTTCCTATTGGGACACAACCCACTTTCTGGCAAACCATTTTTCACGTTTTTCCTGCCATTGGAAAAAGCCATTGATTTGTGCTATGCTTATTATACACAAGAGATTGTGGCCTTATCATATGTCACAGATTGTGACAGTGATAAAGGAGTTATGTTGGTTACGCTGCTCAGTACAATTCTCTGCAAGAAATTGTTGGAAATTGCTTGCCATGCACTCATACACAATTTCAAACTATTGAAACAAAGTTATAACCCACATTCATCAGGATGATTAAAGACTCTTTCTGGCAAGGTCCATGGAAGTAAAAAGCAGAACTCAAATGATAACCATTCCTTAACTTATCCTTCACGTATATTTGCAAAATAACGACTGTTGTTCAGTTAACACTTTACCCAGACTGTACCTGTCCCTCTACATATCAAGCCTACACCACCACTACGTTCGTATCATGATGATTCCAGGGAGCATAATTATTACATCAGGCGAATAATTCAAATTCATCATAATTCCTCGGTCACAAAGAACTTGAAAGAAACCAGTTAGATGCAACATCAATCAGTCTTCCTGTGGACCTATAACAAAGCTTACTAAGCAAAGAAAACTTTTCACTAAGAGAACTCCTAATGTGAATGAAGTCTGAAAAGAAGTTCAGATAGTTCTAAAGACTTGCTGTGAGAACCTCTCATAACTTTTGAAGAAGAGACACAATAAAACTGTTTTATTTGTTAATGAGAATGATAATCACATGCTTACTCATTCTAGGATAATTTTACTGTGAAAATTGCACTCAGTAGGTCAAGAATGATACCGAGTATGTTGTGTCATAATCATACATCAGGCAGTGAGAGTGACTGACTAACTGATACGATGGAAATTGCATTGGTACGACAGAAAGAAAGTGGGAAACAAAGGGGGAAAAATGCAACATATATATTTTGCCTGGTAACACAACTGCACCTTATTGGCGCTTCCAGTGATAATCAATTTTTCACTTGCCTCAATTTTTCACTTGCCTATGTGTCATGAATGTCAACCAATAACTTTTTGCTTGGCCTGAAAATGTCAAGATTAAGAACTCCAAGCACGTTGTAGCATTCAATTTACACTTTGCTTGGTGACCTGGGAATGGCAGTAATAAAACTGGCGGGAGCATTGAAGACAGTCAAGCATGCACTGAAAGAACCCTGAAATAGGGAAGTCGCTTGCACAATAATATAACTGAGCAGTGAAAAAAGGGTTTATGAAAAATTGGTTGAAATACAGAGATGCTAATTCCATTAGAGCTACTGCATGATTTACTTATAAATACCATTATACAATTATCAGTTTTTGAATTTGCCATGCAGTGCTGCAAGAATTGAAATATATTTTGGCTGGGAGGTTTGAAATGACAAAATTTAATAGCTAGCTAGCCAGATGTTGACTTTAAAATAATTATGGATATGATATGATTGATGGAGTTGTTGATTCACTCAAATAGTTTGCAAAAGTTTTAATGGCAAATTGTTGTCCTAATAATTGTCAACATATCAGTTTGCTAATACTCTTACTCAGCACTGAAAATGTTATAGATACTTTAGCCAGGCTTCAGCAGCCAAAGTATATTGATTTGTAAAATATCTGTGAATGTACAAGCAAATGAATATATTACTTACATTTGATGCCTGCTCCTTTAGAGCTTACTCCATTGCAGCGTGGTTCCTTAAAACTCACAAGAGATTGGTGTTACCAACTTACCATGACTGATTCACGGGGACTGATTTCTGTGATTTATATAACAGGTCAATCTCACTGTGGCTATCATCATCATCATCATACATTTCATAGAGCATACTGTAGTTTGCTGTTTTTAATTTTAACAGATATGGAAACAAAACCACCTCAACAGAACTTTTAGAAAATTGCGGTCAATAAAGAAAATTGCTATCTGAGACCTAGATGTTCATACCGTGAAATAAGTAACCTTTTTGTCCTTTAACGCCTGACGTATTGATATTGACATATGATCCAACAAAAAGAAAGGGAGGGTAGTGTCTGTATATAAATCAAGACAAGGAAATTTTTTAATTCTACAAAATCATTCGTTTTGTAAGATATTGTTGCAATGTTGCTACTATATAGAACAGCACAAATATGTCGCAACATGTAGATTACACAATCTGAAATACATACCTTAGCATGGGTTACACTGCAATCATAAAATAATAAGGCCAGTCAATAAATATGATATATTATTATGGTTAATGTGATGAGATTCATCAGGCTCTAAATAATATCTGCCTAACTGTCATGTCACCGTCTTCTCCTGTACTTACAAAGTAATCAATGCTCAGATCTCATCCTTTTGCCCTAACTGACACTCGAGCACCGGGGATCATCTAGGAAGAGAATTTATGAGAGAAGCACTGGGGAGGGAACATATAGCTTGTCTGCTTACTCTATAGAGTAAGTAATGTCTTATTAGAGTACCAATGAAGTCGGATGCGTCTTGCTGCCTATGTTACTAATATGCTATGTTAGTTTCCACAGAGAGTGGTTACTTCAGGCTGTATTTTCTATTCCAAAATATGACTTTGCTTTGAATTTATGACAGTCAAGCAATCAAAGTAACTCATTTTGTCTATTACAATGTATTGTTCGTTGCAGTATCTACAACTTCACCATGGGTTGGATATCACAGCTATTTAGAGCCAGAAGACTCTACAAAATTACCAGCACTATCTCTGAATTCATTCAACCGCGTATTTGACTTTTACACAAGGTACATTTAGTTCAAGACCATTCAAACCATGATTATATTTTTCAACATTTGGCACATCCACGAATGTGTGTAGGTGCAAAAAGGAGCGTAAACTATTTCGTGGAAATTCAAAAACGAGCATGTTACTCGTCTATATGAAAAAACTAACATTCGTGTATGTGCCACATTTGTAATTTATAAAGCTGCCATTGCTGACATTCGTGGAAGTTCCAGATAACTAGGGTTTAGAGTTAGAGAAATAGGTTTAGAGCTAGTTTTAGGCAAGTTCAGGGTTAGAATGTTCTTAATTACACCTCTAAATTTGTAAAAAAAAACACTGACTGACTGACTGACTTTATTTAACATTATTTCAAGAGTGTACATACAAGTTAACAAGAAGTACGCCGTCAAAATAACATTAGGATAGCACACAAAGTTATCAAACTTATTTCCAGTGTGGTCCTTGCTAGACAACAAAATGGTGTTGCTGGGCAACAAAGGCTACCAATCGTCACAAATTATAAATAACATAGATTCAAATTGATATATTTATATAATAATAAAATCAGAAAGATACAACATCCCTGTTTTCATTGTAATGAGCCTGGGTCCTGAGATAAGTTCTAACTTTACTTTTAAACAGTTGTTTGTTGTTAATAGACTTGATGGATACTGGTAAGTCATTCCAGGCCATTACACCTTGATAGGATAAATTATACTTATCAATCCCAATTGGTTTTGGTACACAAAAATTATGTTCAGCATATCTGGTGGTATAACGGTGACTAATTACATTGAAGTTGTTACAGAAATAAGATGGAGCAGCTTGATGGTAAATATTAAACATATGATTTAGAATTAATTGTCGAGCTCTATCTCTTGTACTCAGATAACCAACTCTGTCAAGTTCACATTGACCTATATGGGATCTAGGTCCCAAATCTAAGATGAAACGTACAATTTTGTTTTGCATTATTTGGAGTTTCCTATATGAACATTGAGATAGACCCATAAACCAAGCGGAGACAGCGTAGTCAAAGTGGCATTGAATTAACGCGGATACCAGAAGTTTCCTTGATTTAAACACCACATGGCACAAACACGAATGCCAAATTTGTGTATATGTTCGTTTTTGCATGTAAACAAATTCATCCACATTCAAAATATTGAAAAATATATACCTCTTGAAAACTGTATGCATGGGAGAGCAGACATTGCCATCACACTCACTCGGACATCTTGTGAAGGTTAAATGTCAAGCCAAGTGAATATGGAGCAGTATCCCCTCCCAGACATTTTCCTCCAGTCAACCTCATGTCAACCTCTTAACATACCTCCAATTCACATCGGGCCCAACGTTTGAAAACTACGTAATTTGTCGACAATTGCTTACGGCTATGATACGTGCGTAAATATCGTAGATAATGTGTTATTCTTTAACCTCTGAAGAAAACGTGGACAAAACGCGGGAAACACCTCCCCCGCACCTATAATACATGGGGGAAGCCAAGCCGACTTTGGGAATCAGAATAGTTCGCGCCCAAAACTCAGGTGGCAGCACTGGTTTTATTTATATTTTGTTAAACATGAAAAATATTAAGATCATTCACAGTAATGAGGATTGTTTCTCGTGTAAACAAATAACATTGAAATCAAATTATTATCCTTGTTGGTTCAGGCCATCAAACTGCACTAAGCGACCTTGGCGAAACCAAAATTGTAACAGCAGTGGCGCGAAAATGATCTGCTGCACTTAGCCCATCAATCAGTCAGCTCAGCTGGCGGAGCTCTGACCATCTGGAGCATGGACCAAGCATAACTTGTTGGTAACTGTAAGTCTGGAACCTGAGAAGGACAGTAATCCGTAACAGTTATTTACAGTGATGACTGGATCAACAATTTTTCAGGGAAAGTTGGATTGAAAATCCTTAATTAACCTTAAATTATAGTTCAATAGGCCTACATGTACCTTTGATGTAAAATCTGAGCAGCGCCTTGGACTTAAATTTTTTTTAGCCTTTAAATGTAGTGTACTGACTGAGGTTTTTGCAACTGGTCATACTCTAAAAGAATAAAGAGTGTTTTTATTTGGGATAGAATGAGATATTTCATAATTGAGAGACCAATCATTGACGATTTGATCCATTATAAAGCAAAACATGTTAATTTCTGTTCAATTAAACAATCATCTGAAAGCCCCAAATGTTATCACTCCAATTCTATCCAGCTTGTGAGCGGCCAGCCTACTCAATAAACTCACTAATTAATTTTTGGGTGTTCTGGTATAGATACAACAGTTACTGTAAAAACCAGCCATAACTAGCCTATAGGCCTATTTCATTCATATTTTTAGTATCTTTGGAAAAAGACTCTTCATTGACAGCTCTTCCAGGGTAATTAAGCAGAAATTTAGTGAAATCTCGGGGCCATTTATATGGGGGTCATTAGGGCACAGTGTACATTTGAGGTACCAATGCAAAATTGACGTTTTGACATCACAACTCAGTCTGTGCAATGATTTTTGTACTGTGTTGTCTTTAAGATAAAGACAGTGGTTGGTAAAAGCTAATTGCTTCAATTAGTGTGATGTATATATATGTTGAAGAGATACATGGATGTTTTGAGTTGCATCCTCAAGGTGTTAACTTTTCAGCAGTTCTCAAAGAGACTGGCAATTTATTCCAGAGGCTAGAAATAGAATTGCTGAAACTTCATTTGCACTGGTCGCTTGCTGTCCGTAGCTGATGCTCTGTTTATGTTTTTTTTTCATTGAGATGTAATATATCTACTAGCCTGGTCATCTAGAAAATTATAAAAAAAGTAAATTGTTCTGATCTTCCAGTGGCGAATCAAGACATGGGCCCTGCTATCTGTGTACTTTTTTTTTTTTTCAAAATTCTATGTTTCATCTTAGGGCTGGAGGGGGGGGGACTTGATCTGACTGACACTTTTAACAGATTTTGGTCTGACTGAAGTGCCAATGTGGGATATATTTTATTTTTGGGAAAAATAATGCAATTCCTCAAATTTTAACCTTTTCCGGAAAATGTTGGGGGCACTGTTGACCAAACTGGCACAGTGACCTCCCTGTTGTTTTTCTTTTAATAAATTAGTAGACAAACATGTGTAAAAGCTGTGATTGGGATTTTTTTTTTAAATAATATATATCGACTTAGAAGATATGATGATATGATAAATGCTGTTACTGTGTGGCAGACTTTAAAACTCTGAACTAAAGAATTTCTCAAAAAAATGTGAAACATTGGTCAACATCATAACTCAGCTTGTGCCTGTTGAAACGTTTCTCATCATGAATCAGCAACTATTGGATTCTCAATAAAAATTTTTTTACAATTGAGAATTTGCAAATATTGTCCTATGTCTTCCGATGTCATAACTCAATTTGTGCATGTTGAAATGTATCTCATCATAAATCAACAACTGCTGGACTTTGTAAAATTTTTTTTCCTTTCTAGAATCTGCAAATATAGTACTTGATGATAATTTTTTTTTTTAATCTTCTTTATAGAAGACTTTTACCCTATGAACTTAAGAATTTCTAAGAAAATTGTTGAAAACTTGTCTTCTGACTTCGTAACTCAATATGTGCATGTTCAAACACCTCATCATAAATCAACAACTACAGGACTCTAAAAAATATTAAAAATATTTTTAGGATCTGCAAATATAGTCCTTGATGATACATTTTTTTCTCAAACTTTACGCAGACTTTTTTCCTCTGAAGTCGAGAATGTCGCAAAAATACTCAAGAATTGGCAGTTTTGGGTGACTTAATGCTTAGCCTTAAAGCAACAAATACAATTAGGAGCATGGAGTGTTCACAGAAACTTGTCCTTTAATATAGATATTTATTGACATCAAAACCATCTTTCTAACTTTAACCATTATATAGAGCAGTGATTTTTTTATTAGTAAAAAAAAGCACATGCGCAACGAACCAGTTCCGCCCATCATGGCGCTGGATTCGAGAGGAATGTTATGAAGCGCTCGGAAATACTCTGTTTTCGATGGATTAAGTGCTTGACAGGACCTATAAAGTTGTGAACATGAAGGATTTATATCTTGTGGACTTATTTGAACAGTGTTACGGACTTTACGGATGATATTCTTGGACTTTTACGTCGCCGAAGATGACCCGGTTGAGCGTAATGGATCGCATTGGATTTACCGGGATTCGAGACGGTCGTGTTCGATGGATGTTTGAGGTAAGAATTGAGCCTGCATTGCTTGTTTCTGTATGCGAATGGAACTAATGACTCATTTTGAACCTTTTGTAGCAGTCACAGGTGTGCAGGTTATGCACTGGTTGCAGAAACTATCTGAAAAGTTAGCCCCATTCACTCAATGATAAAAAGTGGGGCAAATCAGTATTGCGCGAGGGGGGGGGGTGACTGGGGCCGTCCAGCCACCCAACCCCACTGCCTTTTTATTATTCTTATTATTCTTGATATTCGTGATGGTACAGCTCAGTTATTATTTATTTTTGTGGCTAGTGGGATTCAAGGATGTGCTGTGGGGGGGGGGAGGTATTGTTTTTTTCTCTTTCAATCTGTAAATACATAAAAATTAAAGCAGTACAAACAGAGCTATCCAAAAAGGATGGCTCCCAAAATTAATAGACTTTTCTTCCTCATTTTACTGAGCAGTCTACAAGTCCACTTAGGACTATAAGATAAAATTATATAAAAAAACACTTACCTTGCATGGTGAAATTGAAAATGTTACTGCAATTTTACCTTGATAAAATTGGAACATTCTCGGCATCTAGGACAGTTGCAATGAGGCACCATTAAACTTGGGTCTCATTAAATTTTCATATGCATCTTTGTGGGTGTGGAAAAAAATTAAATTATTTTTAAACCAGGATAAGCTTTCACATTTTTAAAAGTACATATGTGGATTTAATTTTTACTGGTGTGTCAACTTTTTCTTCATGGCTTCATCTAATCGACAACAGCAACCATCCTGTTGGAGTTTTTATATATTACAAAGTTACCAGATAGATTGGAATAGGTATGGAATAGATGGCGCTACAAGCTCTCTGAGAATCAGGATCCTAGGTTCTGCAACTTTGTGCAAACCTTCAACAAACCTTTGGCAGATACGTATGATCAGACGTTTGACCTGAACATTACTTTCAAACGTTGTCCATACATCTCAAAAACACGTTGGAGAAACCTTGGAACTTACGTATGACCAAACGTGTTACCATACATTTGATAAACCTATGAATCAAAGGTATAGTCATACGTAATAGTCCAAGGTTGTAGCAAAAGGTTGGATTTACGTTGCTGCTCGGGAGGGTAACCTCTATTACGCACTGTCATGAAAACTGGCTGTCATTCCAGAAGATGGGGATGACACTCAACTCAATTCGGTCCTTGAAAGAATCCTTAGTCAGGTATCTTGTCATCAAGATTATATTTTTGACTTACCCACTATGTAGATAATAAGATACTTACCCACTATGTAGATAATAAGATATTTGCCTTTCAAAAAAAAATTACATAATAAATTGGCACTCGCTGACACCGTGTGTGATTGACTCCAAGGACACTTTTGATTACATTTTGCTATCTTGTGAAGTGATATTCCCCCTGTCTATTTCATAAAGAAAACACTGTCACATTCAAGGACACTAGTTCAATGCGAACTTGGCATCTTGGGTGAGACCATTTAACCTGAAGAGAGTGGGGCGGGGGGGATTTCTTGCTCAATTTTGGAGAAATAAATAAATTCTTTTTGGGCAGTCTTGAAATGAATAATTTCTGGTGGGGACGCATATTTGGCAACGCTGAACAATCGAAATAAATAAGGACGGTCACAGTTACTGTAATAATTTCTCGCCAAGGAAAACTCCAAGCCCCCCAACTGATCATTAAATGGTTGCCCCTTACCTAACTGACACAGTTTGACAGTCCATCGGTGAGATAACCTTGGCCCTTATATTGTGCTACAGCCATCCCATATTCCCGCTCTCAAACAAACTTGAGAGTAAGCAATGTGGTAATTTATTGCAGATTCCTTGATGGATCTATAATTGTGTGTGCATTGGACAGCAAATTGTCTTTATGACAATGAAGACAACTACAATCCCAAGGCCTATCAATATGGTCTTACCAAAGCAAGTGGTATATTGCAATGCGTATTTTAACCTCAAATGACTAGTTTAAAAATACATAGTATTATGTAATGCAGAATGATTTAGAGCACTTGCTCTTACCTTGGGTCTACACAGCTTGCAAAGAGCACTATGTTATTTATCTCGAGTTCTTACTAAATATTATGTTGCTGAAGTGTAATGTCAGAGATGACTCTATTCTCTAACATTGCAATCTATGTACAGTAATCACAAACTTTGATGTCATTTTAAACACATCATAGAAAGAACTTGAGATTCCACATAAATATGACGAGGACTGCAACATGTATAAGATGACAAATTTTAAAGAACCATAGTTCTTGACTGTAGTTTTTTGCATAATGTAAGGAACACTAAGAGGAAGCACTTCATATTTTGTCAGTTTTCGTGCATAAAGACTTGAATGCTCTTAAAACCACACTTTTGTTAGACATAAAGCACATTTATACAGAAAGCACTAAGTCTTATCACACACAACTGTCTTAGATTAGATTCGAGATTTTTCTCTGGGGAAACTTGAGTGTCGTAATAGTCTCCTAAAGTTTGATGTTTTCCCCAAACACTGTTTTGCTTCTCCTCAGAGAAACTTTTAATGTGATTAGAAGGATTTAAGATCCGCATCAATGTTCAAGACCAGGAGTTTTTATCTTTTTATTTTTCGCGCACACAAGCAAACTTGGCAGGTGAAAGCCTTTCTTGCTGCATGGCAATCTCAGCCAAGTCACCAATTCATCAAATAGCTATCAATGATGTTAAATTCAATTCACGTTTCTGTGTCCTTTTCTCAAACATGGGTGTTAACTGAATTGTTTATAATTAGGTAAGGCTACACTGATAGCTATTTCAATGGAATTTCATTTCGTTAGTAATACGGTCAAAATCCCCTGAAGGTAAAACTGCAGAAGTAACATCTTCAGTACTTTTTTGATTGCATAGTTTAATGTGCAATTGAAATCACTAATGCAGTTATTGCTTGTCAGTTTACTTAATTAGAAACAAACCTAAATAAACTCTAAAGTAACTATTATTTTTTGTATTATTTAGCAACCCAAGCTGCCAGTCTATCGTCATTTAGTGAGAAAATCAACTGAAAAAGAGTGCAATTCCATTTTTCCCAGATCCTCTGCGAATTAATTTTGCTGTCAACACAAAGTGACAATATTTGCGTCTTCTTCTTCTGTAACTGATTAAGCCATATAATACTATGAATGTCATTGACAAGGCTACCAGTTAACAGATACACAGCCTTAGCATTTATCGTTGAAAAAGGGATTTCTAAAAAGCTTTCTGACCATTAAACTTTATTCCAAATTGTTATTGCCGCAATAATCAAAGCAACCTTTGTAATAAGCTTAACTGCAGCATTTCTCATTGAAAGGACAAAGCCAGAGCAATCTGCTTTCCGTAATAGCCCATTTAAAAGCTGTGTGATTTCCCCTAATTCATAGGAAATTGAAATGACATGGACTGATTGGAATTACATGTCTATCTGCAGGTAATGAGTGTTTCCAGCAGAAGCATCATTATCTTGATTGTCTCCACAACCAAACAATGCTCTCTTCCTGTTCCAATTAGCCAAATACTGACAATAGCAATGAAAAACAATTGTGACACAATTCTATTATATACTATCTATGTTGTATGAAAAGGGAGATTTTGTGAATATAATACCTGCAATGAAAAAATAACTATCTTTTGACATATAACACAAATAAAAGGCAGACTTCAAATGATGCCATCTGAGAATTCTGGCAGGCTAAGAAGGCAAAAAATCTATATTCCATCAGTGCTTCTCTTACAAGTTATCTGGTGATTTCACAAGATGCTCACTGCTTCAGTGTCATTCAGTGAAAACAGTAAGTTGAAAGCTGAGATTAATTGTGAAGTAGCTGGGTCATGTGAACTCTGTTTGTGACGAATCCTATATATATATACACGGCTAAACGCAATTTGCATTTTCCATTCAAGGTGCTATAGTTTAAATGTTGTGTTACGGTATATGATGAACTACACTGTATATCTACATCTTGCCTGAATCATTATTATCTACCACACAGTCCGTAATGATGTGTATCAGCACTTATTCTTCAACAAGACCTGTCAATCTCTTAACATTTGGTGACATTAGGTTATATTTTAAATATGTGCTGTCTCTTAACATGCTTTAGGCCTGATATGTACAATATGCCAAATTAGGAGAATGAAACATTTTTTTTCTCTGTGGATGGCTCAGTGGCAGCAGTTCCGTCACTACTTGAGTTCAAACCCCGAGTGACCAATCATTTTTTATCTTTCAGAGGAAAACCCTGGCAGCATGCTGTGCTGATGAGACATTTAATATCACTCTCTGTATAGGGTGACGGATCTCTCACATGGGTTAAATTAAATGCTTAATATTGCGACAGTCTGCCTCGAATTCTCCAATCGGCCAGTCTGAGTGGCCACAACTGCTATTCATAAACATTAATCTATTCGTCTGTCTGTCAAGCGTTTGTCATAATGAAACGTGACATTTTTGATTTTAACCTACTCCCTGATACAACTTGTTTCCTCTTCTGATTACTTCTACAAAGTGATGGATAACACTGCAAAATGCTTCTGAATGACTACAATATGGACAGCTGCATTTTTGATCCTTCACATATCACATTTTATTGGACTCAATTTGCATCTAGACTCAGGACAAACACATAACACAAGCAATAAAAGGCAATGCAGCCACTGGTGCCTGCTATATCACGAATGCACTGGCTGGAATGCAATATGCAAAAGCTCTGACAAAGTGATTGGCACTGTCAAACAGAGTAAATTTTATACAATAGATAAATGAACAGATAGAACAGCGGCATCTCTATGGTTTATGAGGAGCCAGGCTTGTGCCCAAAGGCACCCCCTATATACATGTAGTATGAACATTTTGACGTGGTGCCACTCAAGTAAATTGCGTACCTAAGTAAGCTTCCCTACTCAAGAGTCTTTCACTGCACCACCGAACTAAAAAGACATAATGCTGTAACTAAAAATGGTGTGGCTGGATTTACATCTATAGCAACAGCATGTTCCCTGGCCATGTATTTTAATGCCTTTTCAACTCAAGGCCAGAAGCCAATCGTATCTGTAAAGCAGTCTTTCATGTAAGAATTAAGTATGGCATAAGCACCTCTACAGTGCTTGCTTATGTTCATAATTGTAGAAGGCATGTTGCAGCACAGAAGAAACATGCTGGCCTTGCATCAAGCAGTCATTGGATAGTATGGATGAGAAGCATGGGGAGTTGTTTTTCACCAGTAGAGTAGACTTTCCACAGGGACAAATTTGAACCTCTTGTATTTTTGTGCTTTCACTTCTTTTTAGGTAGATGTTGAGAAAAAAAAATGATGATAACACAAAATTGTGCCAGGTTGGAAATTGTGTGTACATTTTGAAAAATCCAAAGGAAATTCTCTATCTAATGTGTACTGAAAAAGAGCAGTTTTAAGTCTCAAGAATGGCCAAGAGTTGGAAGACTGACTGCTTTTATATCAAATTTTGTCTTTTCTGTTGGCTTGGTACTTTGACCTGCTTGTTTTTATTAAGTCATACTTTAAGAAGAAAATTACAAGGAATTTAAATTTCTTATTCTTTCAAGATAATAAGTAACCAGTTTAGATCAAAGACAATATGTCTAGATTCTCTCTTAAGTATTAATATAAAAAAAGGGATTCAAGATGTTTGTAAATCCTAACACCTTTTGGCAAAAAGGCCATGATTGGTTGATCATGTTGCAAAGATTCTCTGCTATCCTGGAAACAGAATTCAGGTTTTAGAAATATATTAACTATAAGTTATCAAAGTGTTTTGTTCTTTTTTTATTACTTATTTCACTTACTTCTCCAATCTCCAATATTAGTTCAATCCTACGACAGTTCAATGAACTTACAGTTTGTCCCAACTCAAGACCATCAAAACTTTTGCAGACTTAAAGATTAGACTCTGTTGATGCTGAAAGGCACTCAACAGGAACAGATGATTAGATTAGCCACTGATTGCAAATTTTCAGTCTGCAAGTAATTGATTCTGAATATATAAGGACAGAGTTACAAAGTGCACATAAACTAAGAAAATCTGATTTACCTGATACTTGTAAAAAGGTTGATGAAAGAACAATCACCTACTATTAATTATAAGGCAGTGTGAATTTATGAGGAAGAGGATACAATTACTTAATAGATATGCATAGGACTCTTAAATGTCATAATTTAGCCAAAAATAAAACATAGATCTATGTTACCTGCAAAAAGCCCATAAAAAAACATAGATCTATGTTACCTGCAAAAAAGAAGCTGTTGACATTTTGCTATGCCAAAACAGATAACATAGATTTACTTTTTCAGAAGATTTGGAAGTGAGACAAAATATTTGATTTTGAAGTGTTGTCAAGGTCATTAATCACATGAACCATAATGATGACATTTTCTGATATTCTTAAATTCATTGGGGAGATATCCCTTATTGTAACTGCCACCCCAAAGAAGAATTAATTACATAGGCCTACATCGACTCTGTCATTGATTCTCGTCACGTCATTTTAACTCAACATTGGAATCACAACTACTTATTATAAGGGCATGGAAGTCATTGATTTGATTTCAGACTAATCAATAACTCCTGGGCCTGGGCTGGAAGAATTGGTTCTAATTTGAGATTTGGATCTATTACAAAATTAATTAACAAAAAATTGACCCATTTGTATTAACATTCAGAGTTTTCAGCTTATTAGTTGAAATCAGTGAGAATAGACTTGCTTTCATATATTCACCACCATACATATTTGTTCCCTGCAATTCAACCTCAACAAATAGCATCAGATTTGTTATACCAAAAATCTTCCCAAGCAAACAGACAAAATGACATTGTATCGACCTCGCCAGGTTCCCTTGTGTTGCACTTGTTTCCTCAGATGACAAGACAAGCAGTATATTATAAAATGAAAACCACTAGTGTCATGCATTCATGCATCTCACGTTCAAAGCTTAGCAGTAACAACATCGAGAAAGATGAGATCCTTGATTTTTATTTCGCAGTTAAAAAGTTGACTCAGATGAAGGTATACTGGCAAAATTAATCAGGAAAGAGTTGAGGGAATAGAAACATGATATCTAACTAACTGGCTTTAGAAAACCTGATATCTAACTATAACACTTCATCCTTGCATTGCAGTATACCTGGTGGATCTTAATTATGAAAGCATGGGTTTCTTTTAGAATAAACGGCCATGATAATAAGTAATTACTTGGTTATGTGACATCAATTTTTTTAGTCAGCATAACTACATGAAACTATATAAGCACTATCATGCGTAGGAATCTACATCATCACACAGAAATATTAGCAAGACACAGAAGCACATTTTGTATTTGTATAAGATGCTGTCGAACAAAGATGCCAGGCATATTGACACAGTCTGAAACAAATCTGTGTTTGTCATCCTAATTTGGAATCTCATGTTGTACCATGAAGCAAATAAACTTAGTGAAAATGCAGTTTCTTCTTCAAAACAATCATATGGATTTGCGACAACCTTCTTGCAAATGCTGTAAATACCAACCCTCTCATTCCTTGATGCTAAAATGGATACACTAGCAGACAAATAGCAACGCTTTGGATTTTGGAATGCCCAAAATTGACAATAACTCATGCATTGCACCAAATTCAAACAACGAAACCATTCACAAAATTTGCACAGTAATAAGAATATGCAAGAAGTTTTCATTACTTTTCATGTAATGAAACAAAGTTTTAACAAGTTCCAAATCTGTCAGTACAACTTGAATGCATGAAGACATGAAGGGAGTCTTTTGAAAGTAATTACTTTGCAGGGTGATAATATGGTTCTTTGCATATCTGATTTACCAGAAATGGGCCTTCATATATGATATTAAAGAACAAAAACGAAACACAATTCAGATAGAATTTCATTTTCAGCGAAATAAAAAAATGTCTACTTTGCAATATAAAAGACACTATATATATCATTGTACACTGTGTTTATAGTTATATTCATTGTATCGCTTTATAAATATCTCATAAAATAGCTCCGATCTTACAAAACTTAATATCATTGACTATTAATACAAGGAATGATTCATAAATACCATTTTGTACTTTTTTAGTTCAATTTAATTGCTGAGCTCATATGGAAACAGATCTGGCAAACAGCCTAAGCATAAATCTTCCAAGTACATAGTATATATAGTTTATAGCTCTCCCATTCAAGGCTGGATGCAAATCATAACAGTCGTTCAGGGAAAGAAGCACACGCATGTTTGACATGAGCTGTAATGCTTTTGGCTTTTGCACAAGGACATCTATACAACAAGTGAGATATATACGACGTATAGTCGTATACTATACAGCAGCAAAAATATATCAGAAGATGTTGCATCTGACTTTAAATCGAGACTGGTCAGCGGGTTTTAAAAATTGTGATGTGGCAAAAAAGCATGTGTTTTAAATTTGACTTCTCCTGATTTTTGTGCCTTTTCATCAGCTTAGCAATTGGATGAAAAGCATTTACTGCAATTATAAATGATTACACGATAGGCAGCATAGGCTAAAATATAAGAAAGTAGCGTCAATGGTATTTAGACCAATGAGCTCACTACTTGTCATATGCCTGAGGAGAGATCTGGACAGATAATTTCGTGGGCAGTGGACAGGGCGTATTGAGGTTTATAATAGGTTTGAGCAGGGTTGCCAGATAGGGCAATTTTATCAATCTGGAAGAAAGTGCTCAAATACTAGAGGTTAAGAGCAACCACTGAATATTTTGCGCGGTCAATACTGAGTCACGGTTTTAAAGATAAGATGTCTCATGTGAGAGACTAGTGTCTGAAGTAAGGTTTCCATAAAGATAGTGAAAAGCCATTTCTTTGAGAATATATATGTAATCTTCCCTTTTATGTGGCAATTGCGCTGATTTAGGATAAGATTCTGCCCAAGTCCTTCACCTTTAGACATGTTTATGTTTCTGGCCTATTCTGATCTTTTGAGTTTATGACACAGATCCCAATGTTCCTGACCAACTGGAGTCCTTGAGAAGTTGTATTAGAATATATTGCAGCTCGTTTGCAACTTAAAATAAGTGTTGGTTTCATCACATTTATTTCAACATTATGACTTCCCTGTAGCCTAATGGTTAAGAACGCTTGATCACTGGCTTTGAGGGTGTGGGTTCACATCTCACCCCGGGAACTCACTTTAGTCCATGGAACATTAAATGGAGATGGGTTGTATCCAGAGCTCTATGCTGGGGTATGTGAAAGACCTTGAGCTTCCCGGAATGAATAGGGTATGTTTCAGACTCCCAGTCTTTTCATCTCATCATCAAACGGCGTTCACCAAAAATGGAAGTGCAGCTCCCTCCACAAAGATGATGGTTGAGCTGTCGCGGTTCATCCTGGGTATACCAGCACAACACAAGTCAGGGCAAGGGCAGAATAATGGGGGTTTGCAATGTACATGGGCCCAGAAACAGATGTTTTGAGGAACAAGATTTAATTTATACCAATATTAACCGACCATGAGGGCATTAGTTAAATATAGGTCTGTTGAGGATGTGTTATTTGTCACAGTTTCCTGAGACCAACACCTTGTGTCGCTATGTTGATCTTGTTGATTTTTACCTATGTTTAAGTCTGATGATCATTCAATCCACAGTCCAACAGTGACTGCTCTAACATGTATACTGCTGTATCCAAATCACTCCATTAATGAAATATCAGTCTTATACTAATGACATGCCCTTCTTGTTTTGATGAATACTGATGAAACAATAGTTCTGTTCATAAGGCAGATTTACCCTGTGTTTTGTAGACTGATTATATTTGGAGATTTTTAAAAGGCTCTAATATCTCACCATAATCTGATACACATGTAGGTCATTGGAGCTCTTTGGGCTATAAACCAATCATGCACACATTTGAAGCGCTATAGAATCCAGTTACTGTGAAAATGCTTCATAAAATATTGACAGGAAAGAATCTCTCAGAGCTAGTGACTTCCTTTCAAGAAACACAAACATTACACATCAACGCGATTCTCTGGTGGGGGGGCATTCACTGTACTGATTGTACATTTTATCCAGAGTTGAAAAGTTCACATTGGGGGCACCTGGGGGGGCAGAGGTCCAATATGGGGGGCATGTGCCCCCCCCCCCGTGTCCCCCGCCCCATAGGGACGCCACTGGCAGTGCTCTGCCACAACTAAATACTTGTACTTCTCAGTCGGAAATACTTTAATTAAGAACAGATTATAAACTTTAACAAATTGTTTAGTATGCATACTGGCACTCATATCATTGATTTGGAGTCATATTAGATTATCTCCAGCCACGCGTAGCTTAGGGTCAGTGAGTGGAGATGTGAGGAAAATAACCTTAAAATGAACATTTCATTGATGTGACTGCAAAAGCTGTTTTAAGTTACTTTTAACCAAATGGCAGTAATTAAGAGTAATGAAAAATATTGATTGGAATTAGCAATTGCCATTATTAATCCACGATAGCTGATATGAAAATCGTGTTGATCTGAGTTTCCCATATCTTGTGTCAAGCCACACATTGTATCACATTCAAAATATCAATGAAATACATGGACAAGCACATCAGTCATCACCCAAAAATCAGTACTGCGTGTATTTTGGTGATCTGTAATAAGTATCAAATGTATCATACATTTGTATGTTATCCAGGTCAAATTTTCACATGTCTTGACTTCTGACGTATATACCCAAAAGAGTGTTAGTTATGCTGTTCATATGAAACTTAGATGCAAAGGCTTACACACTCTATTCATCACATGGTCATCAGTATCATATTTTGCTTTGTTTATTCGTTTTATTGGTATTGTTTGATTTGACATTCTCCTATTGTGTATCATGTTAAGCATTCATTATTATTTATTTATTTTTTTATTTTTTTTTTACTGTTTGATCATGTGTAAATAAATTGTTCTGAGTTCTGAGTTCTGAGTTCAACATTTGACACAGGTCATTGGAGCTTTTAGTGTTTCCCATAAGCGAATCATGCACACATTTTGAATAACACCAAACCCAGTTAGCATGAGTAATGCATTCTACAGAATGGACATAAAGTATGAAAAACGAATAGTGATTTATGTCCAAAAATGTTGATAATAATAACAGATGATACATAAAGTTTGAGCTGCCCCGGCTGATCCCCGGTGTACCAGCAGAATACAAGTCAAGTCAAGACCAATTTCTCCTTAGAATGCCCAAAGAAGCATGTATACTTTAAGAAATTTTCTCTAAGAACAGGGAAGTGAAATATATATCTGTAACCAATGATTTTGTCACACGGCAAGAGCTTAGATTCACATGTCGCTTCTGCATCAAGTAGATCCCGTCATCTGCATGCTTGAGTCATTACCGTATTTCCTCGTTTAGAAGCCCGGGCGTTTATTGTTTTAAAGGGGATCATTACCCCGGCGTTTATACGAGACAGGCTTGTATTTGAGACCAGCGTTTATTGTTTTAAATGAGATAGCAATCAACAGACAGCTGGGTATGCAAGGGTTAGCTGCGCTACGCACGCAAGTTAACCTTGCATGGAAACACTTGGGTAGCATGCAAGGTGTCAATTAGGGGTGTATAAAGTTGCTGACACGGCCTGTATTTGAGCCAGGCGTTTATTATTGTGGTGTGGGCATCTGACCCGGCCTCTAAACGAGACAGGCTTCTATTTGAGACCAGGCTTCTAATCGAGGAAATACGGTATTTAGTTTTAAATCTAAGCAATCGGCCTTTTGATGAATTTTGGATATTTGAGAATGCAACGATTCGCTTTCCCATTCCCTATAAAGATAAATTGATCAAGTTTATGAGCCTTTTATGATCAACACATCAGATTGTCATACCATGCAAACACACAATATGGATTAGTTATACAGGGTCCCTTTGTGTGACACCATGTTTCCTCAGAGGACAAGACAAGCATATTAAGTCAACAGCTGATCTGCCCACATGTATTCACAGAGTCTCATGTGCGCATTGTCTGCCATTCATATGCATGTATATATCACACTCAATGGAAGATGTTATTCCTAGAACTGGAGTTGCCATAAGCACTAACCCCCAGTGACCTAAATTCATGCATATCATGTTTAAAGCTTATCAGAAACATCCTAAAAGATGAGTTTTGAAAAGCCGAGGGAGCTTCAATTCCGTTTAAGGAGTAGTATATCACAATAAGATGTACATGATATGAACATCCAATCTAAAGTTTCTAGCTTTTTGTTGATACATTTCAGAAACCTTTAGGGTTTTTAATGGAATTTTTATGCATTTATGAATAGCCTTTGAGTGACAATATTTCATAAAACATAATTAGTCTTTCACCAAAGACACTGAAAAAAATACATTGTCATGTAGAATTTGGAACTGTTTAGTTTGCACAAAATTGGCAAAGACTTAGAACAGATAAAATCCAAAACATCTATTCTTCATTCCATGGTTGCTACTTAAAGAAAGAAGTCATCATTCGGAATACAATAAGCTTTTCAGTTTTGGAACACCCAAAGATGACAATCACTCAGATATGTTTCACACGAAATGCACCCGTCTTGGAACTTTTTCAAACAATAAAGATTCTTCTTGCGTGTGCACAATGCATTGCCACAAAGAAACAAAGTAAAAGGTAATTTAAAATCATTCAGAGCTAATAGAATGTATGAAGACGCTAAAAAGACTGTAAAACGACCCTTTGCATGGTAACACTCCATATTTTGTGTCTGAGACAAAAAGAACAATGTGAAATATGATACAGATAGAATTTCACAGACGACTTCTTATAGAATGTCAAAGGTACAAAGTAGAGCCCCTGGCTTTGAGACAAGCAGAATCTTTGACAAATGTTGTAAGGGACAGTTACCCTGAGTATTAATGCAGCACAATTATCTATACAATATCTCATAATTAATCCTGGCTCCCTCCCAAAATCGTCTGCCTCTATACACACACATGTAATGAGGATCCAAGCATCAAGGCATGCAGTCTACTGGACGAGTAACATTCAGGTCATGATAGCTACTTCATCTGTCTGAAAAAAAAAGCTGCAGTTTACAACATACTGGATGCTGGTCAGCTGAAATTAACCCAGCAGACTTTCACGGCATTCCAACTAATTGGCCTGCCAACTGATATAGAGCTGGCAGACATGGAAAGCTACAATGTATCTGACTGCAAATGTCTTCCTGACTTGGATCTGCGGTTGGATTTTGGGTTGCATGACATTACTCGAAGCAGGTCCCATCTGCCACATTACATCTTGATTCACAACAAAAACTCAATTTGATGGAGTCAATCTCCCTGATGGAAAATTTGATAAACATGTAACTTGTAAGAAAGTCGACCATATAATGTCTAGGAATTGAATATGCATCAAAGTAATAGACTGAAAAAATTAAACAACTCGATATCTCTTTAAAATTTCGAATGCCCACAGAAGCATGCATACTTTAAGATATATTCTCTACAGGGAAGTGAAATATACATCTGTTACAATGTATGGTTGACACGATCAGGCTAGCATGCCAGTACAATTTCTTTCACAATTCACAGTAGCTGTTCACAGATACTTTAAAAGTGGGTATTTCTACCAGCAAATTCAATCATGCATCATCAGGACCACATACAGAGAAGGTAATGATGCCAGGACATGGCCAAATAAATAAAGTGTTGTTTATTGCAAAATAATGTTGCTGCTTCATCTTCCGTCAGGGACAAACTGTGAAAATGTGAAAATTAAATTTTTTACTATAAATTATTTTCGGTGAATTCTGCTCATAGTGGATGAATAACAGAATAGCAGCCTTATGGCAATGTGTCATGGCATATAATAGATGGATTGGGACTTCCAACAAGGTTATAAAGGAGTTCACGGATAATGACTGTTTTCTTTTGATGTAAGGCAAATGACAACTAATTAGATATTGAAACCGTATGTATTCACAGCCTGCTCTGTTGTTTTAGTAATAAAGAGAAACTTTCATAAAGAAATTTGTGGAAGCTGAAAAGAACCAGAGTACTTTAAGATATCACTTAAATAAATAAATAGCCTACAGTATACCAACTGATACACAGCTTTCAGGTATGGAAAGCTGTCTAACTGACACCTTTTTTCTGATACTGATCCGGATTGGGGCGGAGATTGCTTGAACAAAAACACAGAAAACCTAATTTTCCATTGCTTAGGTGTTTCCTCCTTCTCAAGAGTCAAATTAATAAAGCTACTTGACCCATGCGATCAGTAACTTAGGATAGCATAAAATCACTTTTGCCTAAGCAATACGTTTTAGCTGAAACATCAGTTGCAAAAGTCATTTTTCCAATGTGCACCAAAATCAGAATAAACATTGTAGACGAAAGTCATTTCCTAAGACAGCATATACATATTGCGCTGCTGCTAAAGATCAGATAGAATAAGGAAAATATCCTTTGTTAAAAAAGGGGTCAGAAAATTTAAACAAACCAAAAGTTACGCATACATGCAGCTATCTAAGATTTGTGTTGCTTTCAACTGTCTATTTACAAGCTACCAGTTTCATCTATCCAATCATCATAAAGTGACTTCATATTTTTCTTTGCACAGGGTTTATGACTTGGGTTAAGATAATTAGCTGCATTTGGCATTCAGAGAGGCTAGGGTTGAGCGTGATGGTGACTATGATGGCTCTTTGATGGGTGATAAATCTGAAGGGTGTCTTTACAAGGAGGAAAAGCATATTTATATTTGGAGGCTCTGGAATTATGATGGCTTTCATTGCATAAAATTAATTCCAAATTATTATCAAAACAGTGATTGTCGGCAAATTTATGGAAAAGTTGAAACAGAATAAAGCAATGACAGAAATGGTCGATGAGTGGGACTAAAGGTTGCTTTCACAGTTTTGATTATTTTTGGCAGTTTTTTAATGTTGGTTTTCTGATTTGATTTGACACCAAAGTTTGCTATTTCATTGGTATGCAGTATGCACAGAGAAACGGAAATCACCACTGAATATTATTGTTCCATTCCAATAGCAAATCTCCAGTACAACAGAAGTACGTTGATTAAAGCCAAGATATTTAGCGATTCTGCTGAGTGGAATTAATACATATGACATGCATTTAGAGAATAACGAAAAATTCGGAGCGAGGTATCATGGTTGGCAAAATGGGAATTTGAGTTCTTGGCTCCTATGTTTGGGAAATACTCAGAATTTCCTTTTCCAATGACAAAATTATGCATGTTGAGACCCTCGAGACCTCCAACAGGTAAGAGCCATACACATTATACACAAATAGTGTCATAGATCAAGATGAAAATATGCAACATATTATGATATTTACACAAAAGCATGGTATAAAGAACTTCCAACTCAATTAGCCAATTACTGCTGACATAAAATGGTGTGAAATCATGGAATGCAATCTGTTTTGATGCTGTTTCCTGGCTCATCTGATTACTATAGAAAGCAAGTCAACAACCCCTGCCCACACATGTTGCAAAAGTGACTTTTCTGGGTTAACATTGCATATTCATGAGCTTCTGGTCCTTACTATACCATATAAAATTTCTGTGGTTTTCAAAATGATGGAAACTACTTTCTAATGGAAGTTTATCTCACAATCTACTCTCTAATACCCTAAATAGCCCATCTGCTTTCCATTAAGGAGTTGCTATTTTTGTGGTTAGCAAGTTTAAGGATTCAAAATGACCTCCCTATAAAGATTCCTTGTCCTCAACTTGGAAGGTCACATAAATTATACCCTTAGGGTTTTTGAATCCCGTTAGCTGATTGGCTGAGAAGGCCAACTGGGTCAAAGCCTGGAATAGTGGCTGAGGGTTGCTGTGTAGGCAGGGGGTGATGGAGTTCAAATTGATGTTTTTAAAATGTAACTTTAATCTAATATTGAAAGGTAGTTTCAAGTAGGTAAAGGTAGGTAGTGACTCAGGAGATGCCAAAAAGGTTTGAAAGGGTAAAATATTGGCTTATTCTTCCTTCCTGCTAGGGCAGTCACACTTTTTTGAGGTTTTACTGTAGGTACTACACATGCATCTTTATCAAATCCTAGATATTAAGGAGACTGGAAAGAATGATGAAAAATTCAAAGTATGGCAAGACAGTCTGCAAAATGGGAATTTCAGTTCCAGCTGAATTGTTCTATGTACAGTGGTCCCTGCATTATAAGACCACCCCTTCTGCGGTCATGAAGCGGTCTCTCGTGGGAGTACGGTCTCACGTCGGAGTGCAAAATGCACTAAAAATACAACTTAGTGCGGGAGGAAGGCGGTCACATAAGGCAAGGTGGTCTTACAACTGGGGGTCTTATAATGCAGAGACCACTGTACATCATGAAAATACACAGAATTTTTTTTTGGTGTACCTCTTTTGCCAAATTTAATTTAGTTTACTCTATGGACATTGGACAGGTAAAAAAGTAGACAGGTTGATGGGTGGAAGGTTTACAAGGTTGCAGGTTGATAATAGATGGGTCAACATGCTCAGGTTGACAGGCAGACAGGCTGATAGGATGACAGGTAGATACAGTGACACTTACAGATAGACGGGTTGACAGGTTGATGGACGGACATGTTGGCCGTCTACTTGTGTACCCGTTTACCTGTCAACCTGTCCATCTTCATTATTCTTTTAAATCTGTGGTCTCTTCTACCCATTCCCATTTTGGGGAATATTACACCTTTCCCAAATTTCAATCTGATCTCATTTTTATTACAGATCTCATATAGGTGTGCCATGTTCTTTTCAACTGCCACAGTGCTCTTGTGATGTCAGTATCAGCATAATTATTTCACAGTTGGTATATTTCGCAGTTTCAGGTGTGTCACTTGGAACCCATACTCATCACACCATTAAAAATCCGCAATAAGCTGTTAGATTGTTGCTCAACATTGATTATTCAGTTTGATGTTTTGAATAAATACAAAAGTTACAATATCCAGCTATATATAATGCATGGATTTTGTGTATAACTGCTATCAGTTTTAGCACTTTTACAACAAAACAAATTCATTCACTCTCACATTCATTTGTTGGTCTGAGAGGTTATCATGTGCTGCTTTGTCTTTGCAAAAATAATATTCTCAGGAACCATTCAGAATTTAAGACCTAAGGGGGGGGGAGTTTTGCTTGGGGGCATCCTTATCACTGATTTCCAATAATGTTTATTTGATGATCGAATTCTTAGCCTCCTTGTCTGGCCTTTTCCCAAATTTTTGGGGAGTAACTACTCCCCCCCCCATCTCTCGTCGTCTAGTATGCCCATGCAACACCGCCACATTCACTTCCAAAAAATCTCCCTATCATCCCCATTCCAGTCATCAATTCTGAACAGTTTCTTTGGCGCAGATCTTACTTAAAAGGCTGAAAAGCCACAAGGTGCTGCCCTCAAGGAGAAATTTCACAACAGGACCACCATGAATGTCCATGATGGATCAAGCAAGTGGCTCAAACATATCAGTTTCACGTGCTCCAACTGAATCAAACAACCATACCAATGCATGCAGATTAATCAATTGTTATTCACACTTAGACATAAGCCTGACTTGTTGGTAGCAGTTGGAATCAACACTCAAGCTTGGAGTACCAATAGTGATGTCAGTATTGCCATACTGACATCATCTGAGCATATATTCAGATGGAACATGGCACCCTTATACGAGATCTGTAATAAAGTCTCATGCTGGCTTGCATGTTGATCAGACCAGAGATGCTCTCTTGTTACACAACTCCTGCTGAGAAAGAAACTGGGTCATCACCTGATGTGAGCACCATCTGACATCAACACCAGGCTACAGCTCTTCTTGACTTGCTGTCTAGTAATCAGATCAGCCCAAAAACAGTGTCAAAACAGATTGCATTGTATGATGTCTTATCATGTTATGTCAGCAGTAATTGCCTAATTGAGTGGTAAGTTCCTTACTTTTGTATGAATAACATGATATACTGCATATTTCCATTTTGACCTATGACACTATTTGTGTACAATGTGTATGGCTCTTACACTTTTGGAGGTCTCAAGTTCTCAACATGCATGATTTTGTCATAAATTACACAGTAAGTCAATGGTTTCTTTTCATAATTGTGTCTATAATGCGCCACAAATGAAACCCACATTTCTGTTTTAAAATTTTATTGAGATTTGGATTCAGATAATATTCAGATAAAATTCAAATTAAATTTATTTCTAACATCAGCTCTGAGGTTGAACATAAATTCAATTACAAGAGCATGCATAATGTGTTTATGATACACTGTCTAACAAACCTGCAGTTTCAAAATATTGAAATCATGCCAGATGAAATTACATTTAGCCTCGCTTTATATATAATGAGAATTACATTTAATGCTGCTCAGGTGCCAAATTTTCTGCAAGACCAGCCACATTGTCATGCTGCCATGCATTTGTTGTTCACAATAGAGCAATTTGCACCTCAAGGCCAAAGGTATATTTGAAACAAGCCATGTTAATTGTGATATAATTCTTTGTACCATTCCTGTAGAATTAGAATTTTGCTTTACGTTTGAATAGAAGTCAGCAACTCAGTGCAGGATTCACTACTTTTGTGGACAATTATCAGAGACAAAGTACATCTATGGTAATTTTTCAGACTATCAGCTTCAAGTCACGAAGGGACTTTTGCTAGTTGTATCCTTCTTTCAGACTGGTTATATATGAGCACAATGAATCTCTGAAGAAAATTTGAATGCTATTGATGTACCTCTGCAAGTTGATGGAAATTTTTCTCATTGCAATCACTTCAGTTGGCAAATACCCTGAGGGCTCATTACTGGCATTCATCACACTTAACATGCCTAATGATAATCACAGGTTGCTTGTTGAATATTAATCAGATGAAGATGATCACATCAAATTTGCACCGTCCTAATCACATTGAGAATGTTGTAGTGAAATCTTAAGATCTTGAAGGTCTCACATCTTGCATGTGAGGTACTATACTACATGAACTCCTAATAAGTAAAGAAGTAGCATTGGTAAAGGTCATGATAGTGGCTTGCTCTAAACATGATGGAGCTGCCTTCGAACATCATGTAAAAAGTCATTTAACACAATAGAACTGCAGTGTTTTTGCGGTTTCCCTGCTAGTTAAATATATTAAGTGGTTGTGTCATGCAAAGACGGTAGGTGCAGAAAGTTAAAAAACTTCAAATCTCTGTCATTGCCAGCACCACCCTCTTCAAAAGGCTGGACAACTTTTGTATATTTTATATAACAACCTTTGGCAGGGTCTAAAGGTTTGACATGGCCTCTAATAGCAGGATTGGCATTTTTTCATAGAGGCTATTGTTTAAGGAGAATGTGGCCTTTGGAAGATAAAATATTTTCTTTTTAATGTATGGCAACTGATGCTCAAATTTGACATTCAAACAGTATGCATTCACAACAAATCATGCTCTGTTGTTTCAGTATTAAAAACATTGGGCTAAAAGGTGTTCCCGTTATATTTATAGTCAGACTGTAATCCCTAAACAGAGTTCTGTCCCTGTGAAAAGAAAGACTTTGTTTCCATCAAAACGGTTAATGTGGAGGTGGAGAGGTAGATCAGTCTTAAAGACATTACGAAAGGCACCAGGCACGTCATTGGTTTGGAAACTGTTAGCAAAATAGCTTGTGATTCCTGGAATCCAATTAACTGGCTTGGTGCCTCCAAGCAGCAATTGGCCAAATGAATGAGACACCCGCTAAAGTGTTTTTCCTCATGGTCTCCTTTCACAACCCAGCTGCTTCTGGTCTCCTGAAGCTGAAAGCTTATTTAGGTCATTTTAGATTAACTTTAGTAATGTTGTTTTAAATGTTGCAGTGATTAAAATATGTTAGCCCTTCAGAATGCTCAAATTGTCCATGCTCAGTAAGAGGTAACCATTTAATAATGACGGCCGTAATTATGCATTTCAAGCACGCTAAGTCCCTGAATATTCATTCCGAAGTCAAGCATCACCTTAAATTATTCATTTCAAGACTGCCCAGAAAGAATTTATTTGTTTGACAAAAATTGAGCAAGAAATTGTTTATTTAAAATAAACACCAACCTACCCATCCCCCCTTGAGATGAAATGGTGACCTCCTAAAACATTGCGATCGTAATAATTGCAGCTTTTAATGTCAACTCCATTAATAACGAAAATAATAACAATGTGTATTCATGTATACTTCTTTGTTTATGATATGTTTTGGAAGCAACATCATTACATGAAAAACGCTTTAATGACATATCTCAGGGGCAGAGAATATCGAAATGAAAACGTCACAATACTATAGTGAAGTCTCCTGTCTGCATCCATTTGCTTCCCCAGAGCATTAATAAAACTTTGTTTCTGACCAAAGAAACAAGTAAAAAAGTATGTTTGCCAGCTGAAATGCACTATTAGGTTTCAAGAAAACCCATGCTATCAGTCTTCAGATCACCAACTGATATACAGCTTCCAGACATTGCAAACTGTCTAACTGAAAAAAATTTCAGATACTGATCTGGATTGGGGCTGAGATTGCATGAATGGATACAGACGGAATTCCCAACAGTGAAAGTGTATCATCTTCTCAACAGAAAGTTTGATAAAAATACATGACCAAATGAGTAAATCTAAAATTTGTGTTGTTTTGGGAAATCTAATCATGACACAAGCCACCAATTGCATCTATCCAATCATCATAAAGTAGCCTCATATTATTCTTGCACAATGTTTATGACTTGGGTTAAGATAATTAGCTGCATTTGGCATTCAGAGAGGCTAGTGTTGAGCATGATTGTGACTACGATGGCTCTTTGATGGGTTATAAATCTGAAGGGTTTCTTCAACAGGAAGGGAAGGGCTTAATCTTCGGAGGCATAGCAAGCACTAAATTCAGGGAACTCTGAAATCATGTTGATTTTCCTGTACATCTAAAAACACATTGCACATTATTATTAAAGCGGGTGAGTGTAGTTGAAGGTATTAGTGCATAGACGAATTAAAGCAGGAAAAAAACTGCAGAAGTAAATTTCCATTCCTCATATTGCAAATTACAATGTTGTGTTGCATTAGTCTGTTCATTACTGCTCATTAACCTTGACTGAAGCAAACAAAATTAAGCAAACAAAAATTAATTAAAGATATTGAGTGTAATTTGTACGGATGTTGAGACTTGTCTCGCACGTGCCGGCGTATTGATCACACCAGAGATGCCCTCTTGTTACACAACTCAATCATCATGTTAAAAGAGAAACTGGGTCACCATCTCATAACAGGACCATCTGTTATCAATGTTCATTGAGCCACCACTCTTCCCAGCATGTTTTCTTGTGATCACATGACCCAGGAACTACATCAAAACAAATTACATTCCATGAAGTCAGAGACATTTTCTGAATTTGTGCATTTGATTTTATCAGAGGTACTTGCAAAAAAGCAAGTAGCTGATGACCATTCTTAATGTTATATATAATATTATTTTCACATTATGTTGAAACTGTACTATAATCTGAAATGGGGAAGAAATTGATGTTGACAATAAAAATACATTTTTAACATTTTCAATTCATTCCACTGGCGACTACATTCAGCATCTCTCTATATCACATAATGGAAATTACATTTAAACAGGCTCAGGTGCCAAATTGTCATCAAGGCTGGCCACATTGTCATGATACCATGCATTTGGTGTTTACAATAGAGCAATTTACACCTCAAGGCTGAAGCTTTCTTTAAACAAAGCATGTAATTTGTTATAGAATTTTATCATAGCATGCTTGTAGATTGTAGAATATCACTTTAAGTTTAAATAGAAGTCACAGTGTGGAATTCGTTATTGGGCAGTTTTCAGAGAATTGTTTCACTCTATCAGATTGAATAGTGACACACCTATACAGTGAACATGTACAGTAGTTTCAGATTATTTATTTATAATTCTGAGCACATTTCTTGCTTGTTTTATACCTTTCAAACACTGCATCTCCGAATGATATCTGAATATTACTAATGTAATACTGAATATGATTTGGAAGTGAGACTGAAATTGAACATTTTCTCATTTCAAGCACTCCAGTAGGCAAATCCCTTAAAGGCTCGTTACAGGGATTCATCACACTTAGCATGCCTAA
Organism: Platynereis dumerilii; assembly: GCA_026936325.1. Taxonomy (NCBI): domain Eukaryota; kingdom Metazoa; phylum Annelida; class Polychaeta; order Phyllodocida; family Nereididae; genus Platynereis; species Platynereis dumerilii. Next base: position 120,665 of record JAPTHN010000028.1, read on the forward strand.
AAATAATCCCTTGTTGCTTGTTGAATACTAATTAGATGAAGATGATCATGCCAAGTTGGCAGCTTCCTCGGGGCCCCAGGAGTTGGAGTTCTATTTTCAATTCAAGTTTTAGTGCAACAGATAAATTCCTATCTTGCAGTTTAGAAACAATTGACACAATATCGCTTATTTACGCTAAATTAAAAAACAAATGTTCAGGACAAAACATGCCAAAAAAAATTACTTCAGTTGCTCTGTATATAAAGTAAATACTTTCCCGTAGAGGAATATTCAATGATTGCCATCAAATGACTTTGACAACATCATTCTGAATCTTTATATTGTGAAAGTCTTGCGTGTGGAGTAATATTACTACTACGAAAGGTCACCAGAGAATCGTTTTTGCCCGAACATGAGAAGAAATGCATTTCATGTCAAAGGGCTCTTTCTCAGACATGATGGAGGTGTCGTCAGACTGCATGAAAAAGTCCAGAAAGTTCGAAAATCTGTTTAACGTCAGTGTCAATGCCATTCCCCTTGTCGTCACGTTGGACGACTTTTCTACTTTTTGAACATGCAAACTGGCTACAGCATGTCATTGACATGATATCTCTATGCTTACTCAAATTGGATGACACATCTACAAACAAATGGCCAAAAAAAATATGGTAGAAACTTTGGAGTTGAAATGAATGCACATATAGGGGCATATTATGGGAAGTGTGGAAATTCCATCTGATATCAAGTCACTGAAGTGGGAAGTATGGCTTGCCAATTTAATAAGTAGGCTATATGCCTACTAATACAAATCTATTTTCCGTTCTTTAAAACTTGACTATGTTGTTTTTCAATTACATTTTGAGATGTTTTATATCTCTACTTTATTATTTCTCCTTGTTTCTACATGACTTTGTGACGAATTTCTTGTATGATTAAATCTTTTAGCTCTTGATCTCCTAGCAAGCTAACTGCGAGTATATCTTTAATGAACAACATTTCCCTTTCTCAGTGACGGACTATAAGGCTGGAAAAATGGTTTCAGAGCTATGTTTACAGATTTTGAAATTTGAGGAATGTTCTTTGATAGAAAATATATTTGTATGACGCTGTAGGATCTAATTGTTGATGATTCAGCCAAAACTAAAAAGAATTCTGTTTGATTATTGTTCAGTGTAAGATTGGATGAGAGCAATATTCTTGTCTTATGAACAATAAGCAATTTACTGTCAATCTGTACAAAAATGCTTCAAGCCCAGCAAGTGACTGTCTTATTATACACAAGGGGATAGGCAATTAATGGACAATGACGGCTTAATGCAGCGAAATAGTGGCTGATTGCGCAAGAGCATATACATTCAGGGGTCATTGCCAACCAAGTCACAAGGGACATGCGCAAAAGGCGGTTCCCACTCAAGTAAAACCATAAAACTCCCACCCCCCTTTCTGCTGGGGGGGGGGCAAGGTGGCTAAAGTATCCCCCTGCTCTGCTGAAGGTCTTTGCCTGCATGGTTTCGAACCTCGGGCGAGGAACCCATAATTTTCAGTGTACCTTAATCATAAGCAAAATAGCTTCTGGCTGTCGTTCGGATGAGATGTTAAATTGGCGGCCCCTTGTATCAGTGTCTATAATGCTGGGCAAGTAGAGGATCTCTCACATGGGGTAAATGTGCAACATGTTGAGTATTCCCTCATGAGCGCTCAGAACTGGGCTTAGAGGGCTGCACTTTCTATATCTATCTATCTACATCAACCCAATCATCAATTCTTAATAGTCCCATACTGTTATCACAGACGATGTTTTTTGTCAAAGAATGATAATTTAGTATCCACATATGGGAAGCCATTCACTCAGAGTCAGCTTGAGACTGATTTCATCATCCTCACCTCTCATGTTGGCTGGCGTCAGACCACCCTGACAACAAGTGCGGTTTTTTTGTGAAGTTGTAACAAAAAGATTAATCTTCCTCCAGTGTGACAAACAGAATTCAAAGTTGGAGATATTCATGGCAATTGTATTTATATCTTAATGCTAATTGTTTTCTAACTAGATGAGGTAGGAAGCTCTATGGCTAAATATGAACATGTCTGGAATTAGGGCTACTTGGAAGTTTGAGACAAAGCTTTTTGTTTATGTTCTTAACATTGTATTATGTGAGCTTGTGTGTATGCCATTTATTATCATCACTGTTTCCGAAGGCTGAGCTTTTGCTAGTGGCTTGAAGATCCACCATAGTGATATTTTCCTTTGCTACACAGGTGATAAATGTTCATGGATAGTAAATATATCTTGCAGTAGTCTCTAGTAACTGTTCTTGATGGATTTGCCAATGCTAAAGAATATTCTGTTTGATTATTCCCTGGCACCAGAATGATAGCAATTCTCCTATGAATAAGCAATTGACTGTCTTGTCTACACAGAAATGCTTTCAGGCGGGAAAGCAAACCCACCCACTCTAGTTGGTAATTTGATGGCATTGTCTTATTATACAAGAGGAGACAGGCAATTAATAGGCAATGGCAGCTTAATGCAGCCAAATAGCAGTTGATGAAGTGAGGGCCCACACATACGGGGGTCATTGCGTAATCTTTTGTCAACCACTGGCAGACGAAAGGCTCTGGAGGGTGTATAGCATTGTTCTAAATAGTTCAGATTGCCCTGTTTTGGAGGTGATATATCTATTTGGTAATAGGTAGGTTATCTATTGTTTGAGTAGTACGACCTGAGGCTGAGAGGCACAGTTTCCATACATGTACCAACTTTAAGGCAAGTGGATGATTGCTAAGCAATTGGAAACAATTAGTGTGGGAAATACTTGGCGCTTGATGGTTTAATTTTTCTTGACATCATATTTGTAACATGAAATATTTCTCTGTCCTACGAAGTAAGTCATGAAAAGGATGGTTCAATGAATTTTCACAATTTTGTTCTGCCAGCTTCTGTCTCTGGGGAATGGAAAGATTTCATCAACAAATAAAAAAACGCTCATGTCAGGATGTTGTAAATTTTAAAACTGCTGTCCCCAGGACCTCTTTCATTAAGAACAGAGCAATGCCTGTTTTGCTGTTCATTTGATGGGACATGCAAAGACAGCCGGTTAAAAGATCAATCTGAGACTGAGAAACTTCAGACGTATACAAGCCTTCTTGTGGAAATTGTTTTAATCTGTCATGATACTGCATGAAAAAAGTAATAATCTGCAAATTTGTCCAAAAGTTCTAATATTGCAACTAAAGTAAAAATGTTAGCTTTATTATATGTTTGGTGCGTAAACATTTTGTAGAAATGCAATACAAATCTTAACTTTGGCCAGGATATTCAGGGTAGATTAGTAAAAAAGCAAATTTCGTATCAGAAGCACTTACCCTTGCACCCTACTTATGGTGACGTCTTCTATCTTCAGGCCATCTCTCATTTAACACCAATTAACTTCAGGTTTTTTTCTGTTTACCTGGAAGCTGTTGAATGGTCCTGTCATGCAATATGGTTGAACGTTAAAATGAGTGCAGGGAGTTTGGTGCCTTGTTTTGCTCTGTTTGAGTGTTGTTAAAGGATGCTATGATCAGTGTTGGAATCCCCTAATTTCTGTCATGAGACCATGTGGAGGCCCCCGAACAGTGAACACCAAAAATAAAACTGTGTTTTTCTAGAGAAAAATGAATATGCCTTATTCTCCCCGGCGGTGCTTTCATTGTGAGTAAATGTTCGAGGATGACCAGTACATCTAAATCACATCCTACTTGTTATACCAAACTTTCTTTGAAAAATCTAGTCCAAATGCTGGAGCCCATGAAGGTTCAGGCAGAAGAATGATATGAAACCAGAATTTTTAAATCAAAGTATAAGGCCTATTTGAAATTCATGTTGCAAAACGAAACTTTAGGGCCAACTTGGTAAAAAATAACCATTAATAGTTAAAAGGCATTTTTTTAGTGTTCAAATGTGGAGGCCCCCACAAATGTGGCAGCCCTGGGCATCCGCTTCTTCTGCCCATGCGTAAATCCGGCAATGATATGACTGCTGTCACAATTCTGTGTTATTACATAATGCACGAGCACTTATGCTCGTTTTTACACATCCAGAAACTCGCATATGCTGTTTTTACACCTCCACAAATTCGTGAACATGCCAAATAATGAAAAATATATACATGGTCAGAGGGCCCCCCCAATGGACTTGAGAAATTTGTCTCGGAGGCCCCCTTCCAAGTCCCCCCCCCCAACATTTTTAACCCCGGGGACACCTTTTTGATTGAAAACAAAATGTATTATGGTAATGGTCAATGGGCTCAATTTGGTAGGGAGCATTTCTAAGAAACACATCTCCACCTTTCTATTTGGGTTGGTTACCAAGCCATACGAAAGTTTGGAACTCCTGAATGTGAAAGGGCCTGCCTGCCTTTTTTAGTCCTATTCGCAGATACGACGACCGATTCCGACTGTGTCGTGACCTGTCTTGGGCTGTTCCCACCCCAGATTTTCTGGAGGTGAACTCCAGTTTGTCGGGCATACATGTAAAATTGTACATTATTGTAATATACACCACAATTTCAACATGGTGGGGTGTCACTGGTGTCTCATGGGAGGACGTGTGCTCTCGTGAACCCCTTTTTCTGAGGCTTTGAATTTGTGTCTGAAAGGGGGCCCCAAAGGTCCAAGGAGGGGGGCCCAAGGGTGCTACACCCCCCCCCCCCGCCCCCCAACCATGAAGCTATGGGTCCGGCCATGAGTAGGCGAATGTATAGAAAAATTAAGATATAATTAAAATCAGTGAGAGAAGTTTTCGATATTTGGGATTTAAGGTTGTTTTCACAGTTTTGATTGTTTTTGGCAGTTTTTTGATGTCTGTTTTCCAATTTTATTTGCCACTGAAGTTCTTCATTTCACTGGTATGTACCGAACAACATGCATCACCACAAAATGCATGTTTTTGTTCCATTGCATTATTTGGTCACTCCAGTACTATGCAGCCACAGGTATCTTGATTAAAGCCAAGATATTTAGCAATGTTAAGTGGAATTAAGACAAGTGGATATAGGGAAAATGAAAAATTCCGAGTGTGGTGTGACGGTCTGCAAAATGAGAATTTGAGTTCCTAGCTCCTGTGTTTTACCTTATGAAAAATTCTCAGAATGTAACAGAAGTTGATGAGGTGACGTGTTGACCTATGGAGGGTCAACAGATAGACAGGTTGACAGGTAGACAGGCTGATAGGTTGACTGGTCAATGGGTTGGTAGACAGGTTGATGGGCTGATAGGTAGACAGGGTAACACTGATAGACATACAGGTTGATAGGTTGATGGACAGACACATTGGCTGTCTACCTGCATGTCTGCCTGCCTACCTGTCAACCTGTCCATCTTCATTATTCTATTAAATCTACGGTCTCTTCCGGCCTTCGCCATTTTAGTCAATATCACGCTTTACTCAAAATTCGATCTGATCTCATATTTAACATCTCATGCTTGCTAGCATGTTGATCAGACCAGAGATGCTCTCTGATTACACAACTCCTGCTGAGAGAGATATTGGGTCGTCATCTGATGATAGCACCATCTGACATCAACACCAGGCTACGGATCTTCTTGACTTGCTGTCAAGTAATCAAATGAGCCAGGAAACAGCGTCAAAACAGATTGCATTCCATGATGTCACATCATGTTACTAATTGATTGGTAAGTTGCCTACTTTTGTATAAATAACATACAGTACAAGCCAAAATAAAGTACGATTACCCCAGCAGGAAGGAAGAATCAGCCACTACTTTGCCCTTTCACACCTTTTGACTACCTCTGAATCACTTCCTACTTTTACCTACTTGAAACTACCTTTAAAAATTGCATTAAAATCACATTTAAACAAGACCAATTTGAACTGAATCACCCCCATTGTGTTTGATCTACTTCATATTTTGCACCTCTACTAATTGCAGTTACATTGGTAGCTGTCTAAATAGAGTTCTTAATGTAGGCTAAGGTTGTTGTAAGGAGTCAAAGGGAGTTGTAAGGAGATTTGGGGTGGAGAGGAGAAAAGAGGGCAAAATAGGTAAACAGAGGACTTCTGACAGAAAATGTTCTTACTTTATTGTGGGTTGTACTATAATATACTGCATATTTCCTGGAGCATGTATAATGTGGTTATTATACACTGTCTAACAAAACTTCAGTTTCAACATTCTGATATCATGTTGGATGAAATTACATTTAGCCTCGCTTTATACATAATGAGATTTACATTTAATTCTGCTCAAGTGCCAAATTATCTGCAAGGCTGGCCACATTGTCATGCTGCCATGCATTTGTTCTTCACAATAGAGCACTTTGCAACTCAAGGCCAAAGCTATTTAAAAACCAGCCATTTTTTGATAGAATTCTACTTACCATTCCTGTAGAATATTGCTTTATGTTTGTAGAGAAGTCAGCAACTCAGTGTGGGATACACTACTTTTATGGGCAATTATCAGAGAATTATCACACTCTCTCAGATTGAATATTTTATACAGACAAAGTACGTCTTTAGTAATTTTCAGACTATCAACTTCAAGTCATGAAAGGACTTTTACTAGTTTTATCCCTTTACGGACTGGGTCATGAGTACAATGAATCTCTGAAAAAAAATTTAATGCCATGATGTGCCAAATGCAAGTTAATGGAAATTTGTCTCATTTCAATCACTTCAGTTGGCAAATACCCTGAGGGCTCATTACTGGCATTCACCACACTTAACATGCCTCCTAACGATAATCCCAGGTTGCTTGTTGAATATTAATCAGATGAAGATGATCACATCAAATTTGCACCGTCCTAATCACATTGAGAATGTTGTAGTGAAATTTTAAGATCGTGATGAAAGTCTCACATCTTGCATGTGGGGTAATACTACCCCTACCAAGTAAAGAAGACTTAGCAACATTGAGAAAGATTGTGATAGTAGCTTACTCTAAACATGATGGAGGTTCCTTCGAACGTTGTGTAATTTCTCATTTAACACCAGTGAACATCTTTTAAATGGTTGTGTCATGCAAAGATGGCAGAGTGCAGAAAGTTTAAAAAACTTCTCTGTCTTTGCCAGTATTACCCTTGTCAATAGGCTGGACAACTTTTCTATATTTTGCTCTGGGGTGCGGCAGACAGTGTAGCAATCTTTGGCTGTGTCCACAGAGTTGACATTTTCAAAGAGGCTATTAAGGAGAACATTGCCTATGGAAGATAGTGTTTTCTTTTGATGTGAGGTTATTGATGCTCAGAATTGACATTCAAACAGTATGCACTCACACCAAGTCATGCTCTGTTGTTTTAGTAATAAACGCACCGGACTATTGATCAAAGGCTTAGCTGTTATATTCATAGTCTGACTGTAATCCATAATCCGGGGGCCTAACCCTATTTAACTCGAAAGACTTTGTTTCAATCAGGATGATTGAATCAGTGGTTGATGGAGAGATAGATCAGTCTTAAAGACATTATAAAAGGCACCAGGCATTCCATTTGGTTGGAAACTATAAGCAAAATAGCTGGTGATTCCTGGAATCCAATTAACTCGCATGGTACCTCCAAGCAGCAATTGGCCAAACAAATGAGACACTCACTAAAGTGTGTTTCCATGTGGTATCAATCGTAACTTAGCTGCTTCTTGTCTCCTTATGCTAATCTGAGTTTAGTCGAACTGACCAAGCATTGATTCAGGTTTTTTTCAGAACACAGACATATCTCCAACATGTAGACTCTATAAACGCAAGTTGATTATTTATTTATTTTATTTTATTTTATTTTAAACACCTTAGAAGAATACAGCAGTATTACCTTTCAGGAAGCTCAAATTTACTTTGGTCAGTAAAACATTATGATTTAATAAGTGATAAATAAAATAGGTTTTACTATCAACTCCATCTAAATAAGAAAATGATAATTACATGCAGTTATGTATCTATTTCTGTTTATGATATTTTCTGGTAGCAGCATCGTTACATAACAAGCTGGGCATTGACAGTTCCCAGGATCAGAGAAACTCTTTATGAAAACATCACAATTTATCTGATGTTTTCTCACTGCAACCATTTGCTTTGATAGAGGCATTCATAAAAACTTTCCTTTGTTTCTGACCAAAGAAACAAGTCATAAAGTATATTTGCCCATAGGCGTACGGGAGAGGCGTTTTGTGGGGGGGCTGTCGCTATTTTGCCCTGAAATTTTAACATGCCACGGATGTGACCAGGGCAGTGGATCTGCCCTGATTGGTCAGGATTTGCCCTGATATATGCCATTTGCCGTGATGCCAGGGGGGGCTGCAGCCCCCCCTGACCCCCCGTGAAATACGCCTATGTTAATTTGCCAGCTGAAATGCACTAGTAGCTTTCATATCAAGACAACCCATGTTATTAGCCCTCATTTTACCAACTGATATACAGCTTCCAGACATGGAAAGCTGTCTTACTGAACATGTTTCAGATACTAATCTGGATTGGGGCCGAGATTGCACAAATGGATACAGACAGAATTCCCAACAGTGAAAGTGTATCATCTTCCCAACAGTAAGTTTGATAAAACTACTTGACCAAATGAGAAAACCTAACATTTTTGTAATTTTGGAACATCTAGTCACAAGCTACCAATTGCATCTATCCAATCATCATAAAGAAGCCTCATATTATTCTTGCACAATGTTTATGACTTGGGTTAAGATTATTAGCTACATTTGGCATTCAGAGAGGCTAGTGTTGAGCATGATTGTGACTATGATGGCTCTTTGATGGGTTATAAATCTGAAGGGTTTCTTCACCAGGAAGGGAAAGAAGGGCTTTAAAATATTTGGAGGCATAGCAAGCACTATATTCAGGGAACTCTGAAATCATGTTTATTTTCCTGTACGTCTAAAAACATATTGCACTTTATTATTAAAGTGGGTGAGTGTAGTTGAAGGTATCAGTGCATAGACGAATTAAAGCAGGAAAAAAACTGCAGCATCAAATTTCCATTCCTCTTATTGTAAATTACAATGTTGTGTAGCCTTAGTCTGTGCATTACTGCACATTTACCTTGAATGAAGCAAAATGATTTATAGATAATGAGCGTAACCTGTACAGATGTTGAGCCTTGAAAGAATCATGAAAAAATGCATCTGATCTCAAGTTAAATGTCTCGCACGTGCCGGCATATTGATCACCCCAGAGATGTGTTCTTATTACACAACTCATTCGTCATGTTGAAAGAGAAAAGGGTCACCAACTCATAACAGGACCATCTGTTATCAACAATGAGGCACCACTTTTCCCAGCATGTTGTCATGTAATCATATGACACAGGAAGTATACATAAAAAAAATTACATTCCATGAAGTCAGAGGCATTTTTTGAATTTTTGCATTCGATTTTATCAGTGGCACTTGCAAAAAAGTGAGTACCTGATGACCATACTTAATGTTATTTATAATATTATTTCCATATTAGGTTGAAACCATACTATAATCTGAGGTGCAGAAGAAATTGATGTTGACAATAAACTTACATTTTTAACATTTTCGATTCATTCCACTAGTGATTACATTCAGCCTCGCTTTATAGGATGCCACTTAAAGAGAATTACATTTAATCCTGCTCAGGTGCCAAATTATCTGAAAGGCCGGCCACATTGTCATGATACCATGCATTTGGTGTCTACAATAAAGCAATTTATACCTCCAGGCTGAAGCTTTTTTCAAATGAAGCATGTAATTTAAAGTAGAATTTTACCATAGCATGCTAGTCAGGGCTGTATTAACCTATGGGCAAACGGGGCACTTGCCCCGGGCCCATGACCACAGGGGGACCCATGAGAAAGCTGAAAAGAGTTGCGACAGAAAAGAAAGTGTGTCGGGTAACTGGCGCTAGAATGTACTTTTCAGAATTTCAGAGCGTTTTTAGGGCGCGAGGGGGCCCATTGGAAACAGTTTGCCCCGGGCCCAGAAATGCGCAAATACTGCCCTGATGCTAGTAGAATATCACTTAAGTTTAAATAGAAGTCACAGTGTTGAGTGGGCAGTTTTCAGAGAATTGTTTCATTCTATTGGATTGAATAGTGACACAGCTATACATTGAACGTGTACAGTAGTTTTCAGATTATTTATTTGCAATTCTGAGCACATTTCTCGCTTGTTTTATCCCTTTTACACACTGGTTGAGTACATCTACGAATAATATTTGAATATCACTAATGTACTACTGATGATGATTTGGAAGCGAAAATGAGATTGAACATTTTCTCCTTTCAAGCACTTCAGTTGGCCAATCTCCCAAAGGCTCGTCACTGGCATTTGTGACACTTAGCATGCCTAAAAATAATCCCTTGTTGCTTGTTGAATACTAACGAGAGGAAGATGATCATGCCAAATTGGCACCTTCCTCGGGGCACGGGAGTTGAGGTTTTATTCTCATTAACTATTCAAGTTTTGGTACAATAAATAAATTCCGATCTGGCAGTGTTGAAACAATTGACCCAATAATGCTCTTGTATGCTAAATTAAGAATGTTCCAGGACATAAAACGCCCAAAAATAAAACTTCAGTTGCTTCTGCAAATAAATACGTACTTTCCTGTAGAGGAATATTTAATTATTGCCATCAAATTACTTTGATAACATCATTTTGAAACTTTACATTGTGAAAGTCTTGCATGTGGAGTAATACTACCACTACGAAATGTCACCCGGTAATTATTTTTGCCCGAACATAAGAAGAAATGTACTTCATGTTGAGGTCAAAGGGCTCTTTCTCCAGACGTGATGGAGGTGTCGTCAGACTGAATATAAATTGTCATACAACACAGACAAACTTCAATTTTTGTCATTTACCAGGAACTTAAAATCTGCTAAAAAATTGTGTCACGCACCAATGAAAAAGTGCAGAAAGTTTGAAAACCTCTTTAACGTCAGTATCAATGCCACACCCCTTGCCATCAAACTGGACGACTTTTCTACTTTTTGCACATGCAAACTGGCTGCAGTATGTCATTTACATGATATCTTTATGCTTACTCAAATTGGATGAGAAATTTACAAAGAAGTGGCCCAAAAAAACTTGGACTGGCTATAAATACTATCTTGTAATAAACAATATGGTAGAAATTTTTGATTTGAAATGAATTGGTAAATTGTGGCACAGTATGGAAGCAGGGGAATTCCATCTGATATCAATTCACTAAAGTAGCAAGCCTGACTTGCCAATTTGATAAGTATATGCCTACTAATATAAATTTTTTCTCCATTTTTTAAACTTGACTATGTTGTTTTTCAATTAATTTTTGAGATGTTTTATATCTCTACTTTATTATTTCTCCTTGATTCTGTATGACGCTGTGAGGAATTTCTTAAATGATTAAATCTTTTAGCTCTTGATCTCCTAGCAAGCTAACTGTGAGTATTTTTTTTAATGAACAACATTTCCTTTTCGATAGAAAATAGTTGCATGATGCAGTAGGACAGTGCATTTTTTAAAAATGTTCTCTCAGTGGACAGATTTGGTCTCGCAGTCATTGCCAAATTGGCGTCACTGGGAGACCAATTTTACCAGACACTCTTTCCAACTTTGCATAAATTTGTTTGTTGCAATTTGTATTCCTTGGGTGCTTTTGAAACCGAGGCTTCTTTGATATCAAAAATATACTTCATTGCCTTTAAAATAAATTTTTGCGGATGTAATTTTTCTAATTTCTAAAATTGAAATATTTGACAAACTCTAATGGAAAAAGTAAAAGTTAAATATTTCACTCAACATGAAAGGAACTTACAGGAAGCTTTCATGCTCTATCCAGTAGCATTTCATCAGCCTGAATGAGGGTATTGGAGGTGTTGTTAGCTGTTGTTGGATGTTGTTGTTGTCACATGACTCTTGCTGTTCACAGCCATGTGACAGATGATGGAGTTGTACACTGCTGGTAATTGATGGCGGCCCCTGTCCCTGTTAAGATCTGGCTTGGTTGCTGCTATGTGCACTGCTTCGCGAACCCCTCTTTGGAACCATCTGGGGTCGGACAAACTCGTTTTGGTGGCAATCAATGCAAAACTCACCTTGGCAAGCCTTAGGAATACAGCGACTAATCTTCAGAGGTCGTGCATCGTGACACTACAAAGTTCCGTTGGTCTAACAGTAGAAAATCCTTAAAAAATACTCTGCAGTGGGGTCTAATTCTTGATGATTCAGCCAAAAATAAAGAGCATTATTGTATGGTGTAAGATTGGAAGAAAGCAATATTCTTGTCTTATGAATAATAAGCAATTTACTGTCAATCTGTACAAAAATGCTCCCAGCCCAGCAAGTGACTGTCTTATTATACACAAGGGGATAGGCAATTAATGGACAATGACAGCTTAATGCAGCCAAATAGCAGCTGATTGCGCAAGAGCACATACATTCAGACAGACAGAGACAGACAGATTAGACAGGTTTATTCAGCCTCTTAAATTACATATATACAAACACAGAGATGTTATCAAAGTGGAATTGGCTTAGGTGGTGCTTGTGATGTCCTGGCCGGACACTATTCCAAGCACCACCTAGTAGCTTTTTCGAGGTACATGTCTTGTATTCGGTCATGGGCTGCCATGGAAAAAATATTTTTTATAGATAGGTTTTAGAGCATATAATGGAAATGGAAAGGGGTCAGGGGTCATTGCCTACCAAGTGACAAGGAACATGTGCAAAAGTCGGTTCTACTCAAGTAAAACCGTCAAACTCCCATCCCCCTTAGAGCAGCTAGGGGGCCAAGTGGTTAAGGTTAGTAAGGTTCCCGCCTGCTCCGCTGAAGGTCTTTGCCTGCATGGTTTCGAACCTTTGGTGAGGAACGAATAATTTTCAGTGTACCTTCATAAGCAAAATAGCTGCTGGCTGTCGTTCGGATGAGATGAAAAATAGGTGGCTCCTTGTATCAGTGTTTATGCTGGGTAAGTAAAAGATCTCTCACACAGGGTAAATGTGCAACATGTTGAGTATTCCCACTCTCTCTCCCATCTCATTTATCAACCCTCATGAGCGCCCAGTACTGGGATTAGAGGGCTGCACTTACTATATCTATCTATCTATCTATCTATCTATCTATCTACCTCAGCCCAGTTATAAATTTTGAACCGTCCCTTACTGTTATCAAAGTCAATGCTTTTTGTCAAGGCATGATAATTTAGTGTCCAGAGATGTGAAGCCATTCAGTCTCAGCTTGAGACTGATTTCATCACCCTGACAACAAGTGCTGCTTTTTTGTGAAATTGTAACAAAAAGATTAATCTTCCTCCGGTGTGACAAACAGAATTCAAAGTTTGAGATATTCATAGAAATTGTATTTATATTTGAATGCTAACTGTTGTCTCTTTATTGTTCCAAATATTTTCTTTGAGGACACACAAACAATTATCTAAATTATGAATATTTAGGGCCAGAAAAAAAGCTGTGGAGGATTAGAATACTTCAGAATTTTACAGAACTTGTTGGCAGGGCTAGTGTAAACAAGCCCTGCAATGGGAGGATGGATTTCATATCAATTGAAGCAATCAACAGTTACACAATAGACGTGGAATACAACAGTTCATGACGAAATGTGGATTGTGGTCTGATTCGTGTGAACAACTGCCACAATATCAAGTCGGCCATTGCACTTTATTGGTCAAAATAATGACATCATTTTTTAAGCCAACATCACTTGCTTGAAGCAAACGGATAAATAAGTAACATGCTGTGTGCAGCTTAACCAATCACCTGGCAGGATTTTCTGATGCGAGACCAAACATTTAGCAACTTTTTTTGTCAATTGATGAGAGTTTACAAATATGAAATCATCTGTAATTTATGTTTATTATTTCAAATATAACAGAAAATTAAATTTATCAGTCTATACAGCAAAATTTTAAATCCTGAGTCAGCTAAAATGATTGAGTGAGATGGTTTCACAGTTTGTTTGAGCTAAAATACCCTGTTGTTTTGAATTGATGATAATCTTTCTGTTGTCATAACTTAAAACAACAAGCTATGTTATCTGAAATTGTGCAACCATCTAACTCAATCATTTAATCTGACTCCGAATTCAAATTTCACGGTATATCTGTCACTCCATGTGCTATCATTTATTATGAGCTCATTGAGAGCCATATGACGTCATTGGTGATTGAAATGAAATATTTACTAACATGTTACATTGTAAAACATGGATATAGTCTATGAATTGCAGAATAGGAATAACCAAGAGCATGTGTGCTAAACATTGTAATTAATTCCTACAAGCTGAGTAAGGTAGGAAGCTCAATGACTACATGTATGCTCACATGTATGGCATTAGGGCTACTTGGAAGTTTGAGACAATTTGTTTTGTTTATGTTCTTTCTTTTCATGGTATTATGCGAGCTTCTGTGTATGCCATTTATTATCATCACTGTTTCCAAAGGCAGAGCTTTTGCTGGTGGTTTGAAGATCCACCACATAATAGTAATATTTTTCTTTGCTACATGGTAACAAATGTTCATGGATAGAAAATATATCTTGCAGTAGTCTCTAGTAACTGTTCTTGATGGAGTTGCCAATGCTAAAGAATATTCTGTTTGATTATTCCCTGGCACCAGAATGATTGCAATTCTCCTATGAATAAGCAATTGACTGTCTGTCTACACAGAAATGCTTTCAGGAAAGCAAACCCACCCACTCTAGTTGGTAATTTGATGGCATTGTCTTATTATACAAGAGGAGACAGGCAATTAATAGGCAATGGCAGCTTAATGCAGCCAAATAGCAGTTGATGAAGGAAGTGCCCACACATTCAGCGGTCATTGTGCAATCTTTTGTCAACCACTTGCAGACAGGCTCTAGAGGGTGTATATATTGTTCTTAATAGTTTAGATTGTCCTGTTTCGGAGGTAGTAAATCTATTTGGCAATAGGTAGGTTGTCTATTGTTTCAGTATAGTGCAACCTGATAGGCACATAAATTTATACATTCCTACTTTTAGGCAAGCGGATGATTACTTAGCAATTTAAAGCAATGTGTGAGGGAAATACTGGGCGCTTAATGGTTTAATTTTTCTGGACATCATATTTGTAACATAAAATATTACTCGGTCCTACGAAAGAAGTCATGAAAAAGATGGCTACATAAATTTTCACAATTTTGTTCTGCCAGCTTCTATCTCAGGCAAGGGAAAGTTTGCATTAACTAATAAAAAACATTCATGTCAGGGTGCAGTAAAACTGCTGTCCCCAAGACCTCTTTCATTAAGAACAGAGTAATGCCTGTTTTGCTGTTCATTTGATAGGACATGCAAAGAAAGAAGGTTAAAAGATCAATCTGAGACTAAGAAATACTTAAAACAAGCCTCCCACTGGAAATAGTTTTAATGTAGAAAGAAACTGCTTGAAAAAAACATAAAAAAAACTCATTGATAACTAATCTACATTGCATCAACTAATAAAAAAAACATTCATGTCAGGGTGCTGTAAAACTGCTATCCCCAAGACCTCTTTCATTAAGAACAGAGTAATGCCTGTTTTGCTGTTCATTTGATAGAACATGCAAAGACAGCGGCTGGGTTAAAAGATCAATCTGAAAAAAGAAAGACTTACAACAAGCCTCCCACTGGAAATTGTTTTAATGTAGAAAGAAACTGCTTGAAAAAAAAAAGAAAACAATCTAATTGACAAATAATCTACACTGCATCTTTAAAATTGGCTCAATGCTATTACACAGCTATTCATTATTCTCAAATTTGTAAAAATTCTATCATTATTGGGACAGTCTCGCAGCAAGAGCCCAAATTTGTAGAAATGCTATGTCAATGTCAATACTCTGCATAATGGTTAAAGAAGAAGCCTTCTGTTCCCAAAAGAAGCTGAAATGCATTTCATGTCAAGAGCACTTACCCTACTTAAGGTGGCGTCTTCTATCTTCAGGCCATATCCCATTTAACACCAATAAACTGCAGTTTTTTGCTGTTTACCTGGAATCAGTTAAATGGTCCTGTCATGCAATATTGTTGAAAGATAACATAAGTGCAGGGAGTTCGATGCCTTGTTTTGCTCTGTTTGAGTGTTTTTAAAGGATGCTCAATTTAGGTATGTGGCCACCCACAGCATGGGACCATATGGAAGCCCCTGAACACCAATTTTATTTTTCTGGAGAAAAAGGTGTATGCCTTGTTTTTCTCTCCAGTGCAGCTTTCATTGTGAGTAAATGTATGTATAATGACCAGCACAATAAAGTTACATCCTGCTCGTTCTAACCCAACTGTCTTTGAAAAATTGAGTCAGCATCCTGGAGTCCCTTGAAGTACACGCAGAAGGCTGATATTAAAACCAGGTGTTTAAAACAAAGTGCATAACAATAATTTGAAATGCATGTTGCCAAACGAAAATGAAAGGCCAAGTTTGTACAAAGACATAAGTTGTTAAAGCCATTTTGTTTTTTATTTTCAAATGTGGAGGCCCCCTCAAATGTGGTGGTCCTGAGCTTCCTCCCCTGACGCCTATTCGTACATAGGGCACTTGTTATACCGTTGTCAAGATTCTGATCTTCCATTATCAAACTGCCTTGTTAAAATCACATAATTCTTTTTCGAGACTTTCCCAAAAATCGTTTTATCTTAGCTATGCAAGATCATGATTACATTCAGCTGTTCAAGTATTTCAGTAACATCATCGTAGGTGCTATCTTTCAGAGTTCCCTGACGGCCAGAACACTTTTTACGATTAGATTGTGGTTGGAAGCTCTATGACAATATATGGTAGTGCTGGGCAGTTTGTGACAAAATTTAGTATTTCATGTTCTTACAATTATGTGTGCTTGTGTGTAGCACAACATCATCACTGTTTCTGAAGGCAGAGCTCTTATTACTGACAGTTTGGAAACCTGCTATAGAAATATTCCTTTGCTGCATGGGAAAGAAATGTTCCTGGACAGTGAATATGTGTATGTCGCAATAGTCGCTAATTCTTGATGATGTCTCCAATATACTAAGAATATTCTGTTTGATTGTTCATTGGCGCCCAAATGATAGCAATTCTTCTGTGAATAAGCAATTGACTGTCTGTCTACACAGAAATGCTTTCAGGCGGGAAAGCAAACCCACCCACTCTAGCTGGTAATTAGATGGCATTGTCTTATTATACAAGAGGAGACCGGCAAATAATGGCCAATGACAGCTTAATGCAACCGAATAGCAGTTGATGAAGGAAGTGCCCACACATCTAGGGGTCATTGTGTAATCTGTTGTCAACCACTGTAGGAAAATGCTCTGGAGGATGCATAGTATTGTTCTGTACAGTCCAAATTATCTCATTGTTGTGACATGAACTTTTCTCTTATTCGGTAAGAGGTACTACGTTGTTTGTATTTTCGGCAGGGCACAGTATTATATACAGCAATTACTGGGTCCTGGGTTTGTCGAACAGCAATTTCAATCATCTGTTGCCTCATTTGCTGCATCCTTTTCCTGTCTTAATTAGCAGACACAGTTCATGAATACATGACGTAAATCCCCACTCATCGTCCCAGGGGTCAAACAAGGGCCCGAGTGCCACCCAAAGCTCTGGGAGGAATAACTTAGTCTCACTCAATGCTATTGTTATAAATACCCCCTACCATGGTTTTTTTGTTGGACAGCAAAGAATGCAAGTTTAATTTGGTTACTATTAAAGTTTAATTTGCTGAGATATATGATATACCTTATGTGTCATTTGAATTGTTAAAAGCTAGTCTCACAAAGAATTAATATTTAATCTGTCAAGGCAGGGGAGAGCAGTAGGAATTGATTTGATTGTTAACTTTTGAAATAACTTGAAGTACATACTTTGCCGCTTACTATATTAAGCTGCATTATGAAAAAAAAAAAATAGCAATGCCATTTTTCAGGTAAGCATATCAACTACAATGATATTTCAGTGCACAAATAACTGATAGAAGAAGGATTGGTAAATGATCACAATTCACCAGCTGAGCGGCAAATTACTTACCACTCTATAATCTGTGACTTTAATAATAGTCTTTCAGAATAGACATCAGAAGAAGTCCAAAAAATGTCAGAAAAGAAGAACAACTGAGAAAAAAAAAAGTACTAAATAACAAAAGAGCCCAGAGAAACCAAACAGCTCTTCATCGGTATTCAGTGTGGATGCCTTTACACAGAACAAACTAGTGCAAAGCTATGTTAGTTAATCAATAACAACCGAACAACTGAGCTCAGTTGGTAAAGACTGCAAAGAGCTTTTACAGAGTGACACGGCCTAATGGACGCCTCTTGCAGCTTCCCTTCCATTCAAAAGTCTGAGTATTGAACTGTGTCGAGGTGTTCACCAACTAAAAGCCTACAAACAGAGGAGTCCATGGATTCCGATTCGATTTGCTTACTGAAATGAAAATAGTGGGTGGACCGTTGCGGAGGTTTGAAAATGGGGGTTTCAATCAGAGTGATTCAAATCAGAAAGTTATAGTACGTTTCAGAGATCATTCAATACAACCCAAACTTAACCCCCTCTTATAACCTGACTTGCCGCAAGGGACCACATTCCATTTTGGGAGAGCAATCGAAATCTGCTGAATATCATTATCCAGATTATGTAATTTTTAATGTATTATCTTAATAACTAATGATACATTTTGCATACTAAATTGTGTTAGTTTTACCAGCACAAATGTCTCAAGTTAACTCACCAGAGCTTCCGCCATCTCTCATGGACTTCCTCTCAGTTTGTCAAATGACTGCTCAGGGTCAAAATTGTAGTGTTCACCAATTCTTTTGGCCTCCCTGGTCCCTCTGGTAGGCCTATGCAACCTTCACACCTCGAGGATAGACCAAACCCTATACAAGACCATTTCATGACCGAAACAGAAGAGGGTATCTCCTAACGAAGGGCTTGCAGTAGTTCATCACACAAATCATATCTAATACTGGTTTCTGCTGATTATATTGAGCTTTTGACATCTTTATGACTCAGTTATAACGTGAATCACACTTATATCCTGGGGCCAAACTGATTTATGAAATTCCTTCAATTAGGTTATCTTCTAGTGGGTCATACAAATTCATTGGAGCTCTTTGGTGCAATATACTCTTATAAAAGTCTCATAGAAGTGATGATAAGCATCTGGGCTTCATTTTTCTCTTCGTATTTCCTATATCTTGGTGGGAGTCCATGAAAGTTCCCGCAACACTACGTGTGAAGTAAGAATCTATACATATTTCAGAATACTTCTAACCAAAGTTTTGATATTACACTAGAGAAGGATTAGGGGTGGATGCAGAATATTTCTGTAGTTGTGCGCCATGGGTCTATTGGGTTATCGCATCAAGAAAGACAGATACGACACATTGCTAAATCTTGCTTGCCCGATCTTGTAACAAGGGATCTTATGACACAATGACCATTGTATCTAATTTTGCTTTGATATGTGTATCGAATATAATTATAGCCCGGTACAAGAAATTGCCTGCAACAAATGTATGCTTGAAATGCAAGAAGTACAAACGCTACATCTGCAACTGGTATTGCATGATAGAGTCCTATTGGCATAACATGAGGTGCCAGTTCATTTCGTTGTTCACACATTCCCATGTAGCACAAATATATGCATCCAATTGTATACAGTGTTACCTGCATTATAAGACCTGCTGTTGTAAAACCGACTGGCCTTGTGTGACCGTCTTCCTCCCACACTAAATTGTAGTTTAGTTTATTTTGCACCTTGACGAGAGACTGCTCCCCCACAAGAGTCCGCTTCATGACTGCAGAAGTGGTGGTCTTATAATGCAGGGACCACTGTACATGATGATTTTTTGTGCACTTTGACTTATAATCCAGAATAATCATATTTTTTAGACTAGTATCACCTCAAATAACTGCTCTCTATCTAAATTTCTCCAGATCATTATTTTTTGATAACTATTTCGAGCCATTTTATGGATGATTGTATCTCATATAATTTATCTATTATCACACACGTAGTGTTAGAGTCAGAATATTCTGTATTTTTCGTACTTCACTGTTTCACAACATTGCACAGAGAGACACTTTTACATTTCACATGCAATGCAATGACAGGGAGCCCCAATATCTCTTCATGAATGTGTCTTTTAAAAGTAATGAAGTGAAAATGATACACATAATATGCCTCGGGTGCCAAAATACTGCCCATGGGACTGCAGTCTGATACTTCTTCATAAATGTGCCTTTTCCGCTATTTAATGGGATGAAACGCACCTTTAAGCATTTCACGCCGACTCTCCATACACACTTAACTCCGGCTGCTAAATTTCCATAATGTTATTGGTGCTTCGGCTCCCTGAACACTGCTCTGGCAGTTCAGCCAACTCTGTCAGTGGCTGGCCTGTGAGCCACTCTGGCTGGCCTGCCCTGCTGCAAGCAATGATACTGGAAGCTCCCAGGCTCTGCTTCTCAGTTGCAATACATTCAACATTGCTTGCAGTCCACAGCAGCCGGGTCTCCTTAGGTAAGCTTGTCACATTTGCAACTCTGAGTGGCTCTGATTTCACTCCTTCTGTGTTTCCCACGACAGCAAATTTGCCGCAGCACGACATTTGCAACACGTTAAGAGTTTGCAACACGTTTGGTGTTCGCAGCGTGTTTTCAACATTCTACGGATGCACTACTTACGTTGCTAAGCGTTACTATTAGCCATCGGAAAAACTATGGAGGGCATTAAGGGTAAATAACAAACAAACTTGGATATAGGACATTTCACTGTGGTGTTCCATTACTTGGCTTTACATCAGTTGTTGTATAATTTACTGCACAATATTCCTTAGAACTTCTTTATGTCTTTTGTTCAGATGATACAGTTGGACAAAGCTACAAAAAAATTGATCAAAGATTCAAAGGACTATTGCACATAGAATTGGATACAGGGATTTTCAATCGTATTGTTCTGATGGGGCTTTATACAAATGCTCCGTTTAGAGGAAACAGCTGGGGATGCTTATGGATAAAACTTCCAAACTTTGTGAATTATGATATGGTAAACTGTTGATATGAATGGAGTTTGTAATGTGTTTTATTTTTTTGTAACAACTTAATCTGAAACGTTGTTATATATCGTAGAGCATTTCAAACACATTTCTGTGGCCAAAAGGGCACTTTTTGAACAACTTTGAACTGTCATTGCACACTAGTAGAAGTTTATTATATTTGTTTTTTTGGAAATTTGCGACACCTTATCTGATACTTCGTCATACATCATAGAGTATTTTAAACATATTTGAAAGTTTTTGTAGTTGTCATATAGGACCGTCTTGTTTGGCCAAATGTGCACGGTGTGGAACAGTTTCTAACAACTATCGCTAAGTACACAGCAGTAGTACACCCAACAGAAGTTTTCTGCGGCCTCAACTTTCAAAACGACGTGAATGACCAAAAACCTTGTCTGATCCGATATCTCCATTATCCTTCAAGAATGTGTCATCTAAATTTTATATGGGTTTTTGCAATGATGAGGATCAGATGCCAAAATAAACAAGAGTTTCTTTAATCTTTTCCACAAGATGATACCTTGTGTATGCCATTCTGCTTTAAGTCTCAAGAACAGGGTATTTATAAGCCATGAACAACACCTTAAAACAACAGGACATGTGGATATCCTGTTACCTACTTTGCAGGGATCTAAAGCCTTTGATTATATCCTTTGTAACTAAGCATCAAAATAATAATAAAACATCAATACAATGTGTAGAGGGAAATGTCAAAGCTAAACGCACACTGCTGTTTTTTTCTTCTTCTTTTTTTCGCCGACAATCACTGGTACTTGCTGTTGAACAAAGTGTACAAGAAGCAACAACAAAACAAGACAAGGAAAGTTCAAACTGCAGGATGAATGGGTTTTCTCCTGTATCTGTATTTGTGTCTAACTCAGTTATATGTCTCTTTGCAATGTGACCTTTTACTTAGTCTTCAAAGTTGGGAACAAAGTATTGATATCTTTATACTTGCACAAGGACCTCCCCTTCTTCAGCCCTAAGTAGCATGAACTGACTAACTGCATTTTAAGGCCACCCCTTCTGTGATATTTATTAATTTTCTGCTTATAGTGTCACAATACTCACAAATGGAAGCAAACTATGCAGACTATTACATTGGAAATGAAATGCATAAGGTCTTGTTTTTGCTACAGCCAAGGAATCATCTCACATTCAACCGTTTGAAGGCATTAATGATGTCACTACAACCCCCTCCGCCCATCTTTCATTTTGATAAGAACTGTCAAATTTTCATTGGGTAACTTATGACCTAACTGGTGAAATGATTGACTCAATGACTTTCTTGGTAACATGACAAGTATGGGATATGACCACCCTTCCCACATATGAGAATGGCATAGTGAGCATGGACCTTGCAAGGAGCATTTTGGTGCATCTCTTCGAGTCTCGTAATTCCACGACTGTAAGATCATAAAAATTGCTGACAACAATGCAAACTTAAGGAGTATCGTTATTTGCAAAACAACCAAAACATTCACTTTAGTACAGAAAATGTGTAAATGTCAGGCATGCATAATTGAAAAGGTGCTTATTGAACCCAACAGAACTCACACTGTTTCAATGAATGTTTAAACCTTGCCTTGAGTAACGTAAATGTCAGAAGTCAGTTGTAAAGTGTGTCATTTAAAGAGTAAGGCATTTAATTGACCTTTCATTGTATTTTCTATTGGGGATGATGTGATAGGTCATGGAAAAGAGTGTCTCACAATTATAAAATCCACTTTAGATTAGGCTGTGTAGTGATGGTTGTCAATGATTATATGATTTGAAGAATAACTTATCTTCAGTTTTTGTCAAGAACATGTCTTCCTTTTGTCAATTTTGGGCTTGGGAAAAGGGTCTAGTTCATTAAAAAAAATACCGGGCTGTCAATCGCTGTGTACGAATTTAAATTTCAATCACCATCAATCATCATTCACCTCATTTTGTCCTCCTCACTCCTCCTACTTCTCCTCCTCCTCACTCCTCCTACTTCTCCTCCTACTTCTCCTCCTACTTCTCCTCCTCCTCACTCCTCCTACTTCTCCTCCTCCTTCTCCTTCTCCTCCTCCTCCTCCTCCTTCCCCTCCTCCCCCTCCTCCTCCCCGTTGTATGTACATGTTATTTTTGGACTGTCTTCTTCAATTTTCTTTTGTTCAGATTAAAGTCGTCTGCAAGTATTTTTTGTCAAGGTGGTTCGATTAATTAAACCATCAATGTGCAACATTTGTCCCAAAAATAACAGGGAGCCCGATTTTCCCCATATATGCAATATTGAAAAAAATTCAAGACTGGTAGATTTACATCGTCAAGATATTTTCTTCATCATATTGAAAAGTACATCCCACCGTGAAAATGGACAATAACATGCATTACTGCATGGTATATGTTTTTGAATGCTGTACATGTCTTTCCAACAGCATTTATTCCGTTATTCGTTTGTTCATTTTGTCATTGTCAAGGAGAAATGGGAGAAATGCTGATGAAAAGATTTATTGTTAACTGACTCAAAATTAATCTAAGGTATCAAAATTTGATTTTTTCTTCAACGGCAGAGGACAATGATCTTTTAATGTTCAAAAGAAATATAAGAACGCATTTGTCTTACAATTGGTACTTCATGATAATATCTTTTGTTCTTACAAATTACTTTTTTTTTCAATTAAACTCTTTCAAATCAAAATATTTGGCTTGACAAAAGGCTATATGAAATATGTGATGCCCATTGCGCTTGTTTAATACTAAACAAAGCCTCGTATTGTATTGAGTTTGTCTCTGATTCTGTTCTTTTCTCCTCTCTTGCAGATTAACTGCCAGTTCGTCCTTGGATAGAAATATGGACATGGACCCGGCATATTGTTTGAGGCAAACATATTGACTATGTGAGAAGAACCGAAATGTATGACAATGCAAACTCTTAGCCAAGGTCTGAGCTGAGGACATTCTGGCTTTGACAATAGGACCGAGAGGACATACCTTACAAACAGAACAGCATCTTTTTTCAAACTGCATCTTTTTACTAACCATCTATATCTTCTTATTCATCTGCGTTAAAGGGCCTGCTCTGTTGTAGCATGCTGGGCTGCTAACCGGTGTAATCTGGGTTCAATTCCCTGTTAGGGCTACCAGCTTTTGACGGATGCTTAATTCTGTACCAGGAGTGCGCTTAGTCTCATTACGGGTCTGTGCCTGTCCTTCTAAGCTGAGTTACTGCATAAATAGAGGATATTAAAACCTATCACAGACGTCTGCATCGATTTCTATTAATACAATGGGACAAAGGAAACTTACCGTTACCATGGAAAACGTTGAGCACCGAAGATCAACAGTTGTTGATTGGACAATGTGGCTGTTGCTAATGGCAACGTTGTCTTCCTGTGTGACCGCGGTGACAGCGAGGTCTTATGGCTTCCATCAGGAAAGTAAGTGTTGCATAAGTGTACGTAAGTGTTATGTGATGTTGCATTAGAACGGTTGCGTTACATTAGGGATATGTTCACATTACATTAGCGATATATGTTGTTTTATGGTGATGAGCTGTTCCACTCATGTATTATCCAGAATATGATAGCACTTTGCTATTCGACAGTCATCGGTCATTAGTGTTTAATACACACTATCACGAAAGCTATACATTATGCAGTATCAATAGTATCATGTGATAAATATATGTCAATGTTTGAAATATCATAACAAGCGTGTTTGAAACAAATCAACCTCAGCAAGCGCTTGAATGTCTTTTCCCATAACTTTTTGGTTTTTTATATACTATGTTTGGAAGGAATCTGCAGTGTAATATTTGAAGAAAAAAGAGCCAAATATATGATTAGGTCAGAATAGAATGAGAGCTACTGTAACACAATAACACTCTGAATCATTCAACTTGCTGATATTGATTTGCTTAACAGTGTGTAAATTCCAAATTCTAGTCCCCTTGCAGGAAATCTTGTTTGAATCAATTAATAAGTGCATACATGAATGGCAGAGGGACAGCATGTGTAGAGCAGTCTGTTAGTGAATACCAATGGGCCTATCAGCTGTTGACTCATGCAAGTCTTGTCCCCTGAAGAGATATAGTGTCAAGCAAGGTGACAAGGTCTCACCTATTTGTGACATCACTTTGGTTCTGTTGGAATGTTTGTGTGAATCAAATAAAATGGTATGCTGTGTGTTGAGTAAGAAATGACAATGACAGCCAGATATGCGTGCAACAATAAAGATAGAAATTATGAGGGGACAGGGAGACATGCTTAAATACTTTGTGGTATACAACTACATAAATGTTAAATACGCAGTATACAGTGGTCCCTGTGTTATAAGACCGCCCCTTCTGCGGTCATGAAGTGGTCTCTCGTGGGGGTGCAGTCTCTCATTGGGGTGCAAAATGCACTCAAAATGCAACTTTGTGCGGAGGAATGCGGTCACATAAGGCAAGTCAGTCGTACAACAGGGGGTCTTACTACGCAGGTACCACTGTAATTTCAAATGATAGCCCTTTTACCACTATTACCACATTTCTATGAACTCTTGACATATTCCTGCCATTTGTGTTATTATACAATATCAGAATACAAAGACTTCTCTTTGCATTCAGTAAGAAGAAAGACATTTGAGACAAGGAAATGTCACATTAAAATTTCATGGAAGTGCAAAGATCAAATCTACAGTCTCTTTCTTTGAGTATTTGGTTGTCCTGCAAGAACGTATTGCATTTTGTGATCAAAGTTGATTATGTACACATTTACATGGTCTTAGAGGGCAGATAACATACATACAAAATCAGATGAGTATTATCATATCTATCTATTTTCCATTGTCGAAGATAACTCCAAATTTGAGAAATACTATTGAAGAACACTGGGCTGTTGCTCTCAGCGTCTGTTACTAGAGCGCCATGTCATTCCAATCAATGCTTGTCATTCCAATTGCCAAGTCAATGAGAAAAATGACAGAGAATCAGATATCTGCTAAATTGAATATTTGGGGTTTATAGGAGATCTTCACGACTTCATTAATTTCCTGAGATTTCTTATTTGAATAATGAAATCACTGAGCAGATTAGCTAACTTGTTATCTGAGTTCTTGCGAATTAGAATGACTTGAGGAAAGAGATGGTGAGATTAATTGAAATCGCTGCTTTAACTTCAGCGAATCTTGTCACTGTCTACAGGCTTGCTTTTATTATACATCAATTCTCTGAAGTTCCCTTAACATTACATCCAGTTCAATACAATGTTTTAAAAATATTTTCAGGACCTGTTCGTTGTTTTTGCTTATATGTACCGGCATAATACCCATTGAGTGGGAGGAGGGGGAGTGACTGTTACAAGGAGAGTATTATGATTATTCAAATATTAGTTTGAAGCACCAAGCCATGCTGAGGACATTGAGAACAGTTGTATACTTGCAAGTTTTAAAACTGGGCAATCTGTAGTTTGGTAGGAGTAGCGTAAGGGTCCATGAATTACTTGTATGATATTGTACACCAATGCCCAACACAGAACTGAGGGGGGATTATCATATGATTATACCCCTAGAATTTCAAATTATTAATACTTGGTGTGCACAATTATCTATCATATTTAGCAATTTTCCATGATGCCAGTTGCATGTTGTGTGGAAAACAAAGTCTCAAAACCAGCCTTCGATAATCTGTAATATATTGGCTTTTGGGCCCTAGAGTGGCAGTCGAAATCAACCACTGTAGGATGGGCCACACGTGAAGTTTGCGATCCCCGAAATCACCCCCCCTACAAAAATAAAAAATCTACGCAATTGTGGTTGGCACATCTACTCTGTGGGCCCTGGATGCATGGAGGTTCAAACACCTCTGTGGCAATATTCAGAGGTTTTCAATTATATAGGCTTCTTCATATTTATATTAGTAATATCTCCTATTTTGTTACCACCTGATATGACGGATATTTGAATCTGTCCTGACGGCAGTATGTGAATGTTGTAACATTAATTTCACGCCAGAGACATTAAAGGTTTATATTACAAGACAAATTCCTATTTTTCTCAATTCAATAATCATGATAGGATTTCTTCGGTTTTGAACGAGATATGTTCAGGGATGATTTCTACTCTCCTAGAACAAGAACTATCTTCTTAAGATACAATATGTCTTAGGTACTGAAAAAAAAGAACATGGTAAGATTTGTTTACTGGATCAGTTTCCGCTTGCCATTGCCATGGTTGTATCTGTTAGATAAAAATTATCTTTATCAACTATCATGCAGTATCACTTATTGGCTTCGTAGCATTATGGTTAGCATGTCTAACTTGTGCACAGCTGATGCGGGCACAAACCCCGCTCCGGCCATATCCAGAGTCAGAGGTTGTGACTATAATGATGCCATTCTGTATAGTGTGCATCAGTCAGCAACAGTGAATGTCAGTGAACACCAATCACCGCTTAGTGCCGTTTAGCAGATTCATCTGGAATGGGCGCTATATAAAATCATACTATTATATTATATTGTATTGTATATGCAATCACTTTCATATTGCTATCAGTCAAAGAATGGCTTTTTGCCATCGGACAAGTGAAAAGGTCACATTAAAATTTCATAAAGTTGCAAAGGCCAGGGATCTGAATGCCACGTATTATGGTTTTCTGCTTGCGACTATGTTTCTCTGGACTACTCAAAACTTAACAAAAATATTTTCCCAGCTTAATGAAGAAATTCAGTTGCAACAATAGTTTCATACTATTGACAGCTTTACTCCAAAGCCATCAAATACCTTACAACATTTCAAAAGTTTTATTTTTTTAAATTGTGTTCTTTGAATCTGTTACTGAAGAGACTAAAATCAGTGCTTGTCATGTCAATAGCCATACAGGTCTAAGAGGATTTTGAAAGAACATTCTAAATAGAATATCCACTAAATAAGCCAGTCTCCGCAACTTCAGTTATTTCCAAATAATTCTACTTTTAAATCATGCTGTAATGAAAATGATTGGTGGGCAATGGTGGTTTGTCATATGAATTCTTTGTGATTAAAAATATCTGTGGTAAAATAATTATGCTCCTTACAAAAATGTAGCTTGGCATACTTACAGAACAAGTTACCAGTTCCTATCTTATTTTATCAAAATTGTGAAGCTTTTGAATTTAAGGTGCTTAATGTCAGAATCAAGACCAATAACTCATCATTTAACCCTTGCAAATACCAAGAATTAAATGGGGTTTGAAGAGCAGCACCAGTCCTACTATGCCAAATATCTATTTATTCAAAATAGAATGAGAGCAACAAAATAAAGAGAACACTCTGAAACGTTCAACCGCCTGTTATTGATTTGTTTAACAATGTGTACATTCAAAATTCTAGTCGCCTTGCAGGAAATCTTGTTTGAATCAATTAATAAGTACATACATGAATGGCAGAGGGACAGCATGTGCAGAGCAGACTGTTGTGGAATACCAATTGGCCGATCAGCTGTTGACTCATTCCAGTCTTGTCATCTGTAGAGATGTAGTGTCAAGCAAGGTGACAAGGTCTCACCTATTCATGACATCACTTTGGTTCTGTTGGAATGTTTGTGTGAATCAAATAATATGCTATGCTGTGTGTTGAGTAAGAAATGACAATGACAGCCAAGATATGCGTGCAACAATAAAGATAGAGATGATGAGGCGACAGGGAGACGTGCATGAATGTTACAAATGTTCTATTAATGCCAAACTTTGCATACACCTGCTAAAAATACGCGGTATAATTTCAAATAACAGCCGTTTTACCACTATTACCACATCTGTATGAACTTTTGACATATTCCTGCCATATTATAAAATATCTGAAATCAAAGACTTCTCTTTCGCATTCAGTAAAAAGAAAGACATTTGAGACAAGGAAATGTCACATTAAAATTTCATGGAAGTGCAAAGATCTAATCTACAGTCTCTTTCTGTGAGCATTTGGTTGTCCAACACGAATGTATTGCATTTTGTGATCAAAGTTGATTATGTACATATACATGGTCTTAGAGGGCAGATAACATACATACAAAAAAAATATATTACATATATAATACTTGACATCTTCCTATTTCCATTTTCAATGATAGCTTCTCAGAATTTGAGAAATGCTATCTATGAACACTGGGCTATTGCTCTCAGCATCTGTTACAAGAGCGCCATGTCATTCAAATCAATGCTTGTCATTCCAATTGCCAAGTCAATGAGGAAAATGACAGAGAATCAGATATCTGCTAAATTGAATATCTGGGGCTTAGGAGATCTTGCTGGCTTCATTAATTTCCTGAGATTTCTGATTTGAATAATGAAATCACTGAGCAGATTAACTTGTCATCTGAGTTCTTGAGAATTAGAATGACTTGAGGAAAGAGATGGTGAGATTAATTGAAATCGCTGCTTTAACTTCAGTGAATCTTGTCACTGTTTTCAGTCTTGGTTTTACTATACACTAAATCTGTGATGTTTCCTTAACATGGCATCCAGTTCAATACAATGTTTTAGAAATATTTCCAGGACCTGTTCGAGTGTTCGTTGTTTTTGCATATACTGTACTGGCATAATACCCATTGACAGGGAGAAGGGGGGGGACTGTTACAAGGAGAGTATTTTGGTTATTAAAATATTAGTTTGAAGCACCAAGCCATGCTGAGGACATTGTGAACAGTTGTATGCTTGCAAATTTTATAACTGGGTAATCTGTAGTTTGGTTGGAGTAGCGTAAGGGGTCCATGAATTAATAGTATGATTTTGAGCACAAATGACACAAATCCAGAAAATGCATACAAGAGAAGTGGTTGGCACTAGAGGTGTGCCGATTCTACTTTTTACCGATACTTCACCGTTTACGATACTCACCCAAAGAATCGCCGATTCCGATATCAATACTTACTTGGCCTCCAGGTGGCAGGTCTATAGCTCTCTTAGTCGGGCCACCTCCTCTTTCCATGCCACCCCCTTCTTCTGTGCCACCCGCTTTTTCCTACCACCACCTCTTCCTTTCCACCGTATGTTTCCAATTTGTGATGTGCATCATCTACTCCGTGTGCCCCGGGTGCAGGGTGGTTCAAACACCTCTGTGGCAATATTCAGAGGTTTTTAATTACATAGGCTTGTTCATATTTATATTTGTGATATCTCCAATTTCTATACCAATTGAGATGACGGATATTTGAATCTGTCCTGACGGAAATATGTGAATGTTATGACATTAATTTCAGGCCAGAGACATTAAAGGTTTATATTACAAGACAAATTCCTATTTTTATCAATTCAATAATCATGATATGATTTCTCTGCGTTGAATAAAATATGTTAAGGGATGATTTCTATTCTCCTAGGACAGGCACTATCTTCTTAAGATACAATATATCTTAAGTACCGAAAAACAAAAGTCCATTGTAAGATATGTTTATAGGTCACTCACACTGGATCAGTTTCCGCTTGCCATTGCCTAGCTTGTATCTGTTAGATAAAATTATCTTTATAAACGATCATGCAGTATCACTCATAGGCTTCGTAGCATTATAGTTAGCATGTCTAACTTGTGCACAGCTGATGCGGGCACAAACCCCGCTCCGGCCATATCCAGAATCAGAGGTTGTGACTATAATGTTACCATCCAGTATAGTGTGAGAGCACCAGTGAATGTCATTGAACACCAACCACCGCTTCGTGCCATTTAGCAGATTTATCTAGAATGGGCGCTATATAAAATCATGCTATTATATTGTATTATATTGTATTTTATATGCAATCACTTTCAGTGAAAGAATTGCTTTTTGCCATCAGACAAGAGAACAGGTCACATTAGAATTTCATAAAGTTGCAAAGGCCAGGGATCTGAATGCCACGTATTATGGTTTTCCGCTTGCGACTATTTTTCTCTTGACGACTCACAACTTAATAAAAATTTTGGTACAGCTTAATGAAAGAATTCAGTTGAAACAATAGTTTCATACTGTTGACATCTTTACTCCAAAGTCATCAAATAACTACAACATTCAAAACTTTTATTTTTTTTTAAACTTTGCTCTTGGAATCTGTTACTGGAGAGACTACAATCAATGCTTGTCATGTCAATAGCCAGGTCTAAGAAGATTTTGAAAGAACATTTTAAATAGAATATCCAGTAACTAAGCCAGCCTCTGCTAACTTCAGTTATTTCCATATAATTCTACTCTTAAATCATGCTGTCACGAAGAGGATTGGTTGGCAATGGTGGCTTGTCATTCGCATCCTTTATGATTAAAAATATCTGTGGTAAAATAATTATGCTCCTTCCAAAAATGTACCTTGGCATGCTTACAGAACAAGTTACCATTTCCCTGCTTTCATTTTATTTCTTCAAAATCCTGAAGCTTTCAAAAATGTCAGAATGAAGTTCAAGATCTCATCATTCAACCCTTGCAAATACTAGAAGGGCAGCACCTACTATGTCTATCTATATAACTATATAATTATCTATCAGTGAAAAACTTGCAAGGGGTGTTGCAGAGTATTATATCCTCCAAACGGTTACATGCTGTCAGGATTGTTTTCAAATTTTAACCAATACTTTATGTGGATATTATGGATTCTGCATGGTAACTTTTGAATGGAATAATTATTGACATTTCAGTAGTCTCCAGTATGGTCCAGAATACAACAAAGGTATAAGTTTGCTTTCTCTATTATTATGTACATACGTGAATGACAGTGTGCACAAGGCAGTCTGCGGGTGAATACCTCTGGGCAGATCGGCTGTTGACTTATGCCTGTCCTGTCTCCTCTGAGGAGATATGGTGTCACACAAGGGGACAAGTTCTTACCTATTCATGACATCACGTTGGTTTAGCTGGATTTTTGTGTCAATCAATTATGCTGTATGTTGAGACAAAGGTACGGAAAGAATTGTGAGAAGGAAAGAGATAATGTGAGAGATATCGAGTACGCAGCTTTTGAAAAGAAAGAAACGTTTTTGTACTTATTATAATAAGCTTGTATATGTATGATTTTTATGCATATTCAAGTGTTTAAAAAACATATGTCAGAGCTTCAATTATATTCGGAAAATAAGATTAACTGTATAGAAATGCATGAAACTAGATATGATTTACAGAAGTTGAGCACCTAGGGAGAAAATGCATTATTTTAATTATGTAGGGTATTTGTGTTATATGCCAGCCTTTTATGTTCTGCTAACATCCACATCAGAGTGAACCCTTGACATCTTCTTAACATTATACAATATAAACAAATACTTGTCTCCTTGCATTCACTGAAAAGGAAAAATAAAGACTGTTATGTCACATTAAAATTTCATGGAAGGAAGGCCAAAAAACAGAGTACAGTTTCTCACTGTGTGTCTTTGGTAGTTCTAAAGGTCTGGATTGAATTTGACATGTACGCTTTCTTAGAGTGCACAATTATAACAGGTATAATATATTATGATCATTCTCCTTCTCCTTCAATTTCCCTTGATAACTTCACAGAATTTGAGAAATGCCATTGATGAACACTGGGCTGTTGCTCTCAGCATCTGTTACTACAGTACCATGTCATTCCAATCAATGCTTGTCATTCCAATTGCCAAGTCAATGAGGAAAATGACAGAGAATCCGATATCTGCTAAATTGAATATTTAGAGATTAGGGAGATCTTTCTGGCTTCATTAATTTCCTAAGATTTCTTATTTGAATATTATCTAACTTGTCATTTGAGTTCTTGATAATTAAAATGACTTGAAGAAAGATGTGGTGAGACCACTTGACTGGTGGCTGCTTTAAATTTACGATTGGTTTTAGGAAAACGCTTACCTTACCTTAAAACTCCCATTAAAACCCTTCACAAGACATCTGATATCACACAATGCATTTCAGACAATTTGAAAATGGTACAGATATTGCTGTATTGAATATAGGCAGCACATACACAATATCTCTTTTGACATAATTTATCTGACAGAATTTGTGCATACATTTTCTATACAACAAAAGGTGGCCCTTTTAATAAGGAATTTGAATTGAATCTGTTTTAATATCATTATGTGCAATTGTGCACGTTTTGGCAAAAATTTGTCACCAGAGACAAATTAGTTCATATTACAAGATGAATTCTAGTTTTTGTTCATTCAATTATCATGATATATGATTTCTATAATGCTGAATGAAAACAAGCCATTTTAAGGAAATAATCTCTCTTCTGCAACTTGATAACTACTAATACAGGTGAAATGTATCGTATCTTAACATACATTATATGTAAATGCCAAAGAAACTTTTTGATGATTATATCAGGTCACTCTCAAATGATTACTCTATGTCTGCCATAGTCACGCTTTTATCTATAAAATGAAATTTCCCCTTATCATGTCGTAAGCAGCGGTCACATAGGTCTATATATAGTATATACAATACTTTCCTGACTTTGTCTTTTGAGAAATGTGGTTATCTGATGGCGGCCATGTGATTTAAGAATCTGATGCACTAAAACAAAACTTGAACAGCAAGAAATAGTTTTGAAGTTATATTTCTGAAGTTGTTCTCAGCATCTGTTACAAGAAAGACTCGTCATTTCAATCAATGCTTGTCATTAGAATTGCCAAGTAAATGCATGAAAAAAAATCAAAATCTGAGAGCAGCTCTGCAAATGGGATATTTAGTGAATAAGCAAATCTCTTCAACTTCATTATTTCAAGTTTTTCTCATTCTGAGTAATGGAGTCTCCAAAATGAATACATATTGTAGTTGGCTTGTCATTTTAATTCTTCATAATTTCTTATCGTAAACGACTCTGGTGAAGATATTGATAAAGTTCATTCAAAATTTAACTGAACAGGTTACAAACAAGTTAACATATCTCTGATATGTAGCTTTTTTTGGAATAAAAAAAATCATTATCTGATATTCTTATGTCTATAAAACAATCTATACATATTGGTGTAAACAGAGGTATGCCATGCACAGAAATTTTAAGAAGGAATCCAAATGTTGTGAGAGTTTCATGATCCTGATTTCAAATATTTTCGAAATCTAATCTTGTCAACCTTTGACTTTCAAAAATATATACCAGATCATTTGACAAGATTTTCAACTCTCTTTACTGAATCTTAAGTTTCACCAATTTTCAAGGGTCAGTTACAACAATTGCTGCCTCCCCTACCCCCCCCCCCCATGCGCCTTAAAAATTAGGACCAAATAGTTTTCTGAGATACGAAGTGTTTCTTTCGGCAGAAAGTTGGTTTTTCCAAAAACCTCCATCATTCATGACAATACAGCTGTACTCTATTTCCACTAGTTACCCAAATTGGAATAATGTGGAGGACAGGCTCAAAAACCAAAGCCTTTTTTAAAAGTGTGATATGCCTAAAGACATAAACTGAAGTAGAAAAGTGTTATTGTCCTTACATATATTTCCAAAAGTTGGTTAGAAATCCAGACGGGAACTTGGAAACTATCACTAGTTTTTGGAGACAAAAAACAGAACTGAGGTAGATTCAGTGGTGGGCACACGGAATCAAAGTCACCTTTGTGGGGGTGTTAGCTTTCCTGTACGGTGCAAGAATACAACTTCGCTATAGGTTTGCTTTTTGTATTATTATGTACATACATGAATGGCAGACAGACAGTGTGCACAAGGCAGTCTGCTGGTGAATACCTATGGGCATATCATATGTTGACTTATGCCAGTCTTGTCCTCCTGAATTATATGGTGTCAAACAAGGAGACAATCATGGTGGTTTTACCAACTCATGACAGGACCTAACCTATTCTCCTTTGTCTCACAGGACTTTAGTGCTACAGTCATTTTTGACAAGCACAAGACTCTGGAGAGTCTATTCCACTTTCAACCTCAAAAAGCCAGTCCTGAATTAACATTACCGTAGAATGGGGTAAAGTTGGCAGTCCGGGGTAAAGTTGGCACACTTAATGGAAAAAATACCAACTTTCCTCACTGACACAGGTATATCTGGTAAGGTTGCCAATCAGTGAAGAAAAGTTGGCATTTCTGCCATTAAGTGGGTCGAAATAACCTGCCAACCTACCCCAGATTGCCAACTTTACCCCGTTTTATGGTATTGTACTGTTAATGAATTGCTGTTATAAAATAAGCACTTTATTCAGTACAACTGTTGTCACTTCAATTATGGTGATAGAATGTACAGTTTCCATAAAAAAAGAATTCACCAATACCAAGAAATATTTGAAGCTGTATTTCTACACCAATCTAAGGCTTAGCTTCAGATTCTTGTAGATCAGGAGACCTATATCATTCCTTAATGTGTGTCATTCCAGTAACTACATCAACGAGAAAATGTTAAAGGAATTTTTGGACCTTAACAGATCTCTACAACTTTCATTAATTACCTGCGAATTATGATTCTGAAGGACGGAGTAACTAATCAGCTGAATTGACTTGAAAAAATTCCTAAGAATCAGAAAGCTATAAATTTGCTGGCATTACTTTGAAACATGACATGAAATGTTAAAATGAGAAGCTTATGACAAATATCAATATAGCAGTGAAAAGGTTACCGGACCTTATGCTTGAGCAAATGTGATTGATCTTTCCCTAATATCTCTTTTTTAGCTGATTTGAAATGTTATCTGTCATGTTTTATCTTTCATTTATTGTATCTTCATCGAAGTCTACCTCTTAAGCCATTTGAATTGAATTCATAAAAGTCATAAAGAGGATTACAGTCAGATCCTTTGCATGCTAATGTAGATCATATGTGTACTTCACTAGCGCAATTATAGAACAACAGCATTATCAAATAAAAGATATCAAAGAAAGTTGCAAAATGACAAGACGTCATCATAAAGTTTTATTGTCAAGGATCTATGGATTGGCATCATTCATTAATAGTAATAATAATAATATAGTATGCTTTTGTGAAGCACCCATTCCAGAAATCTGCTCAGCAGCGCTCACCATACTGAACGACAATAATACCAATCATAATAGTCATAACCTATGGACATGGCCGGAGCGGGGTTCGAACCCACATTATAATACGCCATATCGTCAAGAAAGCCCCTGTTCCTGTGGGCAAATAGTGGAAGCAACCATTGTTGGAGATTTGTAGACATGCATGTCATTGACGTAAATATGTTACTAATAAACTCAGCAATAACTTGTCCTCATTCAGTCACATCTGACCAAGGAAAAATATTCATATTTTAGGATAGCTCAGATCAGACCATCTGCTAAATCTTCTGCAACTATAACACAGGGCCGAATTTGAAATGCAACTTATGTATGAGACACAGATTGTGCTTGTCTCATAGCCAGGGGATCTACTTTGTACCTTTGAAATTCTCTAAATAAGTAGTCTGTAAAATTCTGCCTGCATCATTTTTCACATTGTTCTTTTTGTCTCCCTTACAAAATATGGGGCACTACCATGCAAAGAAGCTTTTCACAGTCTTTTTTGTGTCTTCATATATTCATTTTGTGTTGAAAGATGTTAAATTACATTTTACTTTGTTTCTTTGTGGCAATTTATTGCACACTCTCAAGGAAAACATTCTTTATTGTATGAAAGTTGCAAGACAGGTGCATTTGGTGTGAAAATTGTCTGTGCTACTATCATTTTCGGGCATTCCAGAAATCGTTTGTTGTTTTCCGGTGTGGCTTCTCTCTCAGTAAACACCAAAGAATGAAGGATACATGTTTTTTTTTGTCATTTCTAAAAGAAATGTTGTATGCAACTTTACTTATAAATATCATTCAAAATTTAATCACATGATAGAAATTATAATGTAATTTTAATCATATCTGGTGATACAACTATGTAGTTGTTTTGGATGGATGTATGGTGCATCGACGCTTCATCCGTGCCTATGCTTTGTGACACATTGAATTCACATTATTCCTGAGACCATTTGATCTTGCTTATATTGAGCTTAGCGTAATAGCTGCTCTTCACTGAAATTAGCTTTGTTCTATGAACGATAGTAATTCATTATGGCCCAAAACGTCCATTTTTTGTTTTTTCTGAAATATATCTACCAAAAGCTATAAGGTTTAGAACTGTATATCAATCTTGTTTCTTATCACACTCTGGGTTGCTGAAGGTCAATGGCAGCCAAAAGAAGACGCTGTTTATAATGATGCAACTGTATTACTTGTCTTTTCGTGTGAGACACCATGTTGTAACAAGATGTTGCTTTATTTAAGAATAAAATATTCAGCGACTTTGTGCTTGAAACTGATAATTACTGCTGCTGTTACCATGAAATAAATATAATTGCCCGCTGATGATAACTCCAAACCCCCCCCCTTCCCCCATGAAAATTAATTGGTCACCCCGTTGGGCAACAAGTCAAAATGAAAAGTAGACTGAATGGACCAAATTCAATTTTATGAAGAACGGCCCCAAAAAGCAAAGCTCTGGCAATTTGTCTTTTGACTTTTTGCATCATCTGTTATCATAAACAACATTGTTGATCGTAACTCACCACTTGTTTTTCATATTTTCTTTGGATATGATATTTTCACGCCATTCCTTGCATGACCATTCTTTACAACGCATTACTCATACTAACTGGGTTTGATGTTACTCAAAAGGTGTGCATGATTGGCTTATGGGAAACACTAAAAGCTCCAATGACCTGTGTCAAATGTTGATGAATAGAGTGTGTAAGCCTTTGCATCTATGAACAGCATAGATTGCTAACACTGTGATAGGTGCATACATATGTGCTATGGAACCAGGACAAGAGCAGATTTGACAGCTTGTGATAAATGTGTAGTAAAGAACATCTGTTACAATATGTATAAAATATGAGTATTATGTATTATATACTGTTTTTAATAATATTTACAGACTGCATATATTGGACCCTGAAAATGAGTTACAATTGTTTACCGCACAAAATTGATATAATAGAATGCACACTGTATGATTAAAGCTATCCTGAACAACCAAAAAAATTAAAGAATTTGCCAATCCTAATCATTATCAATTATTTTTCATTGATCTAATTACTCTCATTTGATTAAAATAGCCGTTGCAGTTACATTAATGAAATGTTTGTCAGTCAGTGCATTTGCCTCAAACTTCAGTTATAAGGAATTTAGTGCTTGGAGAAATTGAAAATATATCTAAATTTTTCAAATGGGTGCCAGCATTTACCTAAAGATTAAACAAGATATTATGTGTTCCGTGATCTTATATTTTCTGCGTTAATGACTGATAATCATTTTGACAGCTTTTGTTGATTTATCCTGCAAATCTGTAACTAAAAATTTACATTTTCCAGGACAGCGTAATAAGAAAGATTGCTCTGACACTTGTAATAATGTAATCACAACAGAAAAACATTCCCATCAAACTTCACGGCATCTCTTTCATTCATGTTTGCCTCAAAAAGCATAATGTATGTTATACACTCCTGGGCAAAAAAAATGGACCACCCTAGAATTCGACTTAATTTTGCTAGGCTTTGATTTTCCCAGGATATACACATCGCAAAAGCTTAATTTCCTGTCAGTTAATAAACAAAAGCATTGTCTTAGCATTAAATTGCCTTTCCTCTTGAATTTTTAAGCAGAACAGTTTTTTGGCTGCTCTTCTTGACGACTTTTGCGCTGCAAAATGTGCATATTTTCCCATTCCGTTTCACTTTCATCAGGCCTGGATTATCCATCAGGCTGAGTAGGCTATAGCCTAGGGCCTCACACTTCAGGGGGGCTTCACATTGGGTGAAAAAATTACTAAATTTGTACAAAGTAAAAAATAAATGGTGAAACGTCAAGAGGACAAGTTGGAGCCCAACAATATATTAAGAGGGCCCAATTTGTAATCACACATCAGGTAGCCTCTATAGGGATAGCATAAACGTGTGTCTTAAAATTAATGCAAGATTCTTTTAAGACAAGCTTCAATGCGACTATCTCAATAATTTAACAATTATCTCAGAAACCTAAAAAAATAAAGAAATTTCTATTAATTGGAAAACGCATGATTACCTTAGATAATGATTTGATAATGATTAGAATCTTAAAATTTTCTACAATAATTATAAAATTTTCTACAATTATTTTAATATTGTGCATGATTACTGTAGAGTTTTCTTGATTATTTCAAAAATTGTTGTGCAATATCTTGATGAAAATGAGCAATTTTTCTTCCATACATTTTTTTCTGTGGTTTTGTAAAAAAATATTCTATATTTTGCCAATTATTTGAAAAACATTTTCAATTGTATGGGATATAATTTTAATTATTGTTATGGATATTTTTGTCATTATTCAACAAATAATAATTTGTTTTAATATTTGCAATTACAACCATGACAAATACGATGATCAGTGGCTCAGGTCAGGTCTTGCAAGGGGCCTCATATTGGGTTTCAGCCTAGGGCCTCATCCCACCTTATTCCGGCCCTGACTGTCATCCAAAGCTCCTCAGTGTTACTAGGTTTGTTCCTTCTTAGATTAACATCAATATGAGCCCACAAGTTCTGAAATTAGGTGAAATCGGGACTTTGTCAAAAATGGTGGTGGAGGAATAATTGTGCGGCGAGCCTTTTCAAGCACTCTTCCGAGGTATCAAAAATCACCTAAGCTTCGAAGCATGTAAAAAGAACGTATCAGGGCCTTCTGCCGACCATTTGGAAGATTTTTCTTGTGGAAAGCGTACAAAATATGCTGTTCCAGGATGACAAGCTGATGCCCATGCAGCGAAGCTGACCATTAGTATTTGCTGTGCAACAATATATCGACTATGTTCTGGCTGGGACAAAATATAGATATCAATCAAACTGTGAACTTCTTGGCTCATATTTATGTTGATCTAAGATGACACAATTTTGGTTTCACAAAAGTGCTTGGAAAATCATAGAAACAGCAATGGGAAAATATATTCATCAAGAAGTGCAGCCAAAAAACTGTTCTGCTTAAAAAGTCAAAAGGAAAAGCAATTTAATACTAAGACAATGCATCTGTTGATTGACTGACCGGAAATGAAGCTTTTTCGATTTGTATATCCTGCAAAAGTCAAAGCCTAATGATATGAAGACGAATTCTGTTTTGGTCCATTTTTTTTGCCCAGGAGTGTATTTCTGTGCATGATTGATTTATATGTAGGTAACCCTAAAAGCTCCAATGACTTCCTTACGTGTCAACATTTTTTGATGTTGTATGATGTAAAGCCTATACGATTACTGTCCTTCTGGAAAGCACAAAAAACATTCAAATAGGAAAAAAAATCTATATACTACATAATATTGCTGGGGCACCTGATTGGCTGTAGTCTACAGTGTGATCCAGTGTTGGCATGTGATGTCATGTCAGAATAGCCATATAATTGTGAGTAACAGGAGAGGATAGTCTATTTTCAGTCTGATGGCTTAACCCTGTCAAACAAGAAGGCGGCAGGCTATTTTCGTCAGTAAAAATTGTTGGGAAGTCCTAAACAACTGAATTCAAACACATAGACAACAGTGAAATATGAATACCATTTTGTGGTGTATGTGGTTTTTGCAGTCTTCAATGATGTGATATCCTTTTGTATATGTGCGACCTCACACAAAACGTCTGATACGCATGACTTCCAATGATATGGGTATTTCATCTGTATGAATTGGGGGGGGAGGGTTGGTCTAGTGGCAGCGTGCAGGACTGCCAGTCGCTGGGTCCAGGGTTCGAATCCAGCTCTTGAGTTAAAAATTGTACAATGATTTTCAACTTAAATTTAATGAAAAATCTTATATATGGAAACTGTGTGGTAATGCCAAAAGTGTGTATCAGATGTATCAATACTTCTCTGAGTTATTCCGGACTTCTTGATGCCACCAGACAAAATTTAGAAGTGCCGCAAATAGTACTCTTTCAGAAGTTTTGGTTATTTTTCTCAGCATCTGTCACTGCAGAGACATGTATTTCCAATCAATGCTGGTGATTCCCATTGCCAAGTCAATGAGAAAATGACACAGCTGTCACATGGATTATTTGAGAAGTAGACCGTCATTAATTTCCTAAGAATAATAATCTGAGTCACTAAGCATGCTAAGCAGATTTGGCAACTGTCTT
This sequence comes from Platynereis dumerilii, assembly GCA_026936325.1. Taxonomy (NCBI): domain Eukaryota; kingdom Metazoa; phylum Annelida; class Polychaeta; order Phyllodocida; family Nereididae; genus Platynereis; species Platynereis dumerilii. Next base: position 161,607 of record JAPTHN010000028.1, read on the forward strand.
AAGAATTTTAAAAACATTGAAACTGTCAAGGAGTTATTGAATACACCCCTTTGAAATATGACTCAACATGTTAAATGAAAGGTTTCATAATAATATAACAGCCAAAGTGAGAAGCACAGATGCAGAAGTGGCTGAAAAAATCAACATGTCAACTCAACATGTTAAATGAAAGGTTTCATAATGATATAATATTCTAAGGTCCAGTCAGACATTTTCCTGAAAAACCGTAATTAATTTCCTCAGAATAATAATCTGAGTCACTAAGCAGAGTTGAAGTTCATAGCCACTTGATGAAATAAGTCTCTATGAAATTATATGTGTATCGCGTTTCTTTTCCTTCTTAAATAATATAAATATAAGGCCATTTCTAGCAATTTTGTTAAACGTGTACGAAGAAGCTTATCACCCTGAAAAAGAATAATCTCTTTCTAAAGACTCCCTTTATGTCTCCATGCATATTATTTGTGTTGAAAGATTTAAGACTTGTCTACAACTTTGTTTCATCATATGAAAACCTAGAGCGCTCTCCTGAAAGTCATTCTTCATTCTCATGCAAGTTTTCAAAATGGTGACATTGTTTGATTTTGGTGCAATGTGTGAGTTTTTGGCAATTTTTGGCATTCTAAATCCTGAATCCAAAGTGTATTTGTCTTCCAGTGTATCCATGGCAACATCATAGAATGAGGGGGTTGGTATTTCAGCATTTGAATGTTAGAAATTCTTGCAAATCTTTTGATTGTTTTGCTTAAGATCCTGAATAATTTCATTGAATTCCATCTTTTGATATGACAAAGAGATTTCGAATTTATATGCCAAATAATCTTTTATTGTAGATGGCATCTATAGGCATACTGCTTGGCATCTTTGTTCCACTGCATCTTGCATGAAATTCAAAATGTGATTTAGTGTCCTACTAACATTTGTTATGAAGGCAAGAGACTCCAGAAATCCATGTATGATAAATGATATTGTGTAGGTTCTTCCACCTGCATAGTGTTATTTAATAACGGTGTGATTTCTCATTTATTATCTTGTTTTAGAATAGATATGAAAAATAACCTTGAAAACCATGTTTTCATAATTCACATATACCAAAAAGTATGCCGTACACTTAACACGCTTGAGGAGGAAAGAGTTAGTTAGATATCAGGTTTTCTAAAACCAGTTTGTAGATATCATTTATCTACAATGTAATCCCATCATCTGAATGAAACTTTTCTATACTTATGTGTAATGTTATTGAAGGAAACTCATCTCTCCCTGTCAGCGTGCCTCGGCGGTCCGGCGTCAGTCCGATGTCAGCAGCATCGGACCGGCTTTGGGCCAACGTTGGGCCGCCGAGGCACGCTGATAAGGTATAGATGTAACTGATAGGGCTTTAAAAACATGAGATGCATGGATGTATGACACACTAAGGGTTGTATGTACAAACTGTATCCCTGATCCATTGAATAACACCAAGTTGAACTACAGTGGTGAAATGGACATAAAAAGTCAGATATGAATGGCAGACAAACAGTGTGGACAATTTGTTAATACCTATGGGAAGACCAGATGTTGACTGATACTTTTCTTGTAGCAAATCTTATGATTATAGCAAATCTGATGTACTGGAGAAAGATGCATGGCAGGGAACAAATATTGGTGCTGGTGAAGATTTTTCAATTATTTGTTAACTAATTTAGAAATAGATACAAAAATTAGATCCACTGCTTCCAGTCCAGTACCAAGTGATAAGTTAATCGGTTAAGAATTATATCTGTGATTTCATGTCATTATAGGCTGTTATGTGCTAAGTGTGCTTTTCATCCCATTGTCAACTCAAAATTGCATGTAGGAATTAAATGACTGAGTAAATGTTTGTTAGTGGTGCTTCACCAGGGTGGCAATTTCAACTACCAAGGCTATAATATATAGAAAATGACACTGGTTTGACATCGGTAACTGGGGTCATATTTTGGCAATTGAGCTTTGAAAATCCAGATGATTGCATTTTCGTCCAGATTTGAGGCCTTTTTTCTGGGGAACTATGGGATTTAGATGACCTCTGATGACCATTCTCTCTTACAGTACTGTAGTACATTATAAACCCAATATTCCTAAAATAGCTTTAATCCACTTCAATGAGCATAGATGTTATTTCTGATTAAAATAAAGATTGTAGCTTTCCCGAATCTCAAGATATTTATATTAGAAAAATGGTTTTCATTTGACACTTCTAAACAAGGTGCTAAAATGGCCTCAAACTTGTCGCCTTTAATATTTTTTCTAAGAAAAACTATTCAACATAATGAGCTTAAATTTGGCACACATCCTTGAAACTATTATAGGTTTATTTTAGAATTTTTTAAGACAAATCTGAGGGGGTTGAGTGGGAGGCATTTGTTGAATTGACATGGAATGACCCTAAAGGAATATAGTTCAAGAAAGTGCAGATAACTTACCATTCATCAGTAAAACTAAGTGTTTTCTTCAGGATTACACAGAATGTTGTTCTTTCAAAAACTCATGTCCTCTTTGCTAAAAATGTTTAGATCTGTTGATTTCTTTGTGCTGAACCAATTATCTTCTCTTTCTATCACTACTACCAAGAGGATCAAGAATTATTGGTATTGCACTTCTTTAGATTACGGATCATCTTGAAAGAATGAGAAGTTCGGAGTTTGTGATAGTTTTCTTTGACAGGGAGGCCTGACAGTCAAACCAGCAGAAATGAAAAATATTATGACATGCAGTCTCCAAACTCTCGGTAATTCTTGAAACTCATTACAATTTTCAGGATACATATTTGTTTGAATTTTACAGAATGCACCAAATCTATTTCCAACTTGGCTCAATTTTATGTCGTTATTGACTTTTCTCAACATTTTTCTTGCCGATGAGAAAATTAATCGATTTTCCAACCTACAGATCACACCCATGAGGTTCTTCCATTGCAATATATCAGACATTTGGTGTGATAATGACAAGTTAGACCTTTCATGCTATATGTCAGGGCAAGATAATATAAATGGTCAATATCTTTTAGAATTATCTTGTTTCGTATAGGATATTGGAGTTGTCTTTGCAATAACTGGTTTTTGCAAAAACCTACAAATTTGCTCTGGAAATGCCAAAATACTATTTATGTTTGAAAATACACTGATGCCATGTCCTTTGTGACAATACATATATGCCTACATTCAAACTAAATTGCAAACATGATAAATAAGGAAAATGGGTTGTAGTTATGTTGTGATGCAAAAGTAGGCTTCAATTATTGAAAGATTCATTGCAATAGATTATAATTCTTTTTTCATTATAGAATTCAGTTACAGTAGACGAAAAAACTAGTGCTTAAGAAAAGCAAACTAGAAACCTTGTCTTTCCCTTTCAAATAACTACTTCATCATTGTTGAAGCATGACTCATATCCATACTATCCAATTTATGGTTTATGCAAGGCCACAATGTTTCTTTTGTACTACAGCAAGCCTTCTATATTTATGAACACCAGCAAGCACTGTATAGGTGTTTATGCCATACTTAAGGGTGTCATACAGGGCTACGATACAAATACAATTGGCTTTTGACCTTGAGTGGAACAGGCATCAAAATATATGTCCAGAAAACATCGTGTTGCTATGTAACTCCAGTAATACATTTTTTTGTTATGGCATTATGTCTTTCTGTCTCAGAGTCGTAACTAGGGGGACTTGAGTAGGGGAGCATCTTGTGTACAAAATGGAATGGACAGGCACCACTATAATTACTTATTGAACATTTTAGCATGTGTCAATAGGGGACATCTTGGAACCACCACTGTATTGTCTGTCCATTTACCTGTTATAAAAAATTTAATCTGTTTGACAGTGTCAATCACTCTGTCCGTGCTTTGGATTGCATTCCAGCCGTTGCATTTATGATATAATAGGCACCAGTGGCTGCATCGTCTTTTATTGCTTGTATCATGTTTTGGTCCGCAGTGTGGATGCAAGTTATTTGTAATAAACAGGATACGTGAATGATCAAAAATGCAGTTGTTGATACTGTAGTCATTCCTAAGCATTTTGCAGTGTCATCCATCACTTTACAGAATTAAGTAATCGAAGAGGAAACCAGTTGCATCAGAGAGTATCTCCACTAAGTCGGACATTCTATGTGTTTCATCATGAATGGATTCACATTGGCTGGAAGCTGGGGAACCCGAACAAGTACAAAATGACCTCACTCTTTGTAGCTAATTTACATAATATGTAGATGGCAATGCCATAGATTCGCGGAGCTCAAATTAACTGTTCTTATTTTGAAACCGTATTATAGTATACAAATATTGACTGATTTCGAGGGCATTAGTCAAATCTATTTCCCTCGAGGGTGTGTAAGTGAAAACTATTTCACGAGGCCGAAGGCCGAGGGAAATAGTTTTCCTTTCACACAGGAGAGTAGATAAGCAGACGCATAGCCTACATTGCACTATTATTACTAGTTTTGATGAGTTTTTTTTTGTCTTTACTAATTAATGCCCTAATTTTATTATTTTCCTGCACTATTGCAATTGTATGGAACATTTTTAAAGAAAAATGTTGAAAAAAAAACATTTAGGGAAAGAAAATTTTAGAAAAAAAAAATTCGGAAAAAAAAAATATCGGAAAAAAAAAAAATTCGGAAAATTTTTTTTTTTCGGAAAACAAATTTTGGAGGGCAATAGTCCTAGTCAATATACTAAAATAATAACTGACATGTGACCAGCTCTCAGCCAATGACAGCTCTGCTTTCATGGTCGAGGTATAATAATGATAAACAAGGACACAATCAGTTGGGCCTAAATTAATTGATGCTATTTAAGTACGGTAATAGCAATCAGCTTTTAAAATTCACACCTCAAATAAACTTCACACATCACTGCTCACAAGCAGGCTGCTGATAGTTCAGTCATTTTCCCTGGGTGTGGCACTGCAAGCATGATGCTACACCGGTGGTGACACCTGTTAACAAAATAAGCTTTTTTCATGCAGACGACATAAATGAGCATAAAAATGAAATTTTCAAAACAGAATAGGATAGTTAAGAACCAAATGGAATTTTTCAGACACTACTGCAGTATTGCAAGAGAAATTCAGGGATGTTTACTTTTACCGAAACTAACTGTTTAATCAGGGACCAACTCCATGGAAGGTACAGGCAGTCCTTCATTCTCACTCCACTGACAGATTCAAAATTTACTATGAGCTGTTGTTAAGCTAAGTTCGCTGACGCGAATATAAATGTGACATCACAGTTCAACAGCATAGAAAAGAACTTGAGATTCCATGTAAATTTGACAAGGACCATAACATTACTACTTTCAAAGACAATTCTGTCACTTTAATACTTTCATTCAGATTGTCTGATTTGTCAAAACAAATGAAGCAAAGGTATCTTTTCTATGTGACTTGTTTGCAGTTTGTGAGATCATATCCTATACTTGCAACGCCATCATGGAAAGCCATTTGACGTATCATACCATTCATCAATGCGGTCCCATGATACTGAATGACATATTGACACTTCATTTCAGTGTATTTGATAGGGCATATTGAAAGGTCATTGATGGCCACAAACAGCGCTTCTGTAAGTGCTCTCATTTCGTCTACAGTGGGTTCCAAATTATTACGCAAGTAGGTTTTTTTATGATATCTCAAAAACAACTAAACACGTTTTAAAATCCTTCCCACATAACAATTTGTGTTCCATGAAGGCGATATCCTGCAAGTTTTGTCCAATTCTGGTGGTGCAGTGAGGAGTTACGCCACAGAGCACCATATACCCTGTTTTTCGATGTCCCAAGTTATTATGCAAATGTAGGAAAAAGTGATCCAAAAGTACCAAATTGATCTATTAATCCTCTAAACACTTACCTCGTAACGTTTAATGAAAAATAGAACCTTCATTTCAAAAATGGCTGTCTTCATGACCAAGAAATCAATATAAAACCTCCTCATTGGAATAACATTGAAATGACCATTTTTCTTGAATATAAAGCCTCTGCTGTTTTTAAAAAATGTCAAATCACAACCAATTCACACAACAATGTACCTTTGAGACTATGATGTTATCCTGTGTAAAGATGAACCAATTCCCCTTTCTCTACAAAACATAACAATAAGTAAAAAATGAGTGCTTCTTTTTTCCATTGAATTAGCATTGCCGTCAATGCAAGCCCAATCTCCATCATTTTCATTTAAAGATATTGTTCATGTTTATTGGTCGAAATGGCTTCTCTGTAATTTTGGGAAGAGTTCTGTACCTAAGGAACCCAGAGAGAGAGTTTCATAAAGTGAAAAAAAATTGTTTGTCTTGGAGAAGCTTTTTAATGCAAAAAGTTAGTAATTTCAATGTTATTTCAATGCAGAGGAATATTATGGATTTCTCCGTTATTAAAGCAACGATTTTTGAAATGAAGGTTCTATTTTTCATTAAACGTTGAGAGGTAAGTGTTTAGAAGAATTAAAAGATCATTTTGGTACTTTTAGATCATTTTTTCTTACATTTGCATAATAATTTGGGACATCGAAAAACAGGGTATGTGGTGCTCTGTGGCGTAACTCCTCACTTCACCACCAGAATTGGACAAAACTTACAGGATATTGCCTTCATGGAACACAAATTGTTATGTGGGAAGGATTTGTAAATATGTTTAGTTGTTTTTGAGATATCATAAAAAAACCAACTTGCGTAATAATTTGGAACCTACTGTACTGTAATGGTCTGTACAGAATGCTTGAATATATTGGACTTATGGGCCTATACATTACAATTAATTAAAGAGGCATCTGTTGTGAATATGCTCTGGCAAGCGTTTAGACTCATAAGTATGATCAAAAGTAATTTATTCTCTGATGTATAAATTATATTCCTCATGGGTGTCTCCACCTTGTGTGGCATGTGGAAATTTTTGTCACCCTTTCATTCACACCATACAAACAGGGTGAAGTGAAATATATCGAAATCGGCACTACTATAATTACTTATTGAATATTCTAGCATGTTTAAATGGGGGGGGGGGGCTCTCATGGAACAAGCCTGCTGCTGTTCTCTCTGCCCATTTACCAGTTATTTTCTCTGTTTGACGGTAACGATCACTTTGTCAGGGTTTTGCATATTACATTCCAGCCATTGCTATTTACAATATACAGTAGGTTCCAAATTATTACGCAAGTTGGTTTTTTTATGATATCTCAAAAACAACTAAACATATTTACAAATCCTTCCCACATAACAATTTGTGTTCCATGAAGGCAATATCCTGTAAGTTTTGTCCAATTCTGGTGGTGAAGTGAGGAGTTACGCCACAGAGCACCACATACCCTGTTTTTCGATGTCCCAAATTATTATGCAAATGTAAGAAAAAATGATCTAAAAGTACCAAAATGATCTTTTAATTCTTCTAAACACTTACCTCTCAACGTTTAATGAAAAATAGAACCTTCATTTCAAAAATTGTTGCTTTAATAACGGAGAAATCCATAATATTCCTCTGCATTGAAATAACATTGAAATTACTAACTTTTTGCATTAAAAAGCTTCTCCAAGACAAACAAATTTTTTTCACTTTATGAAACTCTCTCTCTGGGTTCCTTAGGTACAGAACTCTTCCCAAAATTACAGAGAAGCCATTTCGACCAATAAACATGAACAATATCTTTAAATGAAAATGATGGAGATTGGGCTTGCATTGACGGCAATGCTAATTCAATGGAAAAAAGAAGCACTCATTTTTTACTTATTGTTATGTTTTGTAGAGAAAGGGGAATTGGTTCATCTTTACACAGGATAACATCATAGTCTCAAAGGTACATTGTTGTGTGAATTGGTTGTGATTTGACATTTTTTAAAAACAGCAGAGGCTTTATATTCAAGAAAAATGGTCATTTCAATGTTATTCCAATGAGGAGGTTTTATATTGATTTCTTGGTCATGAAGACAGCCATTTTTGAAATGAAGGTTCTATTTTTCATTAAACGTTACGAGGTAAGTGTTTAGAGGATTAATAGATCAATTTGGTACTTTTGGATCACTTTTTCCTACATTTGCATAATAACTTGGGACATCGAAAAACAGGGTATATGGTGCTCTGTGGCGTAACTCCTCACTGCACCACCAGAATTGGACAAAACTTGCAGGATATCGCCTTCATGGAACACAAATTGTTATGTGGGAAGGATTTTAAAACGTGTTTAGTTGTTTTTGAGATATCATAAAAAAACCTACTTGCGTAATAATTTGGAACCCACTGTAGACACCAGTGCCTGAATCGTCCGTCATTGTATTATGTGTTTGTCCTGAGTGTATATGCAAATTGAGTGTAATAAACATGTTATGTGAAGGATCAAAGATGCAGTGTTCATACTGTAGTCATTCAGAAATATTTTGCAATGTTATCCTTCACTTTGTAGAAGTAATCGAAGAGGAAGCAAGTTGTATCAGGGAGTAAACTCATATATATCAGACATTCTTTGTGTTTCATCACGAATTGATTCACATTGGCTAGAAGCTGGGGAACCCAACCAAGTATAAAATGACCTCTCGGTTCGTATATATTTTACAATTGACATTACAGTTCAACAGCATTGCAAAGATTCCACGTAAATGTGACAAAGACGGTAACATTATTCGTTCAAAACAACTTTTCCGTCAAATTAATACTTCTTTTGTCTTTCATTAAGGTTGTATAATTTGTCAAAACAAATAAAGCAAAGGTGCCCTTTGACGTAACATGTTTTGATGCAAATGGTGAGGAAATAAATTTCCTTCCAGCAAACCAGTCAGCGAACAATCGTGTGAATCCATGTTTACCAAAGGAGGACATTGTGGGAAAACCTCTCTTACTATTCGTGTAAGAGGTAACCAACATCTGCCCCTGCAAAGCAATCAGTGCTCAGATTTCATCTCTTTGCCCTGACTGACACTTGAGCACCATGTAAGGGATCATCTGAGAAACATATTTACTAGAGAGGCACTTGGGGAATATAGATTGCCTGCCTGTGCAATGAACCAGATATCTGAAGGTGTCAATGAGTCTGCTTTTGATGTTGTTCTTGTTAAAAGAAATTAATTTAGTTAAATTCCATACATTTTGCTTCTTGCTTTTGAAAAAAAAGCACCAGTAAACTTTAATTGACTAGATGTTTGAACTTTTTTGAATTGAACTTTACATTTAATTTTAGCTTTACCAAAATAATTCACAGTGACATTTGAGTTCACCAAATTGACAGACATCAAACATCTATGCAATTGTCTTGCTTTATATATAGCCAATGGCTGTATGGTGAAACATCTTATAAATTTCTGCTTGCATTTTCATTCAAATTAAGATATGGGACAGGAAGAGCAGATTGTTTGAAAGAATGTCTTGATATGAAGTTTTTGCTCAAACACACGGTACCTGGAGAGTGGAGATAGACATGTAATTCCAATCAATTCCAATTTCCTCTAAGAAAAAGAAATCACACAACATTCAAATGACTATTAAGGGAGGGACATTGCTCTGGTTTTGCTGAATTTCTGCAATTAAGCTAATTACAGAGACTAGCCAGGTTGCTGTTTTCAAGACTTTACACATCAAATCTCTCCTTTCATTCATGAAGCATGAAATAAATGATTTGACGTACTGTATTATAGTCTATGCAAGTATCCTGTGTGCCTTGTAATACAATTGCATCACAAATGTGTTTCATTCCTATTGTCAATATTGGAATAGGAAGAGAACATTGTTTTGTTCAGGAGACAATCATGATAGTGATGCTTCTGATGGAAACACTCATTAGTTGGAGACACACATGTAATTCCAATCAGTCCCTGTCATTCCTATTTCCTATGAATTAGGGGAAATCACACAGCTTTTAAATGGGCTATTACGGGAAGCAAACTGCTCTAGCTTAGTCCTCTCGTCAAGAAATACCAAAGTTAAGCTTTTGATTATTTAAGCAAGAACAATTAGATTTTTTTTCTTTTGACAGACGTTTAAAGGCCGTGAGGCTTCAAATAATCTTTAAATGATAAGCGCCAACGCTGTGTACCAATTTCTGAGAGTCTGGTCTATGGTTTTCGTAATTTATGATTCAAATGTAATTGATAAATGTGATTGTGAAAGGATATCATACAAACGTGAATTAAATTTATCATTGATATTTACTGATTTGCTACCATGAGAAGCCCCTTCCACTGGCAAACTGTGTTCATGTGCACTAAGAATATGATTCTGGTCATCGGATTAAAAATTCTTGTTCTTGAACATTGACGCAATTCCTAAATCTTTCTCATCACATTAAAAGTTTCTCAGAGGAGAAGGAAACAATGTTTTGTGAAAACTCCAAACTTAAGGAGGCTATTACAACTTTTGGATGATCGCAAGTGAAAAATCTCCAATCTAATTAATTCTAATGTAAATCAACATCGCTGTCTGTTTAAGGAGCTTATGACACACAAAGTGTTTCTTTCAAAAGCAAGCATCAATTTTATTTATTATGCACATAATCAAACAGTGCAAAAAACCTGATTTGATCATTTCTTTCCTAGCTTTGGTAACTTGATTATTTAGTTACTAGTTTCTATAATTTCTAGGTTTCAGAGTTGTAGTTGTCACTGTTGTAAAGAATACAATTTGCAGTTTAATGCGTACACACCAATCATTCGATCAAGGAATCTTCAGTGAAGTGCCATTACATTTACTCTCAGCTTTGATTGAGAGCTGTCACTGGGACCGGGAGACGGGCTGTTTCTGGCATAATAATTGAAATGAAAAAAAAAAGTGTCTATTTTTGTGTCTATGTCTATCATATCCATGTCTATATTGTGCGTTAAACCAACTGTCCTTCCAACAGACTTTCAGACTGCGCCTGTTAGGGATGCCAAACTCACAATACACTCCGCATGAATATAGCATCTGTAAGTGTAGCAGTGTTTTATTTTTGATATAGTCACCTCACAAGCTCACGTAATCAAATGTGTTCTTGGAGTAACCACACATGCCAGGGAGTGCCAATTTCCTCAGAGATGAAATGAGCAATAAAGAACTTGTTTAAAGGGTAAGAAGTGCAAATTTTCTAGTCCCTTTAGAGATATTGTACATATATTGACATAATTTTACCAGTTGTGTCCTTGTTCAAGCCAGAGTATTTTGCAGTGTCTGAAGCATTTTTTTGGCTGGGCAATAGTAGAGCAGGTGACTTGAATTGACCACCTGGTCCCATACCTGGTCTGGGCAAATCATGATGTTTCATTCTAAGCAAGACATGCAAGTGGCAAGTGGTTGCTGTCTGATCTGATCTCAATACCTTTTTTCAAACAAATGCATGCAATATAACATTTCTGATTTGACATATTCACAAAAGATATAGCTACATGGATGATTGTATACGTTTTTTGATTGGTTTAGAATATTATCAAACACTTTCTAGATTGAAAATAATATTTCGTGAACATATATCTTGCCCAAAGTTGCAAACTGATATATTGAAAATTATTTGGACAGTAATTTCACATTAAAACTTTCACAACTGTTTGAGTAAATCAACAAATCTCATAACCATAATTATTCTTAAGTCAACATCTGGCTAGATATTTGTCAATCCATACCCCATAACCAAAGTAGATTTTAATTCTGGAAGCACTGCATGGCAAATCTTAGACATGGTAATTACAGGCAATCATGAGTAAATCAAACAGCCATTAAATTCATTGGCATATTCGTATTACCAAAATCACACCATATTTTAGTCGGTTGTCAGATCTGTTAGCATCTCACAATTTGGACCCTGGAAAGCCCTTGCCAAAACCATATTCTATACCAAGTAATGAATGTACCGTACTTGAGGGCATTATCAGCAGGGGGGGTATTATCAGCACCCCTGGAAGTTTTTACTTGTTTGCAGCTCAGTCAAGCGCACATGACTTGGTGCCAAAACTCCTTAATGTTCATGAGGCAATTCTTATAGGATATTGGTAGTCATTACAACCTAACTAAGGGCCTAACTGGCCTCAGGTCACGTGCTTCTGCGCAAGAAATAACACCTCACTTTTTAAATCATCACTTTTAACTTCCGAGATAAAAGGACGTTATGTTGTGTTGACCGTCCCAATCAGTTGAAACAGGAAGTAGGGCTCTGGAAATGGGTCCCAAAAATTAGGTCCTATCCCTTTCAAGGCATTAGGCCCATTTTTGAGACATTACGCATTGCACTGTCCAGATGGGGGGAGGGGGTTGAAGAGGTAACCCATAAAAGAAGAATGGAAGGTATTATCAGAACCTACCCAGGCCTCTATTCGAGGGGGGCCTCTATTTTAGGGGGGTCCTTTATTTGAGTGTATATGGCAAATGCATTGGAATAGTATTAGCATTTTGTTATCTTACACCTTACAACTGCAGTAGATTCGCACAAGTACATCACCATATGTTCAGTTTTACTTGAATTAATCCCACATTTCTATCTTATTAGCAGCACAATCAGACCTATGGCCTGAGTTGTGCTCTTACAAGGAATGGGTGACAGAGGGTCCCACTAGTTAAGAAAATGATTCTATCCAAAATGGGTCCATTGGCTGCACTATCCGGCACTTTTAACAGTGCTACTAAGCACCAAACTGTTTAAAGTACCATCCATGTGCTGATAATACCCTCACTATGCTGATAATACCCTCAAATAACTGCATTTACATTTAGGTCCCCATCGGTACTGGAACTAGACTGACTGGGACTGTTGTCTGGTGGGATTTTGCAAAATGGTTATACTGGTTCCCAGAATGCTTGTATGGTGGCATTTGACCTAGTTTTGATACTTCCATGACCTCCTTTTGCTTAAGGTGCTGATAATACCCTCCAGTACGGTAAACCTTTTTCATGCTCATTTATACTATTGTGCAAGAAGCTTCCTTATTTCCAGAGCACTTTTGGTGCATGCTTGATAGTCTTCATGCTCCCACCATTTTTATAACTTACCTTCCATTCCTGGGTCATCAAGCAGAGTGTTAATTTTTTTATTGAATGCTACTGTGTGCCTGGAGTTCTTAATCTGTCATTTTCAGGGGTAAGCTAAAAAAGATGTTCAGTAACTGGAGGAGACAAGAAGGAGAAAGACAAAACAAATAGTTTGTTCTTTTTTCCCTGATGCATTACAAAATTTACATATTTGAAGGTGTGAAGCTTACTATTTGACAGATTTATTATTTATTGGATTTTAATTGGCTTATATTTTTTATCAACTCGGGAATTATTTGACCTTGAAACTGGCATGAACAAGTTAACTGATAATATTATGCATGCCTGTGTTCTACTATGTGTACCTTGCATGCACAGGCTCAAAAACTTGTCCTGGGAACTGAAGTACACAAGCAGATACAGTTGTACCAAATCTTCAATTCAGTATGAAGTGATTGGTTGAATGGATGTAGGCTGATAAAACCATAGAAAATTCTTCACTTAGATGGAATTATATTTTGACTCCACTGTAACACTGGCAAATTATGCATCTAACAGTCTCCTTTGTGACTGAACTTATTTCCATAGATTTGCATTATTGCTTCGAGTGTGTAGGACCCACTTACTGGGATCTGATCAATTCCACAGATGCCTCACTTGGTTCAAAACTACATTTTCATCTTCTGCCAACTGGATCAAATGAAGTCCACTCATTGCAACAACCAAGAATATTACATTGTACTGTTGTGCTTGCAGTTTGCCCTTATGTTATGGTAAAGTGTTAGCTGAACTCTTATTTGTACATATAAGATAAGGGACTGTTATCATTCGTATTCAACATGTAACTTTTATGCAACCTGTCTCAAAGAGTGTTCAATCTTGATGATCAATGTAGGCGATAATTTTGTACTACAGTTATGTCCTGAAAATTGTGTGTTAGCACGTGGCAAGCAATTTCCTGCAATTTCCTTTGGAGAAGTATTGTTGGTAGGATAACCAACATAAATCCTTTATCACTGTCACAATCTATGATATATGATAAGGCCACTGTCTCTTTTGTATAATTAGCATAGCACAAATCAATGGCTTTTCCCAAAAGCAGGAAAACCTGTTAGAATGGTGTGCACAAGAAAGTGTGTCATGTCCCAAAGGGAAATGAAACCATTTGCTTTGTCGCAATGTGATACCAGAAAAATCTCATATAGAAAGGTATGAGTGTATCTGAAAGGGCTATATTCATGATAACATTGCCATTTCCTCCTTACCTCAATGATTTTAAAGCTAACAAGCTGCATTTTCTATATTTGCAGTATTAGTTTGTAAAAGGCTATATGTATAACAAAGTTGGACAGAGAAAGTTGGACAAAAACCAGCCATGCATGGCAATAACAATTTCACTTATTGATGATTATAATTATGATATAAATAACTACTGGATTTCATCTGGATACATCGCATTTGTTATTCCTAATCTGACACATATTTTTATCTCATGAGTTTATTTAGTGATTAAGTGAGTCAGTTGTTACAAAAGCACAGAACATTGTTGCATTAGCTAAACATACAGGCACATTGTCCTTCATTTTAAGATATACTATTGCTTTAAAAATTGCGTGCTGTTCTAACACTTCTAACAGCAGATGAGAATAAAACTTCATAGGGAAAGCAACTTTCCAGAAGAATTAATACGAGCTGCGAAGAGCGACGAGAATGGGAAATCATTGCAATGGAAATGTGTGACACATATTGCCGCAAAAAATAGCATTTATGAATGATATCAGAACACACTGCAATGCTTAGGGTAATATATCACTTGGGTGCAAATTGCAAGCAATAACATTTACAGATCTATGGGCGAATAAGCGATCACAAACTTCAGATGTGTCAGGCTGCTGCATTACCACAATGACTGCAAACTTTTTGCCTTCCCAAGATGGCATAGTGCACAGTACCTTTATTGCTGTGTTTTGTCTTTGCAACTATATGATCAGGTAAACTGAAAATGGTTATGGTTCTCTATTCTGTAACGGGATGCTTGTGCTCTATAAAGCTGCAGATTTGTTTGAAAAATCCATTAAATAGTCATTTGTTAATATTTTATCCATTATTGACATTTTGTCAATTTAATGGGAAAAGCAAAAACTAAAAAATGTCGATGTCATTGGCAACTCAGGTACAAGGATAAAAATCATTATGTTGAAGGTAGACAAATGATTGAGTCTGACTTACTTAAAAAGTCTGTTAAAATTAAAAGTATGTGTGTATATATCATTACGAGTTGTCGTACACATAGCAATAACTAAGATAGAAATCTTTACATCATCCTGTATTTATATATAGACTAATTATATTAGGACAAGAGGAGAACACAGCAATGCTATGAAGGGTGAAACTTCTGTCCAACATACTTTGTAAGTCCAGGTGACCAACCAGAGTTGGAACCAAACGACTGGCAACCAAGTGCCCTACCAAGTTAGCTAACGCCTCCCTCTATTATGAGAAAGGCAAATGTAGTAGAAATTTTGTGAGAACATCTTGTCTTTTGGGGATCTTGCACATATCCTTGGAGGTTACAAAAGTGTCTAGGTGGTATTGTATTCTGAAACTGATAGTTTCCTGAGGGACTCAGCACACATTCTTGTCGCACGCCATTTCTGCATCTTTTCAAGCCTCAGGGAAAATACATTGATTTACTTTGATAATTTATTATTTCAGATTCTGGCCCTGTCATAAATCAGGTTGCAGTTGAGATAAGTGACACAGAAATGTTTTGGATTTCAGATACAGGTGTATTGGAAAACGGTCAAAGAAAGCCATTGGAATTTAGACATCCTTTCTTGTTATGGCCTTCCAAGACAAACTGTGCATAAACAAGAGTGTCAGAAGATCATAATACGATGCCATATATAGACACTGAATAAAACATTAAAATCTTTTAGATTCATGATTCTGGAAGGTTTTGGATGTGGTAGAGATCATGTTAAGAAATTGCTTTTTTTTTTCAAAAATGTTTTCCTTACCATCAATCATTGCTACAACCCTTTATTATATCCAGGATATCAGTGAAGACCACACACAAAAAGGATATGATCATAATTCATTTGTGGCCAATTTAATGCATAGTTGGTATGCATTGCAGCTACTTCATTTATGATAGATATCTTAGCGCACAATAAAATTTGTTGTACAATTCATCATCTCGGTTCAAGTTAAAAGCAATAACTTTTGTGGTGCTGAGAAGAGAAAACAGTAATTCGAAGAGTAAGTTTTTCGATATCATGGCTTTCATCTCTAATTCAGTGTAAGAATCTTTTTCACCATGGTATTATTCAAATAAGTAATGAGTCACGCATAATTCATTGTGATAAATAACATTGTTAATGCACCAATGAAAGAGGTTATCTGATCAGATAAAATTGCAAAGGATAAAGAATGTTATAGATATTTTTTCACAAAATTGGAGAATGTGAACATGCTCTCATTTAAGCATCAGCCACTGATGTGGCTGATAAATCCGTGGAGTCATAATCACAAGTATCAATACATTCGATCTCCGAAATGTATCAAAAGTTAATGTTATTGGAAATAAAGTTCAGCAATTTTAAATGACCAGCAGACTAAAGAAAACAGAAAGTCAAACAACAGCGCAGGGGAAAGAAATTGTTTGATCCAAACAATCGATATACATTTGGACAGTCATGATTTATACTCTAGATAACACTATGTAGTTACAATGACCAAGCAAATAAAAACAAGTTAATGTTTAGTTCGGAACCAACTGTATCTACATTTCCAACTCATTTTCATATCTCTACCAATATATACTGCCTGTTTTGTCATAAGGTTTGTTACATACTACATTCAACAGTCTTTTTTCATATTCAGACATTTTGCAAGGAAACATGTTAACATACATGATTCTTAGTTACTCATTGTGTGAAACTCTGAAACATATATCAGTTTTCTGCCTGTGAGACCTGATACATTTTAAGATGAATTGTGTCACAGACAGCCATGATTGCAGGTATTGAACCACACGGAGAAGATGCACTGAGCATCCATCAGTGAGTCTCATCTGATATATGCTTAGATACATGGTTTGCAACACTGTTGATATAAGTCTGTAGGACTGATTCATCCTCTTCCTCCATTTACAGTAAATGTTTCAAACTTTTATTCATCAACTCCATTAGTCCGATTAGGCTGAACTTAAAAACTGTCAAACCAGATATTATAACAAAACAACCCAAGTCAGGGTCACTGAGTAACAATATCATGAGCTGTTGGGTGAATTAATATCACTCGAGCCTGCAGGGTGAGAGTGATATTAATTCACACAACAGCGAGTGATATTGTACGAAGTGACCTGACGCGTGGTTGTTTTGTTTTTATCACCTGGTTTTATCTCAAATATTTAGTGATAAAGAGGGACTCTTTTCTGCCATTACAAAAATGTTACGTCACCATGGAGCAACAATGGATGTGACGTCACAATACTATTGTTTTGGCCATTATTTGGTTTGTGACGTCATCAGGCAGCTGAAATGCTGGTGATGTCATAACCATTGTTAAAAAATATCGCCCTTGAAGGGTGGTATTTTTTACAATATCATAGCCCCTGATATTTTGACTCTAAACATTTATATTCACAGCCAACCAGGTGATAATTAATTTTGTTTTCTTAATCATACTGTATGACAATCAATGATGTCGCAAGAAGAAGGAGAGACTGATATTTTGGTACATTTGCCTGAAATTTGATTACATTGTCAAAGGTGGACAATTCATGATAATATGCCATGGATACTGCCTGAATGCTTGAAGTCTTTTAAAAAAGGCTGATGAATATCATTTTGGTTTTTTGAGGTATCTACCCGGTATCGTATCATGAAGACAATTGTCTCTCATTCTTGTAATTCACAGCTTAGAATGATGTGCCTGATACAATATCAGGTTTCTGGGTGTGGGACCTGGTGCATCTAAGATGAATTTGTGCTGTTGACAGCAGAGATTGAAGGTATTGAACCAAAAGGAGTAGATGCATTCGGCATCTGTCACACTGTACTGTCTGAGACTGTCTTACCTTACTTTTGGGATAAGTGCTCTGTAACATTGCGTGAATATGTTTCGTGCTTGTCTTTCCAAGGTAATTGCCAACAATATAATTTTCTCTGGATTATTTTTAAATTGGATGAAATGTAATGAGCATTGACCACAAAATGTAATAATCACAGGAACCTGCTTTATTCTCAATGACCACCTTACATCACAAAGAGTAGCCATTTATCTCTGCTGGTGATTACATACTTGTGAATACAGCACATCTTGGGAGGAAGATGGAAGGCTGTGATATATTATGCTTCCCCCTGTAATTCTCTCCAGGAAATTACAGGAAATAGTTTTTTACATCTTCAGAATAGACGATGCTTGGATAAATGTGCTGATACTAAATCCATCAATCTGGCAGTTCTCATTTGCTTTCAGTGGCAATTTACAGCTATTATGTTGCTTGTTGATTTATTCTTTTTGATGTAAAGGAGAACCATGTAAATGTATGTTTAGTTATTCTGGCCATTTCAATGAAAATATTTTACCAACAAGTAGCAACCAGCTAATCAAATGGTGCAGAGACTGTCTACAAGTGGACCGCTGTTGCATTGCCATTTCTTTTTCAAGCCTTGGCAGATCAGAACATATGCTGGCATGTGTTGCCACCTAGTGACTAGTGTGCTATTCCATGAGCTCCTGGTGCAGAGACTAAAGCAAGTCATCCAGTGGGATTTCTGGAAATTTACCATGATTGGTTTTTATTGAATGTAATTCATAATATTCATTGAAATAAACATAAATACCATACATTAAGGACAGAGAAACGATACTAACTGCCAGAATGTTATTTATCTCCAATGTTGGGATATGACTCTCCATGATTCAAAAGACAATTAGTCAATTTGAATTACATTAGATTTCTACTCATCTGATATTGTTGCTACTGCAAATGCTCTTAAAAAGATCTGATAACGATAGTGTTCTGATTGTTTGGATCGACACATGGTAAGGCCATCATGACTCCCGAGGTCCGACACATGAAAATTGTCCCTGAAGTTCACAATTATACCAGTCAATGACTTTTAAACTAGAGAATTGAACACCAGGATCTCCATTTTTTATTTAGAGAAAATATTACATT
The DNA here is from genome assembly GCA_026936325.1 of Platynereis dumerilii. NCBI lineage: Eukaryota > Metazoa > Annelida > Polychaeta > Phyllodocida > Nereididae > Platynereis > Platynereis dumerilii. The sequence goes on from JAPTHN010000028.1 coordinate 180,733, forward strand.
AAATATTTATTATTTTAACTATCCATAGCTATATCTTTGGCCTTATTTTTTTAACATGAAGATTGGGAGAGCGCTGCTACTAGGGCACTGACATCCAGCAATTATTATGGTGACAACCTCCGGGGGTTGCCAGATAGAGGTTTGAACCCATGTCCACTGGGTACCGGTTTGGTACATTGACCACTATGTTACAGAATACGGAGCCAGTGTTACAATTCACATACACATTATGTATTTGGAAAAATGGTAATTTTAAACATTTTCAATCAATTATCATTTTAATCAACCATTGACTCAACAATGAAGTTATCGGAATCTACTTCTGCCTATTAGTATTAAACAAAGACAAATGGATGGAGTCATTTGATTCTCTGGCCAGTGCCTTTGGACATAAACTTGGGGCTTTATTACTGAAATAAAGGCTATTTTGTCAGATTGATAAAATCTGAGGAAACACAGAGAAAACACAACAAAGGCAGTCACCCAGAGAAATAGTGATTGATGATTGATTGATTAGTTTATTTCGACAATAAAGTTCTGGAGGCCAGACAAGCAAAGCTGCTTATTGAACTGGCACCATACAGACAGTAGAGGCATTGGAAAAATACAGTTACAGACAAAAAATACCTTGAAAAAATTATCACGGGTAAAACACACTTTGAAGTCAAAGTAATATATTTTACATACAGAGCACATCTTAAGGTCTGTATTAATCATAACTATATACACTTTAATAACTCTTATATTTATACAAACAGATTTTTATATTCAATATATATTGCATATCATTTTATATATGTAAACATACATGATTTATGCTCTTACTAGTCTTAGATATATACAATTTATTTATACATGCATACATATTTTATGTGTTTTGATATACACAAACATAATATACACCGATGTATATATACACAAGAATATTTTACACATTGGATGTTTTACATATATGATAATAAGTGAAGTGGTTGGATAAGATTAAAAAAGTTTATGTCAAAAGCTAATATTTAGCTAGCAGATGTTTTTTGATTTTGCGACTGCTGACATGCCAGGAGTTGTCATTTACCTCGAGTTTCAATAAATTGCTTAAGTCATTCCAGATTCTTGCACCCCTGTATTTCATAATTTTCTTTCCGTTTTCTGTTCTAATCTTAGGCATGATTAACTTGTCTCTATTTCTTGTATTGGGATATCTATGACAACTACTATTAGAGCTGAAATAGCTTGAGAAAATATCTGGTAGTTTGCCTGACTTTTGTTTGTTTACAAATTTGGCAACTCTCTCTTGGTAGAGATCAGTAATTGATAATATATTATATTTCTTCAGTAGCTTCGTGGAAGGGTAAAGAGGATCTAGGTTAAAAAGAGTTTTCAAAGCTCTGTGCTGCAAAACTTCTAGTCTTTTCATATGTCTTTTTGCAGCTGTTCCGTAAATTTCTATACCAAATTGGACTCTCGAATGAAAATAAGCGAAGTAGAGTTTCAACTTATGGCTGTTTGGGACCCAGTGTTTGATTATCTTAAAAGAACTGATTATTCTGAGTAAATCTGTGCAAAGTTTAGTAATGTGGGCGTCAAAAATCAATTGATCATCTAGAACAATTCCTAAGTATTTACAACAGGCAGTTCTTTGGATTCGTTTACTATTCACGATTATGCTTTCAAGCGTTGCCGGAATAGCTTTATTTTTAGGCATAAAAACACTGAAATTAGTTTTTTCCTCACTTAATAAAATCTTGTTGCAACTCAGCCACTCTATTATATTTTTCATACATTTGTCTGCTCTTTGTGCGACTAATTGGGGGTCTTTATCTGATATGAATATATTAGTATCATCAGCAAACAATCTTATGTCTTCATTTGTGCAATTCTGTATGTCATTAATGAAGGCTAGAAAGAACAATGGCCCAAGAACTGAGCCCTGGGGCACGCCACATGTTATTTTTCCTATATCTGATCTTTCTTTTTTTACTTTGGTGTACTGTTGTCTATCACTAAGGTACGATTTAACCAGTGCTAAGGCTTTGCCCCTTATTCCAAATGATTGTAACTTGTCAAGTAGAATTTCATGATTTACCAGGTCGAAAGCTTTTGTTAAGTCTATGTAGATTCCCATTATTATATTCTTTATCTCAACTTCTTTGCTTATCTTATCTGTTATTTCAATTAGGGCTAGTGTGGTTGAGTAATTTTGTCTAAAGCCAAATTGATACTCAAAAATTATTTTGTATTTCTCGAAGTATTCATAAAATCTCTTGTGGAGGACTTTTTCTACCAGCTTATTAATAGCACTTAGCAGGCTGATTGGTCGGTAATTAGATGGCTCTTCAGGTTTTCCCTTTTTGAAAATTGGGATTACTTTGCCTAACTTAAGTTTTTCTGGATATATTCCGCTACCTATTATTGAGTTAGTCAAGTGGCAAATGGGACCACAAAAGATATCTTTACATTTCTTTAGGATTTTATTAGATATATTGTCATCACCGGGCGCTTTTTCGATTTTTTATTCAGAAATATATTTACTGATCTCCTCTGGAGTAGTTGGAGTAAGGTACATACTTTGCGGTGACTGATTTTTTAGGTAGGAAGTATAATGCTTGTTTGTTTTAATATCTCTAGAGAGATTTGGACCAACGTTTACAAAATAATCATTCAGAGCATTTGCAATATTCTTATCATCAGTGTTTAATACTCCTTTATACCTTAATTTGTTTAATTGGCACTTTCTCTTAGATTTGTTTGGGTTTATAATAGGGCCATATATCTCCCAGAGTGCTCGAATATTCTTCTTCTTTTCATCTATCTTTTGTTTGTAGTATTCCCCCTCAGCTTTTCTGAGCAGGCTAGTAACTTTATTTCGATATGCTTTGTATCGTTCTTTATTTGACTGACATGGTGAATCAAGATATTTCTTGTAGAGCTCAGTTTTCTTTCTTAAACTTTTCTTTATGCCACTTGTTATCCAGATTTTATCCAGCGATCTTTTTCTGGACTGCTTGACCAAAGGAAAAGCTTTTTTGAAAGCTGCATCATAATGTTTATAGAACATATCAAGCATCTCATTAGCATCACATATCTTATATATATCATTCAAACCAGAGACTTCCAAGATTTCAGCAAATTTTGCAAAATTTTTATCTCCCAATAGCCTTACTTTAGGCCTGATATTTCTTTCAATTGGTGCTTTGGATTTAGGCCTTCCTTTAATAAAAATAAAATTTGGCAGGTGGTCCGATATATCAGAGTATATGTTACCTGCTATGACTTCATCATCTGCCTTTCCATTGATTTTCATGAAAATATTGTCAATCAAAGTCATGGAATGTTCAGTGATTCTGGTTGGTAATGAGATGGTTGGTATGAAGTTTTGAGCTAGAATCGATTCATAAAAATTTGCGGTTTTGAGACTAATTTTGATTTTACACCCATCAATATTAAAGTCTCCACATATGAAAGCCCGACATTTTTCGTTTTGTAATTTAAAAGCAATGTTTTCTAGACAATCTTTAAAACTGTCAATTTTGACGCCAGGATGTCTGTATACTGATCCCACCACAAATTTCTGTTTATCGATATCACATTCAACCCAGACATCTTCAACATTTTCACATTCCAAATTTAAGTCATTCCTGGGAAGATAGTTAATACCTTTTCTTATAAGTATACAAGCACCCCCGAATCTGTTGGCATTTGGTAGGACAAATTCAGCATTGTATTTGTGTCTCACCGTTGCTATTCGGTTAGCTATATTTTTAATTCCAATTTCAGTCAGAGTTACAACATCAAAATTGCAATTTAGGCTTTCAATGAGTGCCATTAGTTCGCCCAGGTGCTTGTCCATACTTCTAATATTCAGATTCAAAACAGAAATGTCAAAATTGTCACGTTTTGTCACCTCATTTAATCTTTCTTCTGAATAATATTGGCAATCAGTGAGATTTGCCACCTTGTCTCCAAGGATAGTCTTGATATGGTTAGCGAAGTTGCTATTCTTTATAATTGAATTTAATCTATTTGATGGTGGCTCTAGAATTTTCTGCAATTCAAAGTTGTTCAAACTATAAAATGGTAGTAATTCACAGACCATTGTGGTTAATTTGGTGGCTGTACCATTTGTATGCCCTTTTGGTCTTTGAGTGGTGACAATACGTGACAATGAAATAATACTTCACAGCTGACAACCTGCTACAGTTTATAACAGTATACATATTCTTCACAGGTGTTTTAGAATTCAAACAATCAATTACAAAGTTTGATTCAATGGTCAACATGCAGTTATTGTCAATGATTTCATTTATCACAGCAACCTCAAATTGGCTAGTTCTGCAAACAACAAGTAGCAGAACCTGATATGACATTCCATTGTTAATAATCAAACAGTCAATTGTCATGTTTGGTATAATGATCAACCTACACATTAAGAAAATACTTTCATTTATCACAGCCATTTTTAATTGATCAGTTTTGTAAACAAAAGGAATCAAGATTTTGCTGGACACCCCTTTGATAATACTAAGTTGTACGAAATTCTTGCATTTCCAGACAGAGTTATCAATTTTGACAATATTCAGATATAATAAAACATGGCTTGTCAGTTCAATAGCTATGAAAGAGTCACACGAACTAGATATAAAAGTATAATTTGATACAGTTTCTATATTTAGGCCTATTACAGTATTTTTTAGACAGTACTTTTTACACACTGTCAAATTAGTCATTTGGTGGTAAATATATTTTGATGACAGATTCTTACAATATAAATTTGTGTACTGTTTGACCAATTTAAATTTCATGTACAGAGGGTTAATTTTGTGTTAAATTACAACACTGTTACTTGATGTCCCACTTGTTAGTGTTTCGTGGTTGCACAGAAACTTCTTTTAGGTGTCTGGTCAAGTTAGTAGAGAGTGCAACGAGGCCTTGCCTGTTCAGATGAACTCCACTCCTGTCATTTTCCTTATAGAGTTTAGGGTTTGGTATATTGTCTTTTGTCAGGACTTCGTCATTGTCTATGAAAGCAATGTTTTCTTCCTCAGACGCCAGTTTTTTAAGCCGCTCATTCAACGAAGCAACTTGCTCATTCAAAGCTTCTATGTGCTCTGCATCTGGGCCTGTGGGTTTCCTGAGGGGGACGCTAGAAATATGCAGATCAGCTCGTGGGTATTTAGCAGTAATTCCATTTAGGGCTTCCACATACTCCCTATAGATAGAGTCATGGCACTCTATTCTATCATTTGAGTTTGAGGACCAGTTGCATGTCCCCAAGTGTATCATGACGGCCTCAACGTTCTTTGGGTCACTCTCACAATCTTCCAGGAGTTCACTCACATCTTGAAGACATGCTCCTGACCGACATACCTTTTCAATATTTTCAAGGTGTAAGCCCTTTGCGTTTGAATCACCAATAAGTACGCATTTCTTTGATCGGTCATTTTGTTTGCTTAGAAAACCCTTGAAGTCGTTCAACAAACTGTCATCCATAGGGGAAAAATCCAGATCATTTGGGGACAGACCCTGCTTGTCGTCATTTGGGGTACTAATTGCACGGTCTTGTGATTCCATCTCTGCTATTTCCTGCATGCTTGGATCTGCACTTCGTACTGTGGACAGCAATTTAATTTCACTTCTAACTTCCATCAGGGCATTTCCCATGATGTTTTTGCCTCTCCACTCATCATATATCAGTATACGAGGATCGGAGATATGGATTCCAACACCGAAGTGAGCATCAGGGGTACCCTCGCCGATCATCCTGTCACCGGTTGCCAGGAGAAATTCTTGCACCTTTTCATGGTCAAACACTTTCCGCCTCACACAGTCCATTATAACTTCGTATGAGTACTCTTTCTTCCATTTTGCGTCAGAGTACCCCTTGATCCTGCCTCCTAGCCTTTTCATCTCCCTAGGATCCACAGATTCCATTATTTTGACAAAGGACTCTTGATCATGGAAAAGTTTGGCTTTTTGACTCTGGATATATTGTTCATTACAACTGTATGCATGACCATTGATTGTGATCGGGAAACTCATGTTGAAATTGCTGAAGGGAGATCTTTCAGTCATAAAACAGTAAACCGAGTCATTTGATCTTGAACCATCATTCTTGGGACAGTCTCTTATCTCATGTTCGCCCTTGCATATATAGCAGACTTTGTTGCCAAATTTGCATCTATTGACATTGTGATGACCCCCACACCTGAAGCACTTTTCTGTTGTCTGGGCTGGGCGCCTATACCAAATAGAAACTGAAATTTCTTTTCCATCTTCACGAGCAGTCAGTCTTTGAGGGATAACTTGGTTTATTTTGGACATGTAAATAAACCTGGTCCCAGTTTTCCAAGTTGTCAGCTTCCCATCAATATGGATGAACTCATCTTCTACTCTGCATATTTTACCATAGGGACTGATAATTTCCCTTATCATATCTTCATTCCAGCTTATCATTGCATCCTTCATTGTGACTTTTATAATTTCTTCATTTTCATCTCTGAGTTCAATGTGATCACCCCTGATGATCAGACCAGCAATCATTAACGCTTCACTTGCCACTTCATTTTTCAGTGATATTAGGACTTTTCTTGGCCATTGGGCTGGATAAATTTGTACCCCAGCAACATCATCCTCTTGGATCACATCGGTGATGCTTTTGTACAGTTGCTTGTAAAGATCATGAATGCTGATTTCTCCTAATATTCCCAAAGGGAAACTGAGAACAGGCAGCTTCATTGTTAAACATTGACTCTGGGCATTTTCTGTTTTTCACAGTGGATCACACCTTGGTCTCTATGCCAAAGAAAGTTCAGGTGACTTTTTGGTATTTTTCACCCCCCTATTTCAATAAATGGGTCATTCCCTGGGTGGGCCAAATACACAAAAGTCAATGAATAATTCGAATTACACACCTTGTTTCACCGTGAAAATATATCCAGTTTTTACTTAAAGGTTTTTGAATAATAGTCCAGTGTAATCCATCATAAGAGACACCATTTGCACCTTTTTAGCAAAAGTCACTCAGGCGAAATTGACCAGGTGATATTCCAAAGCGCAGTACCAAATATCCACAATGTCAATTCTACATAACATAGTCAAATATTAAGATATCCATCCACTTTTTGGAAAATCCAATAACACATGAATAATCCAGGAACTTTTATCCAACACGACTGACTGAGAATCCAATCATTGCTGGGTCATAGGCCCTTCAACACAGCATTTTCTCACAGAGACATTTTCACCTGCAACTCAGCTGAGCTGCCATCTTGAATGAACTCAAGTAATATTAGCTATAGTGGATTAAATTACCCAAGTCTAATTGTGTCTGTATCAATATAATTAGTTGACAGCCAGATTTGTGACATGTACTTTTTGTTGTTATCACCTACATTTACCAAGAAAGCAGATACATTACAACCATAGTATCATAAATGCAGAAGCATTACAAAAGAAACACATATTCTTAATTTATTCCAAGGCAAATAATAATTAACACCCCTATAAAAATACTTTTTCAGTGAGGGATTGGATGTGCATATCATATCAAAGGCAATAACAAAACTGCTAGCGTCAATCGCAACACAAGCTCGGTCGTCAGGCAATTTGTCATTTCCGATTTCCACAATAATGGGGCAAGCCAGACATGGCAATGTATCTATTGCCACAAATATGGCTACTTATTCTTCTTGTTGCAAGCCGGTAGACCACCTGTGGTCATGTCATGGCCACATATCCAAGATATAACAGATTTGATTGGATCCACCAACCGTAGGCAGAGGCACAAAAGACATGTACAGCTTTTCCTTCAGGAGGATGAAAGTAAGGAAAATTTTTCTGTTTGATGTCATAAAATATGTGCATATGACATTTTTGATATAGCATCATTTGCAGGAAAATGTTTCTATTCTATTTGACAAATAATAGCTGCCTTTTGTTCAGGTATCTGAGTTTCCCGACACTCCCAATGAGATATATGTTCCATATGCCATAAATTTCCTTGGTGAATGATATTTCAGTTGAGACAAATTGCAGCTGCTAAACCAGAAGTGACTGATGCACTCAGAATCCAAATCTGTGTGCACCAAGATAAGTACAGTCCTAAATATTTGTTTCTAGCTGAAGTGCTCTTTACTTGTGCCTGACACAGTACATCCATTAATGATATCAGCAGTGCAAGCCACGCCATGAACAATTTTCACCTCATTTACTCCTGGAGAGCAATGGTCAGTCGGAAACATCATAATTTAAGGTATTCAAACTGACTGTACTCAGGGGAACATTTTATATTATTTCTCAATGAGGTGGCAGATGGTAAGTACAGAATAATTTGAGGAAATGTGTGAAAAACCAAGCTGTCACAGAAGAGTCTCTTCGTCTCATGGACTAAGATGTTCAGCTATAAGCATCCCAATATTGTGAGCTAGTTCTTTTTTTTTCTTATGTAGAATGGACTATCTTCTAAGTCAAGCTCTTCACTGACTCCCAGTCAGCAAATTTTGTCATAATGGCCCACAAGTTGTAACAATCATTGCGTTAGCATATTGTTGACGACTTATAGTCACTATCATATAATTATGCCATAACTGTGAATGTGCAAGATATGCTTAAATTGCAGAGTTAACCAGATGGAATTCCTCTTTTGTGCAATCAGTACAAAATAATAATAATATTTTCCTATAGATCTCCCCAGTTGACCAAACCAGTTCTTGGAAGAAATATAATCATTATGCTCCTGTTGTTAAAATAAAGCTGGTGTACTTGATTTTAAGTAGACATTTACAATTGCTGGAAAATTCTGACAGTGTTTCATTGAAGTAGGCATAGTACTCCCACCCTGCAAACCATACAATGCTTCCAACATTATAATCCTGCTATCAATGTAATAGTTGGTAATGTTGAAATAAGAAGACACTTCATATGGCTTTTACACTGGATATCTATAAGAACTCAGGCATTCCTTGAGTGGCATCCATATTTCAAAGACAGTCATCTCAGCTACGGTCTTAATGGCTGGTAGGTGATGCAGAGAGACATCAATTATACTGAAAGCAAAAGAAGCTGTCAGTCTGATGTGGAAAGACTTGCTACAATTCGATTATTAAAGATATCTGGAAGACACAGACTGAATAAATCAGGACCAAAGCAAAGAATTCAGACAATAATCCGTCTGATATGGGATATCCTAATCAAACATGCAGATATAGGAAAACTTTTGAAGTAAGTTAGTTGTCTCACAAGGATTCAGTGCATCAAACTTTAATATGGGTATTGTTGGCAGAATTCACATATATGTTCTTCTGTTCTCAGATCATCCGATGGGGAACCTACTCATGATATCTCATTAAATATAAATATTCTTCTGTGTCAGAAGATTAATATCTGTAACAATTTGTTAGTATGAAAATCCAAATCAGGTGAAATAGGCAGCAACTGCATACAAGCAGTGTCATCTGACATATAATGGCAAAGGAATGTTAAAATTATACCATGTCAGCCTGTTGTAGTGTTACCTGACGCTGATGACAGAAAAGTAGCCATGTTTGTAGCAACAAAGAAACCATCGTGTCTGCCTAGTCCCAATTATTCTACAAATAGGAAGTGACAAGTTGCCTGAGAACTGGGGATGGTGTTGTTATTGACACAGAAAAAATTTATCAGAATCAGTCATAGCAGCCTTCGAGGAATACGTGTGATATATCTCACAGAGAAGCGATACTACTGCCATGTTGAGTGATTTCTTTATCCCCCATCAAATAAGGAACATATTTCAATGCAAATTATATATTTCTAAGCATTGACTTGTCACTGTGCGCTGAGAATATCCACTAAAAATACCTCAATCAGCCACATTTATGGTTTGCATTCTTCAAGTCTTCTCACACAAAGCTTTGAATGTTTTATGCAATTATAAAAAGATCTTAAAAGCCATTTTTGTTTCCAACTCAAGACAAATCTCTTTTAACCGATGACAGTTTAGTTTAATTCCTTAACTGGACATCAGTCTCATCAAAGTCTCCTGTGAAGTCAATTTTATTCAGCCGATGGCAATTCAAGAGTCGTTTGATCATGTGACATCTTGAAGGAAGACCAAAGATGGCGTATGCCCTCAAGAGTTGATGATTGAACCACTCGCAATAAAAAAGACAACATCTTAACCTTCCCTTGCTTGCTTTGGTTCTCTCCAATGTTTGTAGGACATGATTAAGTTTGTCCGAGGGACTTGGGGTCACTTTCCCTGCAGACATCAGGCCGATCTGCCCTGGAATCTGTTCTGATGTAGGCTGCCCTTTCCCACTGAACACTTGCCAATCCTTGACTCTTGTATGATATTTAACATAATATACTGATTCACATAGACAAAATGTGAACAGCCAAAATGTGAACAGCAAGATACCTGATTCATGATGATCTATCACAGACGGCACTGTGGTTCATGGAACTGATGCAGAGCCCAATATTTTCCTGAGAAAATACAATATACCAACTTATGCGTTATATGTACATGTTATCATCAAGCTTGTCAGAAACATCGCACAATAATTTGTCCCTATTCAATATTCAAACTTCAAATTCATAAAAGTGACAGAATTCTGCTTCCTTGCTGATGTTTTATGTTTGTCATTGGGCAATTTTTTTTTTCTTTCCCGCCAAGTGGTAGTTCCCATTATCTTTGAACGATCTTAGTCCGTCATGCTTCATCTGTCTAATATTTTCCATTGTTCTCTTGCTGCTAATTATTTTTATTGTCATAATGTCACACCTTGAACATTAATTTAAACCAATGGCACTGTGATTCTTTCTTTTGAAGGCTGAAATAAAACACTATTAACACAAAAGCTAACCATGCAAATCAAGGAAGATACATATTACAGGGGACATTGTTATTAATCGTTTGAGATACATAATTTGTAACATTGCCGATTAATTGTTTATTTAACAGAAAAGGATTAATTAATTATATTCATGAATTTTCATTTCTGTAAAATCAGTTGGCGTACTTGTCAATATGGCATTAGACTTTCATATTTTGTTAAGAAAACATTTTGCTAATATCCAAAAACAGCAAATTTGGAGATGTCCTTTCTCAATCAAAGCTCTAGTTGCACTATTGGATCAACGACTTTTCACTTGTTAAGGTTTCTATTCCGAAGGCAATGCGAATAATAAAAAACATTATTTCAAGGCGACACATATGAAAATGATATTAATTCTGTCAGATTTAACATTAATGGTAATAGTCAAAGAGTTGTCCAATTCTAATTTTTTTCTGCTCCTTTGTCAACATATGAGTTTATTGTCTTTTTAAAGGACTAAGAGCCTTATCAAATAGTTAGGAAGCAGTAGCCAGAGATTTTTCTGTTCCATTGCTCATTTTGACGAAGACCAAAAACCAAAGTTTCTTCTAATGCAATCTACTTGGAAATATATTTTTGAAGAATCAAAACACTCAATGAAGAAGACTACATTGCTGAAATTATTCGATTAGGTCTTCCTATGTGTGGGAAAATTTCAGTCTCTGAGAGGTAAATTTCATGGCATCATTCTTATCTGTAGACAAAATGACTAACATATTACTGTTCTTCAAACAAATTCCTATGTCTATATGATGACCAAGAAAATCACTGACTCTGACAATAAAGGACAAAAATTGATACAACATCTACTGCTGGTCATTACGCAAAGCATTTACCAGTGTCTTGCAATAATGTATCCTGATATTTCAAAAATGAATTGAAGAGCAGATGGATTAAAATACAGAAATAGAAAATGATTGGCCTGATATCTGAAAAGTGAGTCTGCAACAGTAGGGGAAAAGTGACCCCAAGCTTTTCTGACAAATCAAATTGTAAAACCATGGGGAACTTCCCAATGCAAGAGCAGATTTAAAATTGTCTTCATGATTGTGAGTGGGTCACCGACAAACTCTTGAGGGCAGCAAGTCATCCGGTTCCTCCTACCAATTTCATGTGATTCATTGTTTTGGGGAATCTATCAACTTGATAAAGTGAACTTTGGGGGCATCCTCCCACTCAGTGAACTGGTTAGATCTATCAATAACAGAAAGTGGTTAAAAGAAAACAGTTCATTCAAATTGTTAGAACTTAAAGCTCCATTATCCTTTTGGATTTCTGTGTAATTGCAAAGGGTGTTCAGGGCTTATGCAAAAAGACTCTGAATGTATAATGAGAGATTGAATACATTTAGAATGGACTTCAAGGAAAGCTAGTGTTTCTATTTGCACAGTACAGGCTTAATCATAGGTTTCCAATAGCTTTGGAGCTGTGACCAAAAAAGCTGATCCAGGGTCCATTATCCTGCACTTCATCACCTTGGCAACAGTCCACCTCTTTGCATTTGGTACATGAATATAAATCTATACATTGTAAGGGTGTGTCAAATATACAACTATTTATGGTAGCATTGATCAATCAAAACTTTGTATTTCTAGCCAATTCTATTTAAATGAACTATCAAATGAAAAGGTCTTCCCAGATTTCAAACATATTACTGATGCATCTCAAGCTAAGTTAACTTTCAGTTACTTTTATCCTGATATTATGATCCTTACAGCCCGTGTTAATAGTTTTAAAAGTAATATAACTGCTCTGGCACAGCATCACTCGGTCATAGCAGCTATGCATCACAGAAGGCATGTGTTAATAAATATTATGAAAGCCTTGCAGTTTACCGTTGTAATGCCTTGCAGTTTAACACTGTAAATTAGCTAGCTCCCAATTGATTAAACAACTCTGCCTGGATTATAACAGATATCTACTGTGAATGCATACAAAGCTGATATCCATCGAGATCATGCGAGGGTTTGCCTATGAGAGATAATGGAATCAGATCAATATCTACGTTGGAAATAACAAGAACGACTTCATGTGGAGTTAATTTCATCATTCATGCCAGACCAGTAAAATGACCTTCCAGGGTATAAAGAAACATTACGTATTAAGTTTTAATGAAGCCAGGCGTATTGTCACTTTGCATTGCATGGATGGATACCCAATCTTTGTATTGAAGTAATTGATGACCAAAAAGATGGCGACATTGGAAATCTGGGGAAAACCAAGAAAAGATATTGCATTATTTTAGTATCAATCATAAAAATTAAAGCAAACATTGATAAAACGACGCCTCGTTGATATGCATTTCAAAATGGTTCTTTGAATACCTGTCAAAACTTTCTGAGTTCTTTCAAGATTAATAAAAGTTGGTTCATAATCAATGTGTTCACACTTCAGCAAAGATTATCTGGGTGTGTGTTCATTGCAATGAAAACTGATTATTTCATTTGAAGAATTCTCTTGAAATAAGATTTTTTTTGGAAGTTTTGAAAATTCTGGAAATGGAAATATTTGCTGAGATATCAGAATAAAATTCATGGTATGTCTTTTTTTTAGCCATTCTGAAGCAAGAATAAACACATCCAAGTTGTTTTAATGCCGTTGTTAGGGTTGCATCATAAACAGACAGACAGATACAATGCCGATAGAGACGTTTTAGATATATGACTTGTGCAACCCTTTCATAGCAAGACAAATTTTCCATACTCATTTTGCTGGTAGGAAGGGAGATACATGTAGAGAGAGTGAGTCCTTATGATGTAACCCAAGTATTGATATCCAGTTTGGATGCTGCTCTTGAAGGTCCACTGAAAATATTTTGGGTTTGCTTCCAGGAGTTTGAACTTCCTCCCTATCCACAAGATGTAAAGGATACAAATCAGCACCTCGAGATTCTTGTTTCACTTTTTGCCAGGAGTGTGCAAGTTTGATCCTAAATCCAGCCGTGCACTCAACCTAATGAATTGTAACTTTCCAATAGGATTTTCTATTTATCATTTGATCTGTAACCTGATTTAATTTATGCTGCATAAGTATACTCAAATCCACTTACTGTCAGGGCTTTGATTAAGGGTGGGGCTGGGGGACATTTCTCCCCATGTTTCCAAAAGTGCCTTTTGTCAACCTATGTTTCGCATGCAAAAATCAGGGGAAAATATACCAAAATCTGGAAAAGCATTACTCCGGCTGATTCATTCCGATGAATACAAAATGTCACAAATTATAAGAAAAAGCAAGTAAGTACTCGAACTTCAACCTTCTCACATTCATGAGGCATAATTCTAGGTTTTGCCTCATTATGCAAGAAAAATGCGGCATCGCATATTCAGTTTCCGGATAGACCACTTGTCCGAGTTGTCCCCCATGATTTAGAAAAAAACAAGGCCCCTGCATACTGTACAATGTACATTGTACAAGCTGTAAACAAGTCCTGCTCCCAAAACACCAAGTAATTCTAGACAGGTCTTTGTTTTCTGTGTTTCAAAGCAAATTAAACAAACTTAATCTGTGCCACGGGACTGCTTGTGACTGGTGTGACAATTCAGTCAACTATTTTTGTGAAACGTGATTTTCCCAATGCTTACAACAGTGGAAGTTAGGGTAGTCTAGAATAGCACAGTATAAGCTCTGAAAAATGTATGTATTAAATAATAAAAGAGTAACATTGCTGTGTAGCTGTAAAATTCTTGATGTAGTTGTATGAAATAATAGCAATTTTAGATCAAATTAAACATCAATGGTTCGAAAGTGTCAACTTTCGTGATAAAATTTTGCATGCTATTTTTACACAATCTTTTGTCTTGTAAATGCCAGCATTGAGGGATGCATCATGTGACTTTTGGAATTTTATATCCAAAGAAAACCATAAATTCCTCAGGGTTTTGAAAAATGTATTGGTGTTTGTAACTCTTTTTTTAATTGGGAAACAAATTCATCCTTCTACATATCTAATTCTTTATCTCACTGAGTGTACACTAGACCAAACCATTACAAATTCAGTAAATTAAACTTACATATAATTTTAGAGATATCTGAAGTATCGTATTTTCAGAACTCTGTTTTTTAATTTCATTCTCTCGTAATTATATCCCATTTCAAATTGCAGTGATGTTTTTCAATTTTCTGTTCTACCAAAACTAATTAAAATCATGTTCGCCTGCTACTGTAATCTTTTTCTTGACAACCTATATTCTCAATTCTAGCCATTGCATGTTTCATTATGTACTCCATGAATTATTTCTGTCATCATATATCATTGATTTTGTCAGACAAAATCAAAATAAATCAAAATTGATCTTGGAGGTGACCTCCAGAAGCTGACATATTTCTTGCCAAAGGACATGTCGACAGTAACTTAACTATTCAAAACTGTCCTCAACTATAATGTTATGAATGACATGCAGTGATCTTAATTGTGGAAGTGATGTAATTGTCTAATCTAATGCCTTGGCAGCATTGATAAACACAAAAGAAACCTTTAATCTAAATATGTCTGTGATAAATTGAGAAGTTTTCAGAAACTTAAAACTTTAAAATATTGATTCCTGGAGGAGAAGGAAGCTCCCTCTAACGTTTGTAACCCTATAGTGAAAACAAAGAAAATTTTGGAAATCCTTGATATCTGTGAAAAGCTATTGATTATCTTAAAAGGAGAGGATTTCATTTCAAAGAGAAAATATAGTGAGAGTGACCGATTGCATAACATAGAAATAGAAGTTTCCTATATTGATACATATAGAGATGTGTGGTAAAATAGATTATGTTTAAAGCAACTTATAGATTTTCATGAAAACAAATACATCATGCAGAGTAACTTATTGTTGGAAACAGGGAAATTACTAATTACTATACCACTATAGTAGCCCACGGAACAGACATAACTTACCTCCACCTGTCTACTATTCCCCACCTGCCAGCGGTTGCACTGCGAGCCCTATCTATCTTGGGCTGTGCCCAATTCACTAGAGGACACACTGTTTGTCTTTGAAGGAATATAAATAGTTCTGTGTCAGTAGGAATTCTTTTTGTGTCTCTGTTCTTCAGAAATAAATAGGTCTTTAGAGCCATTGTCGTTAATGAAGAATTGAAGATGGAAGATCTTGAACTATACCTTTGGGCTATCTAGATATCTTTTTATCAATCTGAACATTTTTGTCCATTTTTATCCTAGTTAATTTCTATCTATATACCTGTCGAATAATGGTACATAATTTTTGATCCCTCACAAAAAACTAAACATGTATTTGTTTTCATTGCAGAACATTGTTACCAGTGCCATGCAGGTCCAGATGCATCCATCAACGATATTTGTCGACAATTTGACAAGAATACTAAACAACCAACGATATCATCTTGTACTCACAATTGTTATGTCAGATACGACAACAGTGGAGGTAAATATCGAATTCATTTTCATGTCTCTTTCTTACTCGTATACCCTTAAATTTCACACCCGAAAAAATAATCGAAGGTTGCTCCTTACCTAGCCATTTCCATGAGTGATTGATCCTGATTAGTCTTACTTTTTAAATGCAATTTCAAAATAAATTTGACAAATCATACAAAAAATGTGAAAATATCATGTTTCCAAAAATGTTCTTTGATTTATCCTGTATTTCGTAATGATATAATTATATATTATAACATCCATATAACAATGTTTTTTATTCCAAGACCTGTTTTTTAATAACAAGCCAAAATAACAGTAGTAATATCGGTATCAATCTCCCCATTTAGGCTAAATAACTCCAAGCCTACATGTGTAATTTGTGAATTAACACAAGAGGGCCCTGAGGGTAATGTCATCTGAGGGAAATAACAACGTCTTTTGGGGAAAATAACTTGTATCTCCCTGAAATGACGTTATTTCCTTAGGCATGTTTGGCGTTATTTGGGACAATACATGGTTGGTCATGGAATAAAGTGGTATAACTAACAAATCTGTTGGTTATTCCACGACAAAAGACAATATAAAACTGTCTTGCTGGAGTATAATTGATGTTATGTGCACAGCTCATGAGGAAGTTAAAAATGCTTTGCTTTTCACATTTATACCTTCCTTTCTTTACTCATTGTCCATGCCTGAACTGGAATTTTTACGATCTGTTGATTGTTTACATTGCATTTAAATTACAACATATTAGCAGTTTAAGATCAAGCATCAGTACAATAACACATTTTAACCTATGCTTTCTATTGAAATTTTGGAAATAATTAGGTGTAGGTGAACAACAATTCAGATTACATCAAGGTTTACAAAAAAGTTCTGGATTTTGATTTTGTATTTCCTATGAAATACCTGGGTCTCAACAACCGTAACCGTAATCATTCAACTTATTCCATAGTAAGTTTGCAACTCCTTTATTTCCAAAATTGCAGACATTGCAGATAGCAAGGCCATTTGTTACCATTGCTGACTTTTTATCACCATCTGTATAGAGAGAATTACCAAGGCCTTATCATTATTCAAGAGTTCCTTTGTAGCTCCTAATTAGCTTTGTGAAGGAATCTCAGAAAAATCACAGCAGTTTTTCTCACAGCCCATTTAAAGGGCAGCAAATCAGACATTAATTTTGAATGAGTTTCCAGGGAGAACACCGACATGCAATTTGTTTGTCAGCTGTTCTTAACAGGAATGGAGATAATGGGATTATCGTGCTTGATGTTCGGTCAGGTTTGATTTGCAGCGGCCAATTCAATATAAGACACCCTGTTATAGATATCAGAGCGAATGTATGGCCGTATATCACTATAAATCCATTCAGAAGTTTATGATTATGCTTGTATTGCTCAGTCTATCAATCTTGCCTTTATCGAACGGTGGGGCCTGGAGTTGGGCCTAGCTCAGCAGTGGCATCCTAGGCTGCTGATCTCTGGGACCCGGATTCAATTCCAGGCATTGGCTGCCAAAACTCACTGCCACAAATCCCAATAACACTCCTGCCATTATCACACATGCAACGTAACTGATAGAATATTTGGTGGTATTAATGGTGTCCTTGTCATTTGTTTTCAGCTGTGTCGAGGGGATGTTTCCATACAACGTTTGCCACCGAAGAGGGTGAGGTTCGCTGCCAGAGCATAACATCATCTGTTTACTGTTTCTGTGACTCTGAGAGATGCAACAACAAGTCGCTATATGAACTTGCTCCTTCGTTGCATTTTGATTTGACCTTCAGCAAGAGTTCAAGGTCACTAGAAAAACAAAGTGGTGCTCCAGTTGAAATACAGAAGTCATTTGAGCAAACTGACATTTCTGTGACCCAAAAACCTAACCAAAGCAGCAGTAAAACTCAGAAGGTTGAGAAAATTGTTAAAAACTTTCACCAGAAGAGACCTTTGGTAACCTCAGAAGAACAAGAACCTTCAGGACAGTCCAACCAAAAAGAACCAAAGGTTTTCAACAAACAAAAACCTAAAATTGTGAGAACAAAATGGTTTAAAAGAAGACACGACCATGGTTTATCATCTAAACAGAACAGCTTTCCTTATTCTTTTCAATCTATGTTCAGAAATAATTATATTTACTGAAATTACTTTTAATTCAATTTCTTAAAGTTGGTCTCTGCAGCTAACTACATGCATATCTCAAAACTTGTTATTTTTCATCAAAAAGAACAGATTACTGTAAATCTCTGTAAATAGAGGTGTAGAAGAGTTTCAAAGAGGTTGTCACTTTTTATTTCTTTCAATTCAAAGCCCTATTCATCTAATCATGCTGGCGGCTTGATTTAGCAAAATAAATTAAAATTAACATATTTTATGAACTGTTGTTATCCAATTATTTTATTATATTCTGTACTTGAGATGTAAATGTGTTCTTGAAGTTTTAGAAACATGTCAAAGATGTCAAGAATAAGTTTTGATCTGCCATGTCAAGATGTATTCCTAATATATTTAAAGTCAAGATGTGTTCCAAATGCTATTGAAATCTGCCAAGTACGTAGTTGTTTTAAAAATTCATGTTACATCAATAAATGTGTCTGTCAAAAGATGTATAAATGTATTACAGCAAAACTGCACAACTTCAGAAAATATTTTACATGGACTGTTTTGTTGCGTATTGAATTTTCATTTGGTCAATTTAAACTTTGTTCACCATCTGCAATTTCTGTATGTTCTAGGTGAAAGATTGCAGATTTATCTTTCCTTGGCTCATAATAATATTATCATTGATCAAAAATCTCCTTTCTCAACATATTTTTCTGCATTATAACCACACATCCACAACGAAAAACAGAATATAAAAAAGTCATGTTTAACTTGTATAGCTTGACTTTGTACAGCTTTTTGACAAAGGATTTGTTGGTTTCATAATTGTTATCATTTGTCACTTCACACTCCCTTGAAAAATCATGTATAAAATGTGAAAAAGGCATTGATTTCAGATGACACCATTGAACTTCAGTATACATTTAGAGTGATTTTCAAAAGACTGGTCTCATTTACAGTCAAATGAATTAAGAAGATTAGGCTTCTTCAATGGTCTTGGAAGTTTTGAGTGATGTCATGTCCTATACATAGCACCTTGTTATAGTGTGTTTAATTTGATGACTCGTTTAGGTGCACAACAAGTCCAGAAGCAAGAGTCGAACCTGGGTCCTCATCTTACAAATATAGTAAGACCATTCCATCATACAGAAGGGTCTGTAAATGGGGCGAGATATTTATTTTCAGAAACACCCTGTACCACCATCTGAGAACTTAATGCCATAAGGGGCATCAGATCTTATAGACCTATCATGTTTTAAGAGTATGAAATGAGTTATATCATTGCCACATGTTACACTCTCTGTGACAAATTGACCACCCATTAAAATGCATGTGAAATGTAGGATCTGCAGTGACATCACTGATGTTCTCAAACAGCCAACCACAGTCACTTCACCTTCCTTGAGTAGCCAGATGCAATTTTCACTAAATGGGATCTTATGGTTAATTCAAACTTGGTTTGTATATTTGAATATACTTTATGTACATATAATATCTCATATATTTTAGTTTATGTACACACATGAGAACCACTTTCAACTTGTAAAATATTTGTTTTGTAAATATTATATTGGAATAAAAAGGAAAAACAAGCATGTTTTCTTTTGTCTTTGATGGAATTACAAAAAATCAAATACATGAACAATGTATCATAAGAGATATGCTCCATGTCTTTCCTTCCAGAGACTGAAAATACAATTCGCTATTCACTTTTGCAGTCCTCAAAGTACGATAAGTCAAAAATTACAATCTGGTGGCAGGAATTTTTTCCCTTTCAAGAATTTGTAATGCCGGGATGCTGTCACACCAGCCAAGAGCTCACTTGACAAAAATATTCCATTTCCATCACTACCCTACACATCATCTGACTGTTATTGAATTACAGCTTATAGATACATCATAAAAAATGAAAACATACAGATCCTTCACATGCTAATGTACATCGTATGTATACACTGTAAGAAATGAGCATGTTTTTGTGGCTATAAGAACTGTGAATTTATTGTTATTTTACCAGTATTTTTTTAATATAGACTTTGTCTGGGAATTTACAGTTCTTTGTCAATTACAAAGCTGGCTCTAAGATATATTTACTGCAACATGTTATTTAACATTCAGTTCACGATGAAGAACAATTACTTCAACCGTTGATTTACTGGCAACTTGTAATATGCAGGCAAAACATTTGAATTGGCCAAACAATCTATACACCCGGTAAAATTCTATAAACAAGAGATTATATGGACTTCAACCGCGGAACATGTAATGCCATCTACAACATATGCTTTACACAGCTGTCAATTAAACTTAATTTACAGCTTATCTGAAGGTAAGGGAACATCCTCTTTCATATTATCTTAAAGATGATGTCATTATGCAAAAGTTGCTATGTCTATTTGAGACATTCACATTTTTAAGAGTCTTATGATGTGTTCTAAAGAATGACACTATTAAAACCAAAACCAAGCCCAGTCTGCATAAACAGAACAGACTTATGCACACTTGACTCCCGTTTCTCTTGGAAAATATCCATCAATTTTATGGCAGCAATTTGTGCACAAATGTGAGCAAATTAAATGATGGGTATAATTGATGGACTTACTTCCATGCTGTCGAGCAAGGACGAGCCTGGAGTCAGTGGCTCTCTCAGCCAATTCCAGCTTCGGTACATCCCTACAGCTATGCGAAAGTTAAATCACATGCTTATAGTCTGTTGTTTCACACTTATGCAACAGTAAAAATAACAGATTATCTCCGCATTTTTACAGTAGATTCTACAGCTCCTTGCATGCTTTACTTTCTATGTTTGACAGTTGATATAACTGTAAAATATACTTTAAATAATTTTTTATATATGTATACCGTAGTATCACTTCGTTGAATCCACAAAATTACAGTTCTATGTGCCATTCTGCATTTTACGGTTCATTGTTCTGTTCAAGTTTATGAGTACTTTCACAGTTCTTAGAGCTGGAACAAAGTGCCAGTTAATTTAAAACTGTAAATTTTAACGGGAATTTTTTGCAGTGTATTTCACTGGATAAATGATAGAACAATATCATTATGAAATAAAAGATATCCAAGGTTGCCAAACGACAAGAAGTCATCATAAGAATTATATAGTCAAGGATGCAGGCAATAGCATCATTCATTATCTTACAAACTATTGTCAAGAAAGCCCTTGTTCCTGTGGGTAATAGTGGAAGCAACCATTGTTTATCAATGGTAAATCCTTAATTAAACTGAGAGATTAATTTTGTAGACATGTCAGTGAAGTAAAATATTCTATTAATAAGCTCAGCCATAAATTGTTTCGATTCAGTTACATTTGACCAAGGGAAAATAACCATATATCATGATAGCTCAGATCAGATCATCCATTCAATATAATAGAGGACAGAATTTTAAATGCAACCTACATATTTGACAAAGATTCGGTTTATCTCATTGCCAAGGGATCTACTTTTACCTTTGAAATTCTCTAAATAAGTAGTCTGTGAAATTCTGTCTGTGTCATATTTCACATTGTTCTTTTTGTCTCAAACACACCATATGGAGCACTGTCATGCAAAGGAGCTTTTTACAGTCTTGTTTGGGGCCTTCAAACATTCATTTTGTGTTTAAAGATGCTAAACTGCATTATACATTGTTTCTTTCTGGAAATATATTGCACATACTCAACAAAGGCTTTCTTTATTGTATGAAAGTTGCAAGACAGGTGCATTTGGTGTGAAAATTGTCTGTGCTACTATCGACTTTGGGCATTCCAAAACTCAAAAGCTTCTTGTCTTCCAGTGTGTCTTCTCTCTCCCTAAACAGCAAAGAATAAAGGACATGTGTTTCTTTTTCATCATTTCTAAAAATTGATGTTCCACGTCCATGCAAATTTTATGCAACTTAACTAATTAAAATTATTCAAACTTGAATCACTTGATAAAAAGTATGATGTAATTTTGATCATATCTGGTGACACAACTATGTAGTTGTTTTGGGTGGATGTATGCTGCATCGACGCTTCATCTCCTCCTCTGCTTTGTGACATCATATTCACAATATTCCTGAGAAAATTTTATCTTGCTTATATTGAGCATAATGTAATAGCTGTTGTTTACTGTAGTTAGCTTTGCTCTATGAAAATTTGGTTGCTCGATAGTAATTCATTATGGCCTCAAAGGTTCATTGTTTTTTTTCTGCAGAAATATATGAAACAAAAGCTATAATGTTTAAAATGATTTGTATATCAATCTGGTTTCTTATCACATTCTGGGTTGCTGAAGGTCAACGGCAGCCAAAAGTAGATGCTTTTTGTAATGATGCAACTGTGTTACTTGTCTAGTCATGTGAGACAACATGTTGTAACATGATGTTGCATTATTTAAGAATAAATATTCTGCGACTTTGCGCTTGAAACTGATAATTGCTGCCATTACCATGAAATAAATAATTGCCCGCTGATGAAAACTGCAACCCCCCCCCCCCCCCCCCCCCTGGAAATTAATTGGTCACCCGGGACTCACCCCCTTGGGCATAAAGTCATAATGAAAAGTAGACTGAATGGACCAAATTAAATTTTATAAAGAGCTGTCCCAAAAAGACAAAGCTCTGGCAACTTTTTGTATCATCTGTTATTATAAACGACATTGTCGATCATAACATTTTCACGGCAGTCCTTGCATGACCATTCTTTACAACGCATTACTCATACTAACTGGGTTTGGTGTTACTCAAAAGGTGTGCATGATTGGCTTATAATGGGAAACACTAAAAGCTCCAATGACCTGTGTCAAATGTTGATGAATAAAGTGTGTAAGCCTTTGCATCTATGAACAGCATAGATTGCTAATACTGTGATAGGTATATGCTATGGAACCAGGACAACAGCAGATTTGACAGCTTGTGATAAATGTGTATTAAAGCACATCTGTTGCAATACATTGTATGTACAAAATATAAATATTATGTATTATATATACTGTTTTCACATTAACATCTACAGATTATTGTTCTATTAGCCTATACTAAATCAAATTATGTTTCAACTGCATACATTGAACCCTGCAAATGTGTTATAATTGTTTACCACATAAAATTGATATAATAGAATGCACACTGTATGATATCAGCTATCTTGAACAAAGGAAACAATTAAGGAATTTGCCAATCCTGATCAATGTTTTTCATTGGTCTAATTACTCTCATTTGATTAAAATAGCAGTTGCAGTTACATTAATGAAATGTTTGTCAGTCAGTGCATTTGCCTCAAACTTCAGTTATGAGGAATTTAGTGCTGGGAGAAATTGGAAATATATCTAAATTTATCAAATGGGTGCCAGCATTTACATAAAGATTAAACAAAATATTGTGTGTTCCGTGTTCTTATATTTTCTGCGTTAATTGCTTGGGCACCTGATTGGCTGTAGTCTACTGTAACAGTGTTTACCAGTGATGGCATGTGATGTTGTGTCAGAATAGACATATAATTGTATGTTACAGGAGAGGATAGTCATTTTTCAATCTGATGCCTTAAACCTGTCAAACAAGAAGGCTATTTTGGTCAGTAAAAATTGTTGGGAAGTCCTAAACAACTGAATTCAAACCCATAGACGACCGTGAAAAATACATACCATTTTGAGGTGTATGTGGTTTCTGCAGTCTTCAATGGTGTGAAACGTCTGATATGCATGACTTCCAATGATATGGGTATTTCATCTGTATGAATTGGGGGGGGGGAGGATTGGTCTAGCGTTTGCGTGCAGGACTGCCAATTACTGGGGTTTGAATCTAGCTATTGCCGGGTCACCTGGGCCTATGTTAGACGGCTGTTTCAACCATCCTTCGCCTCATTGCTGTCTCCTCCTCTTGTCCTAATTAGCCTACCAAGTGCATAAATACAGGACGTCAAGCCCAAATCATCCTTCCATCAATCTGTAGGAATTGTGATATGGATCAAACAGCTGTTTAAGCCGTCCCTGTTGTAGCTACACGCACCAAACGTTGCCTGAGCTTCCGGACTGACATTGCCTATGTGTACGGCTCATAAAATCTCACCCAGGAGCGCATTGTTTTTCTTTAAATCCACTTTGGAATCACCACCTCTAGCAAGAATAGCCTCCTTGCCTGCCAAAATAGGTCAGAAATGTTCTACCCAAGAAAGTTTCTGACAGAGGGCAGCACAGTCTAAGTTAGTCTGCTATACCAAGTGTGTGGGGAAGTTTCTATGGCATATCTGTACTCAATGGTCAATTCAGCTGTCAGTATGCCTTTGACCTCAACATATTTGATGATACCTCTGGCCACTACAAAATAATAATGAGCACTGTCACATCTAAAAATTCTTAAACTGATGTACATTTCATTATTTAGCATTCAAAGTTTATTTTCACATATTTTCAATAATGAAAACCCACACTTTAAATCACAGACATCCAAACATCAAAGAAGCTATGCCAAGTTGAAGGGATCCATCCTTATTTTAAGATCACAGACATCGCATGGAGAAAAATATCAATTTCACATTTCAACTTCAAATTTACAGATGAAGCAAAAAGTATAGTCATTTTGCCTTCACTACTGCCATGCAATGCAAATATCACTAAGTTACATTTGCCTAAAATATAAGAATAATTGTTAATTTTCTTCACCTTTTCACCAACTTAATTCTCATTATGTACTCTCCAATTATCCAACGGGCATTCTAGTATATATAGATATAGAATATGACAAATCACAGATCCGTTCACCATGTCTGGAAACTTTGTGGCAAAGCCAAAGGTGTGTCATACTGTGTATCAGATGTATCTATTCTTCTCTGAGTTATTCCGGACTTCTTGATGCCACCAGACAAAATTTAGAAGTGCCGCAAATAGTACTCTTTCAGAAGTTTTGGTTATTTTTCTCAGCATCTGTCACTGCAGAGACATGTATTTCCAATCAATGCTGGTGATTCCCATTGCCAAGTCAATGAGAAAATGACACAGCTGTCACATGGATTATTTAAGAAGTAGACCGTAATTAATTTCCTAAGAATAATAATCTGATTCACTAAGCATGCTAAGCAGATTTGGCAACTTTCTTAAGAATTTGAAAAACATTGAAACTGTCAAGGAGTTATTGAATACATCCCTTTGAAATATGATTCAACATGTTAAATGAAAGGTTTCATAATAATATTAGAGCCAAAGTGAGAAGAAAAGATGCAGAAGTGGCTGAAAAAAATCAGAATGCATGATACATTCAATCACTTTTAAATCTATGCTTTAATGAATTATTTGTTTTAAAAGTTCAAAGCCATTTGATGAAATAAGTCCTTTATGAAATTCTATCTGCATGGTGTTTCTATTTCTTCTTAACCCTTTCCAGACTGTGCCCAGGATCGTGGCCCAAATTTGGGCCACGATCTCTAGCACCCTGTACAGTACCTTAGAATGGAAATATTAACATGAAATTCACACAGAATGTGCAACAGGAAATAAGCTTTTCATTCAGCCCATCACAATTTTTTTTTCTCAAAAATTCATCCCGTGAGAACGGGAAATCCAAGTGGGATCTGAAAAGGGGAATCCTGGGGAATTCCCTGAACGTATCATCTCAGAGCAAAACAACCTTAAGCATGTTAAGCTTTGTTTTTGAGCATTTAAGGCACAAAATCAAACACTCCCTGCCATAACTTACACTAGGGGAGTATTAATATCGCATATAGGTATGGTTACTGCATCTATACATCCTACCTGAACCCCATCACCCATTTACCTGGCTCAATTACAGGTGTGTTAATTGGCAATATTTAGCAAAATTTGCAAAAATCTAACATTTCAGGTTATACACCTAAATGGGAGAGTATAAATATTAGTTTAAGACACTAAAACTTAGTTTTGGACATGTCAAAAAAGTTTAGAATAACTTAGAAATGGTTTCCCTTAGTTACAATGCTCAGGTACGTACAGGTAAATCATTTATAATTACTTCGGCCCCAATTGACCAGCAGCCGAAAATCGGACTAATTTCTCTGGCTGACAGCAATTCATTGCATGGACCATTATTTCACTAGTAGTTGCCAGATTTTGACCATACTAGGTGATCTTATACAGGTAAGGTAACAGCATCTGCACATCTGACCTGAACCCCATTACCTCTTTACCTGGCCTAATTACAGGTGAGTTGTTCAGTGATTATTGGCATAATATACGCAAAATCGAACATTTCCTGCAGTACCTGCCTCCGGAGATCCAACAGAAGAGTATAAATATCAGGTTATGAACTAAAACCTTCTTAAAACATTGCGAAGAAGTAAAGAATAAATAAAACAGAGTTTCCATTGACTATAAAACTCAGGTATGTACAGGTAAGTCAATTATGATTACCTGCGGGCCAAAAGTCGGACTAATTTTTAGTCCATTGCATGGACCATTATTTCACCAGTACATGTAATTACTAGGTTTTGAACATACTTGATGATCTTATATAGATAGCCTTACAGCATCTATTCATATTATCTGAATTCCATTACCCCTTTATCTGACCTAATTACTGGTATGTTAATTAGCAACATAAATGCAAAATCAAACATTTCTACAATTCCCAAAACACCTCATGTCGAGGGTGCTGTGATGGGAGTACACATATCAGTGACACTAAAGTTTCTTTCAAACATGTGAATTAAGGAATGGATAGAATGGATGCTGTAACCTTACTTGTATAAGATCACCAAGTATTACAGAAATCAGGTAATTATCAGTGAAGTAATGGTCCAAAGGTATATGCAATGAATTGCTGTCAGCCTGAGAAATTAGTCCGATTTTCGGCCACTAGCCAAATGGTTCACAGGTAACCATAATTGACTTACCTGTACATACCTGAGCTTTATAACCAAATGGAATTATATCTAATTTGTTGCAAACATATTTAGTGATATTTTGGTGCTGGGGTCCATCAAAAGTCTTGCTTATTTTTCATGTTATAGGCCTCATTGTAAGAAACATGCTTAACTGCCTTTGATCTTTTTTAATCATCTCACCTGTAATTAAGGCAGGTGTGCTTTTCAGATGTGTTCAGGTGTCTTCCGTATCATGTCATTGTAAAGCTCACCATCCCAGCTTTATATTGATATATGGTTATCTATGTGAATTCACAAGTCTTCATTGAGAAAATTTAGGTTTAAGGGTTAAAAACCCCAAATTTGCAATTTTCTCCTCAGTCAGGAAAGGGTGTGTATTGCCATTTCTAACAATTTTGATATACATGTACGAAGAAGCTTATCACCCTGAAAAGAACAATCTCTTTCTAAAGAACCTTTTGGGCCGTTTTCACCAATATGGTATTAAGAGAAGAGCCAGATCTTAGCTAAGACCTGGTCTGGCTAAGCCAATCAGTCAAGCATAGCAGTATCAAGGAATTTTAGTTTAGTGGAAAGTTTACACATGTTGTGCAAACAGGTCAGCTGTTAGAAACACAATGTCTGAATTTCCCAAACGAAGACAAAGATATGGCTACACAGACAAGGGGGGGGGGGGGTTTCTTGGAAATTTTTGAAATAGATAATTGCCTACCCAGTCCACAGGGGGGGGGGGGAGGACGCCATTCTTGGGGTGGGGCACCCATTATACTAACTGTTTTAGCCAGAGCTGGAAAGTTCATATGGAGGGGCACCTGGGGGGGGCACAGATCCAATATTGGGGGCACGTGCACCCCTGTGCCCCCCATAGAGATGCCACTGACCAAGTCTCGGTAAAAAAAAGGGAGTTTAAGCTTCCCCCTTTCCCATTACCCAACCTATCATTGCTATCAAGCAAACAAAACAACACAACAAGCTATCTATCGACTGTATCAAAGTATCATAGTCTCTCGCACAAACATCAAACTTCATGTATTTTAAGCCTTTTTGTCATATTTCAGATGACATTCAAGGTGTGTCATGTGCATACATTTACTTGTGTGTAGGCTTGTTCATCGGCCAGCTTTGGAGGTGTGTCTGACTTATTCAATGAAGGCTGTGCTGAGTGCCTGGGTGGAAACAAACTTCTTCTTTTTTTTTTTTTATGTGCTGAGCAAAATTTATTTTCCAGTGTCATGTGCTGAACCAATCATTTTCATCATGAGTCCAGCTGCATCCCCCCCCCCCTCATGTATTATCTGGTCAGCCCCAAAGGGATACCACTTTAACAGTTTGAGAACACTAATCTGTAAGTTGTCTAACAATACTTGTCAACCACTGAACCTTGACAAGTCTATCGACTAAAACTCAGTTGGTGAGAGGGACTTAGTTAAACCAGGTTTAAAGAAGTTAATACCAGGCGTAACTGTTATAACTATGTTGGTGAAATTGGCCCTTTGTGTCTCCATGCATTCAAGTTGTGCTGAAAGATTTAAGACTTGTCTAAAACTTTATATGAAAACCTAGGGGCGCACTCCTGCAAGACATTCTTTATTATCACGCAAGTTTTCAGAATGGTGACATTGTTTGAATTTGGTGCAATGTGTGAGTTTTTGGCAATTTTCGGCATTCCTAAATCCTGAATCCAAAGTTTATTTGTCTTCGAGTGTATCCATGGTAACATCATAGAATGAGGGGTTGGTATTTTCAGCATTTGCATGTTAGAATTGTTGCAAATCTTATGATTGTTTTGCTTAAGATACTGAATAATTTCATTGAGTTCCATCTTTTGTGATATGACAATGAGATTCCATATTAGGATGACAAACACTGTCTTGTTGTAGATGGTGTCTATACTACTTGGCATCTTTGTTCCACTGCATCTTACATGAAACTTAAAATGTGCTTCAGTCTCCTGCTGTAATTTTTTTATGCAGACAGGAGATTCTAAATATGTATGTATGATAAATGATTTTATGTAGTTGTTTAAACCTGAATGATGTTGCCTTGTAACAAAGCGATTTTTCAATTATTATCTCGTTTTAGAAAAAATATTTTAAAAAAAGAAGTGAAAACCATGTTTTCATAATTCACATATATATACCAAAAAGTATGCCGTACACTTAACATGCTTGAGGAGGAAAGAGTTAGTTAGATATCATGCTTTCTAAAACCAGGTTGTAGATATCATTTATCTACAATCTAATCCCATCATCTGAATGATTGGTTTGCCTGAAACCTTTCTAAACTTATGTGTAATATAATTGAAGGAAACTCATCTTTACAGATGTAGCTGATAGGGCTTAAACATGAGATGCATGCATGTGTGACACTAAGGGTTGTATGTACAAACTGTATCCCTGATCCATTGAATGACATCAAGTTGAACCATAGGGGTGAAATGGACATAAAAAGTTAGACGTGAATGGCAGGCAAACAGTGTGGACAAGGCAAACTATTTGTGAATACCTTTGGGCAGACCAGATGTTGACTGATACTTTCCTTGTCATCTGAAGAATAGATGTGTAACACTGGGAAACCTTCTTTTGTCTATTTGTGTGGTATACCAAATCTGATGTACTGGAAAGATGCATGTCAGGGAAGAAATATTGGTGCCGGTGAAGATTTTTCAATTATTCTTCAACTAATTTAGAAATAGATACACAAATTAGATCCGCTGCTTCCGGTCAGTTAATCTGTTTAAAATTATATCTATGATTTCATGTCATTATAGTCTGTGCTTATCATCCCATTTTCAACTCAAAACTAGATGAGCGCTCGGAGATCGCATACCTCAGCCTGCCTTCAAAGGAAGACTCAGACTGAACTCAACTTTCTAATTCTTGATATCTGTTATCGATCGCAAGTAATTTATACAAAATTAAAATGTGTGTTTGCAATTTAGGTAGAATCCATATTTTTTAAAGGGTGACCATATCAGAGAAACTGTTTTTAAATGGGCCCATTGGAGCAATTTAAAATGGATATGGCAATCCATCTATCTATCAATCTATCAATCTATCAATCTATCTATCTATCTATCTATCTTTCAGTCTATCTGTCTATCTATCTGTCTGTTCGTTAAAGGATTATTTGTCTTTTTTTCCTGCAAAGTATGATAAAGTAAACTGAACTAGCAGCCCAATTGAGTGTACATTTCTACAGTCTGTTGAGCAGTGCATGCAGCACGGTAGAGGCCTAATTTTGACTTTCTTTTACTGCAGTGCCAAAAAAGCTCCAATATTCACCAAAATTTAATCAGGTATTGCGCAGTACAAATTAAAACATCATACCAAAGGAAATGTAAATCCATATTCTTGGCAGGAGTCGATTAACAAACACACAAACCCACAAGCAGAAATCCCAGAAAGTGCCCACCCTCACAATACTCCGCCTGCCCTGCAGGCTGAGTAATTACATGTAGGAATTCAATGACAGAGTAAATGTTTGTTAGTAGTGCTTCATTAGGGTGGCAATTTCAATTTTGAATATCTCCCAAGCAATATTAGATTATTGGCCTGAATTATGGTTCATAATATTATGACTAAATGCTTTGGCAAAAATAAAACTGAAACTAGGTAACATGCATTTTGTACTGTATAATATATAATTTATATTTGATTTTGGCTGAACTATGATTTTTAGTATCCATATATCAGTGGTATTTACTTCTTTAGAAAGTCAGACTACCTTAACATCATAGTTGATTTTTCTTTCATTGACCTTCATACAAACATAAGATAAATCAGATTGTCCTACTTTATGTGTGCTTTTAAACCTTGTGTAGCAGCAAGAGCAATTCTTCACAGACTGCAAATTTGCAATCAATGGCTAATCTAATAATCTGTTCCTGTTGAGTGCTTTTCAACAGAGTTTAATCTTGAAGTCTTCAAAAGTTTTGATGGTCTTGAGTGGAGTTCCCTGAAAGGTTGGAGTGTTGGAGGAGTAAAGGAATATAGTTCAAGAAAGCACATAAAACTTGCCGTTTATCTATGAAACTGAATGTTTTTCTAGGATTACAGAGAGTGTTGCTCTCTCAAAAACCCATGGCCTTTTTGCTTAAGGTGTTGAGTCTCACAAATCTGTTCATTTCTTTGGGCTAAACCAATAATCTCCTCTTTCTATCAATGCTACCAAGAGGATCAAGAATTATTGTTATTGCACTTCTTTGTATTACAAATCATCTTGAAAGAATGAGAAGTTTTAAGTTCATTATAGTTTTCTTTGACAAGGAGGCCTGACAGTCAAACCAGCAGAAAATAAAAATATTATGACATGCAGTCTCCAAACTGTAGGTCATTCTTGAAACTCATGGCAATCTTCAGGACACATATTTGTTTGAATTTTGCAGATTGCAACCAATTCATTTCCAACTAGGCACAATTTCATGTCGTTATTGACTTTTCTCTTGCCAATCAGAAAGTTTATTGATTTTCCGCCCAACTGATCATACCCAAGAGGTTCTTGCATTGCAATATATCAGAGATTTGGTGTGATAATGACAAGTGTGACCTTCCATGCTATTTGTCAGAGCAAGATATTATCAATGGTCAATATCTTTTAGAATTATCTAGTTTAGTATTGGACATTGGTATTGTTTTTGCAATGACTGATTTTTGCAAAAACCAACAAATTTTCTCTTGGGAATGCCAAAATAATGTCTATATTTGAAAATACACTAATGCCATATCCTTTGTGTTACAAGACTTATGCCTACATTCAAACTAAACTGGAAATATGATAATAACCCAAGAAAATGTATTGCAATACAATAATGATAATTATGTCGTGACGCAAAAGTAGGCTTCAATTATTGAAAGATTCATTGCAATAGATTACAAAATTTTCTTCATTTTAGATTTCAGTTACAGTAGACAAAAAACTAGTGCTTACAGAAAAGCTAACTAGAAGCCTTGTGTTTCCCTTTCAAAAAACAACTTCATCATTGGTGAAGCATGCCTCGGATTGCCTCCATACTATCCAATTTATGGTTTATGCAAGCCTTCTACATTTTTTTTGCAAGCCTTCTAATTTATGAACACCAGAAAGCACTGCAGAGGTGTTTATGCCATACTTTAGTTTATCATAAAGGGCTAGGATACAAATACAATTGGCTTCTGACCTTGAGTGGAACAGGCATCAAATACATGTCAAGAGAACATTGTGTTGCTATGTTACTCCAGTGATACATTTTTTCGTTATGGCATTATGTCTTTCTGTCTCAGAGTCGTAACTAGGGGGATTTGAGTAGGGGAGCATCTTGTGTGTAAAATGGAATGGACAGGCTCCACTATAATTCCTATTGCATATTTTAGCATGTGTCAATTGCAATCTTGGGGCACAAACCTGGCCCCTGTACCTCCCAACCCTTAGAACCACCACTGTACTGTCTGTCCATTTACCTGGTATAAAAAATGTACTCTGTTTGACTGTGTCAATCACTCTGTCCGTGCTTTGCATTGCATTCAAGCCATTGCATATACGATATGATAGGCACCAGTGGCTGAATCGTCTTTTATTGCTTGTATTATGCTTTGGTCCTGAGTGTACATGAACATGCAAATTAACAGGATACGTGAATAATCAAATATGCAGTTGTTTATGCTATAGTAATTCAGAAGCATTTTGCAGTGTTATCCATCATTTTCCAGAACTGAGTTATCGAAGAGGAAAACAGTTGTATCAGAGAGTAACTCCAATATGTCCAACATTCTTTGTGTTTGATCATGAATGGATTCACATTGGCTGGAAGCTGGAGAACCTGACTAAGTAAAATATAACCTCACTGTTTGTAGCTACTTTACATGTGACATCACAGTCCAACAGCATAGAAAAGAACTTGAGATTCCACGTAAATATGACAATGACCGTAACATTATTACTTTCAAAGACAATTCTGTCACATAAATACTTCTTTTGTCTTTGATTCAGATTGTCTGATTTGTCAAAACAAATGAAGCAAAGGTACTTTTTGATGTAACATGGTTTGATGCAAATGGTGATTAAAAAATTGCCTTCTAACAAACCAGCCTGCATCCATGTGGATCCATGCTTACCGAAGTAGGAAATTGTGGCAAAACCTGTCTTAATATTCGTGTAAGAGGTAACCAACATCTGGCCCTGCAAAGTAATCAGTACTCAGATTTCATCTCTTTGCCCTGACTGACACTTGAGCACCACGAGGGATCACCTGAGAAACACATTTATGAGAGAGGCACTCGGGGGATATAGATTGCTTGCCTGCGTAGTAAACCAGGTTTCTGAAGGTGTCAATTGAGTCTGCTTTTGATGTTGTTCTTGTTACAAGCAATGCATTTAGTTTCATTCCGTATACATTGAAGGCTACTTCACTTAGTTTCGAAAAAAAGAGCAACTATAAACTTTTATTGATTACATGTTGAATATATATTGCTTTTTGTCAAACTAATTCCTAATGACAATTAAGTTCACCAAATTGACAAACAACAAACATCAATGTAATTTTCTACTGTCTAGCTTAATATAGTCAGTGGCTGAAGGGTAAAACATAATTATCACTGCAGTTCAGCTTGCTGAAGCAGTGATATAGTTTTCCTTGGAAAGAAAACTTACACACTTTGGAAATTTCTTGACAGTGCTGCTTCACACTAAGGTCACTTACAAGGTTCCCCTTTCAATATGTTTCCCAAGATGCCCCATTTCAATGTGTAGGCTTACAAAATGCATTGTCACCAACTTCACTTTTCCATAAATGGGTAAAATAATTGTGATTTTCCCTGAATATTTCTCCACTGTCATTTCTTCCATGGTCCTAATTCCGCCCCCTCCTTTTTCATACACCCCCTCTTACCTCAATCATGAATATAAAGCCCGCCCCTTCTCCAGGACTGCCCAATCAGGGCTGCAAATGGCTCATTACCATAAAGCCTATCACATGGTTTTGTCTACATCAGCACAGGTGGCATGCAGTAGGACTTTATACCGAACTCCACCTGGTGGAAAAATTTGTAAGCAGGTTTGGGACAAAATCTGTGCTGAGAAAAAAAATCTCCAATGTCAATCTATTTCATTACGTTTTCAGCTTTTACATTTTGCTTTCTTTAGACTTAACTGGCACTAAGTTTTTTCATCTATTGTGGCAATAAATGGCAAACTAGGAATTTACTCATTTTTGCTATTTTAGCAATACTTTTTCAAAAATCTGTCTTTTGAGTCAATGACATATATATATCACATAGACCCCTTTTATATAAGTAAATTATGAAATATATTCTATAATATACTTCAGTAGATCACTATAGATAATAAAACACAAGTTTAGATTTTTTTATTTCAATCATTGCATTCTCAGTAAACATTTTTAATTTTAAAAACTAGCATAAACCCATGAAGACATGAATCCTACTATTAATAGTATCAAGCCATATTTTGCAAAAATAAATAAGTTTTATTGTTGGTTACCTGATCACATAAGGGGGAGATCATTTAATAACCGGGGGGGGAGACTTGGACTTGGGAGTTTCTTTGAAATAAATAATTTCTTGCTCAATTTTGGTGAAATAAATAAATAAGTTTTGGCCCTCCACAATCGAAACATGGCAATGCTGCTAGCAAAACTGAAAGACAGAAAGTGTGACACCAACTGAAGAATGCAAGTCAAAACACCAAAGAATTAACTTATAGATGATCTCTCTTGAATTTTTCACACTTCACTACTTTTCTTGATAAACCATTGATTGTATTTCCACTTCCTGGGGGATTCATTATTTTGTTCAGTCAGATTAGTTCGATTTATCAATTAGGCTTCCACAGCTGTGTGTGTCAATTTTGAAACACACACAACTAGTATATTTTAAGCTACCCTTGATACAAGGCTGAATGACAAGAAGCAGCAGTACTTCATTGGCTCTTTCCAAAAAGGCGTGTAAAATAACTGCAGTGAATCACACACTGCAAGCAGTTTGTATGAGAGGCACTGCACCTAATTGCTGCAGCGTATCCCGTACCCATTAGTGCTACCTACGCTTTTCCTATGCCCCTATCATGTTGACCTCTAGTATTTTACAATTTTTTGTCCACATTTTCATATACATTGAGATATTTAGGACAGGAAGAGCGCATTGTTTGTAAGACTGTCTTGGTATTGATGCTTCTTTTGCAAATACTAACATACATTTTGCATTGTACAATATATAGTCCATTTTTTATGTTGGCTGAACTATGCTTTTTAGTATCCATATATCTGTGGTATTCACTTCTTTAGAAACTCAGACTCCCTTAAAATCATAGTTGATTTTGCATCGGCCTTCACATAAGAATCAGGTAGATTAGATTGTCTTACTTTATGTGTGCTTTTAAACCTTATGTAGCAGCAGGAGCAATTCTTCACAGACTGCAAATTTGCAATCAATGGCTAATCTAATCATCTGTTCCTGTTGAGTGCCTTTCAGCATCAACAGAGTCTAATCTTGAAGTCTTCAAAAGTTTTGTTGGTCTTCAGAGTAAAGGAACGCAATTCAAGAAAAGCGCTTTTTTTTAAGGATAACACAGAGTAGTTCTCTCACACACTCATGGCCTTTTTGCTAAAAGTATTTATCTTCACAAATCCTTTCAATAATTTAATTTCTTTGGGCTGAACCAAATATCTTCTCTTTGCTATCAATACTACAGAGAGAATCCAGACATATTGGCATTACACTTCTCTGGATTACAAATTATCTTGAAAGAAGTTTGAAGTTCATTATAGTTTCTATGACAACCAGTTTGAAGTTCATTATAGTTTTCTCTGACAACCAGCAAAAAAGACAAATACCCGTATTATGATGTGCAGTCTCCAAATTCTAGGTCATTCTTGAAACTTGATCATGACAATTTTCTTTCAGGAGACACATTTGTTTGAATTTTGCAGAATGCATCCAAATTCATTTCCAACTCAATTTCATGTCATTATTGATTTTTCTCAAAATTTTTCTTGCCGATAAGAGAGTTTATCGATTTTCCGACCAACTGATCATACCCATGAGGTTCCTGGATTGTAATAAATCAGAGATTTGGTGTGATAATGACATTTTTGACCTTCTGTGCTATTTGTCAGAGCAAGATATTGTAAATGGTCAATATCTTTTAGAATTGTCTGGTTTCGTATAGGACATCGGTAAAATATTGTTTTTGCATTTATTGAATTTAGCAAAAACCTACAAATTTTATCTCAAAAAGCCAGACAAAATACTTTTTATATTTGAAAACACACTTATGCTACATCCTTGTGTAACAGGACATTTACCTTCATTCAAATTAAAATGCACAGCATGATAACTCAGGAAAACGTGTTGTAATACAATAATGATAATTGTGTCGTGATGAAAAGTTGGTTTCAATTATTGAAAGATTCAATGCAATATATTATATGATTTTTCATCTTCTACATTTCCGAATTCAGTTACAGTAGGCGAAAAACGAGTAGTCTCAGAGGAGCACTGGAATGTTTCTTGTGAGGTCATATCCCTATCCCTACCATTTTATTCTGTGTGACTCGTTAGTAGTTTGTGAGGTCATATCCTATACTCGCAATGCCATCATGGAAAGCCATTTAACGTGTCATACCACTCATCAATGCAGTCACATGATACTGAATGAAATATTGACACTTCATTTCAGTGTATTTGATAGGGCATATTGAAAGGTCATTGATGGCCACAATAGTAGAGGAACGTGCCATAGGTTCCGTGACCAATTTCTCCGACTCAATTTTTCGATGCAAATTCTGTTAGATGGGTTCAAAATAAGAAAATTTAGCGAGGGTACCCCTCTCAAAAGTTCGGGCTAACTCCACCAGCGGCCATTTTCAAAAATGGCCGCCAAAATTCAAAATTTGCCATAATTCCACTTCTATGTGGCCTAGAGATTCAAATTTTGGGTCAAAATATAGGTTTAAAGGGTCAAGAAACCCAATAAACATATTCCTAAAGGTGTCTGCCCAACCTTATTGGTCATAATCTAATATGGCAGCCAAAATGGCTGACGAAAATGGGTAACTCACAATTCCTGTATCATAAGCTCAAAATATGGAGTTGGACCTTCATACAATATGTTTACATACCTCTGAGAAGTCAAATATTGTGATTAATGATTTTTGTATTCAACCCCTATGGTTCCATATCCAATATGGCCACCAAAATGGCCATTCAAAATGCCCTAGATCTCACTTTTATTACAACGAAGCCAATATTTGGTCTTTTATTTGGTGAAAACATCAATATATGTACTTTAATTGTCCAAAACAACTGACTAATAACAATTCATAAGATTTACACACAAATCTGTTCTAATAGTCCAATATGACTGCCAAAATGGCTGCCCAAATTACTGAAAATATATCACAATTTTACATAATTAACTGGTCTAAATTGGTAATCTTGGCATTAATATAAATGTTTTTAATTGCCAAAGAGATCTATTATCAGTATTTGACAAATGAACACACTACCTTATGGTTAGAAATCCAATGAGGCTGCCAAAATGCCTCCCAGTAGGTTCAAATGTGAATTTTTATCATTATTATTACGTTTATTTGTAGTAATGTGGGACTTTCTATGAATTTCATTTAAATTATCAATATAGATTGTTAGCACTTAATTGATTGGCAGAATTTAAGGCTTCTGCCATAGTTAAATGCAACTGGACTTTCCATTTGCAATAAAGATTACTTTTTTAATAGCAATTCAAAGGTCATTTCATCAGTTGAATAACATCTACCTTTGCCACCTTTGCATGTAGTCTCAGAATGCATCCCTGAAGCACTGCTGATCAGATACTGACCTCTGATCCATCTGTCAGGTAGTAGTCTGCCTGTACTTTAACGTAGGCTGTATTATAGTATTTATAAGAATTTTTTTTTTTTTATCGATGGGTGCTAGGCCATGATGTGTCTTGTAGTGAAAGTTTACTGCAAAACTATTACGGAGTAATACTAATTTCACTCATGGGGAATTGGAGAATGTAATATCAACCTTACTGCATGATGAGAACCGAATATGTCCTCCACTAGACCGAGGTCACAGTCTTCACGTTGCTGTAGGCAACGTAGACTGAGGACATTGCATTTGCTGAGCTCTCTTGAAAATCATTGGAAACAAAAAGTGATGAAAACAAACAATCAAACATGAACACAAACAGAAAACAGCAATCTGCAAACAGAAAGCAACATAAGCGGTGATCTTGTTTTGTCTCCAGTCCTGAGGTGTTTTCAACACAAAGAACAGTCAAGATATTTAAAAAGTGGGAGGGAACATTTATTTCTGGATGTCACTTTAAAAAATATCAGAATATGTGGCAGTTTTCATCAATTTATCAATCTGTCAGCGTATCGATCAGGATTTACGATTGAGACGTATTTCGGGGAATTTAATTTCTTGAACTACACTGAGCGACATTAAAAAACGCAACATCGCAAAATGGCTCAAAAATGGTACTATCTCAGAATATATCAAGATGAAATTTTGCACACACTTAGCAGTTGCCATTAGGTGCATTCATGAAAATTTTCAGATTTCTGTGTGCAAAACTGTCGTGTCAAATTAAATCGTCATAGATACTGTCGAAAATACAAGTCACAAAATTTCAAGATCCTCTGATCATTAATTTCAACAACCTTGCAGTTCTTTCCATAACATTTTTGATTTGTCAGGAAAGTTTACAATTTTACTTGCTTGATGGGATTAAAAAAAAGTAATATTTGACCGAACCAAAATTACAGATGATGAAATTAATAAAATTTTAGTGTCAATGCTGGCCTGCCCCCTACAGGAGCTTTTTGCTAAAATATTCAAAAAATAAGTTTTATTCAGATTTTTAGAGTTTTGTTATGTAATCATTGTCTGTGTTTCCATCCTGTCAAGAGGCCTGCAAACTTCATTCAATCTAAATGTGATCTGAATTTGTCAAATGTGGTCTGAGTCAATCACTGTTCACCAAAGTGTGTTTGGAATCAATCAATTAGATCATACATGCAATGCTTGACTGAGTATGATTGACTGCTGAATGTAATAGTCCAATGCCATTATTTGGAAAACAATAGACATAGAAACTGAAATAGCAAATTATGAACAACAAAATGATTAACAGCTATCAGTTTTGCAAAGCCTCCCTCTCTTCAGTCTGAAACTCCTTTGAATTTTTAGTGGTAAATTGTAGAAAATAGGCTGATTTTGACACTTTAAAGTACAGGAAAGTTCTGAAAATCGCACACAATACATTTTAAACCATTTCCTATCAGCCCATACCTTTATTTTTGATGGGAATAGGCCCTAAACTGCCGCGACACGCTCCTTGTCGGAAGTTATAGTTCTCAACCTGTCTTTTGTCTCCCATCCTTCTCAGCTACACTGAGAAGGTGGGTCTTCCTATCTAGTCCTCCACATAAACCAACAAAGAATGAGATTCCTATAGTTCTGTTATGAATAGACATGTCAGGTATCTTGGAATCCAAGTCACCACATACAAACAAAAACTTCACAAATATATATATTAGCCAACCTGCATGCCACGAATCCTGTTTTAATTATTGCTGCTAACGGCCAATTTGAAGTGAAATTCTTATTAGCAAGTTGCCCTAAAAATTGGAATATTTAGCTAAATGTACTACTTACGCTGGTATTGTCGAAGATCGGCAACATAGTAGTTTCAAACACACTCCTACCTGAATATTTTAATGGCAAATTAAATCAAAATGATAATATATTAAGGCAAATACAAATTTCAAAAGTTCAAATTATGGAAGAAAAATCTCTTTTATGTACAATCTTGTACCAAACTGAGAGAAAAATCTGTAAATTATGAAATATATAAATTCCCAGACTGGACTTCCGGCAAATCGGAGCCTGTTAGTGTAAAAGCATTGTAAAACAGAAAAATAAAACAGGACATTAGGACATTGTTGACAAGAACAGATTCTTTTGAGGACTCTTCAGCTATGGTCATATATCTAAAACATGATAGCCACCTGATATATTATAAGCAACCACTATCCTTGCAGTCATTGAGAACAGGATGGTTGTAAGTCCTGCAATGTTGCTAGCAACATATGACAAGTGTTTTCAGATTGTGCAAATATTTCTGTAACTAATCCCCAGTCTCCCAGTCAGCAAGCCCTTCCAGAAATTTAGACTTAAATTTTAAAATAACTGAGTTTGCTCCCAAAAAATTCCCTGACAACCTGCACATATGTTTAAGTCTAATAAGATGTTGCTACACACATTGCAACCATCCTCTACTGACAACATATTACATGCATCTTTTACAAGGATATAATTGGCTACTTAAATATATTTATCAAGGGGCTGTAGCTACAGCAAAGCCAACAACCTATACCATTTCCAATGACGACAAGCTACAGTCTCTTATACAATCAGGTTTCAGATATAACCATTGCTGAATGGTCATTGAAAGAATCATGTTAACAATATCCTAAAATGTTTCCTGTTTTACAATGATTTACAAACAGCTATTATTAACTGGAAGCCAAATCAGAGAATTTGAATTTGATGTTAATTTCAACTGTTTTGTCTCTCCAATTGGTACAGCAGTCACATGTCCAGAAAAGTGATCTTCCTCCCAAACATGAACTTTTTAACTGTGGTATTAGCCTCACATATCAAGTTGGAGCGTATTGGGATTTGAAACTTTGGCATTACTATTCTTTGACAGTAGCAGCCTCAATAATTCGTTATAATCTTTCACTTGAAAAGATGTTTTTACAACCCACAAATTGATGATTTGTTTGTATGCATTGACAGAATTAGACCTTCAGGAATCTCTTCGTTCTTTGTTGGTTTATGTGGAGGACATATTCAGTTCTCATCATGCAGTAAGGTTGATATTACATTCTCAAATTCCCTATGAGTGATATTACTGTTACTTAATAGTTTTACAGTGACTTTTACTACAAGACACTTCATAGCCTAGCACTCAAGGACCAAAAATACAACAAATTGTTATAAATACAATAATACAGCCTATGTTAAGTACAGGCAGACTACTACCTGACAGATGACAGAGAGGTCAGTAGCTGATCAGCCGTGCTTCGGGGATGCATTCTGAGACCGCAAAGGTAGATGTTATTCAACCGATGACATGAGCCTTTGAATTGCTATTTAAAAAAAAGTAATCTTTATTGCAAATGGGCAGTCCGATTGCATTTAACAATGAGAGAAGCTTTAAATTTTGCCAATCAATTAAGTGCATACAATCTGTAATATTTTAACAATTTAAATGAAATTCATAGACCATTTCACATTGATATTTAGTAAACATGACAATAATAAATTGTGATAAAAATTCACATTTGAACCTTCTTGGGAGACCTTTTGGCAGCATAATTGGATCTCTAACCATAAGGTAGTGTGTTCATTTGTCAAATACTGATAACAGAACTCTTTGGCAATTAAAAACATTTATATTAACGCCAAGATTACCAATTTAGACCAATTAATTATGTAAAATTGTGATATATTATCAGTAATTTGGGCAGCCATTTTGGCAGTCATATTGGACTATTAGAACAGATTTGTGTGTAAATCTTATGAATTGTTATTAGTCAGTTGTTTTGGACAATAAAAGTACATATATTGATGTTTTCACCAAATAAAAGACCAAATATTGGCTTCGTTGTAATAAAAGTGAGATTTAGGGCATTTTGAATGGCCATTTTGGTGGCCATATTGGATATGGAACCATAGGGGTTGAATACAAAAATCATTAATCACAATATTTGACTTCTCAGAGGTATGTAAACATATTGTATGAAGGTCCAACTCCATATTTTGAGCTTATGATACAGGAATTGTGAGTTACCCATTTTCGTCAGCCATTTTGGCTGCCATATTAGATTATGACCAATAAGGTTGGGCAGACACCTTTAGGAATATGTTTATTGAGTTTCTTGGCCCTTAAAACCTATATTTTGACCCAAAATTTGAAACTCCAAGCCAA
The DNA here is from genome assembly GCA_026936325.1 of Platynereis dumerilii. Lineage (NCBI taxonomy): Eukaryota > Metazoa > Annelida > Polychaeta > Phyllodocida > Nereididae > Platynereis > Platynereis dumerilii. Next base: position 222,907 of record JAPTHN010000028.1, read on the forward strand.
ATAGAAGTGGAATTATGGCAAATTTTGAATTTTGGCTGGTGGAGTTAGCCCGAACTTTTGAGAGGGGTACCCTCGCTAAATTTTCTTATTTTGAACCCATCTAACAGAATTTGCATCGAAAAATTGAGTCGGAGAAATTGGTCATGGAACCTATGGCACTTCCTCTACTACAAACAGTGTTTCTGTAAGCACTCGTATTTCGTCTACTGTAATTGTTTGTACCAAATGCTTGCTTATATTGGACTAATGGGCCTATACATCACATTTAATTAGAAAAGGCATCATTTTGAATATGCTCTGGCAAGTGTTTAGACTCTCACATGATGAGTATGATCAAACGTAATTTCTTCTCTACTGTATAAATTATACTCCTCATGGGTGTCTCCACCTTGTGTGGCATGTGAAAACTTTTGTCACACTTTCAGTCACACAATACAAACAGGGTGAAGTGAAATATCCAAAGATTTATGAGCATCAAACACAAATATATTCTTTGCCTTGTCCATCTATTTTCATCGCACACAATTTTAATGTCACATAGTGTACAGGAGAAATGACGGTTGATCATTTTGAGCGACCTTTGCATATATAACTGGCCTCAGCTCATGCTACATTTAACGGTTTTGTGCACACTGTGTGCCTTGAGTATACAAGAAACATTTCAAAATAAATTAACTTACCATGAATTTAAACTGAAAAAAAAGTGAAAAGAACAAAGCTTGTGATTCCCTTAAAAGAATCGTTATTGGTGAAACATGCCTTATTTACATACTATCCACTTTATGGTTTATGCAAAGCCAGAATGTATCTTCTGTGCTACAACAAGCCTTTCACGCTTATGAACATTAGCAAGCTCTGTAGAGGTGCTTATGCCACACTTAATTTTGTCATAAAAGGCTACGATATGAATACAATTGGCTTCTGGACTTGAGGGGAACAGGCATCAAATACAGAACATGGTGTGAATTTGCAATTCCTGTACAATATGTAATACATTTTTCGTTATGGCATTATGCCTTTCTATCTGTGTGTCGTAACTAGGGGGACTGTAGTAGGGAATCATCTGGGAGGGTGGGGGGGGGTTACAAAATTGTTTGGAGAGGCACTACTATAATTACTTCTTGAATATTGTAGCATGCGTAAATATGGGGCATCTCAGGGAACAATCCTGCCCCCCCCCCTTACCTCCCCAACCTTAGAACTGCTGCTGTTCTGTCTACCCATTTAACAGTTATTTTCTCTGTTTGACAGTAACAATAACTTTGTCAAGGTTTTGCATATTGCATTCCGGCCATTGCATTTACGATATGATAGTAGGCACCAGTGCCCGAATTGTCCTTTATTGTAATACTATTATGTGTTTGTCCTGAGTGTATATGCAAAGTGAGTGTAATAAACATGATATGTGAAGGATCAAAAATGCAGTGTTCATACTGTAGTAGTCATTCAGAAACATTTTGCAGTGTTATCTATCACTTTGTAGAAGTAATCGAAGAGGAAGCCAGTTGTATCAGGGAGTAAACTCATATATATCAGACATTCTTTGTGTTTCATCACGAATGGATTCACATTGGCTAGAAGCTGGGGAAACCAACCAAGTATAAAATGACCTCTCAGTTTGTAGTTATTTTACGTATTCAACTGCCATTACAGTTCAACAGCATTGAGAAGATTCCACGTAAATATGACAAAGACGGTAACATTATTCGTTCAAACAACTTTTCCTCACATTAATACTTCTTTTGTCTTTCATTCAGGTAGTATAATTTATAAAAACAAATAAAGAAAATGTGCCTATCGATGTGACATGTTTTGATGCAAATGGTGAGGAAATAAATTGCCTTCCAGCAAACCTGTTAGCGAAAAAATCATGTGGATCACTGCTTACCGAAGGTAGTCATTTTGGCAAAACCTCTCTTAATATTCGTGTAAGAGGTAACCAACATCTGGCCCTGCAAAGTAATCAGTAATCAGATTTCATCTCTTTGCCCCGGCAGACACTTGAGCACCACAAGGGATCACCTGAGAAACATATTTATGAGAGAGGCACTTGGGGAACATAGATTGTCAGTCTGTGTAGTAAACCAGATATCTGAAGGTTTCAATGAGTCTGCTTTCGATGTTGTTCTTGTTAAAAGCAATTCATTCAGTTTAATTCCATACATCATACTTTTTGCTTTTGAAAAAAAAGATAGACATGGTTAGGGCAGTGCAGCCCTCTAAGCCCAGCTCTGGGTGCTCACGAGAGTTGATTGATGAGATGGGAGAGAGAGTGGGAGTCCTCAACATGTTACACATTTACCCCATGTGAGGGATTTTTTTACTTGCCCAGCATAGACACTGATACAAGGGGCCGCCAATTTAATGTCTCATCCAAACGACATCCAGCTGGGATTTTGCTCATGAAGGTACACCGAAAATTTTGAGTTCCCCACCCGGGATTCGAACCCATGCAGGCAAACACGTTTAGCGAAGCAGGCGGGAACTTTAACCTCTTGGCCACCCGGCTGCCAAAATAAAACAGCTGTAAACTAAAATTGGTTATATGTTTGAGCATTAAATTACATTTAGCTTTATCAAAATAATTCCCGGTGACATTTGAGTTCACCAAATTGAAAGACAGCAAACATCAATGCGATTGTCTTGCTTTATACAGTGAATGGCTGTATGGTGAAACATTTTACAATTTTCTATTTACTTTTTCATCAAATCAAGATACTTGGAACAGGAAAAGCACATTGTTTGTAAGAATGTCTTGATATTGATGTTCTTCCCCAAACACACAGTACCTGGATATAGACATGTAATTCCAATCAATTACAATTTCTTGTGAGAAAAAAAATTCACACAACATTTAAATGACTATTAAGGGAGGGAGATTGCTCTGGCATTGCTGAATTTCTGCAATTAAGCTTATTGCAAAGATTAGCCAGATTGTTGTTTTCAAGACTTTACACATCAAATCTCTCCTTTCATTCATGAAGCATGAAATAAATGATTTGACTTACAGTAGTATTATAGTCCATGCAAGTATCCTGTGTGCCTGGTAATACAATTGCATCACAAATGTGTTTAATTCCTATTGTCAATATTGGAACAGGAAGAAAACATTGTTTTGTTAAGGAGACAATCAAGATAATGATGCTTCTGCTGGTAAACACTTATTACCTGGGGATAGACATGTAATTCCAATCAGTCCATGTCATTCCTATTTCCTATGAATTAGGGGAAATCACACAGGTTTTAAATGGGCTATTACGGAAAGCAAGTTACTCTAGCTTAGTCCTCTCGCCAAGAAATACTACAGTTAAGCTCATTACAAGGGGCCTTTGATTATTTCAGCAATAGCAATTAGATTTTTATTGCTTTTGACAGACGTTGAAAGGCCAAGAGGCTTTAAATAATCTTTAAATCATAACGCTAACGTTGTGTAATGATTTCTGAGAGTCTGGTCTATGGTTTTCATAATTTAAGATTTCAGTATAAATTTAATTGATGAATGTGATTGTGAAAGGATATCATACAAATCAGTATTCAATTTATCAGTGATATTTGATGATTTGCTACCATGGTAAGCACCTTTCACTGGCAAACTGTGTTCATGTGCATTAAGAATGTTATGCTGGTCATCGGATTAAAAATTTTTGTTTTTGAACATTGGCGCATGTCTTAAATCTTTCTCATCACATTAAAAGTTTCTCAGAGGAGAAGGAAAACAATGTTTCGGGAAAACTCCAAACTTAAGGAGGCTACTACAACTTTTGGATTATCGCAAGAGAAAAATCTCCAATCTAATTCTTATGTAAATCAACAGTGCTGTCTGTTTTAAGGTGCTTATGAGACACAAAGTGCCTCTTTGAAAAGCGAGCGTCAACTTTACGCAAATAATCAAACAGTGCAAAAAACCTAATTTAAAGTTAAGTAAGGGGATTGAGCAAGCATGATGGTGTTGATTAATTTTTTTAATAATATGCTTCAACTCTTCACAAGTGTGATACCCCTAATGCAAAGCTATGCACTGTGTACTAACCAAGTGACCTAATTAAGGATTTTTTTTTAACATTTTGCTAGTTCTCATATATAGAGCAAACAACAAACTTTGCATTATAGCCAGTATGCTGTCTTACATCACAAGTAATAGACATAACAATTTTGACATCAATCAGTTAAGTTTTCTGGGAGATTAGACAGTTTTAGTAAATTTAGTGCATTATTACTAGAATCCCAAAATTTTTTGATTGTTGAATATTTAACACTTGTAATTTCACATCAGGATGTCTAATACAAAAATACAGCATACTGGCTATGTTATGTTTTAATTGAATTAGTTTCTTGTCTAAAACTTAAGATTTTATGATAAACTAGGTCGCTTCGCATAGAGCAAACGGTACACAGTGTTAAGTAAGAGCATATTTCCAGGTTTCGGGTTTGTAGTTGTCACTATTGTAAAAAATACAATTTGCAGTTTCATCCTCACACACCAATCATTTGATTAAGGAATTTTCAATGAAATACCATTATGTTCACTCTCAGCTATACTTCGATTGAGAGCTGTCATATGGGGTGTTTCTGGCATAAAAATCGAAATGAAATAAAATGTGTCTATGTCTATCATATCTATTTCTTTATTGTGTAATAAACCAAACTGACCTTCCAACAGACATTCGGACTGTGTCTGTTAGGATAGATGCCAAGCTCACAATACACTCAGTATGAATATCGTATCTTGAAATGTAGCAGTATTTTATTTTTGATATAGTCACCTCTCAAGCTCACATAATCAAATGTTTCCTTGGAGTAACCACACATGGCGTCAGGGAGTGCCAATTTCCTCAGAGATGAAATGAGCATTAAAGAGCATGTTTAAAGACAAAGAAGTGCAAATTTTCTTGTCCCTTTAGAGATATTGTACATATATTGACATACCTTTACTAGTTGTGTCCTTGTTCAAGCCAGAGTATTTTGCAGTATATCAGAAACATTTTTTGGGATTGGCCATAGTAGAGCAGGTAACTTGAATCGACCACCTGGTTCCATACCTAGTCTGGGCAAATCATGATGTTTCATTCTAAGCAACACATGCAAGTGGCAAGTGGTTGCTGTCTGATTTGATCTCAATACTTTTTTCAAACAAATTCATGCAATATAACATTTCTGATTTGACATATTCACAAAAGATATAGCTAAATGGATGATTGTATACTTTTTTTGATTGCTTTAGAATGTTATCAAATACTATCCAGATTGAAAAGGATATTTCGTGAACATATATCGTGCCCGAAGTTGCAAACTGATATATTGAAAATTATTTTTACAGTAATTTCCCATTAAAACTTTCACAAACTGTATGAGTAAATTAACAAATCTCATAACCAAGATTATTCAACACTGGCTAGATATTTGTCGACCCATGCCCCATAACCAAAGTAGATTTTAATTCTGGAAGCACTGCATGGCAAATCCTGGAAATTACAGGCAATCATGGGTAAATCAAACAGCCATTAACTTCATTAGCATCTTCGTATTTAAACCAAACTCACGCCATATTTTAGTCGGTTGTCAGATCTGTGAGCATCTCACACACACAATTTGGACCCTGGAATGCTCTTGCCAAAACCATATTCTATGCCAAGTAATGAATGCAAACCTTTTTCATGCTCATTTATACTATTGTGTAAGAAACTTCCGTACATGTATTTCCAGAGCACTTTTGGTGCATGCTTGATAGTCTTCATGCTCCCACCATTTTTATTACTTACCTGCCATTCCAGGGTCATCAAGCATGGTGTTAATTTGTTAATTGAATGCTACTATGTACCTGGAGTTCTTAATCTGTCATTTTCAGGGTAAGCCAAAAAATGTATAGTAACTGGAGGAGACAAGAAGGAGCCCGACAAAATAAACAGTATGTTCTTTTTTTCCATTAGTTGCATTACAAAATTTACATATTTGAAGGTGTGATGCATACTATTAGACAGATTTATTATTTATTGGATTTTAATTGCCTGGATTTTTTATTAACTCGTGAATTATTTGACCTTGGAAATGGCATGAGCAAGTTAACTGATAATATTATGCATGCCTGTGTTCTACTACATGTACCTACAATATAAAACATGCACAGGCTTAAAAACGTGTCCTGGGAATTGAAGTACACAGGCAGATACACTTGTACCAAATCTTCAATTCAGTATGAAGTGATTGGTTGAATGGATGCAGACTGTGAAAACCATAGAAAATTCTTCACTTGGATGGAATTATATTTTGACTCCACTTTAACGCTGGCAAATGATGCATCTAACAGCCCCTTTGTGACTGAACATATTTCCATAGATTTGCATTATTGCTTAGTGTCTGTTGGACCCACTTACTTGGATCTGATCAAATCCACAGATGCCTCACTTGGTTCAAAACTACATTTGCATCTTCTGCCAACCAGATGACTATGAAGTCCACTCATTGTAAACACCATGAATATTATATTACCACTGCAGTGAGTGTAGTTGTCCTACTGCTCTGGTAAAGTGTTAGCAGGACTACAGTCGTAATTTTTCAAATATGGGATATGTTAAGGGACTGTTATCATTTGAATTCTGCATGCCACTTTTCCGCACCCTGCCGCAACTAGTCTTCAATCCAAATGATGAATGTGGGTTACATTACTTAGTTTGCAATTATATGTCCAGAAAATTGTGCATGAGTGCATGACAAGTAATTTCCCACAATTTCCTTTAGAAAATTATAGTGGGTAGCATAACCAACACAACTACTTTATCGCTGTCACAATCAGTGATATATGATAAGGCCACAATCTCTTGTGTACAATCAGCATAGCACAAGACGATGGCTTTCCCCAAAAGCAGGAAAACCTGTAAAAACTGGTGTGCACAAGAAAGTGTGTCGTGTTCCAATGGGAAATGAAACCATTTGCTTTGTCGCAATGTGATACCAGAAAGATCTCACATAGAAAGTATGCGTATATCTGACAGAGGTAAGATTGCCATTTCCTCCTTACCTCGATGATTTTAAAGCTAACAATATGCACTTTCTATATTTGCCATTAGTTTGTAAAAAGCTCTATGTCTAACAATGTTGGATAAAAACCAGCCATGTATGGCAATAACAATGTCACTTATTGATGATTATAATGATGATATAAATAATTACTAGATTTCATCTTGAGACATAACATTTGTAATTCCTAATCTGAAAGATATTTTTATCTAATGAGTTTATTTAATAATTAAGTGAATCAGTTGTTACAAAAGCACAGAACATCGATGCGTCAGCTAACCATACAGGCACATTGTCCTTTTATTTAGATATAATATTGCTTTAAAAAAAAAATTATTGTGTATTATTCTAACACTCCTAATAGCAGATGAGAATAACTTCATAGGGAAAGCAACTTTCCAGAAGAATTAATACGAGCGGCGAAGAGCGATGAGAATGAAAAATCATTGAAATGGAAATGTGTGACACATATTGCCTCAAAGATATTGCATTTATGAATGATATCAGAACACATTGCAATGCTTAGGGTAATATATCACTTGGGTGCAAATTGTAAGCAATAACATTTGAAGATGGGCGAATAAGCAATGACAAAACTTCGGATGTGTCAGGCTGCTGCATTGCTACAGTGACTGCTAACTTATTTGCCATTCCTAAGATGGCATAGTGCTCAGTACCTTTATTGCTGTGTTTTGTCTTTACAACTATATGATCAGGTAAACAGAAAATGGACATGCCTGCTGTATGCTGTAGCAGGATGCTTGTGCACTATAAATCTGCAGATTTATTTCTGACTCTTGAAACCCGTGTCTGTCGGGAAATCCATTAAATAGTCATTTGTTAATATCTTAGCCTTGATTGACATTTTGTCAATTAAATGGGAAAAGCAAAAACTAAACAATGTCGATGTCATTGGCAACTCAGGTACAAGGATAAAAATGTTGAAGGTAGGCAAATGATTGAGTCTGACATACTTAAAAAGACTGTTAAAATTAAAAGTATGTACTTATATCATTACGAGTTATTGTACACATAGCAATAACTTAGATAGAAATCTTTACATCATTCTGTGTTTATATACAGACTAATTAGGACAAGAGGAGAACACAGCAATGCTATGAAGGATGAAACTGCTGTCCAACATACTTTGCAAGTCCAGGTGACCTACCAGAGTTGGAACCAACCCCAAACGACTGGCAACCCAGTGCCTACCAACTTAACTAACCCTCTCCCTCTATTTTCTATTACATGAAAGGCAAATGTAGTAGAACTTTTGTGAGAACATCTTGTCTTTTGGGGATCTTGCGCATATCCTTGGAGGTTACAAGGGTGTCTAGATGGTATCATATTCTGAAACTGATAGTTTCCTCAGGGACTCAGCACACAATCTTTTTGCACGCCATTTCTGCAGCTTGCCAAGCCTCAGGGAAAATACATTGATTTTTTTTTGGATAATTTATTATTTCAGATTCTGGTCTTGTCATACATCAGGTTGCAGTTGTAATAAGCGACACAGCAATGTTTTGGATTTCAGATATAGGTGTATTTGAGAACGGTCAAAGAAAGTCATTGGAATTTAGAAATCCTTTCTTGTTATGGCCTTCCAAGACAAACTGTGCATAAACAAAAGTGTCAGAAGATCATAATATGATACAATATAGACACTGAATAAAACATTAAAATCTTTCAGATTTATGATTCTGAATGGTTTTGGATGTGGTAGAGATCATGTAAAGAAATTGCTTTTTTTTTCAAAAATGTTATCCTTACCATCAATCATTTCCACAATACTTTATTATATCCAGGATATGAGTGAAGACTGCACACAAAAAGGATATGATCATAAATCATTAGTGGCCAATTTAATGCATAGTTGGTATGCATTGCAGCTACTTCATTTATGAAAGATATCTTAGCACACAGTAAAATTTGTTGGACAATTCATCATCTCTGTGCAAGTTACAAGCAATAACTTTTGTGGTGCTGAGCAGAGAAGACAGTAGGCCTACTTCTACCATTAAGTTTTTCAATATCATGACTTTCATCTCTTATTCAGTGTTAGAATCTTTTTTCACCATGGCATTATTCAAATAAGTGATGAGTCACTTATTATTTCATGGTGATAAATAACATTGTTAATGAACCATTGAAAAAGGTTATCTGATCAGATTTTAAAATTGCAAAGGATAAAGAATGTTATAGATATTTTCACAAAATTGGAGAATGTGAACATGCTCTCATCTAAGCATCAGCCACATCAGTTGCTGATAAACCGGTGAAGTAATAATCACAAGTATCAAAGACATTCGATCACCGAAAACTATAAAATGTTATTGGAAATAAAGTTCAGCAATTTTAAATGACTAACACACTAAAGAAAACAGAGAGTCAAAACAAAAGCGCAGGGGAAAGAAATCATTTGATCCAAACACTCGTTGCATTTGGACAGTCATGACTTTTACTCTAGGTAGCACTATATAGTTATACTGACCATAAATGAAAACAAGTTAATGTTTAGTTAGGAACCAACTATATCTACATTTCCAATTTATTTTCATATTTGTACCAATTTATATTACCTGTTTTGTCAAAAGGTATGTTACATACTACCTTAACAGACTTTTTTCATGTGCATACATTTTGCAATGAAGCATTGAAATATACAGTGTATAAGATTCTTAGATGCTCATCGTGTGTGAGACTGAGATGTATTTCTGTTTTCTGCCTATGAGACCTGAAACTTTCTCAAATGAATTGTGTCAAAGACAGCCGAGATTGCAGGTATTGAACCGTAAGGAGTAGGTGCACTCAGCATCCATCAGTGAGTATTATCTTATATTTGCTTAGATACATGGTCTGCAACATTGTTGATATAAGTCTGTAGGACTGATTCATCCTCTTCCTTCATTTACATGTTTCAAACTTTCATTCGTCTAGTCCAATAGACAGGTTCGGCTGAACTTAAAAACTGTCAAACCCAATGTCTAATTTTGCTTACTTCATTATACTGTTTGACAAATAATGATGTCCCAAGAAGAAAGAGGGACTGATATTTTGGTACATTTTTCTGAAATTTGATTACATTGTCAAGGTGGACAATTCATGATAATATGCCATGGATACTGACTAAATGCTTGAAGTCTTTTAAAAAAGGTAGATGAATATTATTTTGGTTATTTGGGGTATCTACCCGGTATCATATCATGACGCCAATTGTCTCTCAAGTTACATCTCATTCTTGTTATGCACAGTTTAGAATGATGGTCTGACTTGGTGTGCCTGATAGTATATCAGGTTTCTGGGTGTGAGACCTGATACATTCTAAGATGAATTTATGCTGTTGACAGCAGAGATTGAAGGTATTGAACCATAAGGAGTAGATGCACTCGGCATCCGTCACTCTGTCTAAGACTGTCTTACCTTACTTTTGGGATAAACGCTATGTGAGATTGTATGACATGTACCCAGTATAAAACTCCGTGAATACGTTTCTTATTTGTCATTCAAGTGAAATGTGCAAACAATGTCATTTTCCCTGGATCATTTTTGAAATTGGATGAAATGTAATGAGCATTGACCATGGTTCTCTTTCTTTTAGAGTCATTCTTGAAGCAAGTTTTTCAAACCGCAAAATGTAATAATCGCAGGAACCTGGTTTGATTCTCAATGACCCCCTCGCGTCACAAAGAGTAGCCATTTATCCCTGCTGCTGATTACATACTTGTGAATACAGCACATCTTGGGAGGAAGATGAAAGGCTGTGATATATTATGTTTCTCCCTGTAATTCTCTTCAGGAAATTACAGGAAATAGGTTTTTTACATCTTCAGAATAGATGCTTGGATAAATGTGCTGAAACTAAATCCATCAATCTTGCAGTTCTCATTTGCTTTCAGCGGCAATTTACTGCTATCATGTTCTTGTTGCTTTATTCTTTTTGATTGAAAGAAGCGACAATCATGTTTAGCTGTTCTAGCCTTTGCAATGAAAATATTTTACCAAACAATAGCAACGAGCTAATCAAATGGTGCAGCAACTAAAGCAAGTCATGCAGTGGGATATCTGGCCATTTACGATCATTGGTTTCATTGCATGTAATTCATAAATATACATAAAAATAGATATGATTATACATAAATAAAGGAGAGAGAGATGATGCTAATCACCGGAATGTTGTTATCTATCTCCATTTTTGGGATTTGACTCTCCATTTACTGAAGACAATATTAGTCACCTTGAATTACATGAAGCATTTGCTAATGCCAGGCATTAGATTTCTACTTATCAGATCTTGTTGCCCCTTCACAAGTTTTTAAAATGATCTGATAAGGAAAAGCGTTCTGAATTTTTGGATTGACAGATACTGGGTGTAAGGTTAGCATGACTCCCGAGTTCCACCACATGAAAAGTTTCCCTGAAGCGCACAATGATACCATTCAATTACTTTTAAAACTAGAAACTTGAACATTCCTATCTCAATTTTTTGTTTAGCAAAAAGATTACATAGAAATATTTATTATTTGAACTATCTATAGCTATACCCTTTGTTACATTTTTAACAATAAGGTTAGGAGAGCACTGCTACAAGAGCACTGACATAAACAGGCCATTTAGGAGACAACCTCTGGACATGGCCAGAGTGCGGTTTGAACCAATATCCATTGGGTAGTGTATTACACTGGACATGTACACTTGTTCATGCACATTGTATATTTGGGAAAGAAGGTTTTTTCAAACATCTTTTATCAATCATCATTATAATCAACCATTTACTCAACACTAAAATTAACAAGATCTACCTAGCTCTGCTAGAGAAAAAGTAATATAAGCTATAAGAAATCAAAATGATCTTAGTCGAATTGTGTCTGTATCAATATCACTAGTTGAAAGCCAGATTTGTAAGTTGGATTTTCTGTTTTCGTCACCTATGTAACCATAAAAGCAGATTTACATCACAACCAAAGTAACATCAATCCAGAAACATTACAAAAGAAAAACATATATTCTTAATATACTCTAGGGTAAATAATAATTAACGCCCCTATAGAGAGTATTTTTCAGTGAGGGATTGGATGTGCATATCATATCAAAGGTAATAACGAAACTATTTCCTAGCGTCAATCGCAACTCAAGCTCGGTCGTCAGGCAACTTGTAATTTCCTATTTCCACAATAATTGGGCAAGCCAGACATGGCAATGTATCTATTGCCACAAATACGGCTACTCTTTCTTGTTGTTGCAAGCCGGTAGACCACCTGTGGTCATGTCATGGACACATATGTGAGATACATAACAGATCTGATTGGATTTTTTAGCCATTGGATGACATGTAAGACAGCTTTTCTTTCAGGAGGATTAAAGTAAGTTTTACATTTTTGTTTGATGTTATAAAATATGCACATTTTTCTATTCTATTTGACAAGTAGCTGCCTTTTGTTCAGGTAGCTGAGTTTCCCAACACTCGCTGTGAGATATATGTTCCATGCGTCAACCAATCTCTAAAATGCCAATCTCTAAATATCTCAAATAGTCAAAGAGACTTGATTTAGATATTGGCAAAGAATTATTCATGCCCATCTCTGCAATTATCGCTCATGGATGTCTTTTCGGGCCACTTAGATCATTCACAAATAGTTGATTGAAATTGTGCCCAATCATGCAATTATCGCCCACATGTCTTTTCTAAAATACAGGACGCGGTTGCGGGGTGCGGGATCGCGGGATTTTCCATTTTCTTAAGAGGCCGTGCCTGTAAAAATCATGCGGGTGCCCTATGTAGCTGAAACGTGGTCCGTGGCGGATCAAAATGATATTGGCATGGATCATAGTGTCAACAAAGATAGAAAACCAAGAGTCAAAATTTCGAGTCAAAAATATTTATTTTGGGAATTATAGGCCTTCGAAGATTTACCTCCCTCGGACCAAAAAGGAGTATTTTATATTAAAATGATAGTAAAAACACACCTTGTTTGCACCCCCACACCTCTGCTTCTGCGGCAAGTGGCAAAATAGTGATTACAGATTTTGTTTTCTTATAACTTGAAATTTGTAAAAATATGAAATTAACTCTGGGACCTCACATCCCCATATATATATAATCTATATCGTATATGTATAAAGTGCCACTTTTTGGGTCACTTTTAGGGCCTTTTTCAGAAATGGCATTATGTACCAGTGACATCACAAACATGCTATTTCTGCCTTTATCTTGTTTAAATACAAGTTAAACTTGTCTAATGAAGTGTCAAGTCAACTTCGAAAAATATAATTCATATGCCAAATGACTTGCAAGGTGGCCACTATGGTGGTTATTGTGACTCAAAATAGGTAGTAAATCGGTGAAAATAGCCTTTTTTCTGAGAAAATAGCACAAAACAACCAAAAGACTTAAATGAGACAAGTGAAACAGGTGAAAATTACATAGTCATGATGGAATTATCACAATAGTAATTCTCAAGTGTGTCATAAACAAGAAATGTTAATTTTGTTTATAACATGTTGCCTTGACAACCATGGTTATTGTCAGTGTGTTGCACAGCATACTGCAAATTCACAGAAAATTAAACTATTGACATAGATATTATGGTACATCATTATTAAAGTAGATTTTTGTATTGTATTGTATTGTATATACTATCAGTCATGCACTGCAATGCAGGCACGAAATTTGTGGTGAGCCTTCCACAATGATACAGCTCAGGGCAGCCATAGTACGGCGCCCATGGGCAGAGACAAGGGGAACATTGCCGAAGGTTCCCATGCCTTAGCATTCTCCAGTGTTGGTGACCGCCGTATGATGATGAGTGATGAGAAGACTGTGAGTCTGGTACATACCCTATTAATTCAGGGATGTCCAGGGTCTTTCAGTTGCCCCAGCACAGAACACTGGATACAACCCACCTCCATTTAATGTCCCATGGGCTCGGACCAAATTGAGTTTCAGGAGTGGGAGTCGAACCCACGACCTCACAGCCAGTGGTAGCACAATCAAGCGCCTTTAACCATTAGGCCACGGGGAACTCAGTGTCAGTGTGTTGCACAGCATACTGCAAATTCACAGAAAATTAAACTATTGACATAGATATTATGGTACATCATTATTAAAGTAGATGGTCAAACAATAGCTGAACAAAAGCCCTCCTTTGGCAAAGGGACTTTTTGTGGGGGCAAAAATAGTTCTTTTCATGAGATCCATAATATGATGGCATATTCAAGATGGCTGCCGTTGGCGTGATTGGGTTTACCTCGCTGACTCATGTTTTTGTTCCTTTTTACTATGTTTTATGGGTAAAAACTTTCACATTTCTGACAATTGTGGGAAGCAGATATTTTTACGCATATTTTTAATTGAGAGTGAATGGTCCTGGCATAGAAAAACCAAAATGGCGGAATGGCGGCCATATTGGATTGTGCGCCATTTTGTCGTCATTCTGCTTTTTTAGTCAGGAAGTTGTGTGATACATCAATTCATGGTGATTTAAGGGTGGTGGACTCATTTTTGACATTTAAATTACCATTCAGTTTCGTTTACTGCTCAAAAAGAAGACTACAGCTGGAAGCTATATTGTTAAGCTTTAAACTGAAAGGGTTATGGGATACCTCAATTTGTGCACTTCAGCAAAAGTGCGGAGATTTTGGTATATGGACTTCATTTTGTCATAAGAATTATTATTTAGTTGTTTCAAGCTGAGAAAGTAGAGGTATCATTTATTGATGCTTAATTTAGTGTTCCAGATGTCATGTACAAGGTGCCCCAAAACAAGGTTCACGTTTCTTTGATTGGCCATAAGATAATCAATTTTTGCCACATGACTTTGATTTATGGCTTTTTTGCAGGTAATCATAAACACATTGTGTTTGAAAGACAAATTGATAGACATAGGCCTATATGCATAATCTTGCTGCTGAAACGAGGTGTGAGTGTCCTGATTTTTGGTGTGCCAGGTTGAAGAAGGTGCATGAATAGGGCTGATGAAAATGTCAAGATGAGTCGTCTGAGATATCGAAAACTGATTTAAATTTGTTGACCGGTACGTAAAGATGCTTGACACAGGAAATTGTGGTCATGCAAAATCAGAACCCCTTACAATTATGTCAAATGGTCAGACAAGGCATAATATGCCAGGTGTAGGAGAAGATTATTTCATATAAGCAGGAAATATTTGAAAAGTTAAGTTAAAAACTATCTTAACATAAAGTATACATGCCTAACATATGCACAGTGTATGCATTGTTGCTTTACAATGAATGATATGGAGGTGTGAGGACTTGATGAGCCATTTTGTGCCACCAATCTCTCCTTGTATGTAATAAATTATATATAATTACTGAGGATGCTTTAATCCAAGTACTGTCATGATATTGACAGAAATAGTCCAGTCATTCTACTGAAGGACCTACCACAAATTGCAATAGTAATGATTCTGGTACCAAATTGATTGCCATATTCTAGAGCAACTTTTTTGAAGTTTACCCATAAATTTATGCATTGGAACATGACCTAATTAGCATAAATCCAAGATGGCGGCAGTGAAAATCATGTTTTCTGCAAATAACATGGAAACTATTAGGTTTAGGCCTCATATCTGTATGAAACATGAATATAAACTTGGGTATTACGGACATTTTGACACCATTCCCATGTCTCTATCTCTATTAGTATCTGAGATATGGAATATTCACATATCTGATATATCAGGAAATATCTGTAAAACGGCCAAAAAACATAATTATTGGCCTTGATTCCAAATGCTTAATGTATGATTTTGTTGTTTTATCCATTGAGGATTCAAAAGGGAAATATAGTGGACCATTCTACACATTTACCATGTCTTTACATCAATTCTATACCCCCGCATCCCATGTATTGCATGTTGAAGACATACCTTGAAATAGCGTCATTTGTTGAAAATAGTGAATTACTTTATCCAACCAGGACCCAAAATTGGGTCTGGTTTATTATCATGCCTCTTAAGGATATGATACCTTACGTTCATGGAATTCAGCCTATTTTAAACAACTACAACTATGTAAATGAGAATGCATGGGGTAAGTGATGGATCCCCAGACTTAGTAGATCCCCGGTATTAATTGTTTTGTAGAAAATTGAAGGACATACACTTTTTCGAATATGGGTTACCCCCCCCCCCCCCGATTCTAGATTTGTGAAGTTTTCATAAGGAAAGTTATGAATTTATGAAGAAAAACACTTTCACTGTTGAAAAGTGAAACTGTGGTTTATGTTCAGGTTGCTGCCAATTTGGTTGCATATTTAACAAGTGCAGGGATGAGACTCTCCAGATTGGTCAATAGACAAGAGTTGCATTGAGGTGCTGTTGTTTGATGGATAGGGCGCTAAATTAGTTTTTCCCTAGAGCACATTGAATCAACTTAAAAGTGAAACTAAAAAAGATTCTATTCAGTCAATACGGCTATATGATTTGATCACTGCAACTGTTACATTCTGTAGTTGTGTTGGCCACAGCACCAGCCGGCTTTCAAACCCAGTGACATAGCTCTTGGGATCTGGAAAGATCTGTAATGGAAACCCTTCTCAAAGGACAAAGTTGATCCCTGTGATAAAGACATGACTGGGGTACAACTTAAGCTATAAAACATTTCTGAGGAAGATTCCTTTATGATCATCAGATGATTTAATGCTTTTTTTTTTCAACTCTTACCCTAACAGTGACTTAAAGCACTTCTGTAAGGTAACCGAGGAAAGTCTTCAATATTTTTCTCTCATTCTGAGTGACAATGTTCCCCCAGGAGTAACTAGTTTAGTCAGATAGGCATTCAGAATCACAGAATACACTCGGGACATCATATTTTATTGTATCTTTATTTTTGGGACTTTTGTCGAAAAGGTTCAGGTATTAACTTGCACCTTGCCAGACATCAACTTGGGGTTGGTTAGATTTTCAAAATAAAAGTTAAACACATCAGAAGGATATTTTCATAATTAAGAGGAATTGACAGTCATTGAAGAGAATCAACAATTTTTGCTTTAACTTGACATCCAGAAAGTTGTTGAGCCATTGAAACACTCATCCCCAGGGTACAAAATATGAAACAAACATCTATGTTCTCCAATCTCCCCTATACTGCAGTAATTGCTCAATTAATGTTGTTAAACATCAATGCATGGAAGAAATGTGAGATGCTTGCTCGAAAATCGGCATGCTTAATTCACAGATTGTAACATGACTGACTTTTGTTGTGCTTGTATACCCCGGATCAGCCGGGGCAGCTCCAACTCCATTTTGGCGAACTGAGCTGCATGCACTTTCATTTTTTGTGACCATGGTAATATATTATTAGTTGGGTCATATGTCACAATTCCGTGACCGTTGAGAGCGAAGTAAGGTTTTATGATGGATTTGTCATCTATAAAGGTTTATCTAAAAATTGAGCGGGGGTGACCCTCCCAAAAGTGCGGGCTAACTCCGTGAGAGGCCTAAATCCAAAATGGCCGCCACCTTCACTTTCGGAAACTAAATTTTCAATGGTTTGAGCTACAGTGATGTGCAATACATCAATTTTGGGGTTTGTTTGGTCAAGGAATTCATATCTGGGGGTATTTTGGTGATTTGACCTATATTTGACCTAAAAATCCAAGATGGCGGCCAGTTTTCGCTAAAAATTGTATTTTTTCTATGTTTCTCATATTCCTTCAATGCGAGCACTTCTGGATAGGTTGAACTATGCAGTTATTTGGTGCTTGACTGTGTTTATGAACTTTTGAGTCTTTAGAAGGACAGGAGGTTAATAATGACAGGTTAATGAGGGCATGGTTTCGGACAAATTTCGTAAAATATGTGATTTTCAATGGTTTGGGCTACAATGATGTTCAATACATGGATTTTGGGGTTTTATGGGCCAAGGAATTCATATCTGGGGTTAGTTTGATGATTAGATTGTTTGTGACTGAATAAATCACAAAGTGTTTCCTAATATTGCATGGAAGAGTGTTTTTCTTCAACTTAACAGTGCGTTTCCTGAAATTGTATCCTTCAACAAACTGATGATTGTCAGGGCCAGATTATAGAATCTAACAAATTCAGATGTCATTTCAAATGCCATCTGAGAGACCAACTCAATGGCATGAGTTGATAAATGTTGTTATGTAGAGATGGCTAATGTCATACTTCGAAAAGGTTTTCATATAGTTCTTCACTTCTCAGTTTGGTTGTCATGCTCTGTTGACTAAATTATGTGGTTATCATGTCGAATTAACAATTAAACATGCCTCTATTTGAGCTACTAAGCTACTTGAAGTTCATCAAGATTACAGTAAACTACAGCATAACTTATTAATTCTGCTTGCCCATTGCAATTGCTCAGTTCAGCGGCTTTTCTTGAACAAAATCAATGGTAGCCATTCAGAAATTCTTTTTATTTCATAATCTGTATTTCAAAACCTTTAAGATAATACTTAACTAGGTTTCCTGCTGATCAGAGTTAGAGACCATTAATGCTAAAAAAAGCTGGGTGCAGGCTTGCCAATTGATGGCCACCACTCCTTTAATTTTTTTGAGCAGTGTAGTCATGAACCTTTGTGGTCACCCATTGACAGGCAGATGTCTCACCATTTTCATGACAATAATATCAAGTCTACCATTTAATCTATCTCATCTTAATGTTGTATGACTGTGATGAAGCTCCTGCAGGTCTCTGAGAACTTGATCCCCAACAGCAAGTTAAAGCTGATGCCTTCCAGAGCAATTTTGACATTTTTGACCAGTATCTTTACCGAGAGGCTAAAGATTTCTGGCTCTAGTCTGTATTTAATAGTAAAGCATTGGAGTTGAACGTGGTTGGTGAATATGAATATTTTAATGCACTGGTCCATCTGTACTAGATGTACTGATGAACATCTGAGATCCCTATAAACTTTTCTGGTTCAAATTCCAATTTCCACCAGTCAGTAAAATGCATGTATTTCAGTTTTGTAAAATCTTGGAAAGACATAAAATGTCCACCCTTCTAACTGCCTCTTGTCTTCTTGGCCACTGCATGGGTGACAGCAGCTACAATATTCTTCTGTTTAAGGAATTTTTAACTTTGCCTCCTACAACCAAACTTTAACCTGTGTATATATACACTGCCACACTGTCAATTTTCCTATTACTCCTTGGCTAGTTCACTGCTTCCACTGTTATTTTTTGAACTTTCAAAGGCTGTAAATCTCATTCTGGTGATATTATTCATTTATTGCTATCAACGTCTGTGAAAATTGAAAAATCATTTATTTTATATAGCACTATCTACCATAATTGAATATCATTTTCAGAAGCGCTGAACATAAAAGAAATAAGATTAATAAATCATGTAAATAGTTAAAATCAGGGAGAAATGTATGACATAAAAAATTTAATATATAAGAATGTCTTTTATTATCTTTTTAAAGAGTTCAGTTGTTTCTGCTGCTTTGATATCATTTGGCATGGTGTTAATTATAGTTTACATTAAATGAACCTAAACTTGTGTGAAATTAGCAGCATTTGGCCAACTTTTTTTCACTTTTGTGTGTCTTCTAAGAACACAAATAATTCTTCCATATTTACCATGAATAAGTAGCCCATCCACAAACGAAATATCAATAGCACAGTAACTCAAACTGAAGCTTGTTTAATAAATGGTTCCAAGGGCATTGTGACCATGTCATTTGGTCAACAGGGCATAACAATCAAACCGAGAAGTGAGGAACTGCATAATTATGAAAACTTCTTCAAAGTACGACTTAAAGCCATTTAAGGGAACACACCATTAAGTTGAAAACAAACACTCTTCCATGCAATATTAGGAAACACTTTGGGATTTATTCAGTTACAAACTTTCTAATCATCAAACTAACCCCAGATATGAATTCCTGGGCCCATAAAACCCCAAAATCCATGTATTGAATATCATTGTAGCCCAAACCATTGAAAATCACATATTTTACGAAATTTGTCCGAAAACATGCCCTCGTTAACTTGTCATTATTAACCTCATGTCCTTCTAAAGACTCAAAAGTTCATAAACACAGTCAAGCACCAAATAACTGCATAGCTCAACCTATCCAAAAGTGCTCATATTGAAGGAATATGAGAAACATTGAAAAAATACAATTTTTAGCGAAAACTGGCCGCCATCTTGGATTTTTAGGTCATATATAGGTCAAATCACCAAAATACCCCCAGAAATGAATTCCCTGACCAAACAAACCCCAAAATTGATGTATTGCACATCACTGTAGCTCAAACCATTGAAAATTTAATTTCCGAAGGTGTCGGTGGCGGCCATTTTGGATTTAGGCCTCTCACGGAGTTAGCCCGCACTTTTGGGAGGGTCACCCCCGCTCAATTTTTAGATAAACCTTTATAGATGACAAATCCATCATAAAACCTTACTTCGCTCTCAACGGTCACGGAATTGTGATATATGACCTAACTATATGATGATGAGATGAGAAGTCTGGGAATCTGGCAAATGCCCTGTTGATTCAGGGATGCCCAAGTTCTTTCAGTTGCCCAAGCATAGAATACTGGATACAAACTGCCTCCTTTTAAGTCCGTAAGGCCATGGGGGAAATTAAAGAGGGGATGGGGCAATTATAATGTATTAATATGATCTAGTATAATTAGAAAAGGCACAAGAGTTGGCTAAGATTTTATCCTGATAAATTTCCACAATATACCATGTTACTTGAACCCCACTGTCCGTGGCATGATGACACTGACTCGGATCTTCTCTGACATCCAACATTGTTCAAGAAAACAGTTGATTGAAATCTGCCAGGTTGATGACCACAATTAATCACAACCATCTGCTGGCTTGCACTACTCAACTGTATGTTGCTTGCCTTTCAGAGGCTCCAATAATGGAAAATTCTTCTTCCCAGTTCTGAGACACCACACGACTTCACTGATGACAGTCCTGTTTTGTGATGATGGACAGAAGAAAGTTGTGGTGGCCAGTGGTAGAAGTTAGGAGAAGCGGTAGCGGAATTCAGGCCAGTGTTGCAGTATCATGATTATAATGCCCTCAGCAATAGCAGTATTTACCATATTTAATAGAAACCAACCGAATCTATTCCACTGTTAACTTTCTATTATAGTTACTAACCATGCTTGTAATAATTCAAAATAGGCAGAATTCAATGCACTTGACTGCTTATATACTTAAATGCTTAAGACTGCTGTTGAGAACCATGACCATCAAAAATAGACCCGATAGAAGTTATTTCTTTGCTGTAAAATGGACAATGTTCAACAAGGAATGCATTTTCATGGCATGACTTTGACATGCAAATGATGGGATACTAGGGGACCGAATTAAGGTAAAGACATGATTGATTTGTGAAATGGTCCACAAGGAGTCCCTTTTTGCATCCTCAATGGATAAAACAAAAATCATAAATCAAGTATTTTGGAATTAACAGCAATAATTAAGTTTTTTGGCCGTTTTACAGATATTTCCTGAAATATCAGATATGTGAATATTCCATATCTCGGATACTAATAGAGATAGAGACATGGGAATGGTGTCAAATTGTCCGTAAAACCCAAGTTTATATTCATGTTTCATACGGATATGAGGACTAAACCTAATATTTTCCATGTTATTTGCAGAAAACATGATTTTCACTGCCGCCATCTTAATTAGGCCATGTTCCAATGCATAAATTTATGGGTAAACTTCAGGAAAGTTGCTCTAGAATATGGCAATCAATTTGGTACCAGAATCATTACTATTGCAATTTGTGGTGGGTTGACCCCCTTATTCTCCTAGAATGACTGGACTAAAAATGTAGCTAACATACTACAAAAACCGAAAAATTTTGTTTCAGGACCATATATATCATATAAATGGGATTTGGGCAATTACTACCGTGGTGGCTGAATGACAGCCATATAATTTTCATGATACAATGTACATAAAGGAGGTGTTACATTATATGGTGAATCTAGATGAATTATACATCAAATCACAGCTACAGGCTCATAAACTATTTTCTGAACATAAATATACATTCCAGCCAGTTCAAACTCATGTACAGGATCTCAAAAGTGGTCAGTCAAAAATGGTAAATTATGATCTAAAGGAACCTCATCCCAACAAACCTGACTACCCGCAATATGACTAAATCACAATCGCAGATATTTAACCTATCAGCTTACTTCTTAAAAATATTTTTGGGCAAGAAACAGGGCTAGAAAGAAAAATTTGAACAATTTGGTTGAGTACGACAAAATTTCTGATGAATTATTGCAAATCAAGCGTCTACTTCAAAGTCAGAAATTGGGCCTTTCTTCAAAATTTTCCAGTGAGATTCATAAATTTCCAGGCTACGACATGCCCAAATTCCTTACTTTTTCCAGCCATGGTGAGAAACAGACAATAACTTCAAAGGACATCAAATTCAAGGATATAGGTTATAATATTAAGGGTCACTGTCAGGTCAATTTTGCAGCTAGGGCAAAATAACCTTAGCACTGTTTTGTCAATATGTAGCTAATAATTACTAGGTATATCAATATCACTGTGTGGAATTTCATGAAGGCTGTGTACTTTTCAGCTGCAGTGTTAACAAAATGAAGCTCTTAGGGAAGGGCAGGTTATAGTTTTCAGAAAAGTTCACCTGCAAACTTAATGGAGGTTGATATAGGAATGATGAATAGCCAGGTGTATAACCCTGACACAGGTGTATAACCCTTCGGCTTCATGGTGTATGGAGTCCTTCGTGGTGTATATTCCCGTACCCTCGAAACGAGCAGGGT
This sequence comes from Platynereis dumerilii, assembly GCA_026936325.1. Classification (NCBI taxonomy): domain Eukaryota; kingdom Metazoa; phylum Annelida; class Polychaeta; order Phyllodocida; family Nereididae; genus Platynereis; species Platynereis dumerilii. Next base: position 245,685 of record JAPTHN010000028.1, read on the forward strand.
GTAACTGATAGTACTCTGGTAATATCTTGTTGAAATATATGGATGAACTTCACTTTCACCCAAGTCCTGTCAAACGTATCAACTATCCCTATTGGTAAAGTTAGTTAATACAACCAGGCAGGTTAATTGATATACCAATGATGGGGCGTAAAACACTAACTCACTCACTCACTAATTGATATACCAAACTCTGATGGACAATGCAAAGAAATAGTCACTTGCTAATACCTTGGTAGGAGTTTACACAGTTACAATACAAGATCAGCATCAGGAAAAGACCTTCAAAATAAACGTTGCCACACCAAATCACTGGAAAGGAATGTCAGTCGAATTTAGAATGATATCCCTCAGTCAATAAGAAACGCCGAGGATTTTTATAAATTCAAAAAAGAGCTGATAAAACATATCAGGGGACAGTAGCTATTAATACTATTTGTATTTTTTTGTATACATAATGTACTGTGATTTTAATGCCGTATGTGATTTAAATACATGATTTTATATATTATGTGCTCCTAGTCTTGTTGAATGTTATCATGTTAATGCGGGCTCCATGCCAAAACAGTTTTCGTACTGACATTGGATACTCAATAAAACTTCTCAAACTTCTAAGAAGCCATAACCACAGGGTACTTCTGATCCAATGGATACATGTCTACTAAAGTCTTTCATTGCGAGTCTCATCTGTTGGTCGACGAAGATATCTCATGGCATGTTCGACTAAGACTTCCTCTTTAATAGTAAGTTCTCTATTACTTATGATTGTATTAATAGGTCATGGTTGCTAAATTCTGGGCAAACCAGCCAATACAGAGCTTAAGGAATCTTCTGTATCAACTACCCGGTCCACACAGTGTTTTCAGAAAAGAGCTGAGCTCTGGACCAAAGGTTAAACCAGGTCATCTTAAGTCATTTATTAGATAACCATTTACACATAATTATGACCTAGAGTCCTAGACACTAAGTTACATCCTTGACCCGTTGCAAGAAAACAAAACCATGTACAGTGGTAACTGCATAATGATTGTAAGACCTGTTGTAAGACCGACTTGCCTTATGTAACTGCCTTCCTGCCGCATTAAGTAGTATTTTTAGTACAATTTGCAAGGGATGAGAGACCGCACCCCCATGAGAGACTACTTAATGACCGTAAAAAGGGCGGTCTTGTAATGCAGAGACCACTGTACCTTTTGAGCACAAATCCTCTGAACAGGGATTTATCGCATTTAACTTTTCTCCTAAATATTTATTCTGATTCTAGATTAACCTTGATGTGAAGAATGTTTTTTATTCTGTTTCCCACAGATGGCAGAACTTTCACAGATGCTCATTTCTATAACCAGCAGGTAGGGTGTAACAGTTAACCTTGTGTATCAACTAACCTGACTTTCCCCAATATGGCTGGCTGCTTTAGTCTTCCTTTTAATATGGGCCATAAATGCAACTGAATGGTAGTTTAGATGTCAAAAATGAATTCACCACCCTTAAATAACCATGAATTCATGTATCTCACAACATTCTGACTAAAAAAGCTGAATGATGACAAAATGGCGCACAATCCAATATGGCCGCCATTCCGCCATTTTGGTTTTTCTATGCCAGGACCATTCAAGCTAACCAAAAATATGTGTACAAAATATCTGCTACCCAAAATTATCAGAAATGTGAAAGTTTTTACCCATAAACATAGTAAAAAGGAACCGATTTACTACCTATTTTGAGTCACAATAACCACCATAGTGGCCACCTTGCAAGTCATTTGGCATATGAATTATATTCGAAGTTGACTTGACACTTCATTAGACAAGTTTTACTTGTATTTAAACAAGATAAAGGCAGAAATAGCATGTTTGTGATGTCACTGGTACATAATGCCATTTCTGAAAAAGGCCCTAAAAGTGACCCAAAAAGTGGCACTTTATACATATACGATATAGCTTGTATATATATGGGGATGTGAGGTCCCAGAGTTAATTTCATATTTTTACAAATTTCAAGTTATAAGAAAACAATATCTGTAATCACTATTTTGCCACTTGCCGCAGAAGCAGAGTTGTGGGGGTGCAAACAAGGTGTGTTTTAACTATCATTTTAATATAAAATACTCCTTTTTGGTCCGAGGGAGGTAAATCTTCGAAGGCCTATAATTCCCAAAATAAATGTTTTTGACCCGAAATTTCGGTGCTAGTTTTTCTAACTTTGTTGATACTATGATCCATGCCAATATCATTTTGATCCGCCACGGACCACGTTGCCACCCCCGCATGATTTTTACAGGCACAGCCTCTTAAATAATTGACACTGGGAGAGCCAGTTTAAGGTTTTTTTATTTGAAGGACTTGTAATAATGATAGAGCAGAATTTTTTTCAGCATTGGATTCGTCTTGGATAGAGCTATTCATTCCACTAGAAAAGTTCATGGCTTGGAAAATGTCAAAATATTCGTCAAAAGTAAAATGGAAAATTAATAATCTGTGCACTCTTGATAGAGCCTTAATTTTTTCACTGTTAGATTTGTGTTGGAGAGATGTTTTCAGTGAACTGAAAATCTTACTATAGGAGAAAAAAAATAATAAAATCAATAAGCAGTCCATAATGTAGTATGTGGAGCTGTCCATTAGGCCATAGGCCTATAGATCAGAATTTGATTATATATTTAGGCCTATAGATGAATGATCTATTAAGTAAAAATCAATAAATTCTTGAAAATTTTCTTGTCAAGCTACGGCGATGAAACTGACATTTTCAAATAGCTCTAAAAAAATGAAGTCTCTATCTTTACTAGAAGTCGCGCAAATTGCAAAAAAACGAATCCCGAATTTTCGGGATTTCCGCTGATGTGTCCCGCATTTTAATATCAAAAGTGGGCGATAATTGCAGGAATGGGCACGCTTTAACTATTTGTTAATGTTCTAAGGGGCCCGAAAATATATTTAGATATGGGCAAATTTTGCCAATAGTTAGAATAGTGTGCCAATAGTTAGAATAGCAAATTGTTCCTTTAGGCAAAGTGTGCCAATAGGAACAATAGGTTGCCAATAGTTAGAATAGCTAATTGCTCCTTTGGGCAAAGTTGAAGGATTTTCCCCAAAGGGGAAATAACTTGCCAATAGTCAAGATAATTTGCCAATAGGAGAAATAATCATGCCCGATTTTAAAATTCGGCACGATTTAGAGATTGTCTGCAGCACACGCCATGAACAATTTTCACCTCATTTACCCCTGGCGAGCAATGAACGGTGGGCAACCTCATAATTTAAGGTATTCAAACTGACTGTACTCATATCAGGTGAACATTTTATATGATTTCTCAATGAGGTGGCAGATTGTAAGTACAGAACAACTCAAGGATATGAGTGGAAAACTAAGCTGTCAAAGAAGAGTCTCTTCATGTCATGGACTAAGATGTTCAGAAATAAGCATCCCAATATTGTGAGCTAGTTAATTTTTTTTTTCTTATGTAGAATGGACTATCTTCTAAGGCAAGCTCTTCACTGACTCCCAGTCAGCAAATTTGTCATAATGGCCCACAACTTATAACAATCATTGTGTTAGTATATTGTTGACAAGTTACAGTTACTATCATATGAAATAACTGTGAATGTGCAAGATATGCTAAAATTCCAGAGTTAACAAGACGGAATTCCTCTTTGTGCCATCAGTACAAAATATAATGTTTTCCTATAGATCTCCCCAGTTGACCTAACCAGTTATTTGAAGCAATATAATTATTATGCTCCCGTTATTAAAATAAAGCTTGTGTACTTGATAGACTTTTACAATTTCTAGAAAATTCTGTTTGTGTCTCCCACCCTGCAAACCCTGAAATGTGACCAACTTCTAAATCCGGATATCAACGTAATTTTTGGTAATGTTGGAAAAAGAAGACATTTCATATGGCTTGTATACTGAATATCTTTTAGAACTGAGGTATTTCTTGAGTGGCATCTATAGTTCAAAGCCAGGGTCTTAATGGTTATTATGTGATGCAGAGAGACATCAATTATACTTAATACTTAAAGCAAGAGAAGATGCCTGTCTGATGTGGAAAGACTTGCTATAATTAGATTATCAGAGATATTCAGAGCCCTGCCAAAGAATTCTGACAATATATAATATTATAATAATCTGTTTGATATTGAATAACCAAGTCAAACATCCTGATATGGGAAAACTTTTGAAGTAAGTTACATTGTAGTTGTCTCACAAGGATTTTGGGCATCAAACTTTAATATGGGTATTGTAGGCTCTTCTTCTGTTCTCAGATCATCCGACAGGGAACCTACTCATCATGTCTCATCTGAAAAGAGGGAACAATATGTCAACAACTGGAATTTCACTTTTCCATTGGTAAACATCCTGATCCATTCTCCCTACACTAGGACATACAATGAATTGTTGTTAGAACTTCAGTCCTGAAACCAGTTAAGATTTTATTTGATTTGTAGGGGCCCGTCATGTATAAAAAATAGCTTGAGGTTTACAGGGGCCAAATTACTTAACTCAATTCCCCTTAGGTTTAAAGGAAGGGATATTGATATTGGACATTTTATAGATATTGTAAACAGATGGAACTGCTTTGAAGGAGCAAATTGTGAAAAGTGTAATGAAAATGTGAAAAGTGTAATGAAAATGTTTGGCATGATCAATGAGAAATGATTTTTAAGAATTTAATGTATAAGTGTGGATTGCATTCGCTCTGTGATTTTCTAATTCTTGAATATGATGCATGTTACTATGTCTTAGAATGTAGAGTGTTACCATCCATATTATTTTATCAATTTATTTTATTATTTAATTTATCTTAAATTTTCTTGTAGTAGTAGATATAGTTTAGTTGATTAGTTCATTTAGTTGTAATACTAGTTGTTAGTTGTAGTGCCTTTTGTTATTGTTGATATTGTTTTATATTGTTTTATCCCTCGAATATTAGCTCGCCTGAGCTAACGTTTTTCCTTGTACTTTTTCGAGACTAAATAAAATGTATTCTTATTCTTATTCTTATTAAACTTCACCTACACATAGGTGAAGTTTCTTGTAATCGGTAATATTATTTATTATTAAACTTCACCTACACATAGGTGAAGTTTCTTGTAATCGGTATTATTTATTATTATTATTTTTCCGCCAGACGAAACTTCATCGGAAAATTCTCAAAAAATTCATTTACGTAGCCTACAAAAATACAAGAGAATCATTTTGAAAAAAATGACCTTGACCTATTTTTCAAGGTCACAGGGCTTCTCAAAGTCGGATTTCGCAATATTTCAAATACATGTACCGGTTCCGGTTATTACCGGTTTTCACTTTCCTGTACATGGAAAGGTCCCAGACACTTTCTACACAATTTGACTTACTTTCATGAAAGTAGGTCAAGGTCACTTTGTACAAAGTCCATTTTCATGGTTTGAGATGTGCCCCTGTGGCTCATAACCCGTAAGTCGTAGAGACATACCGTTGGTGCCAAAACGTGCCCGAACTCACGGGACACCTGCGGGAGTCTTTATTTTTTATTGGCAGTACCGGTTCTTGAGTTACGTAATTTTAAAGTCATACCGCGTCACCAAAATTGGTGACCTTGAGAATTTGACCTTGAAATATCGATTCTACCTGCTAACATGTCATAGTAAACCCCCCCAAATATACATGTATACACCCCATACAGACCTTTAAATTTGACCTTGACCTCATTTTTCAAGGTCATTTGACCCAAAAAAGTTTGAAAAGGTGCCATTTTCAGAATTTTTTTTTACCATGTTATTGTAAAGATATCAGCATGATTTACAGGTGACAGATGAACATTGGCCTGCTTATTCATAATATCTAATCATATTTTCTCTATCCCTTTCACCGGATTTATGAAAATTTTTCAAATATTGCTTACCGACAAATGTTAAAAAATCACGCATTTCCGCATTTTTGACAGGTAAATATTCATTCTACAGGGTTACAATGCATGACTGACCCCCCCTTTGTTACACATTGCCATTCTGAATATCATATTGATTTTGACCTAGATGATGTTTTTCAAGGTCAAACTCAAGGTCAAACATTACAAAAAATTGTACTTCTTTAACATTTGATATTTTTACACATAGAAGGAATCAAGGTATTGTTACAAAATTGGCAGATATACTTGCTACAATAGTCTAGAGGCTCCCTGTAAATTTTCAAGGTCCTCGGATTCACCTACGTTGCACAGTAAATGTCACAAGGTCGAAAAATTAGCGAAAAATTTACGATATTTTTCCAAATTTCTCAAAGAAAGCGTTATTTCAATCTGCCGTAGCTCCGGTCCTAATTAAGTTACAGAGAATCTGAAAACAGATTTAGAAAGGCCAGTTTCTCCTCTAGTTTTCATTTTCAGAACATTTTGTCGTAGCTCCAACGGTTAAAAAGATCGCCGGACCCTGAAAATTTCATGTTTTTTGTCGAATTTTCACAATATATCGATATTTTGACAAGGAAGGAATCATTCTTTTCTAATGAACCTGTCTGGACATATCTCTTACATCTGTTTACATAATCCTGCCAAGTTATATATATTTCCATTCAACCGTTTTTGTTCCAGAGTGATTTTAAGTTAAAAACAACATTTTTTCAGTGACTTCTAAGGTTCGTATTTCTGAATTGTACCATAATTTCAATCTACCGTCCCTCCGGTTCTAACTAGGTAAAGGAGAATCTGAAAACAGATTTGGAAAGACCAAATTCTCCCCTAGTTTTTCTTTTCTGAATATTTTGTCGTAGCTATGACGGTATAAAAGATCGCCGGACCCTGAAAATTTCATGTTTTTTGTCAAATTTTGACAACATACCAATATTTTGAAGAGGAAGGAATCATCCTATTGCAATGAACCTCTCTTCACCTATCCATAACTTCTGTTAACATAGTCCTGGAAAGTTATATATGTTTTCATTGAATCGTTTTGATTCTAGACCAATTTTAAGTCAAAAAACACATTTTTCCAGGAATTTCTGAAGTCTATATTAATGAATTGTACCATCATTTCAATCGATCATATCTGTACTGTTCCATGTACTGTTCCATGTACTGTTCCATGTATTGTTCCATGTACTGGTCCATGTACTGGTCCATGTACTGGTCCATGTGCTGATCCATGTACTGGTCCATGTACTGGTCAATGTACTGGTCCATGTACTAGTTCATGTACTGGTACCTTATACTGATACATTGGACTGGTACATTGTAGGCCCTAACCCTAACCTAACCTTTTCACTGGACAAGAATGCTCAGAGTCAAATGTAACTACAGAAACATGTTCCAAGACTCCACGTGCAGACTCTGTAAAGCCGAGGAAGAAGACCAGGAACATGTCCTGGAAACATGCACTGATGAAAACAGGACCAACGTCGGACAGGTTACCGCCCAGGACATTTTTAATGAGGACCCCACCAAGCTAAAAGTCACAGCAGAAAAAATCAGGAAAATAATGGACTTAATCGAGTGCAGCTCCCCGAGAGGGTCGAGCAACCCGGCAGATCTGGGCACGCACACCAACTGAACTGAACTGAACTGGTACATTGTACTGGTACAATACACTGGTCCATTGTACTGGATTACTGGTGCAAGTACTGGTTCATGTACTGGAGTATGTACTTGGTGCATATACTGGTCAATGTACCAGTCCATGTACTGGTCCACTGGGTGATACTTTTTACTGGACTACTGGTGCATGTACTCAGTGGGGCATGTACTGGTGCATGTACTGGTGCATGTCCAATGGTGCATGTAGCCTACTGGCTCATGTATTGGTTTACGTACTGGTCTATGTTTTTTGCATACTTGCATGTATTGCAATGTATTGCAGTAGGATTCTTGTATCATTTCCACGTACTTTTTACTTGCTCATCTACCTGTGTCTATTTCGAGTTACTGGTTCTGCAGTAGGTGAAGTTTTGTCACCGCTCTGCGGTGGCCGTCTACTAGTTATTATTCTTTCCAAAAAATGTCTTCGGAAAATTTTCAAAAAATTTGTATACGTAGCCTACAAAAATCTAAGAATACAATTTCTAGATTTTTGACCTTGACCTATTTTTCAAGGTCACAGAGCCTCTCAAAATCGGATTTCGTAATATTTCAAATACGTCTACCTCATCCGGTTATTACCGGTTTTCACTTTCCTGTACATGGAAAGGTCCCAGACACTTTCTACACAGTGTGACCCATTTTCATGAAAGTAGGTCAAGGTCACATTGTACAAAGTCCATTTTCATGGTTTGAGGTTGACCCCTGCGCCGCCAAATCCGTAAGTCGTAGAGACATACCGTTGGTGCCGTTACGTGCCCTAACTCACGGGACACCTGCGGGAGTCTTTATTTTTCATCGGCAGTACCGGTTCTTGAGTTACGTAATTTTAAAGTCATACCGCGTCACCAAAATCGGTGACCTTGAGAATTTGACCTTGAAATATCGATTTAATCTGTTAACATGTCATAGTAAACCCCCCCAAAAATACACCTAATAAGCCCATTCAGACCTTTAAATTTGACCTTGACCTAATTTTTCAAGGTCATTTGCCCCGAAAAACTTTGAAAAGGTGCCATTTTCAGCAATTTTTTTCACCATGTTCTGTTCAATATATCAGCGTGGTTTACAGGTGACAGATGAACATTGGCCTGCTGATTTGTAATATCTAATCATATTTTGTCTACCCCCTTCATCGGATTTATGAAAAATTTTCAAATATTGCTAACCGACAAATGTTAAAAAATGACACAATTCCGCGTTTTTGACAATGAAATATTGATTCTACAGGGTTACAATGCATGACTGACCCCCCCTTTGTCACCTACTCCGATTCTGAATATCACATTGATTTTGACCTAGAAAATGTTTTTCAAGGTCAAACTCAAGGTCAAACATTACAAAAAAGTGTACTTCTTTGACATTTGATTTTTTTACACATAGAAAGAATCAAGATATTGTTACAAAAATGGCAGACATACTTGCTACAATACTCTGGAGGCTCCTTGTAAATTTTCAAGGTCCTCGGGCTGACCTACGTTGCACCATAAAGGTCACAAGGTGGAAAAATGAGCAAAAAATTTCCGATATTTTTTTACATTTCTCAATGATAGCGTAATTTCAATCGGCCGTAGCTCCGGTTCTAATTAAGTTACAGAGAATCTGAAAACAGATTTGGAAAGGCCAAATGCTCTTCTAGGCTTCATATATTGAATATTTTGCCGTAGCGTCGACGGTTAAAAAGATCGCCGGACCCTGAAAATTTCATGTTTTTTGTCAAATTTTCACAATATATCAATATTTTGACAAGGAGGAATCATTCTTTTCTAATGAACCTGTCTGGACATATCTCTAACATCTGTTTACATAATCCTGCCAAGTTATATACATTTCCATTCAACCGTTTTTGTTCCAGAGGGATTTTAAGTTAAAAACTACATTTTTTCAATGATTTCTAAGTTTGTATTTCTGAATTGTACCGTAATTTCAGTCTGCTGTAACTCCGGTTGTAATTAAGTTATGTAGAATATGAAAACTGATTTAGAAAGACCAACTTCTCCCCTAGGCTCCAGTTTTGAACATTTTTTCGTAGCTATGACGGTTTAAAAGATCGCCGGACCCTGAAAATTTCATGTTTTTTGTCAAATTTTGACAATATACCAATATTTTGACAAGGAAGGAATCATCCTATTGCAATGAACCTCTCTACACCTATCCATAACTTCTGTTAACATAGTCATGAAAAGTTATATATGTTTTCATTGAATGGTTTTGATTCTAGACCGATTTTAAGTTAAAAACCACATTTTTCAAGGAATTTCTGAAGTCTATATTAATGAATTGTACCAGCATTTCAATCAATCATATATGTACTGGTCCATGTACTGGTCCATGTACTGGTCCATGTACTGGTCCATGTACTGGTCCATGTACTGGTCCATGTACTGGTCCATGTACTGGTCCATGTACTGGTCCATGTACTGGTCCATTGCATTGGTCAATTGCATTGGTTCATTGCACTGGTCCATTGCACTGGTAACCCTAACCCTAACCCTAGCCCTAACCCTAACCCTAACCGCTAATAACCTTTTCACTGGCACATTGTACTGGTACATTACACTCTTACATTGTAGTGGTCTGCTGGTGAGAGTACTGGTTCATGTACTGGAGCATGTACTTGGTTCATTTACTGGTTCATTTACTGGTTCATACACTGGTTCATATACTGGTTCATATACTGGTCCATGTCCTGGTCCATGTCCTGGTCCATGTCCTGTTCCATGTACTGGTCCATGTACTGGTCCATTGCACTGGTCCATTGCACTGATAACCCTAACCCTAGCCCTAACCCTAACCCTAGCCCTAACCCTAACCCTAGCCCTAACCCTAACCCCTAATAGCCTTTTCACTGGTACATTGTACTGGTACATTACACTCTTACATTGTACTGGACTACTGGTGCAAGTACTGGTTCATGTACTGGCGCATGTACTTCATATACTGGTGAATGTACCAGTCCATGTACTGGTCCACTGTATGATACATTGTACTGGACTACTGGTGCATGTACTCAGTGGGGCATGTACTGGTCCATTGCATGGGTACATTGTACTGGTGCATGTCCAATGGTGCATGTAGCCTACTGGCTCATGTATTGGTTTACGTACTGGTCTATGTTTTTTGCACACTTGCATGTATTGCAATGTATTACAGTAGGATTCTTGTATCATTTCCACGTACTTTTTACTTGCTCATCTACCTGCGTCTATTTCGAGTTACTGGTATCACAGTAGGTGAAGTTTTGTCACCGCTCTACGGTGGCCGTCTACTAGTTCTTATTATTCTTGTATAAGGCAATTATTTTATTTTATATGTAGGAATCTAGTAAGCTGCGTGTGTGAAAAAACAATTACATTTTTATGTTTTATAGCAAGTGCATCAAAGGCTTCCAATATCGGATTGTGTCACTGATAAATGGAATCACAAGAGGTGTTGAGCTATCAGGATAAAACAAACTATGCTTTCTCATTAATCATAAAGGCATGGTCAGAAACGCAACTATGGGACTGTGACACGAGGTGCTTGAAGCCCTCACACTCTCGACCTTCCAGCGCAGCAATAATTGACATACAAATCAAATTAGCAAGTTTATTGAGAAGAGTGATGCAGATATTTTTGTAACAGCTTGATCACAGTGGGTATGACGGACAAAAGATCAAATGCATTTCTGGGATGAGATAGTCTGGCTAAATGAAATTAGCAAAATAGACAGTGACAAACTGCTGAGGCACCTTTGCTCGTGTTGCAAATGATGCAATGATGACAGTAGGGTGGCGCTGGATTGGTTTATCAGTGCAGAATCCATCCGAGTTATTCCAGGAGAAATTCGGACATGCATCTTGACAAAAATTCCATTCTATGACGATTTGCGAAAGTCTAAGAAAGGAATGGAATAATACTGTAGCTGACATTTGATAAATTATACATCATCTATACACTAAGTCTTGATTGATACACGATTCGTACCGTCAGCCCGCAAATTCGGACTTTTCCACATTTTAGAGAAATTTGCTCCTGTAACCATATCTTTGGCCGGAAAGTTGATCTTCGCTCTAGAGCGGACGTCAAGATGACAATGTTCTCGGGTTCAGTTCATGATTTTGTGGAAATTTTCTGTCAAATCTCCGCAATAAACGGTTTTTTAAACTGGATATGACACAATTGAACCGAACTGAAAGTGCCACCTTCTTCTTCTTCTGTAGTTATTTTCCGCCTCTTGTTCAGACGAACCTCCATTTCGAATAATATAAAATCATTATAAAATCCTTTGGAGTGATAAAAGTTGCGGTTAAAAACAGTTTTGTAATAATCCGTTCGGATAATTGGCTACAACCAAGATACAGGCTACGGCTACGGCTAGGCTAAAAACTAATATAGAATAAAATAAAATCTGTACAAGTGTCTGACGAATTTTATTCTTAATTGTGACGTTTCCGGGCTTATGAAGGGAGTACAGGATCTCTCCACGGCATGGTCACTCCTGGGCTGCTCGGGCTACCCGGGTGTGATTCAAACCGCGAAGAGTCTGTAGTTATTCCACAATGGCAGTTCCTTGAAGAAGGTAGTCCCGTTCTCTAAAAATCGTAAAGTGGATAGGAAATAAAATATTCTAATTTCTGTGTCAGAAGATTAATAACTGTAAGAATTTGCTTGCATGAAAATCCACATCAGGCAGCAATTTCACACAAGCAGTGTCATCTGACATATAATGGCAAAGGAATGTTGAAATTATACCATACCAGCCTGATGTAGTGTTACCTGACCCTCATGACAGAAGAGTAGCCAGATATCTGAAGCAACAGAGAAAAAATTGTGTCTGCATGGTCCCAATAATTCCACAAATGGGAAATGACAAGTTGCCTGAGAACTGGGGATGGTGTTGTTATTGACACCAAAAAAAAAGTATCAGAATCAGTCATTGCAGCCTTCGAGGCATATGTGTGGTGTGTCACAGAGAAGCAATACTTCCATTGTGAGTGCTTTCTTTATCACCCATCAAATAAGGAACATATTTCAATGGAAATGATATATTTTTAAGCATTGGCTTGTCACTGTGCACTGAGAATATCTATTAGACTTCCATTAGCCTCATTCATGGTTTGCATTCTTCAAGTCTTCTCACACAAAGCTTTGAATATTTCATGTAATTAAAGGAAGATCCTAAAATCCATTGTTGTTTCCAACTCAAGACAAATCTCTTTTAACCGATGACAGTTTAGGTTAATTTCATTAATTGGGACAGTGGTCTCACCAATGTGTCCTGTGAAGTCAATTTGATTCAGCTCATGGCAATTCAAGAGTCGTTTGATCACGTGACATCATGGAAGGAAGACCCTAGATAAGGTGGCGTATGCCCTCAATAGTCGGTGATTGAACCACTCACAATCAAAAAGACAACATCTTAACCTTCCCTTGCTTGCTCTAGTTCTTAATTTCCAATGTTAGTAGGACATGATTAAGTTTGTCCAAGGGACTTGGGGTCACTTCCCTTACAGACATCAGGCCTATCTGCCCTGGAATCTGTTCTGATTTAGACTGCCCTTTCCAACTAACTGTCCAGTTACATTTCTCCTGCTCGAAAATTTCAGATAGCATAGAGACAAGAGTCATTGATGGTGATTACAAATTGTAAAACCATTTTTTTCTGATGATTAGCTCCTCATGATCAATGCTTCATCTAAACACTCATTCATAAATGTGCTAAGCAGTTGTACAGTGTATACTAAAGCCATGAGACATGAGCCGAACTGTCAAGTAAGTCATTACATCTAGGAAGCCATTGTTAAACCTGAACATTAAGAACCTTAAAACAGAACATAGCTTTGTCCTCTTAGAGACTAATAATTATAGTTGTACGCAGTAAGGTGACGACCAAATCACATCTTGGCTATTAGAGGGTTATGGTAAATCAAAATATCATCTCATAATAGTTTTGGTCTTGTTAAAACTAGTTGAAAGAATGTGTTCCATTATTTCACTTTCCAGTTTTATAGGTCCAATTCTTGACTCTTCTATGATATTTAACATATTATACTGATTCACATTGACAAAATGTGTGCAGCAAGTTAAATATTTTACCTCATTCTTAGGTTCATGATGATTTATCTCAGATGCATTGTGGTTAATGGAACCGATACAGAGAACAATATTTATCTGAGAAGGGATAATATTCCTACTTTTGCATTATATTTGGCCATTTTGTATTTCGTGTATTGAGACTTTTGCAAATTTTTGGTTTCACCTCATTGAATTATAAACAATTAACTGATAAATGCTAACATAACTCACAAAAAATAGAGTAGTACTATTATTCAGCCAGACCGACTTTCTGCTTTGATAAGCAGATTTTGTCAGAAGCAATTTTGAAATGAAAACTGAACAGCAATTTCCTATTACAATGTTTAATGAACACTTGTAGGAGAAGGCCTAGCTTGGTTTTTTGCTTTGACTGCTTCGCAAAAACACTCCTCACATATAATCACAGCAGCCCTCAGATATGCCCCAAAGCCCCTTGAGCAGGATATTTCATGCAGGGTCACAGTACCACCTGATATATTGAGAAAGTCAGTGATTTGGAGTAATTCATGGGATATAATTTTGTTTTCTCGATGGTACTCAGCCAGAGTTTCAGAAACTGCTGTGACCAGGCTGATGAACTGCAAGAAGTGGTATTGCTAAGATACTGCATGAAATTAAAAGGACTTTAGTTATGGTATATATTAATCGTTATGCTTGTTTTGTAATTTTTCAGTGCAGAAGAGCCTATGTAGTGTGGGAGCTAAAACACAATAAAATATTCAATTCAAATTCAATTCAGTGAGACATCGGACTGATTATGTCTTCATCTGAAAACATCCGTTTGATATGGCCGGCGTCTGTGCTTGAGAGATTTTTCGGACGCTTGTCAGGAATATGTCACAATGATTTGTCCCCGTCTAAAATGGCATAATTCTGCTTCCATGCTGATGTTTTAAGCTTGTCCTTGGACAATTTCTTTTTTCTCTTTCCTTCCAAGAGTTAATTCTTATTATCTTTGTATCCTCTCAGTCTCTCATTCTTCATCGGTCTAATATTTTCTATCGATTTCTCGCACCCGAGATCTGATTGATTGAATAGTCATAGTATCACATTTTGAAAATTAATTTAAATCGATGACATTGCGATTCCTTCTTTTGAAGGCTTAAATGAAACACTGTTAACACAAAAACTAGCCATGTAAATGAAGGAAGATACATGTAAAATGAACATTGTTAATTAATCATTTGAGATGTGTAATTTGTAATATTATACTTCAAGAAAAAGCAGATAGGAAAAGGTAATTTAATTCATATCAATAGCATGACATTGAAGGCAGGACACAGATGTCGCGTATCATCAAAAATTGATCAGTGTCCCAGTGAAGATCAAAAGAACAAGTTCTAAACCTTCCTTTGCTTTGTCAATTTCAGTGTGTTATTTGTACGACTTGATTACGTTTGTGTACGGAACTTGGGATCATTATTTAGCTGTTAGACTGCACAATGGACATCAATGGTAGTAGTAAAAACATTTCCAATTCTCATTTTTTTATTTTTCTTAGTCAACATAATTTCATTGTTTTTTAAATTAAAAAAAAGCTTCATCACAGAGTTACAAGTGTACAGTAATTTTTGTGCTCCACATCACTCATTTTGATGAAGACCAATACTCAAAGTTTCTTCTGATGCAATTTACTTGAAAATATCTTTTTGTTTAAGAGTAAAATCACTGAATGAAGAAGACTAGACAAATAAGATTATTTGATTACGACCCACTCACACCTTTGCAAATGAGTTTTTAATTTAATTTGCATCTGTGGACTGAAAGACATTAGTAAAATAAATTGGTGCTTATCCCTGTTCCTATGTCCAACAAAATTTCTCGAGAGGTAAATATCTTGGCATCATTCTGTTGACAACATGACCAACATTTGACGGTTCTTCAAACGAGTTCCTATGTCTTTAGGATGATCAAGTAAATCACTGACTCTGACAATAAAGGAAAAAAAGTGATACACCTTCTATTGCTGCCAATTTGCTGGTCATTATACGAAGCATTTACCAGCATATTGCGATGATGTAACCTGATATTTCAAAAATGAATTGAAGAGCAAATGGATTACGATACAAAATGACTGGCATGATATCTGAAGGGGAAAATTGACCAAAAGCTATGCTGACAAACTTTGTCATATTGTGGAATCTATAAACATAGGGAACTTGACCGAACTTACTTGAGCATGCAAGAGCAGTTTTAGAACTTGTCTTTTTGGCTGAGAGTGGGTCACTGAACAACTCTTGAAGCAAGTCATCTGGGTCCACCTGTCATGCAATTTCATGTGATTCTTCATCTTGAGGACACCATGAGCTTAATCAAGTGAACTTCAGGGGCATCCTCCCACTCATTGAACTGGTTAGATATGTCAATAGCAGAAAGTGGTTAAAAGAAAAACAAGTTAGAACTTGAAGCTCAATTATCCTTTTGGATTACTGTTTAATTGCAAAGGGTGTTCAGGGCTTATTCAAAAAGACTCTGAATGCATAAAGAGAGATTGGGTGCATTTAGAATAGACTTAAAGGAAAGCTAGTGTTTCTATTTGCACAGTGCAGACAGAGGTTGAGACAGGGTGAAGTTTATTCATAGGTTTCCAATAGCTTTGGAGCTGTGGCCAAAAAGCTGGTCCAGGGTCCATTATCCTGCACTTCATCACCTTGGCATCAGTCCATCACTTTGCATTTGGTACATGAATATAAATCTATAGGCCTACTTGTAAGGGTGTGTCAAATATACAACCCTTTGTGGTAGCATTGATAAATCAATACTTTGTAGTTCAAGCCAATTCTATTTAAATGAACTGTAAAATGAAAGGATTTTCCCAGATTTCATAGCAACTTTGCATCAACCAAGCCGTCTTTAATGAAAAAGGTTGAAAGCCTTTTCTATAAAGCAAGGTCCATGGCAGTTTAACATTATAAATTAGCAATTTTGCTAATTGATCAAACAACTCTGTTTGGATTATAACAGATTTCTACTGCGAATGTTCACAATGCTGATTACTAGAGGGATGTCTAATGAGAGATCATGGGATCAAATCAACATCTACGTTGGTGATAACAAGAACTATTTCATGTGGAGTAAATGTTATTAATGCCAGACCTGTAAAATGGTGTTCCATGGAATAATGACGCACAATGTATTGAACTTTTACCTGGCCAGACGTACTGTCACTTCACATTGCATGGATGGGTACCCAATCTTTGTATTGAAGTAATTGATGACCAAAAAAGGGTGACATTGGAAATCTGGGGCGAAACAAGAAAAGATGTTGCATTATTTTATTGTCAGACATTAAATTAAAGCAAGCATTGATAAAACAACGCCTCATTGATATGCATTCAAAAATTGTTCTGGAAACAACCTGTCCAAACTTTTTTGAGATCTTATTCAAGATTACTAAAAGTTGGTTCATACTTGATGTGTTCATTGAAATGTAAATTTATTATTTCGCCTTAAGAATTCTCTTTACAGATGATTTATATTTGTAGACAAAAGAAATGAATGTGATTTTTTTTTCTTGGACGTGTATTCTAACCATGTCCTAGAAAAAAATTCATATTTCGTCCCTTGGTCTACAAATATGAAGTCATCTGTAAATAAAATGGGCTTCAAATCAGGAAAATCCTGAAAATGGAAATATTAATTTTGTTAAGATATCAGTATGTAATGTATGTTATGTCTTTGTTTTGTTTTTCAGTCAGTTTGCAAGCAATAATCAAGAGTTCCAAGTTGTGTCAATGCCATCTTCAGAGCTACATTATAAACAAACCGATTGGAAGATAGATAGTTAAAAATTGCTTGTGCAGCCCTCTGCATAGTTAGTACATGTATAACAAATACTTCATTCTCAATTTACTTCTGATAAGCGAGATGCATGTATGTAGAGAGCGTGAGTCCTGATAATGTTTCCAAGTAATATTCCATTGGAACATTGCTCTTGATGGTCCACTGAAAATAGTTTGGGTTCGCTTCTTGGAGTTAGAATTTCCGCCCTATCCATAATGAATCAATGATGTAAAGATAAAATTCAGTACCCTCAAATTACCGGAAGTGTATATGTTTGTAGCTTAGACTTCATGTGAATGTGAAAATACATATCAAATTTTATATCAGCTTTCACTTTTCTATATTAACCATGTTAATCCGGAAACTACACACATTTTGCACTCAAACAATGATTTCTAAAATGGAACAAAGAATGAAGACTGATCGAGTGCCAAGACAGACAGAAAAATGTAGAGGGATGATTTATTACATAGGAGAGAGAGTC
This sequence comes from Platynereis dumerilii, assembly GCA_026936325.1. Taxonomy (NCBI): domain Eukaryota; kingdom Metazoa; phylum Annelida; class Polychaeta; order Phyllodocida; family Nereididae; genus Platynereis; species Platynereis dumerilii. The sequence continues at coordinate 263,579 of JAPTHN010000028.1, forward strand.
CTCAAGTCAACATGCTATATATTTACCCATGCATGTGAGGTAACCCTTACTTGCTTAGCTCAGACAGAAGTTTCCCTCCTTACAATGCCAGTCTAAATAGGTGATCAATGCAACAATAAAGATCCTAAATCTCACTCAAAGAACCTAATGCTTTTTAACATTTCAATAACATTTCTATTTATAATTTGATCTCTAACTGGATTTATGCTGCATACATACATATGTATACTTCAAATCTACTTACTGTACGAGGTGCATTGCACAAGCAGTAAACAAATGCTGCTCCCAAAACACCAATAAGTAATTCCAGACAGGTCTTTGTTTTCTGCGTTTTAAAGCAAATTGAACAAACTTAATCTGTGCCAGGGGACTGCTTGTGACTGGTGTGACAGTTCAGTCAACTCACTTTTGTGAAACGTGATTTTCCCAATGCTTACAACAGTGGAGGTCAGGCTAGTCTAGAATAGCATAGTATACGCTCTAAAAAATGTATGCGTTAAATATTTAAAAAAGAGTAACATTGTAGCTGTCTTGCGGCAAAATTCTTGATGTAGTAAAGTAAAATAATAGTCATTTTAGATGAAATTAAACATTAATGATTCCAGAGTGTCAACTTTCATGATAAAAAGTTTGCTTGCTATTTTTACACAAACTTTTTCTTGTAAATGCTAGCATTGAAGGATGCATCATGTGACCTTTGAAATTTTATATCCAAAGAAAACCATAAATTCCTCAGGGTTTTGAAAAAATGTATTTGTGTTTCTAACTAATTTTTTAATTGGGAAACAAATTCATCCTTCTACATATCTAATTCTTTATCTCACTGAGTGTATGCTATACGAAACCATGGCAATTTCAGTAAATTAAACTTAGGCTACATAATTTTAGAGACATCAGAAGTATCATATTTTCAGAACTCTGTTTTTTAATTTCATTCTCTCGTAATTATATCCCATTTCAAATTGCAGTGATGTTTTTCAATTTTCTGTTCTACCAAAACTAATTAAAATCATGTTCGCCTGCTACTGTAGTTTTTTCTTCACAATCTATATTCTCAATTCTAGCCATTGCATGTTTCATTTATTTTTTCATGATTACTTAGGAATTATTCAGTCATCTTATGTTATTTATTTTGTCAGTCAAAATCAAAATTGATCTTGGAGGTAACCTTCAGAAGCTGACATATTTCTAGCCAAAGGACAGTAATTTACTGTTCTTAACTGTTCTAAACTATAATGTTATGAATGGCACGCATGCAGTGACCTTAATTGTGGAAACAATTTAATTGTCTAATCCAATGTCTCGGCAATAGCTACATATTGATAGACACGAAAGAAAGATGTTTTCTGAAACTTAAAACCTTAAAACACTGATTGCTGGAGGAGAAGGAAGCTCCCTCTAATGTCTGTAACACCAGTCAAAACAAAGAGAATTTTGGAAATCCTTGATATCAGTGAAAAGTTATTGATTATTTCAAATTTCTAATGTTTAAAAAGGAGTGGATTTCATTTCAAAGAGAAAATAAAGTGAGAGTGACCAATTGTGTTACATAGAAATAAAGATTTTCCAATATTGATACAAACAACGATGTGTGCTAAAATAGATTAACTTTTAAGGCAACATACAAATATGAAAACAAATACATTATGCAAAGTGAATAATTTTTGAAAACAGGGAAATTACTCATTGTTCACTACACCCAGCTTACAGTACAGCTTACAGTACAGACATAACTCACCTCTACCTGTCTACTATTTCCCATCTGCCTGCTGTTGCACTGCGAGTCCTATTTTTCTTGGGCTGTGCCCAATTCACCAGAGGACGCACTATTTGTTTTTAGAGGAATATAAATAGGCGTGTGTCAGTAGGAATTCTTTTTGTGTCTCTGTTCTTCAGAAATAATTAGATCTTTAGAGCCATTGTCGTTAACGAAGAGTTGAGGATGGAAGGTCTTGAACCATACCTTTGGGCTATCTAGATATCTTTTTATCAATCAAAACATGTTTGTCCATTTTTAGTCTAGGTAATTTCTATCCATATACCTGTCTAAAAATGGTAGATAATTTTAAATCCCACACAAAGCACTAAACATGCATTTGTTTTCATTGCAGAACATTGTTACCAGTGCCATGCAGGTCCAGATGCTTTCATCAACAATATTTGTCGACAGTTTGACAAGAATACTAAACAACCAACGATATCATCTTGTACTCACAATTGTCATGTCACATATGACAACAGTGGAGGTAAATATCGAATTCATTTTCATGTCTCTTTCTTACCGATATTATACCCTTAAATTTCACACTTGAAGAAAGAATTGAAGGTTGCTCCTTACCTAGCCATTTCCATGAGTGATTGATCCTGATTAGACCTACTTTTTAAATGCAATTTCAAAATACATTTGACAAATCATACAAAAATGTGAAGATATCATGTTTCCAAAAATGTTTTTTGATTTATCCTGTATTTCGTAGAGATATAAGTGTAGGTCATACAACAAATTTGAGGTGTATAAATAACCCTTAAAATGTTAGTTATACATCGAAAATGAGTTGTATAAGGGACTTATACTCCATATATGACTCCTGAAGGATTTGTAACTGAATTTTGTTCCTCTGTTGTCATCTTAAGGTGCGTTATTTTCAAAAACAGTAGTACAACAAGCTCACTTAATCCCCAACTTATATATTATTACGTGGTTCGTTTTGTATTGACTCGAGTATTTTTCCTGCCAGTCCATATTTTTAAATATGGCTGGCGGGGAGAATACGAGGGTCAATTCAAAACAATCCATATTATAATGTTTTTATTCCAAGACCTGTGTTTAATGACAAGCCAAAATATTAGTAGTAATATTGGTATCAATCTCCCCATTTAGGCTAAATAACTGTAAGGCTACATGTGTAATTTGTGAATTTACACAAGAGGGCTCAGGGAGTAACGTCATCTGAGGGAAATAACAACGTCTTTTGAGGGAAATTTCCCTGGGCATGTTTAGTGTTATTGGGGACAATACATGGTTGCTCATGGAATAAAGTGGTATAACTAACAAATCTGTTGGTTATTCCATGACAAAAGAACTGTCTGGGTGGAGCATAATTGATGTTATGTGCACAGCTCATGAGGAAGTTAAAAATGCTTTGCTTTTCACATTTATAATATCCTTTTTTAATCATTGTTCATGCCTTAACTGGAATTTTTACGATCTCTTGATTGTTTACATTGCATTTAAATTACAACATATTGGCAGTTTAAGACCAAGCATTAGTACTATCAACACATTTTAACCAATGTTTTCTATTAAAATTTTGGAAATAATTAGGTGTAGGTGAACAAAAATTCAGATAACATCAAGGTTTACAAAAATGTACTGGATTTTGATTTTGTATTTACTATTGAAATACCTGCTCCTCAAAAACCATAACCGTGATCATTCAATTTATTCCATAGTAAGTTAGCAACTCCTTTATTTCCAAAATTGCAGACATTGCAGATTACAAGGCCATTTGTTACATTTGCTGACTTTTTATCACCATCTGTAGAGAGAATTCCCAAGGCCTTATCATTATTCAAGAGTTCCTTTGTTGCTCCTAATTAGCTTTGTGAAGGAATCTCAGAAAAATCACAGCAGTTCTTCTCAAAGCCCATTTAAAGGGCAGCAAATCAGAGATTAATTTTCAATGAGTTTCCAGGGAGAACAACAACATGCAATTTGTTCGTCAGCTGTTCTTAACAGGAATGGAGATAATGGGATTATCGTGCTCGATGTTAGGTCAGGTTTGATTTGCAGCATCCAATTCAATATAAGATCCCCTGTTATAGATATCAGAGCGAATGTATGGCTGTATATCACTAAAAATCCATTCAGAAGTTTATGATTATGCTACCAAAACTCACTGCTACAAATCCCTATAACACTCCTCTCATTATCACAACTTAACTGATGGAATATTGGGTGGTATTAATGGTGTCCTTGTCATTTCTTTTCAGCTGTGTCGAGGGGATGTTTCCATACAACGTTTGCCACCGAAGAGGGTGAGGTTCGCTGCCAGAGCATAACATCATCTGTTTACTGTTTCTGTGACTCTGAGAGATGCAACAACAAGTCGTTATATGAACTTGCTCCTTCGTTGCATTTTGATTTGACCTTCAGCAAGAGTTCAAGGTTGCTAGAAAAACAAAGTGGTGCTCCAGTTGAAATACAGAAGTCATTTGAGAAGACTGACATTTCTGTGACCCAAAAACCTAACCAAAGCAGCAGTAAAACTCAAAAGGTTGAGAAAATTATCAAAAACTCTCAACAGAAGGGACCTTTGGTAACCTCAGAAGAACAAGAACCTTCAGGACAGTCCAACCAAAAAGAACCAAAGGTTTTCAACAAACAAAAACCTAAAATTGTGAGAACAAAATGGTTTAAAAGAAGACACGACCATGGTTTATCATGTAAACAGAACAGCTTTCCTTATTCTTTTCAATCTATGTTCAGAAATAATTATATTTACTAAAATTACTTTATTATATTTCTTAAAGTTGGGCTCTGCAGCTAACTACATGCATATCTCAAAACTTGTTATTTTTCATCAAAAAGAACAGATTATTGTAAATCTCTGTAAATAAAGGTGTAGAAGAGTTTCAAAGAGGTGGTCAGTTTTATTTCGTTCAATTTAAAGCCCTCTTCACCTAATCATGCAGGTGGCCTGATTTAGCAAAATAAATTAAAATTAACATATTTTATAAATTGTTGTTATCCAATTGTTTACTATATTCTGTACTTGAAATGTAAATGTGTTCTTGAAGTTTTAGAAACATGTCAAAGATGTCAAGAATAAGTTTTGATCTGCCGTTTCATGATGTATTCCTAATATATTTAAAGTCAAGATGTGTTCCAAATGCTATTGAAATCTGCCAAGTACATAGTTGTTTTAAAAATTCATTTTACATCAATAAATGTGTCTGTCAAAAGATGTATAAATGTATTAAAGCAAAACTGCAAAACTTCAGAAAATGTTTTAAATGGACTGTTTTTGTTGCATATTGAATTTTCATTTCGTCAATTTAAACTTAGTTCACCATCTGTAATTTCTGTACAATGTATGTTCTAGGTTAAAGATTGCAGATTTATCTTTCCTTGGCTCATAATAATATTATCTTTGTTCAAAAATCTCCTTTTCTCAACATTTTTTTACTGCATAGCCACACATCCACAATGAAAATGAAAGAGAAAAATAGCAAGTCCTATTTTATTCAACAAAAACTGAACATAATATAAATAAAGTCACGTTTAACTTGTATAGCTTGACTTGGTACAGCTCTTGAGAAAGGATATGTTGGCTTCATCATTTTAATCATTTGTCACTTCACACTCCCTTGAAAAATATATAAAATGTGAAATGTATACCTCTAGAGTGATTATCAAAAGACTGACCTCATTTACAGTCAAATGAATAAAGATGATTAGGCTTCTTCAATGGTCTTGGAAGTTTCGAGTGATGTCATGTCCTATGCATAGCACCATGTTATAGTGCAGTTAATTTGACCACTCATTTAAGTGCGCAACAAGTCTAGATGCAAGAGTCGAACCGGGGTCCTCATCTTTGGGGTTATAGTACATGTAAGACCTTTCCATCGTGCAGCAGTGTCTGTAATTCGGGCAAGATATTTATTTTCAGAAACACCCTGTACCACCAACCGAGCACTTTATGCCTGAAGGGGCATCAGATCTTATAGACCTGTTTTAAGAGAAACGAGTTATGTCATTGCCACTTGTTACACTCTCTGTGACAAATTGACCAACCATTTAAATGCATGTATAAGACAGGACCTGCAGTGACATCACTGATGTTCTTAAACAGCCAACAGCAGTCACCTCTCCTTCCTTGAGTAGCCAGATGCAATTTTCACTTCGAATAGGATCTTATGGTTAATTCCCACATGGTTTGTACATTTGAATAAACTCATTCCCATGCTTATTTGTTGTATACTTTATGTACATATAATATCTCATACATTTTAGTTTATGTACACACATGAGAACCACTTTCAGCTTGTAAAATATTTGTTTTGTAAATATATCTTATATTGGAATAAAAAGAAAAAACAAGCATGTTTTTTTTTTGTCTTTTATTGAATTACAAAAAATCAAATACATGAACGACACATCCTAAGAGATATATGCTACATATGTTTCTTTCCAAAGATTGAAAATACAATTCGCTATTCACTTTTGAGGTCCTCAAAGTACTATAAGTCAAAATTTACACTCTGGTGGCAGGAATTTTTTCCCTATGAAAATTTTAAATGCCGCGATGCTGCCACACCAGCCTAGAGCTCACTCGACAAAAATTTTCCATTTCCATCACTGCCCTACACATCATCTGACTGTTATTGAATTACAGCTTATAGATGCAAAAAGAGAGAGACACCGATGAGAACAAAGATGCTGCATGTTTCTGATTTTATTATAATATTATATTATGTATATAAGTAAAAGTATTCAAATCTAAATTCTATGTTCTTTATAATTTTCAAATTTAAATGTCTGGATTTGTATCCTTAGTTTGCTTAGCAGCACCATCTTGTCGTTAGCAACTAATGTAAATTTTGACAGAGTACTTCATGGTAATATGTATGTACACTCTTGAAGTAATATTAAATAAAGTCAATCAACCAATCAATATTCACTACTAGAATCCACATTCAAGTGAACCCTTGAGATTTCTCAACATTTGAAATATCAGAATCCAAACACTTGCCACTCTGCATTCAGTGAAAATAACTTTCGTAAATTACATCTGAGACACGAACATGTTCACATTAAAATGTCGCTGAAGAAAGTCCTTTGCTGTGGGTCTTGAGCTGTTCTATCCCTGTGCATTTTATTTCTAATGAAAGCTAATGTGTGCAACTGTGCATGATAGAGAGCACATTGTAAAACATTTATATTAAAAAAATGAATATAGTCATCTCTTGTTATTTCCATTTTTCATGACAACTTCTCACCATTTGAAAAATTATACTATTTGTAAGCCCGGCTGTTGCTCTCAGCATCTGATACTAAGAGTGCTTGTCATTTGAATTTCCAAGTCAATGAGGAAAAAGACAGGGAATAAGATATCCACTAAATTGAATATTGTGAGATTAGACAGATCGATCTCTGCAGACTAATTAATTTCCTGAGTGTTCTGATTTGAATTACGGAATCACAGGAGCAGATTAGCTAATGTTTCATCTGATTTCTTCATGATTATAATTACCTAAAGAAAGACATGGTGAGAACAATTTATGTCGCTGCTTTAAATATAACTTCACTGAACATGGCCCTTGTTTTCAGGTTTGGTTCTAGCATGAATATTTCAACCATTTCGGAATCTATGCTTCATTGAAATATTTGTTTTGAATATGTGATTGTCGCAAAAGTTCGAAGCCTACCTATGAATAAAATTAGTATATCTTGCATGTATGTCGCAAGAAATATAAAAGTACTAACAATCATCATTACAGAGGGCATTTCGAGTTACTTAAATAACTTGACAAGAATCCAGGATACTCCGCATCCTCACTTCTTGAAATAATTCCTCCATGATATTCTATCTGTATCTTATTTTAAGTGTAAGACCATTTCTGGCAATTTCGATAAATGAAGAAGCATTGTTACCTTACAAGGGAATCTCTTTATGCAGATTCCCTTTGTGTCTTCATGCATTTAAGTTGCACTGAAAGATTTAAAGCTTTGTTCACCGCAAGAAACTTCATGCACACTAATGCGAGACATTCTTTATGACAGTACAAGTTTTCTGAATGGTGTCATTGTTTGCATTTGGTGCAGAGTGTGAGTTTTTGTCCATTTGGGGCAAAGTGTATTTGTCTTCCATTGTATCCATGGTAACATCACAGAATGAAGGGATTTGTATTTTCAGCATTTGTAAGATATTATTGCAATTCCTTATAATAATAAAATAAATAATAGAAAATACTTTATTATTCATGTCAGGCACGAAACTTGTTTTGTTCAATCACACATTCATACATCAGACACATCGAGTCATACAAATTACATCATACAATTGAAAATATACAACCACACTTATACGCTTACACATTTTACCAAACAATCATTCATTCAACATTCTTATACTGGCTGGCACAAATGACTTTATGGATCTTAATCTTTTGGCCGATCGTAGTTTGACATATTTGTAGTTAAGTGGGTGGATTTCATCCTTTACAATAACCTCACACATTTTCTTAGTAGCCTTCTTGCAAAAAGGTTGATGAATTAAAAAAGTCTAATATATATTTGTTTTACCTGCAAAAAGCAGCAATCGATATTTCACAATGTACGAGGAGCGTTCAGAAAGTTCACGGCTTTTTTTTATATGGACACTTATTTTCAATCTAGAACAATGAATTTTTTACAGGATAAAATTCAGCAGTTTTGAAATGGGTTTCCAAAATTTTGGAACATTTGGACATTTTTAAGTCATTCTGAGGTTGCCATGGAAACAGAAAGTTTGGCTAGGTGGAGCAGGTAGTACGGAGATCAAGAAAATCAATGAATTGCGGCTGAGAAAGACTTCTCTCTGTCACTTGTATTAGTAAGATTGACAATATTTGACACAAGAAATATGATATTAGCTTCTAAATACACTTTCAAGCATACCAAATGTTTGTATTCTTACAGCGAACCAATGTGGGAAAGCACTCCTGCATGCTCAATTTGGCAAGAGCTATTAAGGTGCCAGAATGTGAGTTCTTAACTACATAAGGACTTATGAAAAGCTTGGATTCACTGCTATGAGCAAGAGACCTAAAGGGTCAGCATTATCCATCCCAGCTTTTCTTTTGACATATAGCTTTACATTAGACCTGGTTTTCCATTACCTTAATCACTGGGGGTAATAGTTTCAGGCACTGGAGAAGAAAAAGCTTTAGATGACTGAAATGCTTTCACATAAACTTTTCCAGGAATGCTTCAAGGAACATTAATTTCAACGCATAAGGTGTATGAATTAATGCTTTTGTAGTACTTGCGAGTATTTTTAAAAGGTAATATTATATTTCTTGTGTTAATTATTGTCAATTTTACTGATACAAGTGGCAGAGTGAGGTCTCTCTCAGCCACAATTCATTGATTTTCTTTATCTCCGTACTACCTGCTCCACCTAGCCAAACTTTCTGTTTCCATGGTAACCACAGAATGACTTAAAGGTGTCCAAATTGTCCAAAATTTTGGAAATCAATTCCAAAACTGCTGAATTTTATCCTGTAAAAGATTCATAGATCTAGATTGAAAATAAGTGTCCATATAAAAAAAAGCCGTGAACTTTCTGAACGCTCCTCGTACATTGTGAAATATCGATTGCTGCTTTTTGCAGGTAAAACAAATATATATTAGACTTTTTTAATTCATCAACCTTTTTGCAAGTGTCAGGTAAATCAGATTGTCTTAGTGTATGTGTGCTTTTAAACTCTGTCCTTATAGCTGCAGAAGCAATTCCTCACAGGCTGCAAATTTGCAATTTATGGCTAATCTGATCATCTGTTCCTGTTGAGTGCCTTTCAACATCAACTGAGTCTAATCTTGAAGTCTGCAAAAGTTTTTATGGTCCTGAGTGAGCTCATTGACCTGTTGGAGGAGTAAAAAAAAAACATCATAAAATACAAATATTATGACATGCAGTCATAAACCTCCAGGTCATTGTTGAAATACTTGACGATTCTTTATTCGGCACATATGTGCCTCGAATTTTGCAGAATGCATCCAAATTCATCTCTAACTTTACACAATTCCAAGTAATTATTGATATTTTTCTTGCCAACAAGAAAGGTCTGTTGATTTGTTCACCCTATTAATCACACCCACGAGGTTCTTGCATTGTAATGTATCAGAGATTGGGTGTGATGATGAAAAGTTTGACCTTCTGTGCTATTTGTCTGAACAAGATATTAGAAATGGTCTGTGTCTTTGTGAATTGTCGGGTTAGATATATAGGAAATTGGTATTGTTTTTGCATTCATTGATTTTAGCAAACACCTTCAAATTTGCTGTCAGAAAGCAGCACAAAATACTGTTTACATTTGAAAATACACTAAATCCATATCCTTTTTGTCACAGGATGTTTACCTTTATTTAAATTAAGTTACGCAACATGATAACTCAGGAAATTGTGTTGTATTGCACTAATGATAATTGTGTCGTGATGCAAAAGTTGGCGTCAATGATTGAGAGATTCATTGGAATAGATTATTTGAATTTTGATTTTCTTCATCTTAGAATTCAGTTTTTACTTAATCTTTTTTATGGAATCCCTGTTATATACGCCAATATACTAAAATAGGGTGAAACGGCGTCTGTGGTGAATATGCTTTGACTAGCATAGACTCACACATGATGAGTATGATTAGAAGTAATTTCTTCTCTACTGTATAAATGTTTTTCTGTATCGGTGTCTCCAGCGCTATGTTTTCTATCTCAGTGGCGTATACAGTTTAAGCAGGAATCTTGTGGGACAAGCCTGACCCCTTACTCTATTTGACAGTGTCAATCACTTTGTCAGGGTTTTGCATATTGCATTCCAGCCAGCGCATTCGTGATATAACAGGCACCAGGGGCTGCATCACGTTTTATTGCTGGTGTTACTGTTATGTCTTTGACTTGAGTCTTGATGCAAATGAACTTCAATAATTGCAATATGTGATTGTTCATATTGTGGTCATGCAGAAGCATTTTGCAGCGGTGTGTATCACTTTGTAGAAGAGGAATTCCAAACTAGTTGCACAAGGGAGTAAGCTCAAATACTTCAGACATTCGTTGCGTTTTATTATGAAATTATATATATGAAGTTATCAATACTCCTAAGAATAATTTGTGAAGAGCGGAATAGTTTTGAAGCTTTAACTTCTCAAACTTTACACTTTATACTATATTTCCCTTCCAGTTCAGAGATTTAGAAACCTGATCCGCCAGACGATTATCTCTGCATTGTGCTACAGATTCTTTTTCAAGTTAATGTTTCCTATTTTCTAACTCAAAATTGTGAGTAGCAAAGCAATATGCATGATATAAATTCCAAATATACCATTCACCGTGACATATGTCAGTGTGTTTGTTGATATTTCCAGAACGGACTTGTCATTTCCAAATGTTGTTATACATGCCTCAAATATGACTGACAAAGAATTGGGATAGATGAAACATAAAGCTGTTAATATTTTCTTTGCATTTTCTTTGTAATTTCTCTGTCTTACTTGCTGCAATGCAAAATATTAAAATGAGGGGTTTTTCATAACATACGAAAATGTGTTTTCCTCTTGATGTATCATTCGTAAAGGTCAATCTCAGCATGCATCACCAGTTACATGTCTCATGATGCATATCATTTCTTTGATTAATATATATATTCAATTTATAAGTACATTAGTACTAGCAAAGGTCATTGCAGGACATATCTGGCAATTACAAGAGTGCTGCCTTTTGCAAGTCGATTGTTTCAGCTAGCATATCAAGAGCCTTGGGAAAACTGATGAAAAATGCATTTGGCAATTGCCGTGGCTAATCAGTTTGACATATAAATAAATGTTCAGAGTGTAATGCAGCATGCAGTATCTTGTACGACCGTAAGCTTTTCACCGTGCTACAGATTCTTTTTCAAGTTAATGTTTCCTATTTTCTGATTCAAAATTGTCAGTAGAAAAGAAATATGCATGATATAAATTCCAAATATACCATTCACCGTGACATATGTCAGTGTGTTTGTTGATATTTCCCGAACGGACTTGTCATTTCCAAATGTTGTTATACATGCCTCAAATATGACTGACAAAGAATTGGGATAGATGAAACATAAAGCTGTTAATATTTTCTTTGCATTTTCTTTGTAATTTCTCTGTCTTACTTGCTGCAATGCAAAATATTAAAATGAGGGGTTTTTCATAACATACGAAAATGTGTTTTCCTCTTGATGTATCATTCGTAAAGGTCAATCTCAGCATGGATCACCAGTTACATGTCTCATGATGCATATCATTTCTTTGATTAATATATATATTCAATTTATAAGTACATTAGTACTAGCAAAGGTCATTGCAGGACATATCTGGCAATTACAAGAGTGCTGCCTTTTGCAAGTCGATTGTTTCAGCTAGCATATCAAGAGCCTTGGGAAAACTGATGAAAAATGCATTTGGCAATTGCCGTGGCTAATCAGTTTGACATATAAATAAATGTTCAGAGTGTAATGCAGCATGCAGTATCTTGTACGACCGTAAGCTTTTCACCGTGCTACAGATTCTTTTTCAAGTTAATGTTTCCTGTTTTCTGATTCAAAATTGTCAGTAGAAAAGAAATATGCATGATATAAATTCCAAATATACCATTCACCGTGACATATGTCAGTGTGTTTGTTGATATTTCCAGAACGGACTTGTCATTTCCAAATGTTGTTATACATGCCTCAAATATGACTGACAAAGAATTGGGATAGATGAAACATAAAGCTGTTAATATTTTCTTTGCATTTTCTTTGTAATTTCTCTGTCTTACTTGCTGCAATGCAAAATATTAAAATGAGGGGTTTTTCATAACATATGAAAATGTGTTTTCCTCTTGATGTATCATTCGTAAAGGTCAATCTCAGCATGCATCACCAGTTACATGTCTCATGATGCATATCATTTCTTTGATTAATATATATATTCAATTTATAAGTACATTAGTACTAGCAAAGGTTATTGCAGGACATATCTGGCAATTACAAGAGAGCTGCCTTTTGCAAGTCGATTGTTTCAGCTAGCATATCAAGAGCCTTGGGAAAACTGATGAAAAATGCATTTGGCAATTGCCGTGGCTAATCAGTTTGACATATAAATAAATGTTCAGAGTGTAATGCAGCATGCAGTATCTTGTACGACCGCAAGCTTTTCATGAAATGCTTTACCAAAAAAATCCACTGGTTTATTTATATAAATTCTTTGATTATAAACAAAGCTTTTTTTAACTTTATATTTTCATTTTTCATTCTATATTGATATTATGATGGCTTTATTATATTCTCAAGTAAAATTGAGTTTTTAATATGGCTTGCAGGTCAGACATAACTTGTAGCAAAAAATGTTTGTGCTGCTGTTGTTTTTCTGACTTCACTTATATATTTTTTGAAGTGCCTTCTATTTCCAGCTTTATTGTCACATCTCTGGATTAACAGTGTTTGACATTTCTGGTGAAATTGAAAATAAATTTCTGTGAATTTGCTCTTTTACATATATTGCTTCTCTACTTGCCTGTTTGTCCTCCTTATAACCGGAACAATTCATGACAGTTCCAGATGATTTCTCCCACAAAATCCTGATGATGCTAACAAGCATATAGCAGAATAATATCAGATATCAAACAGATGTAAACTCTCTTCAAAAGTATGTCACTATTGTATTTCTAAAAATTGGCACTTTTTAATCTCATTTTGTTCCTGTTAGGGACCGTTCAGAATTTGTGACTGGGGGGAGTTTTGCTGGAACTTCCCGTCAAAAATTCATCCTTGAGATTCATGCGGATTTTTAGTACCCCACCCCTAGGTTTCATGCGTGTTTTTAGTACCCCCCCCCCTCGACACACAAAGCAATACACAATATATTGTCATAGATGTGCCCCGTGGACGGTCACGCGCACAGATTCACGGACTTTTGCGCATAAAAAAGCGTGAATAAACTGAGCATATGTGTGTTTTATTACATACATGTTTTGTTAAATTTTCTTACCCCCCCCTTGGACATCTTGTCAAAAATGCGTACCCCCCCTTGAAACACGTGTGAGAAGTTAGTACCCCCTCGGCCAAAACTCCCACCCCCCCCCTCCAGTCATAAATTCTGAATGGTCCCTTAGACTTCACTTTAACATGAAGATATTATTACCTGTTTTAAATTTATAAACATCTTTCAATCATGGTATATTATTTTGTTAAAACAATAATTGTTTTGATGCAAACAGAGAGGAAACAAATTGTCTCTTAACTATGAAGCCAGCAAACAGGAGCTATGCTTACCAAAGGGGGACACTGTGGGAAAACCTCTCTTACATGTAATATTCATGTAAGAGGTAACCAACATCTGCCCTTGCAAAATAATCAATGCTCAGATTTCATCTCTTTGCCCTGACTGACACTTGAGTACCACAAGGGATCACCTGAGAAACCTATTAATGAGAGAGGCACTTGGGGAATATAGATTGCCTGCCTGCGTAATAAACCAGATATCTGCAGGTGTAAATGAGTGTGCTTTTGATTTTGCTCTTGTTAAACCAATGCATTTAGTTTCATTCCATATACATTGTACTTCCTTTGCTATCAAAAAAAGCAGCTGTGAACTTGAATTTGTTAGATATTTGAACATTATATTATATTTAGTCTTTTACCAAACTAATTCCCAGTGACAATTAAGTTCACCAAATTGGCAGACAGCAAAAAGCATTGCAATTGTCTTGCTCTTTACAGCCACTGGCTGAATAACGAAAATTTTTACAATTTTCTGTCCACATTTAAATTCATATTGAGATACTTGGGACAGGAAGAGAACATCGTTTGTACGACTGTCTTGATTTTGATGTTTTTCCTCAAACACTAAGTGCCTGGAGATAAACATGTAATGCCAATCAATTTCAATTTCCTGTAAGAAAAGAAATCACACAACATTCAAATGACTATTAAGGGAGGGAGATTGCTCTAGCTTTGCTGAATTTCTGCAATTAAGCTTATTTCAAAGATTAGTCAGATTGCTATTTCCGAAACAATTTCTGCTTTGCTCCATGAAAATAAGGTTGGTGAAAATTTAAAAATTTATAATTAGGAAGCCATTTTGCATTCATAAAACTATTGATCTCTCATAGCTGTTTAATCGCTGTCAAGTTTTCAAGAAATTTCCTGAAAACTGTTTGGCATCAGAACGACCATGATATTTTCAACACATTACGACAGACTGTGTTGTAGCAATGATTCAGGAAATGGGCAGGTTTGGGAAGATGTAAATATTTAGTATAGTTTCTAATACTGTATTTTCAACTTTATGGATGTGCACAGCACTCTGAGTGGAATCTGCAAATTACACCGGGCTGGCTATATATGGAAGTGAGTTCACCTGGCCAAGGCAGTGTTGCCCAGCAACTTCATGTCATCATCTTCAATCTGCAAATTAATCTCAGCATTCAATTTATATTTTGCCCTGACTTACACCTTGAGGATCCTGTGAGATCAACTGACAATTTGAGAAAAAAGCATAGAGGGATTCTAGATTGTCTGTCTACTTAGCAAGGTAGCTCTACCAGGTTGTATCATTTTAGTCTGCTTTCATGTTACGTAGTGTCATACATGTAGCTGACAGTTTTACCATTCAAATGGCATCAATTTTCAATTGCTATTGTCTCTCTTGTAACTGATTTGTGCAACTTTTTTTAGCACCAATATATACTCGGAACAAAATTGAATGAAAAATATATATTCTGAAAAATATGTTTTGCTATAGGCCTACTGAATTCATCTTACATAGAATCTCTACTTTCTTTCAACATGAAGAATGAAATATATGATTTGACTTATTTCATAGTCCATGTATGTTTCGTGTAAACCGGGTAAATCACGATTGTTTTTTATTGCTGTTGTCAGTGTTTGGCTAATAGGAACAGGAAGAGACCATTGTTTATTTTGGGAGACAATCAAGATAATGATGATCCTGCTGGAAACACTCATTACATGGAGATAGACATGTAATTCCAATCAATCCATGTCATTCAAGTTTCATATGAATTAGGGAAAGTCACAGCTCTAAAATGGGTTGTTGAGGAAAGCAGTTTGCTCTGGCTTTGTCCTCACACTGGGAAATACTGCAGTTAAACTTATTACAAGGGGGACTTCGATTATTTCAGCAATATCAATTTGATGTTTCTCTCTTTTGATTGACGTTTAAGGCCAAGAAGCTTCAAATAATCATTAAATGATAAATACGTACATTGTGGAACCGTGTCTGAGAGCCTTGTCTATTTCTCATAAGATTTCACGGCTTGATCTTTTAAAATTAAATGAAGGGACTATGGCGACTATTACAGCAAAACAAATTCATAGATGATTGATAATTGATGAATATTCCTTCATTATAGAATTTAATGGAGGCATGTGATTGTGAAAGGATATCATACACGTACAAACATGAAGCAGGTTTATCAAGCAGTGAGAAACACTTTCCATTAACAAAGTGTGATCATGTGCACCAGGAATGTTCTTCTGCTCATCAGATTAAAAGTTCATGTTCTTGAACATTGATGCATGTCTTAAATCTTTCTAATCACATTAAAAGTATCTCAGAGGAGAAAGAAAACAATGCTTCAGGAAAACTTCAAAATTGAGAAGGCTATTAAAACTTTTGGAGGATCGCAAGAGAAAAATCTCCGATAATTCTAATCTAAATCAACATTTCTTTCTGTATAAAAGAGTTTATGACACACAAAAGTTTGTCTTTGAGAAGCGAGCATCAATTTTATTCATAACCCACACAAACTAATGTACATGCCATGAAATATCTGTGCTTTTCTATTAGAAGCAACAATATCTCACAATACGAACGATTTTTTAAAATTGCAAAACATTCCTTGTCATGATTTATATATAGATACTACTCTTTCTCGTTGGTGGATCATATGTTAATGTCAATACATTATGCATTAAAGGACAGATAGGCTACACACTGCCATAGATAAAGACTTGGGTGATATATTAAAAGGTATTCTGATATAAATTTGATATATTTAAGGCAATGCCAAAAATAATTGTTCTCCTGAAGTGGTTCATACCATTTGTAAGTTTAGTAATTTCATTTATATATCCTGTTCACAATAGCAATAGCTGTATGTTCTTTATAAAATCTATGATGATGATATTCAAGCTGAAGGATGAAATCGAATTATAATTTTAATCAGTTTTGGTCATACTAATGATTGAAAATAAACCAACCACTCAGAGGTGAAATGAGTATTAAAGAACAAATAGAACATGTTTAAGGGAAAGAAATGCAGATTTTCTAGTCCTTTTAGAGATATTGTACATATCTTTACCAGTCGTGGCCTTGCAGTATCTGAAACAGTTTTTTGGCCTTGGCAATAGTAGAGCAGGTGACTTACAGTGCCGCCTGTAAGTAAGTGAAACGCATGATATTGTGCCATTGCATCAATGTTAAACATCCTTAATCAAAATACTTCTGGAAGGACGAATTCTCTTCCAATGAGAGGAAAACATTTTGGGTCATAAAGGCCGATATGTGAGGCATGCGGGATAAAAATAGCAGCCAATTTTCTTTGCTGTAGTTGGAGTTAGGTATGGGTCAAAGTCTTTGATAAGTAAGTGAAACGCAGGCCCAATGTTAAAAGATAGGGAAGGGTGGTTCACTTACTTATCAAAGACTTTGACCCATACCTAACTCCGACCAAAGCAAAGAAAATTGGCTGCTATTTTTATCCCACTTGCCTCACACATCGGCCTTTATGACCCACTTTGTTTCCCTTTCATCCGATGAAAATTCATGCCTCCACAGGCAGTTAGGCTGAGGATGTTTAGCATTGATGCAATGGCACAATGTCATGCGTTTCACATACTTACAGGCGGCACTGTAAACTGACCACCTGGTTTTCTACTTGGTCTGGGCAAATCATGATGTTTCATTCTAAGCAACACATACATGTGGCAAGTAGTTGCTGTCTGATCTGATCCCAATCCTTTTTTTCAAACAAATCCACAAAATGTGACATTTGACATATTCACAAAAGATATAGCCACATGAATGATTGTATACATTTTTTTATTACTTTAGGATATTTTCTTTCCAGATTGAAAAGGCTATTTCGTGAAGATATATCTGGACAGTAATTTCACATTAAAACTTTCACAATCTATTTGAGAAAATCAACTAATCATTTCATGACCATGATTATTCTAGAGTCAACATCTGGCCATTCTCACGTGGTCACCGGCTCACTTGAACTGGCTCTGCCAGTGAGCCTCTGACCTGGATGGCTGCAATAAGTGTGGTTTTGAAGCTTGCATGCGTAGGACTGACCGCACAATCCGAGAGCTTGTTACATTTAAACCCAGGTTATATAATTCTAGACTTTGCATACTGTTGATAGCTATTGTCTGTTGATCTGTTTGTTGTTCCAAGTTTCCTTGCTTGCATTAATACGCAATTACTTCTGTCTTGGTTGAAGTTGGTTAACATGAATAAAGTTGAAGCAATTTTGGGGGACGGAAGTAGCCTACCTTTTTTAGTTGACACAAAATAATGTCTAAGTGGCTTGGGGATAGATATTGGCCTATTGCAGATATCTATCTATCTCTTATTTCCCTTTATTTCATTCTGTGATCTCTCTATCTCTCTATCTCTCTATCTATCTCTCTATCTATCTCTCTATCTCTCTATCTATCTATCTATCTATCTATCTATCTATCTATCTATCTATCTATCTATCTATCCTCCCTCCCTCTCTCCATTATTCCCAGCCTTCCTTCTCCCTTCCTTTCAGTATTCTTCCTTCCTTCCCTGCCTTTTAAGAAACCCCCCCCCCCCCAGATCTAATGGTTGCAAGCTCCCTAACAACTTCGCATTGAGCTCTTGCTTAGAAATGCATTCTGAAAATGTCAAACTCAACCAAGTCAATCACTGTCAATTAGTCTGTCTTGAGAAACAACTCAATAACCAATCAGATTAGAATTAAATGCATGGACGATGATGACTGACATATGAATTGTTCACAGTTTTAGCTTTTGGTTTTAGTACTCATCAATCTTTTCACAGTTTATGCATTTTTCAGGCGACAGTTTCTTGTCTTCAGTTTGTATGTTTTGTTTCATTGTTCAACATCTATGGATTTCTTGTGATGATTTCAAGTGAGTTCAGTCACTGATATGAAAGCTTTCTTCTGGTTGGCTGAAACCATCGGGGCCTGACTGATCTAAATGTTACTAATACCTCAGGAAAACCACCAACAGAGTCAGAGCCTCGCTGTGCCAGCTCGCACTGGAGGGTCTGACATTGGGAGAATGACATCTGGCTAGATATTTGTCAATCCATGCCCCACATCCAAAGTAGATTTTAATTTTGGAAGCGCTGCATGTCAAATCTTAGACACAGTAATTACAGGCAATGAGTAAATAAAACAGCCATTACTTTCATTGGCATCTTCGTATTTAAACCGAACTCATGCCATAATTTAGTCTGTCGTCAGAGCTGTGAGCATCTCACAAGTTGGATCCTGGAATGATCAAAACCATATTCTATGCCAAGTAAAGACTGCAAACCTTTTATCATGCTCAGTTACACTATTGTGCAAGAAACTTTCTTATTTCAAGAGCTCTTCTGGTGTATGATGGATAGTCTTCGTTGCTCCCACCAGTTTTATTACTTATATATACCTTCCATTCCTGGGTCATCAAGCACAGTGTTAATTGAATGTTAGAACGTACTTGGAGTTCAGGACAAGCAACAAGCTATTGATTGACATGCATGACACACTGGCAAGCAAAAATGTGTAGACAAAATAAATAGTTTGTTCTTTTTTCCCTTTGTTGCATTACAAAATATACATATTTGAAGGTGTGATGCATACTATTTTAAAGATTTTTTATTTATTGGATTTTTACCCCCTTGGATTCTTTCTTCAACTGATGAATTATTTTTTAATATAATGAGTGTGAGTTCTTTCGCAATGAACTTCAGAAAGGCATGAGCAAGTTAACAGAGAGTATGATACATGCTAGTGTTTTACTACATGCACCTACAATATAAAACATGCACATTGCACACGCTTAGAAAAATGTACTGAGAATTGTACACAGACAAATGCACTTGTACCAATTCTTCCCTTCAGTATGAACTGATTGGTTGCATGGATTGTCTGCTCTGAAAACCTTACATAGAAAGTTTTTAAATTAGCAGGAATTCTGTTTCCACTCCAGACAAAACAAGTAAATGATGCATCGAACAGTGTCCTTTGTGACTGAACTAATTTTCGTAGATTTGCATTATTGCTTAGTGTCTGTTGGACCCACTTACTGGAATCTGATCTAGTCCACAGAAGCCCCACTTGGATCCAAACTGCATTTGCATCTTCTGCCAACGGTATTACTATGAGGTGGACTCACTACGACAAGCATGAATATTACATTACCACTGTTGTGCTTGTAGTGTGTTCTTCTGCTGTGGTAAAGTATCAGCTGGACTATAGTCTTTTTTTTTTCAAAATAGAATATGTCAGTGGACTGTTATCTTTTGTTTTCTGCATGTAACTTTTATGCACCCTGCCACAAGGAGTCTTCAATCAAAATGATGAATGTGGGTTACATAACATAGTTGGCAATGATTAGTATTTCCATTTAGACCAAGAGTCCTCGAGAAGTCTCAAGATCAGCAATGAATAACCATTTTCTCGTCTCGTGAGAAACTCTAGAGAATTAATTAATTATAACTGTTGATTGCTGTTTAACATGGTGCTCATGTGTTTAAGGTTTGTAAATGTTAGATAGCATTGGGTTGTTGTTTGGTTTTGATTGATATTATTGTTATTTTGCATTTCTCCATTGTTCAATTTAAATATACAGAAACACACCACACATATTGCAATTTTACACAACAACATGTTTCAAGAAAAGCAAAAAAACTTTTTCCATTGTGAGATTAAATCTCTGTTGGTATATCATTGTGGATATGGGACTCCTTTGGAAGGACAGTGTCCCATATTTCTTGAGATGTCTCGAGTCTCGTTCACTAGACCATGACCATTCTCGAAACACACAAGCAAGACTCGCTGGAAACATCAGCTATGATAGGTTATGTCCTGAAATTATGCACTGGCACAAGGCTAGTAATTTCCTGCAATTTCCTATAGAGAATTATAGTGGATGGCATAACCAACACAAATCCTTTGTCACTGTCACAATCTGTGACATATGATAAGACCACAATCTCTAGTGTATAATTAGCATAGAACAAATCAATGGTTTTTCCCAGTGGCCGGAAAACATGTGAAAAATGGTGTGCACAATACACTCTGTGTCATGTCCCTATAGGAAATGAAACTATTTCTTTGTCTCAATGTGATACCAGAGAGATCTCATGTAGAAAATGATGCATAGATGTTAAAGAGCTACCTCATAATAAGATTGTCATTCCCCTTCAGTTTGATTGATACTTATTATCTTTTTCATAGCTACGTGATTTTTGAAAACTTTGTTTTGCAGTTAAACCGTGACATCATCAGGGTATCTGTGAATGTGATTGGTCTAACCTTCAATCTGTGACATATCAGTTCAGAGTTTGACATCACGGTTTATGACAAAGGAAATCAAAACTGCCAGGCAATGTGTACAACCACAACAAACAACTTCTGTCTCAGCAGATTGCTACACCTCGCCAGAAGAGTCTCTGTTTCAATGTTTCCCAAACAAAGACTGTTTTATTGTTATTCACAAGACACTTGTCACCAAAATTTGTTGTTAGTCAATGTACACTGCAGGCCACAAGTTTGGAAACTGAATTTTGCTTGCCATTTGATCAGTGTTACAGAAATTTGCTTGAAGGTGCATGGATTTTTATATATCTGATCAGAAGAAAATGCCATAACCGGAAGAAGAATTTTATGGGTTGTTTCCACAGTGTATAATATGAGTGGCATTCAATTTCCTTTGTTGCTTTCAAAAATGCTGATGGTCCCAAACAAGTGGCCAGGCATATATGAAAGAAATGGTGATGGCCAATGCTTACTCACTTTGACACATCCTCATTTTTGAGAGCAACCTTTGCAATTTAATGCTATTTTTCGGAAATTTACCTTAAATGATCCACTTCAAAATTATTATGTTCTATTTGGATTTGATCAAGTAAGAATCCGAACAATCAGAGACCATTTTGTGCAACACTAAGATGGTGGTGAGCAGCTTATTTATCATTTCATTGAAGCTTCTGTCAACCAGTGCAAGTATTAAAGCTAAACAAGCTTAACATGCATAATCCATCATGTGTCAATGCATTTGGTCAGTTTTCTTGAAATATGTGCTTGTAGTATACAAAGTTATGCAACTAAATCTGTGACATCACAGTTTTGAGATAGAGCGAAGTACAAACTGGAAAACACATATCTATGAAAACGATAATAAGCTTCGAGTTGTGGTTGAGACCTTAAACGTACACGTTTTGGCCGTTAGAGAAGGGCTAAATGTGACCAAGACTGCAGCTGACAAGTACGATTTTCTAATTCTGTAGCGCTTGGAAGGTCAAAGCCTAACGTTTGATAATATAAATTGTTATTGTTTGGGCATCCATTTTACAAACAAAGTCTTGGATAAAAACACGCTCTGCATTGACAATGCCATATTTTTATTATTTTTACAAAAGTACCATAGAACGGGGTGACTTTAAACAGCCGGGGTGACTTTGAACACTTTTCTGAAAAAGATTGATCCTCTATGAATGCAAAGCTAAATGAGATACTGGAAGTATTTGACTTTTGATTATATTGTACTAAAGCCTAGTTACAAAAGTACCATAGAACGGGGTGACTTTAAACAGCCGGGGTGACTTTGAACACTTTTCTGAAAAAGATTGATCCTCTATGAATGCAAAGCTAAATGAGATACTGGAAGTATTTGACTTTTGATTATATTGTACTAAAGCCTAGTTTCTTTCTACATAAAGTCATTGTGACTGGATTTTTTTTTCATGATTTTGATGAATAAACTTAGTATACTTCTTTTTTGCAAGATATCATAGCCTGTGAACTTCTGTGCCCACAACAGTACTGAATGACTCTGGCCTTATAAATACTTGCCTTATTACAATGTCACTCAAATACTTCCAAAATCCACCAGAAACTTGTTGGAGGCTATTCAGAAGGACCGACAACAAATAATATAAGTGGATGATGTTGAATTGTGACAAACTTCGGGGTGACTTTGAACATCACATTGTGATGGTGAGCGCGGAGACCATCACATTTTCCCGTAAGCTATATTCACAGATATTTCATATTTCATAATACAATGCATATAACTCAGTGTCTGAATGCATATTTCACTATATTAGACAATCATTAAGCTCCAAAGGCACGGAAGTAGATCAAGAATAACAAAGCCACAAAACATTAAAAAAACAGTGACAAAATTTCAGGGAAAGGCAATCAAGTCCTGCAAAATTCATAAATACAGATAAACATTTGTTTTCTGAGAATTGATGGTTTTCATTGATACTCACTCTGTTCAGAGTCACCCCGGGTCTCGGGGTGAGTTTGAACGCCCATTTATCCACTGACACAGGCATATACGTGATGTTTATCTCAAAATGCCGATGCGCAGGTTAACTACATGCCAGTGGCCAGCCTTTTATCCAATGAAATACCACATAGATCTTATATATTTTTAAAGATAAGGGAATTGAGGTGAAAACTGTTCAAAGTCACCCCGTTCTACGGTACGTAACTTCATTGCAGATGGAATTGTAAACATTAACTAACTGTACAAGCATATTGTCATTCATTTTGGATTTTGTTTATTAAAAATTATATTAAGTTTGTATTGTTCTTATTCACCAGAGAGCACGTTGAATTACTTCAAATGGATGGCATTACATCAAGCTCTGCGAAGAGCACAGAGAATGGTAAATCATTGCAATGCAAATGTGTGACACACATTGCATCAAAGATATTGCATTTATGAATGATATCACAACCCATTGCAATGTGTAGGGTAATATATCACCTGGGTGCAAATGGGAAGCAATAACATTTGCACAGGGGCAAATATGCAACAACAACAGTTTGGATGTGTCAGGCTGCTGCTTTGCTGCAATGGCTGCAAACATATTTGCCTTACCCATGATGGCAAAGTGTACAGTACCCTTATTGTTTTGTCGTTGTACCTCTGTGTATATAAGAAGGTAAACCCAAAATGGTAATGGTTACTGTATGTTATATTGTTATAGCAAGAAGCCTGTGCACTATGAATATGTGTTTCTGACACTTTGATGAAATTAACCCGTGTTAGTTTGGATATTCATTCAATAGACAGCTGCAAATCCTTGTTTTTGAAGTGTGGGTAATTCCGTGTCATTTCATCAAATTTCAGAAAATGTTCCCACTCGACCGACTCAGAATGCCTCCAAAATTTACCAGGATGAAGGTTTCTTGCCTAAAAGCACAAATCCCAAGTAATACAGTGATATCTTTAATAGTTTCTCTGAAAAAAATTCATGAAAAATTATAGATTTTTCCTGAAATTGTCTAAGTCCAGAAATTTGAAGGCATGTAACTCTATCAGTGTAAAACCCAGAGACTTGTAATTAGGCAAAATGTTTTTAATGTAGCTCAGATGTAATAATGCATTATTTCAGCCACCTCAATGAATTTGCCTCTATTTCACAGGTTGTCGAAAAAATCTGAAAATTGCAGTTTATTCACATTTTTGTCCCCAAATTTCTCGGTTGATATAACAAGTGGAGATTTAATATCATGGTTGAAGAATCTTTTCTATGACTTCTAAACATGTGTGCAGTATCAAGCTAACCACACAAATATTCTTGGAGATGAATGGTCTGAAAACTGAAAAATTTGTAAGATTGGTCAACTTCTGACCAAATTTTACAAGGTATAGTAGCCTATATTTAAAAAATTTCAACTTGGTATCTTTTGGCTTTATGTCTACTTAGATTTTTTAAAATTTGTTGTTTGTGGATTAAACTGGCATTATCCGAAGTTTTTAAAAAAATTTACAAATAAATCTGCTTAGTGAGCAATTTTTTTAATGTATTCTGCTATAACTAAAAGTTGTCTTTTTTCATTGTTGTGGTTTGAATTCATCAACATTGTTCATATTTCAGCCTAATTGGCTTATTGTTGTCTAAGTCCATAATGTACTTTCATCCAAATTCTGCCATTGAGATTCTGGTGGGGCCCAGTATTATCATGGCATATTTGGTACCCAGCGCAAACAATTTTATTTTGCCTTTGCCAGACCATGTGGATTCAGCAATTGTACAAGAACATCATCTCAGCGTTTGATGCCTTCTCGTAATTAAGAAAACCCATAATGATCACAAAATAATTGGAGATGTTTAATTGATCTGTTAAATGACCTACTCTACACAAAGCGAGACTGTGGTTATTAATGCCGAAGATGATGTTCATTTGATAATGCCAAAAACAAATTAAGATGTTTTTGTAATGCATCTGTCTTTGACAATATAACAAAGTTTATTTCAGGTAGCTGCAAATTTGTTTTCAATGTAAGAATATCATATCAACATGCCATTGATAGTGTACATAAAAAAGTGCACAAGAACATTTTTGCATTGCGAAAATGTATCAATATGACAAATTTGTAAACTTGAAACAAGAAATTTTTAAAATTTTGTGTAACAAAAGCGCCAACAGATACCAACTAGAAATTTTTTCTGTGAACACATGAGATGTTGTTCTATAGGTCGGTTTATTCTTTTTTTAAATATAGGCTACTGTACCTTGTAAAATTTTGTCAGAAGTTGACCAATTTTACACATTTTCAGATTTTCAGACCACATTTCTCCAAGAATATTTGTGTGGTTAGCTTGATACTGCACACATGTTTAGAAGTCATAGCAAAGATTCTTCAACCATGATATTAAATCTCCACTTCTTATATCGATTGAGAAATTTGGGGACAAAAATGTGAATAAACTGCAATTTTCAGATTTTTTCGACAACCTGTGAAATAGAGGCAAATTCATTGAGGTGACTGAAACAATGCATTATTACACCTGAGCTACATTAAAAACATGTTGCGTAATTGCAAGTCTCTAGGTTTTACTCTAATTGAGTAACATGCCTTCAAATTTCTAGAATTTTTCATGAATTTTTTTCAGAGAAACTATTTAAGATATCACTGTATTACTTGGGATTTGTGCTTTTAGGCAAGAAACCTTCATCCTGGTAAATTTTGGATGCATTCTGAGTCGGTCGAGTGGGAGCCATTTGTTGAATTGACACGGACTTACCCGTGTGTAATAGGGTTCAAGGTGACATGGGATGGACCCAGAGCAGTGTAAGGCGGAAAGTCAATATGGTTCGCCTATGGAACAACCTTGTGAATGTGAATTTGAGTCGTCTTACGAAAAAGGTTTCTCTATGGGACATGAACCAACGTACAAATGCTTGGGCCTCTGAATTGAAAGATCTGATGACAGAGCTAAATATGCAGAACCAATATTATAATATGGTACCATGCTCAACTGAAAGGGTCTGGGCTGTCTTACATGATATAAAATGTAACGAGTGGAAAAACTCACTTGTGGGTTATCCGAAACTTAGCACATAGGCCTATATCACATTTAAGGAGACTTTCTGTATAGTCTGGGGGCCAAAGACCAAAACTGATGGTTTCGTGTGCACCAAGAGAGGAATGGACAATCTATACATCGTTGGAATCGCCAGGTTCCATAGATTATGGAATGGGGGGATGCAGTAAAATCGCTTGGTGCAGTTTTTTGTAAATCGGTTACCATGGCAACCAAGTCATAATTGCAAAAAACATAACTTTGCAAACTTTATCAATATTTTCAATGACTTTGGTTTTAGTCAGGTGAAATTTAACTTCACTTTTGTATTTCCACTAAATGTGGCTTTATTTGAGTGCTTTGAATTTTTTGGTCACATGACCCTCTGAGGGGGGTTCTAGTGCTAAAGATACAAAATTCAATTTTTTATTCAAATTTTCACACAGAAGTTGTTATAACTCTGGATATATTAATGGTAGAGACTTGCTTATGGTGTTGTTGGAAAGCAATTTTTATCTGCTTGAAATAGGTATTGTTTTGTTTTGGTATCCATGGCAACCAGACGTCAGAACAATGATATTTGGTCAATGTACCATTTCTTTGGATTGATGAAAGACTCAATTTTCAGCAACATAGACCTAGCAAACATGCTTGATAGGTTTCCTAGAAACATGATATGAGGTGAAATGTATTAAGTTGGTCATGTGACTAATGAGCACATGCCTATATAAGGTGATAACCACAAAAAGGTGGGAACTTACTGCATTTTGTATGATACAGCTGACCCTTTTCGCAGTACTATTTGTGTTATAATTCAGGATATATTGACACTACAGACATGTCCATGGCATTGTTGGAGAGCAAATTTAATTAGCTAGAATTTTGTGTTTCATTTGTATTGGTAACCATGGTGACCAGTCACCCAAGCAACGACATTTGAATATTGTGACGTTTAGCTGAATTTAAGGAACATTACATCTTCACTGGCATGAACATGGTAAACACAGTCTTGGACTTGCTCAACCTTAGTAGGTGGTTAAGTGTACAATGACAGTCATGTGACTTGTGGTCACATGATATATGGTAAGGTGATAATCATGGGAAAAGCTGACATTTGATGCATTTCATATATATGCTTGCGACCTATTCACCAGTACTATTTGTGTCATAAGTTAGGATGTTTTGATGCTATCAATATGTTTGTGGTGTCATTAGAGAGAGAATTAATCAGTTGGAATACTGTGTTTGCTTTGGTAGCCATGGTAACCAGTCACTACGGAAACAATATTTGAATATTGTAACATTTGAGACCAAGCAAACACTTTGACTTACTAAAGCATAGCATAAGGAGAAATCGTATTATAGTGTAGGTATCGACTGAGTTAAATCAATTCTTTTTTCAAATATTTCAACACGGCAAATTTGAAATGCATTTTATCATTATTCCTGACAGCTTTAGATTTTGGGGGTAAGGGTGTGAAGAAGGTAATTTAGGATGAATGGAGGCCTGCAAGGCCAGCCTTTGTGGCAGCTGAAGCACTGTGTGACAG
This sequence comes from Platynereis dumerilii, assembly GCA_026936325.1. Taxonomy (NCBI): domain Eukaryota; kingdom Metazoa; phylum Annelida; class Polychaeta; order Phyllodocida; family Nereididae; genus Platynereis; species Platynereis dumerilii. Next base: position 291,454 of record JAPTHN010000028.1, read on the forward strand.
TAGACTCCAGAAGCCAACCGGATTTCAGATGCTCTGAAATGCACTCTGAGCATTCTAGAGGGTGTAAAATAGTACTGCAAATCGTTTGTATAAATTCCTAAAGAACTTCAACATGGCAACATCTTAAATAGCAAAGTCACAATAAAATGCTTCAAACGAAAGAAAAGTCCTAGACCCGATTTCACAAACCTGGGCTCAAGAGAAGAGCCAGGTCTAAGCGAAGACCTCATTTGGCTAAGCCAATCAGTAAAGCAGAGCAGCATCAAAGAATAAAAGTTTGGTGAAAGTTTGCACATAGTATCTGAACAGTACAACTGCTACATACACAACATCTCAATTGCCTGAACAAGACACGTAGACTCGGGGAGGGCTGGTACTTTTTAAGATTAAAAAATGTTCATCAAAGTTAGGGGGAAAAAAATTAACTCCATAAACCATCAAACAGCCTATCAACCAGCCTATCGATCTATCCATTTATTGATCTATCTATCTCCATGAAAAGCTAAATATCCCTTTTATTTAACATATCCCAGCTTTTTCCGAATTTACGTGGCATATGGTACATGTGAATTTCTCCGTTTTTGGAAATAGTTCTGGCAATTCCAGCTGAGTCCTTTGCATATATTTTGTCTTATTTTCGGACTTCTGCAAATTGTTTTATGGGCAGTCCCCAGAAAAAATGTTGATGTTTAGGCCCACGTTGCAGTGCATAACTGAGAGTTATATGAACAATGTTTGAGAATCAATGATCCTTGGCGAGTCTAAAGAAAAAAAAACAGTAGGTGAAAGGGACTTAGTTAAACCAGGTTTTAAACAGTTAAGACCAGGTCTAACTGTTAGAACTATGTTGGTGAACTCGGCCCATGTATATAATTTTCACTATTTGGCATGTTCACAAATTCGTGGGGGTGTAAAAACGAGCATGTACGAATTTGTGGACATGAAAAAACGAGCACATGTGCTCGTGTACATGTAATAACTAACACTTGTGAATGTGCTTTATTATTCATTCGTTATCTGCTAGCACTAACATTCGTGGAATTGCTATAGGGCCTATCATTAGGGTTTAGAGTTAAAATTAGGTTTAGAGTGGGTTTTTGCCAATTTTCTGATTGCGATGTTCGTAATCACACTTACACAAATTTGTGAAAAGCAGCATTTGACATGTACACAATGGTCCTGGTCGTGCATATGTTCGTTTTAACAGTTTCACAAATTCGTCTTCATGCCAAATAATGAAAAAAATATATACCTCCTCGGCCCCTTGTTTCACTAAAACGAAAGCTAGGATCTTCTGTCAAGGAAATTACCATGTCATGAAGACAAAATTTAGCAATTTCAGCTAAGTCCTGGCCCTAGCTGACACTGCAGGGTGAAACCAAGGGGGGGGGGAGATATGGGGGTCAGAACACCTCGCCTTTTGCCAAAAACTAAAGTCACCTTTACCAGACTTTTAAAGATAAGTCCTCACATGTAAATTTGACAATAAAAATTTATACTTTTCATCACCAATGTTTGTTCCAGGGAGGGTTTTCCTTGCCGTCAGACTGATATTTAGAGGACAATGACCTTGGATTATACAAAAATTTCTCTGATTCATTCCTCTAGATCAAACCTGTTCATAACATAATTTCCTCTGTGGCTATTTTTTGTATAATTGTGTATTTTTCCAGGTGAACCCTGGAACAACTCTAATTTGTCAATTACGACTATAAAGCACAAGAGATTTCTATCGGTATGTTTCCATGTAAATATAATGGAAAATTAGGTCTTGCGGAGCCTGTAAATTATGACTTGGTTGCCATGGTAACCGATTTACAAAAAACTGCACCTAGCAATTTTACTGCATCCCCCCATTCCATAATCTACGGAACCTGGCGATTCCAACGATGTATAGATTGTCCATTCCTCTCTTGGTGCACACGAAACCATTAAATAAAGCACTTTTTGCTACTTGGCCCCCAGACTAGTATAGAATCGTATGTAAATACCAACATGAATAGGAAATACAGAAGTATTGTTGCACAAGTACGAACTGGAATTCTGCCCCTTGAGATTGAAACTGGCAGATGGAGAGGCATAGAGGTTGACCAGCGTATCTGTAAATTATGCAATTCAAACAAAGTTGAGGATGAAGCACACTTCCTCTTTGACTGTGATTTTTACATTGATCAGAGGAATCTGTTCATATCAAGTCATTTGCAGGTCCAGGATTTTCATACCTTAAATAATACTGCAAAATTTAAGTTAATTATGCAAAAATGTAATATACTGGAAACAGCAAAGTACATCAGCATAATTTATGAAAAAAGAAAAAAGAAACTTTTTACATAACTTAGTAATCTATTTTCAAAATGTTGCTTTTGATAGTCATCAGTTGCTCTGTTGTTGCCCCTTGTTCGCTTAGCGTATGCTTATTCGTACTGAAGTCTTTCTATTTTCCTATCTATTGTATTTGATCCAAGACCTATTTATCTACCCTGATCACTAGCCCTGTTAACTTTAGTTCTATGTAAAACTTAATTTTGCCATTTTAACTGTTGTTTATTTTCAATTTAGTATGTACCTGACATGTAAGCCCAAGTGGGCTGGGTGCGTTCTCCCTGTTCTTAAATTACTCATGTTATTTCAGTTGTAAATTATAATCATGCGCACATGTCAATAAAAATCATACATACATACATACACAATAGAGACATTACTTTGATGCTATTATGAAGTGGTCCATGAGGAATGCCATTGGCCAGTTTGACCTATGGCATCATAGCTGGTATTAAAATTTACATACGTATGCTTCAATTGAATCTTGAGCTATGACATCATTGGTCAAAATTTACAAAAGAGCGATTTCTTTAGAGCAATTGCCGGAACTGTAAAAGGTCTGCTAAAATAAAAATATGTGTGTGTGTTGCTAATTATTTTTCACAATAACTTAAATAGAAATGTTTACACATTAAAATTATAGCAAACTAGGAAATTAAACTCACCATGATATGATGAGAAAGGATAAATCTTTTAATTATGTATAATGTATATCGTAGACTAGAGGACCAGGCGGACACAGCAATTTCGCGAAGAAATGACTGAAACAGCTGTCCTACAACCAAATGACCCAGTGCCCTACCAACTGAATTAACCCTCTTCCTCTGTCATGTGAAAGGCAAATATAGAAAGTAATATTGTGAGAAAATCCTGTCTTTTGAGGATCTTACACATTTCCTTGGAGAATACGACAGTGTCTAGATGGTATCATATTCTGAAACTGATAGTTTCCGCAGGGACTCAGCACACTTTTTTTTTTGTGTGCCATTTCTGCAGCTCTCCAAGCCTAAGGGAAAATACATTGATTTACCTTGATAATTTATCATTTCATATTCTGTTCTGATTGCAGCTGTGATAAGCTGTGATATCAGCATCGGAAGGTATTGGATTTCAGACAGGTGTATTTGAGAATAATCAAAGAAAGTCATGTGTTTTTATAGATTATTTCTTTTTATGGCTTTCCAAGAGAAATCGTGCCTTATTATATGTTATGTTACATAAATGACAAATTGTGAATAAACAATTTAAAAATTCCAGATTTCTTATTTTGAAAGGTTTTTGAATGTGGATCATGTAGAAAGTGCATTTTGCTTTTTTTTATGCATGGTATTTTCCAGACCTTATCATTAATCATTCATTGCCACTTCTATTATTATATCCAGGATATTAGTGAAGAATGCAGACAAAAAGGATATGATCATAAATCATCTAACTAAAGGTCAAAGTAATGCATAGTTGATATGCATGGCAGCTACTGTATTTATGAATGATATCTTTGCTGGACATTTCATCATCTTGGTGTAAGTTTACAAGCAATTACTTTGGTAGTGCCGAGAAGAGAAGACAGAAATTCGACCAAGAAGTTTTGCAATATCTTGGCTTTCATCTCTAATCTAGTGTTAGAATCTCTTTGCATCACGGTGCTGTTCAAACTAGTCATGAGTCACATATTCTTTCATGGTGATAAATCACTATCTTAAAGCCTTTGTGAAAGAGTTCCTCTGATTGATCAGATTGAATTACTATGGATGAAAAATGTTGTGATTATATGTTTTCACTAAATTGGAGAGATGTTTTCAACCTCATTTTCGTATTTTTATCCACAATGAATTGTCCTTAAGTCTTAGGTTGTAATTTATATTTTTAAAATTCAAGTATTCTGCAACATAACATGGAAATATTATAAGGTTCTTAGAAACTTATCGTGTGTGAGACTGAAACGTGTATCAGTTTTCTGACTGTGGGACCTGACATTTTCTAAGATGAATTGTGTCCCTGACAGCCAAGATTGCAGGTATTGAACCATAAGGCGTAGATGCACTCAGCATCCATCGGTGAGTATTATGTTGTGTGCGCCGAGATAAGTGATCTGTAGCATTGTTGATGAACATGTACGTTTGGTATATGTCTGAAACCGTCGCTCATTCACTAATTCCATTAGTCAGATTTTGGCAAAACAGAAAAGCTGTCAAACCAGATTACGCTTAATTTTGTTTTCCCAATTAATACAGTATGACAATAAATAATGTCACAAAAAGAAAGGAGTCTGACGTTTTGGTATATTTATCTGAAATTTTATTACATAAAGCTGTAATACTTCTCGTCCAATTTTGAAATATCCGGTTTAGTAGAGTCTCATACCATCTCATCCCAATGGGGGTCACAGCATAAACACAAAGTTACTAATTTGTAGAGGGTTTTTCTGTTGTTACATGGAAATATGTAGTAGAAATTTAAGTGCCACAGTATGGCCACAATATTGAGATTTAGTGACAAACTTGTGAAAACATTGCCACAACATTGCATAGCAATGTCATATCATGACATTGCTTTGCAACATTGCGACAACTTCCTACCATATAATTCTAAACAACATTTACTCCAACACATCGCAACACTGTCTCAATTGTCACAATGTTGCTGAAATGTAGATGTGCTTATTGGGACGGTATCTGTGCAAATTTGATGATGGAAACATTTAAGTGGTATTTAAGAGTAAATTGACTGTCATCCATGCCTATGAATCAATATGATAAAGAACATTATTATTTTTATAATAAGGACGTCTGGTTTTCTCACATTATTGCCAAAACATTCAAATAAAACTGAATCACCACAATGCAAAAATTGGCAAAGCAAGGTAAAAGGCTGGAGCAAGCCAATTGCTCATCTTAACATCGGTATCTGTTCATATTGTGTTAACATGCAATGGAGTGGCCATTTGTCAATTTCCGATATCAGTCTGCATAATACATATAAAATTACTAGAGAAAAAATATATAGCAAATTGTCTGGTGCATAACAAAGTGTTGAGATCCAAGAGAAGACACTGAATAGGAGCTAGACATGCCAATTGATTTCTTTGGAAGTAAAATAAAACTTCATAATAATTCACCATGGAGACAAACAAACTGTTTAAGCCTGATGAGCCCTGTGAATATTCTTTGAATTTTTTAATGTGTCTACCTGGTATCGTATTGTGTAGCCAATTGTCAACTCAGGGACGTCTCATACTTGTTATGAACAGCTTAGGGTGATATTCTAGCTTGGTGTGCTTCATGCTATAATGTACATATCTGTTTTCTGCATGCGAGACCTGATACTTTCTAAGATGAATTTGTGCTGCTGACAGCTGAGATTGAAGGCATTGAACCATACACTCTAAAAAAATTTGGATATTAGTGGTATTGTGCAAAACCAGTGTGTACAATAAAAAACCAGTTTGGTATTTTTCAACTATATTTGGTTTTCTTCAGAGCAAGTGGTATTTTTCATGAAAATTGGTTTTGGTCATGGGGAATTATGGTATTTATAAAAACCAAACTTCTGAAAAAGCACCTTTATTATCATCCATTTTTAACATACTAGTGGAACAATGATTTGAGATGTTTAAAATGTTAATGTTGTGGTTCATGTTTTTAAAATTCATGCATGTTACTTTATTTAGAAGTTTTAAGAGAGAGGACTAACTATGCTGTATATCAGTCATGGCTACTGGAATATCCAAATAGGTATTTTACTAATCTCTCAGGGCTCACTCACTGGTTGACCTCATCTAAGAACACAAAACTGTGAATATGTTGCCTGACAAGAAAAGCTGTTTGTTTATCAATCAAGACTTAAGAAGGTTTAAGGCAGAGTTTATTAGTCTCAACTCTGCAGTGGAAGTGTGTGCATGGCAGTGTGCAGAAAATTGAGAAGAACTTGGTAAGTTTTTTTTCTTAAATTCCTTAATTCTAACAAATATGCATTCTGAATGCAACTGTGTTTATTTGGGTAAGGTGTACACAATGGCTGGTTCATATATATGACATTATACATAAATCAAACACATGGATAGTGTTCTGATATATATACAATGACCCAAGGCATTCAATACAATGAAGATTGCATACTACCTAAAAGGATTTATGATAATTTAAGACAGCATGAAATTGTGGTTTGGCATATGGAATATCCAGTTCCATAATTTTCACCGGTCTTCTGCGGTAGGGGAGGCCCGGGTATTGTGCCACCAACTGCAGGGTTGAATTGAAGGACCATCAAAATTATGAACAAAACAACAGTTACTGCCAAATATTTAATGTGAAAAAGTGTCCATCGGAAATTTAGTATTTTGGTTGAATGTACTCTTGAACACCAGCATTATTGTTCTTCTATTGCTAGGCTGGGGGTCACCTCGGGGGGAGGTACATTGAAATTCTATATTTTACAATGCCCAAGGGTGTCACCTCAGAGGGTGGGCACTCGCAGGGGGGGTCTCGCAAAAAAATTTTTTTTTTTGCTAATTACATTGCTAGGCTGGGGGGCTCACCTTGGGGGAAGGTACATTGCAATTCTATATTTTACTAGGTCACCTTGGGGGGGGGGAGGTACTCGCAGGGGGGTCTCGTAAAAAAAATGTTTTTTTGCTAATGACATTGCTAGGCTGGGGGTCACCTCAGGAAGGTACTTTTTTTTTTTTTGCTAATTATATTGCTAGGCTGGGGGTCACCTCAGGGAGGTATATCGAAAATTTTATATTTTGCAAGGCTAGAGGGGGTCAGCTCGGGGGAGGGTGTATTCGCTAAAAAAAATTTTTTTTTTGCTAATTATATTGCTAGGCTGGGGGTCACCTCAAGGGGAAGTATAGGGTAAGGTGGGGGAAATCCGCCCCCCTTTTCACATATATTCCTTGCTCAGTCCCTCACCTTTATGAAAAATGAACATTGTATTTCATGGAATGATGGAATACATACATCTGAACATATCTGGAAACTTACGCTTTAATTCAACACCTTTGAGCCAACATCACCATATGAATGTTCAATCTCAGGGGGCGGATTTGCCCCATAAGTGTGGGGCAAATCCGCCCCCCTTGAGTTTTGGTTACAAATGACAAGAAACATTTGGCTTCTGAAGTAAATTCTATTCTTAAATTAAATTAAGCCCTGGCTCTTCTGGGTGTACTTACAAACATGTAAGGATCGTTTCACAATTTTTGTGTGAGAATAAAAAAAGTTTGCTTTTGGCATATTCAACATACACTAAAACATGGCAAAAATTCTTAACTTCATCTCAATTAAAATCATAATCACAATTAGTGGAGCTTTATGACAAAATAGAGTGACTTACAAGGCATACCTCGTGTTTGTATGTTTTTAACATGAGAATCAGAGGGGGCGGATTTACCCCATGGACAAGGGGCGGAATTGCCCCGACCACTAGAAATTATGAGGGTGGTATTTTCTAAATATGCATTTTATTGATTGGTGAAATCTCTTGCACATGTAAAGTCATTGAATAAACATTCTCAATTGTAGTCCAAACAAAACTATGTAACAGCCTAATCTCTATGTTTCAGTGGTCTCTAAACTCATAAGTACTAATCTGCATGAGAAATATTTATTGTGATTTATATTTTGGGTCATGAGAGAACTTTTTCTCCTCAAGGGGGCGGATTTGCCCCAGGGGCGGATTTCCCCCACCTTACCCTATTGAAAATTCTATATTTTGCAAGGCCCGAGGGTGTCACCTCGGTCGGGGGGTACTGGCAAAAAAAAAATTTTTTTTTTTGCTAATTATATTGCTCAGAGGGAGGTACATTGAAAATTCTATATTTTACAAGGTCCGATGGGGAGGGTACTCGCAAATAAATTTTATTTTTGCCAATTGTATTGCTAGGCTGGGGGTCACCTCAGGGGGAGGTGTATTGAAAATTCTATATTTTGCAGGGCCCGAGGGGGTGACATTGGGGGGTTCTCGCAAAAAAAATTTTTTACTAATCATATTGCTAGGCTGGGGTCACCTCGGGGGAGGTACATTGAAAATTCTATATTTTAAAAAGCCGGAGAGGGTCAACTGGGGGGGTGCAGTCGTAAGAAAAAAAAAATTTTTGGAAGTTGTATTACTAGACTGGGGTCATCTCGCGGAGTACTTATCAAATTATGTATTTTACAACGGCCCCAGGGGGTCACGGCGGAAGGGGGGTGTTCGCAAAAAAATAATTTCTTTTGCTAGTTATATTGCAAGGCTAGGGGTCACCTCGGGTGAGTACCACAAAATTATATATTTTACGAGGCCTAAGGGGGTCACCTAGGTCGGGGGGGGACACTTTGCCAGATATATTGCTAGGCTCGGGGTCATCTCAGGGGAGGTACTTTAAAAATTTTTTATTTTACATGGCCCGAGGGGGTCACCTTGGCGAAGGGAACTCACAAAAAAAAATTTCCTCGGATGTACTCAAGTACAGAAAATAAAGTTCATTTTACTGCACATGTCCTTTCACAACATCTGTATCCGATCGAAGAACATTTTAGCACCGCAACAGTTCTAGTTATTATTTTCATATCTGATATTCCAATTTTTCTGACAAAGGTACAGTCAACCACAAATTTTTATGCCACATTGGGTTGAGTTGTATAGTGTTTCTAATGTGCTTTACTATTCTTGTGGTGAAATGTGTTACATATGCCTGTGAATTATGCAAAATTACATACAGTACTTTTACTGGTAAGATGACATTTTATAAGATAGTTTTCTACTTTCTGTTTCAGATGAAGAATGGCATGTTGGCATGTTCATACAGAGGCCCTTAATACAAAAAACTACATTTGGAAGAAGTTTGCGCCATAAAGCAAGTTGGGAAAAATATAGAAAATGCTTCTCAAGGTACGTAAGTTGAATATCAGCTCTTCCTTATCTTTTCCAATTGACAAATACATATTGTATAGTATTCTGATATTCTCTTGTGTTAAAATGAGCTTGTTTTGACCAATCTTCAGTCAAATAATGAGTGAACAGGGGATGTTGCACAACCAAGGCATGGATTAAAGTTATTTGATATATTTTTTTGCATTATCCTCCTCATGGATGTATCTACCTGCTATTTCAGATCTCACCAGGAAATGGTTACCTTGCCCCGCCTAGAGTACCAAAGGAAAATATCTACTTCCTTTTTGCAATATTGAGGTGAGTGCAAACAGTATGAGATCTTTTATTGATAAAGCACACAGTGACAAGACAAGAATTCAGAATTCATATTCTGCCAGATTGTAGGGAAACTAAAAAAAAAATGAAATTTTTGTAAATGTTAGTCAGTAATGAAATGTGGAGTTTTAACGCCAAAAGTTCCATTGAAGGTTTTGCAGATAAAGTATTAGATTTGTATATAATGACAACCTTGACTGAGTAATTTTCTTGTTTTGCATAAAAGTGATATTTGGATACCAATGCTTATCCACTTTCCACTTTCAGGATCCCAAAGACGTACACCATCAAGGTTTGATTCAAGAACAGTCGTTCATCTTTCATTCAACCGAATTGATCTAAAAGTGCATAAATAGTGATACGAGAAGGAAAGCTTCAACCAACAATCATACCATCTCAATGCTGTACATTAATAATGAAAAAAAATATCCTCTTTGCTACAGAGAGGGTAGGGTTGGACTCGTGATAGCGTGCTGGACTACCAATCGCTGAGTCTGGGGTTCGAATCCCGCTCTAGCCGGACTCATTGCTTTGTCCACCTACTGTCCTAATTAGGCTACCAAGTACACTAATACAGGACGTAAAGCCAATCATCTATCCATCCATCCATCCATCCTCAAGATTGGCTACTGAAGAATTTTGATAAAAACTAATGATGCTGACATTTCAATTGCCATTGCCACCCTGGCTTGCCGCTTTTGGATTAACAATATAACGTTTTCCACATGTAATGTGTCTTTATTTCAACAAATTCATACTTTTGTTAAGGTTCCCCCGTGGCCTAATTGGTAAGTGCGCTTGTCAACTGGCTTTGAGGGCGTGGGTTCAAATCTCACCCCGGGAACTCACTTTAGTCCGAGCCCATGGGACATTAAATGGAGGCAGGTTGTATACAGTATTCTATGCTGGGGCAACTGAAAGACCCTGGGCATCCCTGAATTAATAGGGTATGTGCCAGACTCATAGTCTTCTCATCTCATCATCATACGGGGATCGCCTGCCTCTATATAGCCCACTAAGGTGCTGCAGAGGCGTAAAACACAAACAACAAACAAACATCATACTTTTGTTAATCTCTGCTTTCCTGTGTTTTGATTACCAATGACTGCTGTGATGTTTTAATTTTGTGTGTTTGATTACTAATGACTGCTGTGATGTTTTCATTTCATGTGTTTGATTACCATTATGACTGCTGTGACGTTTTTTATTTCCAAGGCCAAACTGTGTGATAATTGAGTGTCAAACTTGGGTTTTCAATAAATTTTAATCTTGTAATATCAATATTTACAATTATTATGAATGTGTGTGAATGTGCATATGTAAAAATAAAAATTGAAATCAGATCCATGGAATCATTATTGTTTTCATTTACTTTTAACTACATAATATTTTAAAGAGAAACATGAAAAAAAAGATTTATTGATACTAATGCTGAAATACTGGTAAACCAGCATTCGGATCATAATAGATCAAATTTGGGATTTTCCATACCGCAAAATTTTTAAAATGGTTTTATAAAATACCCACTGATGCATAATGGCAGAATCAATTTTGATATTTTTATTGATATACTGGTTGTCGAAAGTGCAGGAAATGGTTTAATTGTCTATTAACAATATATCCCAAAGATTTCAAATTTCAAGGAATCATGTAGGTATAGATTGATTTCTATGATGGAATTACAGAATCTGCAATTTGAAACATTAATATTCACTACTGACTTCCTGCAAATTAAACAAAAAACCAATACTGATTTTTTCTTGTACAAATGCGACTGGTTTTTGAAAATATCAATTGTTAATGGTTTTTTGAATAATCAAAAGGTGTTCAAAATACGAGACAAGCTTAAATACCAATATTGGTATCTTATTAGAACTTTAGTTTTTAGAGTGTAAGGAGTAGGTGCACTCAGCGTCCATCAGTCTGTCTAGGACTGTCATATGTTTGTGATAAGTGCTCTGAAACATTGTATAAGATATACTCAGTACAAAACCCAGTGGATATTTTGTTATTTATCATTTCAAGAAAATGAACAAACTATACTGCTTTTCCTGGATAATTAAGTATTTGATGTATTTATCACCTACGTACCACAAAAGTAGTTTTACATACAATTGTGATATAATCAATGCAGAAACATTACATTGACAGTATACAATGAATAATGTAAAGACATTATAAAGCACATTTAAGGTACTCTATGGTAAATAATAATTAACACCCTAGTCCCCCTATAAAGTGCTTTTCAGTGAGTGATTGGATGTGCATATCACATCGAAGGCTATAATGAAACTATTTCCTAGCATCATCACAACATGAGCTCAGTCCTCAGGCAACTTGTCATTTCCTATTTCCACAATAATTGGGTCCAGCCAGACATGGCCATGTATCTATTGCAACAAAATATGGTTACTTTTTTCTTGTTGATGTTAGCCCATAGACCACCTGTGGTTGTATCTGAAATATAACAGATATGATTTGATCCTTTGGCTGCAGGCTGAGTCACAAACACGTGTTGTACAGGTTTTCTTTTATACCTAATGGATGAAAAAAGAGGCTACCTTTCTGTCCAATGCTATGCCGTGATGTCATTTAACCACATTCATGATATCATTGTTTTGTCAACACTGTTTATGTAATGTAAAGATTCCATTTTTTCCTAGCGATCAAATTTCATAACCTCCAGCTAAGTGTTTCTACATCAGTGCAGATGACATATTGAGCTATTTTAAAAAGATGAGGATACAGTTGATTAGATCTCCTTTTCTGCGTCAGAAGGATTTGACAGATGAAGAGGATTAAAAGACATAGGACTAAAAAAATCTTTTCTTTCCTTGCAGCGACATTTCATATTTTCACAAAACGAGAATAAGTGAATTGGAAAAAACTATGAAAACAATGCATCCTGTCAATTTTTTATTGTCTTTATCGACATTGTCATTTTATTTTCTAATACAGTATCATTTTGATGCAGCATCATTTGCAGGATAAACTTTCCATTTGTTCTGTTGACAAACCACAGTGTCTTCAGCCCAAAGTCAGGCAACCGTCTCCCTGCGCTCACAGTGAGATATGACTTCCACCTGCCATGACTTTCGTTGGTGAATGATATTTCAGTTTAGACAAATTGCAGCTGCCAACCAGAACTAGTAGAAGTGACTGATGCACTCAGTCTCCGATCTATAAATGTGTTTGCTGTGTGCACCGAGATAAGTGCATGGAATATTTGTCTGTAGGTGAAGTGCTCTTTCCTTGTGCCTGACACGGTACATCCATCAATGATTTGAGCCGTGCAATGAACAATTTTCACTGCATTTACCCCGAGAGAGTGATGCACTGGTGAACTGCCATATAAACTTAGTTATTTGAACTGACTGTGTTTCGGGGAATATTTCATGTGACTTTTCAATGAGGTGGCAGATATTAAAGTACAAAACAATTAAAGAAATTGCACAGTGCTGTCATTTTGACTGCTTTTGACTGTGTTAACATTGCTTCGTTGTACTTTTAAAAATAGTGTTTTAATATTCTATATTGTACCGCTTTCCAGGTTCTTTTGAATAAGGTCTACATTGTTAAGGCAGTTCAAGGCGAAATACACCATCATATTCTGAAGTGTCGTGTTTGAAACATTCCAAGACAAATATTCAGTTATATAAAATAGACTGTGCCAACATCTGTTGACTTAATTTAGATGATATAGATGAATTTGAGTTGTGCTTAATTCACCTCGTACAAGGAGAAGTCTGTTTTTTTTAATTGTATCTCTCATGTCCTAGACTTAAGTATTCAGAATTATTATCCTAGTTGGTGTGCTTGACTGTTGTTTTTTTTCTTGCCTAACAGTGTGCCATCCACCAACAATTACCATTTTTAAGATCTAAAGGACTGTCACGTAACAGGGTCGTTCATGCGTGTGAGATTATACTGAAGTCCGCGAAGTACCTGTGAGTAGGTAACAGCAATTACGCTTTTTGCTTTTTTAATCTGAGCATCAAAGCAGTTCGTGTAAGGACTTCCATCATGATACTTCACCGATATATCACTTCAAACAGGTGATGAGTCCGAAAAAGATCTACTACGGAATGGACAATCTTCTTCAAGTCTATCATTGGCTTAACAACATCGCTGCTTATAAGTCAGAGGAATTGGTGATATTTATTTTGCCATTTGATCAATTAAATTCATCCTCCTAACCAATTTGCTTTTGGAAGCATGAAACTTGGCCTAATGAGATTAAAATATGTTGGGCCATAAAAGCATGCAGGTATTTCAGATATGTCTCTCCTAAATAATTGCATATGTTGTAGATACCTTCACTTGCACAAGCTGTTTGTTTCATACCAATTCAAAGGGCAGACTGATTCTGTGACAGTGACACAACAATCAGAGTTCAGGGCATCAAGACAATGTTCCCTCATTTTGGCCATTTTGTCTTGCAACAATTCTTGACAGGAAAAATGAAACGAACTGTATTATGCTCGACGCTACTAACCTTAATTACAAAGAAGTAAAAAATCTAGTTCTCACATACACGAGCTTAAATTTATTGCATCATGTAACATTAAGAAAGGAAACAAATGTAAGGAAACTAGATGTTTTGATAGAACGTTGTGGTACATGTATTATTGGTATATGTCCTCTCATGTTATTTCGTGCATTTCACATGAGATTTTTTTTTTAATGGAGAACATACTATGCTAAACATTTACCGGCTACGGTCAAGGTATAACAGTCACATTGTAGGCGAAGGAAAAAAAAATGTGTAAAAAAGGAACTGAATGTAAACTTTCTAAGCTTCTCTGTATCTTTCCATTTAAGAATTTTTGTATAAAGAGTGTTTTTTTTATTGATGGTCTTTTTGCCAAAGAATGTCTAAAGATACCTTTTTTTCTAAACGGTCTCTCTGAATTGTTTGAAAACATCTTCTTGTCTCTTTATTGTCACTTTGGTTCTGATGTTTCTTGATTCTTACAAAATGAAATCATTTAAAATTAGATAGCCTATAGAGTTTGGTGCTTTATTGTCTATGTTTGAACTTTACCATTAAAAATATTAAATTCCGTTCATTTGATCAAGTTGAGGCAGAGGCTTAATGCAGGAGCTACTGACCAAGAACTAAAGTGAAGAAGTCCATCAAATAGCAAGCTGATTGCAAGGAAAAAAAAATCAGCTACTTTGAAAGACTCTACTCAAAGGCACCACCAAATATCAGGGGTTTTGCTTTTTTAAAGGAGATTAAATTATATGTAGAATGAATAATATTAATTCTGAATAACAGACATATACAATGTAGAATAACTGATTAATCAGTGTTTTTGTATCGATGTCTAAACCTGTAAAAAAACTTACATGTAAGTATTCTTAACAGTACATCGATTCATCAAGGTAAGGGGAATCTACAGGCGATATTTTTTCCGTGTGAAACGTCATCAAAAACTGTGTACAATTTGAAGAGAGGGCTCAATGGAAAACTTGGTTTAAAATCCTTAATAAACGTCCGATTTTCAAAATTTAAAAACCTGCATATATCAAGTAAACTCCTCCGAATTAATGCACTTATTCATTTTGTTCTTTTTGCAATATTAACTTCGCAAAAAGCTTTTCGGCGCATTACGCTGAAATGATGCAAAGTTCCAGTGACCACAGCAAACCAGTGGCAGATTCATGATTTCTTTTTTTTTGTGGGGGGGGGGGGGGCAAACAGGTGGTTTTACAAAATGAAGTTTTTTTTTTACACATCCTTGCATGGCTATGTTATGTTTATATGAAACAAGGGGAGGGGCTTTGGAATTTTTCTAAGGGTATTTATTTCATAGAAATGCCTTCTTTAAGATATTAAAACCTTTTATTGCATGCCACATACCCTCAGGTTCATGGTAAGATCGATACAGTACCCTTTTTTAAGGGTACTTTTCTTGTTCATTTCAATTTTTATGTCACATCTGAAAATAGAGTAAGATGTGTATGACACTGGCATTCAAACCACTTCTAATTGGTGAACAACCTGCCCCAGTGTCCTTACACAAGAAAACAGCAAATTGTTCTTGCGGCATTGGTCCTGAAACCAATAAAGATTGTATCGGATTTGTAGGGATCTGCTGCACTGAAGCCAGTCATGTAAAATACAATTATCTGACTATGTTATTTTATATGTAGGAATGTAATAAGCTGCTTGTGTAAAAAAAAACAATTCCATTTTTCTGTGTTCTTCTACTGTGCATGCGCATAAAAGGCTTCGGATATCGGATTGTATTACTGATTTCCCAAATCACAAGAGGTGTTGCGCTATCAGATGATGAAAGGAACCAGGCCTTCTTGTTGATCAGAAAGGCATCATCAGAGACATAGGTGATACTGACTAGATCTCGAGGCGCAGAAGCTCTGTCAGTCTGTCCGACAGTAAGCAAAATGACATCCTAAGGAACAAATCATATTAGCCAGAGTGATTCAGTTGTAATTTTGTATTTGCATGGTCAAAGTCGGTCTGACTGACGAAAGATCCAAAGCATTTCTTGGATTAGATAAAAAAGTCTGGCGGAATGTAGGGTGGTTCAACTGGCCTGCCGGTTCAACTGGCCCCACTCTCCCCTAATGGTAACTAGACAGTGACTTACTACAAAGGTGCGTAAGCTAGAGTTGCAAATTATGCAATGATGACAGTATAGGGTGAGTTGGTACATCCATCTGTCGGTACAGAATCCTTCCTGTCATTTCACAAAAAATTCAGACGTAGGTTTATCACATCTTGACAAATGCTCCCTTCTGTGTCGATTTGAAAGAGTAAGAAAAAGCATAGAATATCAGGTTGATACAGTATAATGTCAGTTCCTGTACTTGCTCATTTCCAACAGTAAAAATAGAAACTTGGGCACGGACGAGAAAAATGCAGACAGATGATCAAATTAACAATATTGAAAATCAATGGTTTCCAACGTCTTATTTGAAATGGTGCGAATTCTGGATTCTGAAATTCGGGCAAGTTTCACTAGCCCTCCCAAAACATATTATGTAGCTATTTATTTCCTCATCAAAATTATTGTCAACCTGACTTCGCAACTATGGGTTTTTTTCTGTGCTGTCAATCAGCTGAGCTGTGGTCTCATATTTTGGAGTTCTTTTGTGATTGTAACAGAGAAATCAAGTACACTAAGATCTGTCTACACGTATTTCCATTACCCAATAAGATCTAATTTCTAGTCGGGTTCAAGATTTCCACTTACTCACAAAATGAGAATTTGCTTACAGAGATATAACTTCAGTTCCTTGCAATGTTTGTAGGACATCCGATGAAATAACTCCCCCCACAGGACATCTAGGCCAAGTTTCCATGAAACCCATTTTGATTCAGACTGCCTTTATCCATTCTAAATTTCGACTCAATAATTAAAGGCTAGTTTGTATAGCTTGCTCCATTTAATGTGCCTGCCTTTCTCCCAAATGTGAGGGGTGTAGGCAAAATACAATCACATCGTGCCATGTTATATTGTGAATCTTATATAACGAATATTTGTATGTGTCTTTCTACTCTGTGCACCAAAGGGATCCGGTATCGGATTATCTCTTTGACAAGACCAATCATAAGAGGTGATGAGCCCTCAAATGATGAAAGGAAACATCCGTGTGGCTCCTGAAGGCATGATCAGAACATCACATTATATGACAGTAACAAGAGGTGTAGAAGCTCTATCAGTCTGTCACCCTTACAATGCTATATAAAACTACACCCCAACGAACAAATCATATTAGCAAGTTCATTGACAAGAGTGATGCAGTTGTAATTGTGTAGTGGCATGGTCAAAGTTGGTCTGATACGCACTATAGAAATGCAATGGAAAATTTGCTCTGACGCAATTTGGGACTGAGCATGCTCGGGAGTGACCTGATTCCACTGAGCATGCTCAGACCTATTGAGCATGTGCAGAGAGCAAGAACAAATGGTGGCCATTTTGAAATTTCCCTGATTCAAACTTTTAAGGCCAGTTTTCACTACAAGCTACATGGGGTTCACTCATCAAACAAGGCTCATATTAATCTAAATTTTGTAAGGAATTTGTTGGTGTGGGTCTGATCAGTGAACATTATGGTGCTCACTTTTTTGTGATAATGGATCAAATTTTACCTGGTAAAGAAGTAGCCATAATTGTAGCAATAGACACATGGTAGTGTAATTATAAGAAATTAGGCTTGCCTCATTATTGTGGAAATAGGAAATGATAAGTTGTCTGAGAATCGAGGCTCATGTCGTAATTGATGCTGAAAATAATTTTATCAATATCAGTCACTGCAGTCTGTGAAACATAGAGACAATATATATGTCATAGAGCAACGCTATTTCCTTGATGAGTGATATTGGTTATGGCTATGAAATTCTTAAGATTTTTAAAACAAATATGTCATGTGTATTATGTTATCTTGTTCTTTGAATGATAATTCTAAGTTATATCCTGTCACTGTACTTTGAGACGATGTTAATTTTAAGACCTATTGACCGCACACATGGTTTGCATCCTTCAGGTCTTGTCAGACACAGCCTGAATTTTCAGAGCAATTAAATGAATATCCCAAGAGACATTGACCAGTGCTTCTGACACAAGATAATTCTTTTCTAGATAGCAGCAGTTTAGGTCAAGGTTAGTTCACTAGCTTGAACATCAGTCTTAATTGTGTCTCTTTTGAAGTTGATTTGATTTGCTGATGGCAATTCAAGCGCCGATTGATCGCATGACATTCAAAGGAAGACCCTAGCTGGCTTGTGCCCTCAAGTTAATCATTGAACCACTGGCAATCAAAAAGACAACTTCTAACCTGCCCTTGCTTGCTCCAGTTCTCTCCAATGTTTGTAGAACATGATCTAAACGTTTGTCTGAGGGAGTTGGGGTCATTTCCCCTGCAGACATCAAGCGAATCTGCCCTGGAATCTGTTTTGGTTTAGACTACCCTTTCCCATTCTCAACACTTTAGTTACATTTCACCCCACTTGACAATTTCAGATAAAAACAGACTAGAGTCATTCAATGGTAATATATTTGAACTAGTTTAACTATTTTCTCTGGCGATTGACTCTTCACGATCCATACTTCTTCTAAACACTCATTTTGTAACTAACCAGCTGTATTTTAAAACCACAAGATATAAAAAGGAACTGTCAAAGTATTTCATTATATCACCATGAGGTGGACCAGAAATATCTGAACATTAAGAGCTACATGATGTATATATATAGCACAGCTTTGTGATATTAGAAACTATCAGTATCGATATATACATTGAATTATAAAGAATTGACTGATAAAATCTCACAAAAGATAGAATACTATGCTACAGGAAGACTGGCTGTCTATTTTGTTATGCAGATTTCATCAGAGGCAATTTGGAAATGGAAATTGAACAGCAATTTCCTTTTACAATGATAAACAAACCTTTATAGGAGGCCTGGCTTAGTTTATTGCTTTGACTGCTTTGATTGCTTGGCAAAAAAGCTCTTCACGCCCGGCCCCTTAGATGTACTCCAAACCTCCAACCAAACAGTCAGATGAAACAGTCAATTACATTCTGCAGATGCTTGAGCAGGGCATTTTATGCAGGGTCACAGTTAGACCTGATGTATTGAGAAAACCAGTAATTTGGAATAATGTATGGGATATATGCTATTTGTTACCACAATGCCACTCAGCCAAAGTTTTAGAAACTGCTATGATCAATCTACAAACTGTGCTCGCATTGTGGTGGTATTGCTAATGTTGCTGAGTGACATTACAAGAATATTTTTTATGGTATTAATTCTTTTACATGTACCTGTTTAGTAATTTTTCAATGCTGATAAGCGAGTGTAGGATTTTTGCTTAAAAATTCACACAATAAAATATTCAGTTGAAATACAATTCAGCAAGACATTGGACTGGTTATTTCCTTCACCTGAGCACATACATTTGAATCGACCAGCAGCTGTGCTGAAGAAATGATAGGGAAGCTTGTCTTAAATGTTTCATGATATTAATCCCGATTAGTTTAAATATTTACAAAAAATGACAGAATCATGTTTCCTTGCTGGTGTTTTATGTTTGTCCTTGGGCAATTTGATATTTGTCTGGCTTGCGGAGAAGTAATTCCCATTATCTTTCAATCCTCTCAGTCTCTCATTCTTCATGTGTCTAATCTTTTTATTGCTCTCTTGCTGCTGAGATGTAACTGATTGCATTGTCAGAGTGTCACATTTAGCACATGAAACATAAACCAATGGCATTTTTATTCTTTCTTGTGAAGGCCAAAGTAAAAGCACTTTTTTCAAGAACCAGTAGAGCTACTACATGTACATTGTACATGTGGTTCACATTGGTTTTGTTATATTTCTGAAAATGTTCTTGACTTGATGTCATGCAGTTATCTTGTTTGCAATTTCATTACATATTCCAACACAAAATAGTTTTAAAATGTGTTATCAATATTTAGCAAAAAATACCCGCTTTTCGATTTTGATGGTCAGAATTATTTATCAATCCTATTTGCTTCCCAAGTTGTTAAAAATAGAATTAAGACATTATATTTTCTTTTTGCAAGTGTGTCATATCCAGTGGATTCCCATAAGTGTAAAATAACTCCATCAATATTATTGGTTGATATGTAGAATGTGGGTCACTTCATATGGTCTACACTATTTATTGTGTCACATTAGATGTGTAAAGTCCTTCTTGTGTCTGTCAGTTTGGATATTGCTCCTAGAGGTTTGCCAAAAAAAATCAGAGATCTAATGTCATATTGGCGAGTGCCCCAATTCAATTTGTAGAAATGAAAACTGAGAAAATTTGATTTACAATCCACACATTAGCTGAAATTACTCTGCAACTTACTTTTTCTTTCTGTGTTTATAGGAATTACTCAATGTTCATGAACATTCAACATTAAACTTCTGCATTATTTACATGTTCTGCCCAATTGATTTCTAATCATAAATTATCAAAGGTGATTTCAATTATAAATGTATCTCCGAGGGTCTTTTGATTGCTTTATTTTTTTTAGCCCAGACCGGTTTCAATGATCCTATGCTTCATGACTGTATCCTCCTCAGCTCAGGTTCTAATTAGCCAACTAGGTTAATAAATACAGGATGTAAACTGTAATACCTAACTGTCCATCCATCAATTTATCTTCACAACATTTCTGGAGAAACATTTTTTTTTTGCAAGACAAGAGTTCTGAGGAGTTCTTAGAAGAATCTTCTTCCACACATAGCTACAAGATTCATTATTATGCTTCACAATATGAAAAATTGGAACTTAAACTCTCAACATCATCTACTTTTTCCCTCATCAATCACACCATGCAGAATCCTCAAGATCAAGAAACAATTAGTGTAATGGAATTTGAAAATGTCAAGGACCTAATTAAAATTTGATGCTGACGGTTTGAGTTTCAATATGGCTTGCCTCAATTGTAACAAATCCACAAAATTAATAATAATATTGTGCTTTATGTCAAAATGGTACAAGTGCTAAAATCAGAAGCATGGCAATTAAAAACAATGGCTAATGAGATTTGAAGGTATATTTTTGTAGGCTTCCTGTAAGCATGCAGTGCCCCAATTATCGCAAATGAAGATCCCTAATGACTTTGGTGTTCATGCGGTAGAATAAGCTGTTACCTCCTACTGACAGTCTTTTTATTTGAACATTATTCTTTGCTGGTATGCTCTTTGGATATCATTCGATCCTAATTCAAAGGTAGATTGATCACATGGCATTGAATCGGCGACCCATCCACAGCAGCTGACTGCTGACTTGTGCCCTTGACTCAAGAACTGATCAGTGACCCACTGTCACTAACAAGAGGTTGTAAACCTGCCTTTGCTTGCTCAAGCTCTCGCCAATGTTTGCACTGCATGATTAAGTTTGTCAGTAGAACTTGGGCAAACTGTACCTTTGCAATTTAAAGCTCTTGTTACATTCCATAGTTTCTTATCTACTTTCATTTGTTGTGTGATTGAAACAAAACAACAACACAATTTCAAGACAATTTGACTGGATCTACCTGCATGTACACTCAAGATTAATTGCAGACACCGTTGTAATATTCTGCATTTGTGAACTGAGGACACTTGAAAACCAGGTTTGTCTTGTGCCTCTCATCACAATGCGTAGTATGGAGGCTTATTCAGAATCTCACTGCACGCACCCTAAACATCCTTGTGCAATTAAATGAACATCCCAAAAGACTTCGGTGCTTCTGCTTTAGACGAGTTCCTTTCTGCTACTGACAGTACAAATGAGTCCATTGATTGAGACATTATTCTTGCAGATGTCTTCTTTGGAATCCAGTTGGTGGCAATTCAAAGTAGATTGTCAGCATGTCATTGAAGGGAGGACCCAGATGGCAGGTAGCCTCCAGAGTTGATCAGTAACCCACAGTCCCACACACATTCAAAAGGTTTTTAGTAAAATTGTATTTGCAGGCTCAGGTTCTCTCTAACGTTTGTATGACATGGTTAAGTTTGTCTGTGGAACACATCCAATATAATACAATTAAAGAAACATTGTTGACCGAGTGGTCTAACCTATATTCAAAACATAATCAAATATAATCATGACATACTCAGGATCCTCGCGACCTTGCCTTTTGATGCAAGCAGGGGCTAATCACTTGTCTTTTGGATATCCATTCAAATTCCTCACATCAAAATTCGTTCAGAATCTCACAGCAGGCAACCTACACATCCCCATGTAATTAAATGAACATCCCAAAAGCCTATGGTACTTTTGCTTGAGACGTGTTTCTTGCCACTACTGACAGTTCAAGCCAGTTCATTGATTGGGGCATTCTTGTTGATGACTTCTTTGTAATCTGTTGAGTGGAGATTCAAAAGTAGATTGATCGCATGACATTGAAGGGAGGACCCAGATGGTGTGTGCCCTCAAGAGTTGATCAGTGACATGTTCTTACTTGAAAAGACAAGTTCTAAACCTTCCTTTGCTTGCTCAAGTTATCTCCAATGCTTGTACGACATCATTAAGATTGTCTTCGGAACTTCGCACCACTCTCCTACAGATGGCAGGCCTAGACCTGTAGACTATTTGTTTTGAGCTGTTCTTTCCTATCAAAGCTCCCGTAACACTTCCCAAATTTTGATTTTTTCTTTGACAGCATAGAGTAGCGCGGGGCATGCAGCCCCCCCTTAACTTCGAGGTGCGATTTGACCTACTTTTTGCGGTAGATTATTTAAATGCTTGTGTTGTCAGGAAGGGAATACTTGCTTCTATTTATAACTATTGAAACAAATGTCTGCCAATTTTAATAAAGGAGTTACAGCCCTTTTGTGTAAAAAATATAAAAATTTGTGACATCACCTAAAAAGCCTCTAGCTTCAATCCTATCAATAAGAAAAAGCACCAAAAATGTAAGTTTAGATATAACTCTGGGGGGGCCTCTCACCTAACCCGGGCTTCTTGCCCCGACCCACTCTAATTATATTGCTTTTGAATATAATAAAAAATTATCTCACAATTACAAAGAAGTTTCCGGTGACTTTTCTGCTCTCTCGCCTACTTCCCAGAAGATCAAAACCAAAGTTTCATCTGATGTGATCTGCATGGAAATATCTTTCTTGAAGATCATATAACTCAATCAAGCAGACTAGACAGCTGAGAAAATTTGATTATGATCCACCCACACTTTTGCAAACTATGTTTTGATTTCATCTGAATATATATGTATAATTATGTGGACTAAAAAACATTCGAAATAACGATTTCTGTTTGTTGCTGAACCGCTTGAAACATTTACAGCAATTTCATTATTTTATGGAAAGAGAGGACTGTTTTACTATGAAATTTGCACTTTGATAGTCATGATGCTGATGAAATGTTATGATCAAACTATTACTTTTGATAGCAATTCAATTTAAGTAGGATGATAAAAAGCTGATTCTGCACTGCAGTTTGTTGAAATCTCCACAATTTTCTGTATGAAATTGTCCGTATTCCCATGTGTGCAAAATGTCCATAGCTGCGATATAAATTTTGTAGTATCGTTCTACAGATGAAATAGGTAACATGATAGGATGCTTCAAACTCCATTGTCTTTATAAAAAATACCAAGAAAATAACAAACTCTGACAATAACGAACAAAAGCAATGCAATTACAAAGGCTGGCTTTTATGCGAAGGAAAATTTACTAGCAATGTATCCAGATCTTTCAAAAATGAATTGAAGAGCAGACAGATTAAAATACAGAATCACTAAGTAATTAGTTTGATATCTGCCGGGGAAAAGTGAGCACAAGTTCTGCAGACACACTTTTACCATGTGGTAGAATAGGTCGGGGCATGCGGCCCCCCTTAACTTCGAGGTGCGATTATTATTTTTGACAACCTCTTTCAAAGAATTAGTCAAAGTTACAAAAACCATGCACATTTTTTTGTTTCTTTAATTTCTACTATGGTTTTGTGCTGTTTGTCCTGAAAATTTGTGATGTCCCCTAAAACGCCTCTAGCTTCAATCCTATCAATAGATAAATGCACCAAAATGTAAGTTTAGATATAACCCTGGGGGGGCCTCTCACCTAACCCGGGTTTCTTGGTCCTGACCTACTGTACGAACAAACGGAACTTGAACATGCAGGGGTAGTTTTAGAACCTGTCTTTTTGGCTGTGACTGGGTCACTGATCAACTCATGAGGGCAACAAGCCATATCAGTCTTTCTTCCAAGAGCATGTGCTTTATTGTCTTGTAGATAACATTAACCTAATCGAGTGGACTTCGGGTGGACATGTCAATAGCAGAAAATGGTTAAAAGAAAACAAGTCAATTTCTGTTTATTTGCGAGAGGTATTCGGAGCTTATGCGAAACAACTTGAATGCATAATAAGCAATTGAGTGCATCTGGAATAGACTTCAAGGAATGCTGGTTTCTCCTTGCACAGTACAGACAGGGGTCGAGTCAGGGTGAAGTTTATTCATAGGTTTCCAATGGCTTTGGATCTCTGGCCAAAAAGCTGGTCCAGAGAAGAAGACTCTTTTATCCTGCACTTCATCACCTTGGCATTGGTCCATCCCTTTGCATTTAGTACATGGATATGTAGATCTATACATTGCAAGGGTGTGTCTAGTATACAACCCTTTTGGTAGCATTGGTCTATTGGGACTTTGCATTTCTGGTCAGTTCAATTTACATGGCCTATAAAATGAGAGGGAGTTTCTATATTTCAAGCTGATGTATTATGAGCTAATTTTACTTTTAGCTAACTTTGTCCTGATAACATGTTCCAGCAAGTCTTTGCAAATACACTGCGTTCCCAATTATTATGCAACTATGTTTTTTTGCATTATCTCAAAAAAAAAATACTATTTGAATATTCTTTCCACATAATGATAAGTGTATCATGGAGCTACATGTAATATCCTGCCGATTTTGTCCAATTCCGTTGACTCAGTTTGGAGTTATGCTATATAATGATGTTTTGAGATGTTCCCAATTATTATGCAAATTCTTGGAAAAGCATCCATGGCCACTCAAAATGACCTTGAGTAATCTGAAGATGCCATCAATATTATACTCCATAACACCAAAGAAAAAGTATAACCATCATTTCAAACATATATGCATTCATAGTAGGGTGGTCCAAAAAACTTTTTTTGTCAATATCAATTCGCACACCCTCTTATTTTGTGAGAAATGGCACAAAAACAATGTAATTTAAATTTTAGGAAAATCCCATTAGAGGAAGGGGTCTCCCAAAGGCCTTAAAGTTTCAATGTTTTTTAAATTTTCGACCATTTTCGCTAATCCGCGGTTCTCTATAACTTCTTCAGTATTAGTCATACAGCATTTTAATTGCCATGGTTGGAAAGCTCTCAAAAATACCTTCATTTTGCATACCAACATCAATGGTCTAGGACGATATCTTGATTCCCATTGGCTCTTCAGCCTGCACTTTTTAGAATGAAAATGTTGCAGACTGTTTAATCCCGGTAAAAAAAGGCTTTTGAATTTTTTTCACTGATTGGTTGCAGTGATTCGCATTCTCTAAGTTCTAGAATGACCAAATATAAAACCTTTTTGACTTTTACTGAGGCAGTGCCTGGCTTATGAGTGATGACGTTTTAAAGTTAAAGTTAGTTTAAAACTCGTAAAATGTGAGATGGGGGTCTGTTGCATTTCTTTTATATCTTCATCAGAATTTATTGCAGGGCAACATGAGTGGTACCACATGAAACAAAATACTCTCAGCATTCTCATTGTACCAGTGAAATTGCCCTATATTTAAATCTTATGAAGTTAAAATACAAATATAACAGCCTCTCCCTGATTTGTTTCCATACTTCCAACAAAATTTAGCATTAAATCTTCCAAGGTCATAAAGCAGGATTTTCCATGGCCAAAAATTGAAAAAAATATTTTATTTGCTCTTTCTATAACCTGGAAAGTGTGAATCACTGCAATTATCAGTGAAAACAATTTAAAAACCTCTTTTTAACAGGATTAGACAGTCTGCAACATTTTCGTTTCTAAAAAGTGCTGGCCAAACAGCCAATGGGAGTCAAGATATCGTCCTAGACCATTGATGTTGGTATGCAAAATGTAGGCCTTTTTGAGAGCTTTCCAATCATGGCAATTAGAATGCTGTTTGACAAATACTGACAAAGTAATAGAGAACCGCGGATTAACGAAAATAGTCAAAAACAAAAAAACATTGAAACTTTAAGGCCTTTGGGAGACCCCTTCCTCTAGTTGGATTTCCTTAAAATTTCACCTGCATCAGTTTTATACCTAACCTCATCAAATCAGAGGGTGTGCGATGTAAAATTCACAAAATAATTTTTTCCCATTAAAAAATGAACCGCCCTAATTCATAGCCAAGAAATTCATGTTATTCGCCTGCATTGAAATAGCATTGAAATTACAGTTTTATTGCAATAAAAAGCCTCCGTTAGCCAGAAAAAATGAAAAATCATTGCCTAAGTCATTTTCCACTTTCCTTAGGTTTAGAACTCTCCTGTAAACCAATGGCAATTAAGTTGCACCACTGTAATTGAGAAATATCTTGAAATTAATTGAACACATCTAACTGCCAATGCTATTCCAATGGGAAAAAGAAGTGTGAGTTTTTGATTTGGTGTCATATTTTGCAGAGATACCAGATTTGGTGTTTCATCGCACAGTATCACTGTGGTGTGCTATAGATATATTCTAAGCTGGAATTTTATTGATATTAAAATTTTTGAGAGCATGGGAGGCTTCTTTATTGAGAAAAAAGTCAATTTCAATGGTTTTTCAATGCAGTTGTATTATATTGATTTCTTGGTCATGAAGGCTTCCACGTTTGAAATGATGGTTCCATTTTTTATTTAGTGTTATGAGGTATATTCTAATGTCAATTCATAATCAACTTTGTTGATTTTGGGTGGCAATGGATGCTTTTTCAAGAATTTGCATAATAATTGGGAACACCTCAAAACATCATTATATGGCATAACTCCCAAATGAATCAATGGAATTGGACAAAAGTGGCAGGATATTAGCTCCATGGTACACTTATAATTATGTGAAAAGGATTATTCAAATAGTGTTATTTCTTTTTGAGATAACGCAAAAAAGCATAGTTGCATAATAATTGGGAACGCAGTGTAGTTTTAAAACTAATAGAACTGCTCTGACACTACTCCCAAACTCCATACTTTGGGAATCGTATACTCCATTGAAGTTTAAAGTTGTAAATTCGTTAGTTTTAGATCAATCAAACAACTATCTCATCTTTCTCAGATTATAATAGTTGTCCACTGTGAATGTAGACAAAGCTGGGATTGTCTATGAAGATTATTTGAATCACATCAACACTTGTATTCTGGTCATGGAATAAGATATAATGCTTTCCTCAAAATATGTATCAATGCTAAACATAGGCTGCGCAGCAGCATACCCTCGGCTATTCAGCAGGCTATTCTGCAGGGTGGGAGCGGGGGGTTTGGGGAGGGGGGGGGGTAGCAGGACAGGCCTAGCCCTGGGACCCATGCGTTGAGATTTTGACACTGCATCAGGAGAAGTAAGACGGCAGCAATACTAGTGCAGTGGGCTTCATAAAAATTTGATTTTCATACACCTAACATGCCAATCTACTGACGGCACTATTTTTGAAGGCATTTTCTCATTGTTGAATGACATTAAATCACTGTAAAATGCAGAGAAATTCTTAAAAAACGGGAGTTTCGGCCTTCAACCTCATTGTGACATTTCAGTGACGTCACTGTAGCTCTGTTATGACGTCACCACAGTTGTTTATGACATCACTCAATTCTGACCAATCAGAAATGGCAATTTCCACAATGTTTAAGGATAAAATCTCATCTTTTGAGTTTGGAGGATTAAATAGCTGATGTCAGGAAGATTCAGTTTACGGAAATGGGTGCCGTCAGTAGCCTATTTTGTCAATTTTCAATGTATGTTTTTAGTTTTAACATAAGTATAAAACTACCAGAGAAAATTGAATTCTCCCAAACCCTTTCTTTGAAATCTCATGATTTTTCAATGTGACGATTCATGGGCTAGGACAGGCCGCCTCCCAAAACAATTTGGAGAACAGTTAAAACTGGGGTACAGACAATAATTAAGGTTTTGAAAGGCCATTAGTAATTTTGGAATTCAGATTGACTTGACAGCTTATAATATTTCAGCCACTAATCTCCATGGGAACCATTTTTTATCTGAATCTATTTATCATTTGAGTTTTTTCTCTATCGACATTTTCTTTTGGCCTGTATGATTCAGACAATAAGTCAGTCATACCGTGTAGTTGTCTAACAATAAGAGGATGTTTAAAAATCAAGTTCCAGTTTGCCATGATTTTCACAACTGATATACATTGCATGTTTATTTTCATAAAAATATACTTAAAAACTAATGATAATCATTATAGTATTGAGTGTATAGTCATTTTAGGGAAGAAAAATAAAGTAAAATAAAATGAAATTTGCAGAATAAAGTAGATTTTAACTAACAAAGGGAGATTTGGAAAATTATATTTTGAAAGCATTTTTCTTCATTAAAATATCTCCATAATTTCATGACTGCTGCTTTTGATGTGTTCTGCATATTAGCCAGCCACTTAACCACCAATCGGACTGACATAAGATTATATAACAATTACACAATGCAGACACATGGAGCAGCCAAGCCTGATATCCACTGAAGTCTTTACCCCAGTGATCTTGGCTTCAGTCATTGAAAGAATTAGCAGGGATGACAATGACCCTCTGACATAACATTACACAATCACGACTTCTCCAGTGCTCCATTCAACAAAAGCCAGTCTGTCTGATTCATACACATTTAATTTTTATGCAAATAACTAAATAAAAGGGACTGTCATTACTTTATCTTCTAAAATTTACATCAGATTGGATATTAGCCATAAAGTTATAATAATTGGGAGTTCAAGATTTAATGTCAACATTTTAAAATATTAAGGAACAAATGCATCTGGGTCATTCCATGCCAAATCAGCCAGAATCAGAGACTTGCCTCAGGTCATCATCCCAAAAAAAAATTGAAAAATATCTCAGATGTAGTGCTACCTAATCTAAGCACTTGACCATAATTTGAAGTCTGTGCTGTCAGAAGTCATGGAGATATGACCATTAGAAATTTAGGGTGATTAAAAATTGTAACTTTTCGGGAAATGCATTTTCGCCTGATTTTGAAGCAGTGTATAAAGTCGCATTTTACAACTACAGGTCTAATACTTCGGTTATTAGGACAATTGCACCCATATTTTCAGTTTCTGGTGTCAGATTTGAAATATCTCTATTACCCAACTGGTGGCAGAGCCCCAAAAACGGCCGAAAACTCAAATTTTCAAAACGGATGTCTATTTGAAAGCTCATAATTTTCAATGGAAAAGTTTTCAGTAACTCATGCAATGGCTGTGAATATTAGTTCATAGTGTGTCTAACTACTATAAGCTTTAAATTTAAATAATTTACCCATTACCATTTTGGCTTTTCACTCAGAAATGTTGGAAAATTGGGATTATTTCTCATTCTTCGTTTTTTTAAAAGTTCATAGGACCAACATTCCAACTGAGTTGAGATATTTAAAGAGACATAATTTAGACACCTAATTGGAAAATTTCATAGATTTAACTCCAAAAATAACTGAATCATGCAGGTTGGAAATAATAGTATTTTTTAATATTTTTGGTATATTTTCATCAGTTCATCTTTCTCAGAGCATTTAGACCTACAAAGAACACATTCTGGGTATTTAATGCAGACAATATGCAAATTTCAGAGTCAAAAGTACAGCGGTTTTTTAGTCCTGTCCCTGAAACAGAAAAAAACAATTTTTCACATTTTTCAATTATTGTGAGAAAAGTATTAATGCCTTGGGGATTAGACCTATAAAAGGCTCAACTGGGATAAAAGATACCATATTTACGCAAAAATGATAAATATACATGCTATATTTTTGGCTTGAGACCCAATACACAAAAATTTTTTTTTTCACATTTTTCAATAATTGTGAAAAAAAGTATTAATCTCATGTGGATTAAACCCCTAAAAGGCACAACTAGGATAAAAGATACAACAATGTCCCAAAAATAGAAAGTATGCATCCCATAGTTTTGGTTTTACTCCCAATACACAAGTGGGACGCCCGTTATCCGTACGCCCGCCCGCCCGCCCGCCGGACGGACAAATTTTGCCAAAGTAACTACAATACCCGCCGGCAATGTATACATTGCCGAGGGTAAAAATGTAATGCATAGTGTGCTGTCAACCCATAAACAGCATGAAAAATAATTTCGATTTCAAGTAAATGTGACTAGGACAGTACTATCTTAAAATGATGTCTCTATACCTTGGACATATCAAGAACTACTTAATTCATGTTTAGTTTGTTAGTATTGCCAAAGCAAGTAAAATGATCTTCCATGGAATTAAGACACATATGTAACGTATTAAGTTTTTTTTAGGCATTCAGTGTTTATGGTCCTGTCCAATGGAACAAACGGCCAGCTAGTCTCAGGGAAATCACGGATTTTAAAGCTTTTAAACGAAATTTAAAGACTCATATTTTATAGACTGTTTTTAATTGACTCGTTTTTAACTATCTATCAATATTAAACTGTGTTTTTATCCTGATTATACATTATTATACAATTTTAGATATTTCATCTTTTTACTGTACTAAATTTGTTATTTCCTGTCAAGTGCACTAGAATGTTTTATTTTAGCTACATGTAGCGCTTTACAAATGTATTAATAATAATAATAATAAGCTTTAATGAGGCCAGACGTATTGACAATTTGCATTGCATGGATGGAAATCCAATCTTTGTATTGGAAGTAATTGATGGCCAAAATGAGCCTGACATTGGAAAACTGGGGAGAACCAAGGAAAGATATTGCATTATTTCATCATCAATCAAAACATTAAGGCACACATTGAAAAAATAATGCCGCATTTAAATGCATTTAAAAATGGTTCTTGAAACAACCTGTTCAAACTTTCTGAGATCTTTTTCACGATTAAGAAAAGTTTGCTCATTATCGATGTGTTCACTAAATCGAAAATTTATTATTTTGTCCAAAGAATTCTCTTGAAATAAAAAGGTATTGAAGTTTGGAAATCCTAGAAATGGCAATATGTGCGAAATCCATGATGTGTCTTTTTTCTGCCAGAAAAATATTGGTGCACTCTGAAAACAGGAATCAACAGTTCCAAGTTGTTTCAATTTCATTGTCAGGGCTGAAAAACAAAGATAGATGGATAGATATATACATGTATATAGATAGATAGAGATGGCTTGTGTAGTCCTCTGAATGGTATAACGCATTTTCGATGCTCACTTATTGTTTGGAGGGGATGGGGGGGGGGCATGTCATGTTATTTGGCAAATGTCATCTAAATTCAGCTGGGATTTTGCTCTTTAATGTTCACTGAATATATTATTTTAAAACTTTAAAATGGCTCTTTAACATTCAGTTGTAATATTACGTCCCCTCTGATCCGAGGGTTTGATTTCTTGTTCAGTCAGCCCATGTAATGTTATCTCCATTGTGGACTACTGTCGTTGAATACTAGCCTCGGTAGAAAATTTTTCTCCTTTTCACCACACTCTAAAAAATGTCGGGACAAAATTGGTTTTTTAGATTCAAAATGGTTTTTTGAAAAACCAAATTTCAATGCAAAAAACCAAAATGGAAAGTTTTTAGAGTGCATTGTTGCTGACAATAATTATGTCACCTACTACTTAATCCATCATGCTGTCAAAAATCAGCAACCAGGACTGTACAAGTTTGACTTATACTTCATCAACTTCATGTGGATGTTAAAAATACCCATCAAATCTTATATTAGCCTCCTATAGATATCAGGTGTGTTCTGAAAACTTTTAAGTGGAGATTTGGAATATCAGATTTCAGAAAGAAGAGAAATGCTTCTAAAATTACATGGATCATATGACTTAGAGATATGTGAAATGTCTTCCTGATGAAAGTTTGATATTACCTTTTTGAAATCTTGAAACAGTCTATCTGTCTAATGCTTTTAAGCCGGGAGTTTAAATAATCACCATCCTGTTGCACAGCTGTGAGAAATATATGTATAATATGCTTTTCATGATAATATTATGTATTTATAGTACCTCTTCATCCATACGTTTATATATTGTTCACAAAGAAGTGGCCAAATCTGAAATGCTGACCAGTATGTTTTAATATGATTAAGAATCATATACACTTATATTTCCCAATCAAACTTAGAACAACGGTTTGAATGGAACAAAGAATGAGAACTATTTAATTGCAGTCTGGAATAAGACTGCTTTTTTCCCCATCCCCTCTTTATTACCAAAACAATTAAAATTATTTAAATAGTGTCTATACCTGTACATCTACTTATTTATTAAAAGCAAATCCTCAAATTTTGTCATGCTACATGAGGGATGCATACCAGATACACAACTTAGTCATTACTTTGAGTTTTCAGACATATTAAAAGCCTGTTTACAGCGTTTTTAAGGGAGCACTTTTGTGACAAAATGTTTAACTTGTGATTTTGACAAGTTCTGCCAAGACACTCTGTTGAAAGTTCACATTCTTTCCATCAGTTTGGACTTGGCTTTGGCAGGCATACTGATTTTAGTTTTGTTTGACCTGACCTCCCATTTCTGACTGTCCCTCCGCCATTGGTGGAAGCTTTTGATCAGACGGAAAGGTACAGTCTAGTTTACTTGAGTGCTAAGTTGACAGATAGAGGGCTCATTTATGAGATACATGTAGCAGAGTCCTCAACATGTTACACTATTTATCCCACGTGAGATATCATTTATTTGCCCAGCACAGACACGGAAGCTAACCTCATTACCATGCCAGTCTAATTTAGTGTGATCAGGGAAAAGAACATATAACCTGTTAATCCCTCTAATGAATTGTAACATTTTTCAACATCATTTTCTACTTCTCGTTTGAGTTCTTACTCAATTAACCCTGCTTTCATATACTTCAAATCTACCTACTGTACTATGTACAAGAGCTATGTAAACAAATTCCTCTCCCAAAACACAAAACAATTCTAGACAGGTCTTTGTTTTCTGCATTTTAAAGCAAACTGCACAAACTTAATCTGTGCCAAGGGACTGTGGTTGAAGGTTGTGACAGTTCAGTCAAGTCACTTCTGTGAAACGTGATTTTCTGAATGCCAACAACAGTTGAAGTCAGGTAGGTCTAAAACAGCAGAGTACAGGCCCTGAAATATGTACATTGTGTTAAATCAAAATAAGAGCAACATTTGCTGTGTAGGTGCAAAATGCTTGATGCAGTTATGTAAAACAGTAATTTTCAAACCATTCAATTTTTTTTAAACTTTTCAAGATTGCCAAACCCCTTGGCTGTTTTCAAATAAAGTGTTGCCTGATATTATTACACAAGTTTATTTGTGAATGCTTGCTTTGAAGGATGCAGCTTGTGACTTGAGGAATCTTATACCAGAAAACCATATTTTCCTTCATGGCCTAATGTTTATAGCAGTTGATTTTGAATCCACTGGCTCGAGATGACATGGGTTCAAATCTAAGTCCTGGAACTTCATTGGAATGAGTTGGAGCTAGCTCTGGCCAAGGAGGGTGGCCACTGTGTAGGCACACATGCACCCTCCTGTCTGGTGTATGCAGCATACACCCCAACCAGACTTCACCTGGAATGAACTGGATACCTGGATCCTTGAAAATGGAACAGAAACAGAAGAAGCTGCCACCTGGTGCTGATGAAGAATCTAATAAATTGTCCAGGATTCATGATTGTCACTGTACATAATGTAGATATATATACCCATTGTAAAGCGCACTTGAATATTCATTAGAGTAAAAAGTAGCGCTATATAAATGAATAATGCAATTCAATTTAATTCAACTTCCTTAGGGTTTTTAAAATACATGGTTGTTTTCTTTATCTCCTTCTTTCGTCACTACTAAACCAATACATTCTACTTCATTTCAACTTCTGCATCCCTTTGATAGTACACTTTACCAAGCCATTGAAAATAATATCAGATTTGTATAAATGATTCTGGTATTTTTCATTTATATTTAATTAGGTGATGCATAGTCAGTAAATGAAAAATGTGTATCTAATTTTGGAAAGGCTCGGAGTGGAAGCATCTTGTGATTGCTCAACTTCTATATTTTATTAACTTCGTTTCATATTGGAGAAAATTAATATGTCTTTTTATTTCATTCTCCAGCAATAATATCCCCTTTCAAATTGCAATGATGTTTTTCAATTTTCTATTCCACCAAAACTAATGAAAATCCTGTTCTCCTGGTACCATTGTTCTTTCTTCTTGACCCATATTCTCAATTCTAGCCATAACATGTTTATGTTATGATTATTGAGGAACTATTTCTGTCATCATAATTTTATTATGTTATCAATTTTGTCAGACAAAATCAAATAAGAGTGACAAATTGTTTTATGTTAGATAAGTGCCTATATTGACAAAAAAAAATTGTAAAACAGATAATCTATAAAGGCAACATACATATTTTCATAAAGACAGATACATTATGTACAAAAATATATTTGGAAACAGGGAAATTAATCATAGTCCACTTTATCCTCTACACAGGACAGGCATAAATTTACTCTACCTGTCTACTGTTTCCCTGCTGCCTGCTACTGCACGAGAAGTTCTATCCATCTTGGGCTATTCGCCGGAGGAAGCACTATTTGTTTTTAGAGGAAAATAAATAGTATTGTCTTGGTGAGATTTCCCTTTGTGTCTCTGTTCCACCAAAATAAATAGGTCCTTTAAACCAATGTATTTTAGATGGACAAGCTCGTGCTGTCCGTGGGCCACTCCAGTCTATCTATCTATCTATCTATCTATCTATCTATCTATCTATCTATCTATCTATCTATCTATCTATCTATCTATCTATCTATCTATCTATCTATCTAGCTATCTATCTATCTGTCTATCTATCTACATCCATCCATCCATCCATCCATCCATCCATCCATCCATCCATCCATCTATCTATCTATCTATCTATCTATCTATCTATCTATCTATCTATCTTACTTTGGCTTTCTATATCCAATTAAATTTCTGTCCATCTGCCTGTCTAAAAACACTAACGGTGGGGAGACCGGGGCTATTTGAAGCACTTGTTTTTATTTTTGCTCTGGAGAGTTAATGGCGCAAGATATTCACACCAAATTTTGGCATGTCATAGTTGGTGTGTTCAACTCAATAATCAGCCTATGAGATATTGTAAAACATTATTGAAATCCGTGTAACAGACGCACACTTCCACTTATTTTTTTCACTTCTAACAACCCCGGCCCCGGGGTTAGTTGAAGCTCCATCAATATTTTTTAGACAACTATTTAAAATAAGGTTTTCTTTTGCATTACTGCTATGCCTATGATGACTACCAGCTTTAGTAAAAAACTTATTTGAAAAGAAATTGTATACTGTAATTTCCAAAATTTTTTATCCGTTTTGCGTAAAAATGCTGGCTTTTCCGAACAAAAAATATCAGCAGTGAAAATATGCACCAGTTGTATAAATTCGTAATTGCAATAACTCCAACTTGCAATGATTTGCAAGGCAATTTGAACAAGAAAAATCATGTTTTGGCCAACTCCATCATGCGTGATTCAACTAACCCCGTCACATCTGAGGCACAATATTGTCTTCATTTTCAGTCTTATCACATACGTATAATAAAATGCTTCTGGGAGTGAATTAGGAATGGGTTTGCTCATTTGGAATTAGGGTTAGTTCGACTGGATAAAAATATTTACTATACACTAACTCAAACCGAAATCTGTACAAAGAAGTTACTTGGACACCCAAAAAACAAACTTTCTTGCCTACAGAATTAGCATTTTGGAAATTTGGATGATAAACGGTATGATAACGTGTGCCAAAAAACAAAGTATATACCAGAAGAACCAATTTGGCAAAAAAAAATATTTTAAGTTGAATTTAGGTTATGTTTCATATAACCCCGTGCTTCAAATAGCCCTGGTCTCCCCTACATAACATCTAACTCCACAAAAGAACTAATAATCCATTATACATAACCATTTATTTATTTTCTTTGCAGAACAGTGCTATGCTGGTCCAGATGCATTCATGAACGATATTTGTCTACAATTTGACAAGAATTCTAAACAACCAACGATATCATCTTGCGCTCACCATTTTCATGTCAGATACATGTATGACAAAATCGGAGGTAAATATGAAATTTTTTTTTTTTTTTCGCATTTCTTTTTATTGCCTATATTATACTTAAAAATTTCGCAGAAAAAAAATCAAATGCTGCTCCTTACCCATTTCCTGGAGTGATTGATCCTGATTAATCTTTCTTTTAAAAGCAGTTTTACGAAAACCATACATACAATATGAGAAAAAGTTACGTTTTCATGAATTTCTGTCAAAATGACGTCTGGCAGTTTTGTGACATTGATTTGATATTACCCTTTTTATTAATAATTTTTTTATTGATGTGCACCATTTATCAGCAAGTTAACAATGATTTGCTTTTCGGATAGATTCTTTCCTTTTATTTAATTCACTGGTCGTACCATAACTGACATGTTAGACAATCTGTTGATTGTTTGTAAACATAGTATTTTATTGCAGCTGATTACTAATTTAAGATTAAGCATCAGTGCTTTTAAAACATTTTTATTAATGTTTAATATTATTGAAAAAAAAAACAAACATTTTTTCTATTCGAAATCTGGAAAACTATGAGAAATTAGGTGTAGGTCTACTAAATGATAAACAATTGATGTATATCAACTTAGCATGGTGACATGAAGAGTTTTTCTACAAGCAGTATATTACTTCAGGCAGAAAAAAAATTATTACTTTTGACTTTAGGCCTATATTAAATTTTCATAATTGAAATCGTTCAATTTATTCCATGGAAAGTTTGCAACTCCAGCATTCTCCAAATAGAGAAGTTGTAGAATGCACTTTTTGCCACCATCCGCTGATGATTTCCCATTACTGCATTAAGAGAATATTCAAATGGATTTCTAATTAAGAAATCCACAAATGGAACTGATTGAGTACAAAAATAGTCTTATAGGCGTACCTGAGATTGTGAGGAGTGAAAATGAAGCAATTGTACTTTACCCCAGCCCCCCCCCCCCACCAGTTATATTCTCAATGTGATGGATATTTTGTATGTACAATTTACATATTTTACATAATAAATTGTTTATGTTTGCTGCTCAAACATATTGTATTTTTACCAAAAAATCCCATACCACTGACACTAGCCTAACTGCCATCAGTTTTTTGTATCGATGTCTTAACCTATAATAACCTATAAAATAATAAAAAAAAACTTACATGTAAGTATACTTCACAGTATATCGATTCATCAAGGTTAGGAAAATCTAGTGTGAAACTTTTTCCGTGTGAAACGTCATCAAAGATTGTGTACAATTTCAAGAGGGGACTCAATGCAAAACCTGGTCTAAAATCCTTAATAAACGTCCGATTTCCAAAATTTAAACACCTGCATATATCAAGTAAACTCCTCCGAATCCAAAGCACTTATTAATTTTGCTCTTTTTGCAATATTTACTTCGTAAAAAGAGTTTCGGCGCATTACGCTGCAATGATGCAAATTTCCAGTGGGCAGAGCAAACCAGTGGCAGATTCATGATTTTTTTTTTTTGTGGAGGGTATTTTTCAGGCCTCAAATCACACACTATTTTAAAATAGTACTGAAAAACATGTACACTGTGCATGTAGCAATTAACAAACTAATAGCCAAACAGGTGGTTTTACATAACAGAAGCTGTTTTTTTTTTACACATCCTAGGCTATGTAATATTTTCAAGAAACAAGGGGAGGGGTTTTGGAATTTTTCGATGGTATTTATTTAATAGAAATGCCTACTTTAAGATATTAAAACCTTTTATTACATGCCACATACCCTCAGCTTCATGGTAAGATCGATACAGTACCCTTTTTTAAGGGTACTTTTCTTGTTCATAGATGTTCCCTGTGCTCCTCACTAGGAAATAGCTGGCATGCCAACTTCCGCTTCCGCCGTGTCAGTTTGGTGCCAATATATTTATCTTCATCAAACAAGAGAACAACTTTGTCAATCTGTCATGGAAAGACAAAGTATTTTTCTGTCACTTTCTCTTTCTCCCATAATCACAGTAATTACTATATAAGTTCTAGTGTTGTGTTGAAAGCAAGAAATGCTGCCATTACAGTCACAAATCAACGTCCACCCTAAAAAGGTCATGTAGGTAGCAAGAGGAAAAAGAATCAAAGGCTTAACAAAACTGTTGTAAAACATAGGGGATTTGTCTTTGATTTTAGTAGGATTTGGTTCCAGAAACCCAAAGCTCCTAGACGGCATGTTTTCCAATGAGATTCTATTGTGAGTTATTCAGACTCACCCACACTTGCGCCATTATAAATGCCAATTCAGATGGGGGGAGGGTTGGTCTAGTGTTAGCGTGCTGGCCTGCGAATTGTTGGGTCCAGGGTTCCAATCCAGCTTTTTCCTGGTCACCTGGGCCTATGTTGGAAGGCTGTTTCAATCATCCTTCGCCTCATTGCCGTGTCCTCCTCCTGTTCTAATTAGCCTACCAAGTTCATAAATATGGGACGTTAAGCCCCAAACATCCATCCATCCATCCAATTCAGAATCACAGATTCAGAATTCCACCTTATTGGGGTCTAAGATTCCTCGTCGCCCTTATCATTCACTTTAAATCTCCTTGCTTGTGAATTTTTCATTTGGAGAAGAGTACAGAGAATTCCCAAAGCCTTATCATTATTCAAGAGTTTCTTTGTTGCTCCAATTAAGCTGAGTGAAGGAAACTCAGAAAAATCACAGCAGTTTTCCCACGTCCCATTTAAAGGGCAGCAAATCAGAGATTAATTTTGAATGAGTTTCCTGGGAGAACAACAACATGCAATTTGTTCGTCAGCTGTTCTTAGCACGAATAGAGATAATGGGATTGGCGTGCTTGATGTTATGCAAGGATTGACTTGCAGGGGCCCTTGCATTACAAGATCTCTGTTATAAATCTCATATGATGGCCTTTCATCTTTTTAGATGCATTCTGCAGCCAATTAAAACCTCATCTCACAACGTACAGCTTTGAGTATATTTTATTACCCTTATCTGAACAAATATGTGGCTGTGTATCACGACTGCTCCGGGAAAGATTGCAGCAGCAACAATTTTGATGAACAAATATATCATAACAGTGATAAGGGGACTGTTTTATTTTCTATACTAGGCCAGTCAGTCTCGAAAACTTGCTTTGAGATTTTTTAAGTGATTCACTCAATCTGAGTCGAGAATATTGTTTCATGGAAGTTTCTCATGGCCGAGCATAGCATCCGTTCTCATATTCCCACATTTAAGCTTTCTTGTTTTGTGCTAGAAACTAAAGACAATAAAGACTAATCCCAGCCCTCATCTGCAATTATCTTAATCAGACAGATCTATCATACCTAAGTAATGTGTACAAATATCTGCCATAAACACAATTAGAGAATGAACTTTAATTAAGATCACTGTAGTATATATAGTCATAAAATTGTGTGGTATATTTCCACTGATTCTAAACACCTTTAGCCAACGAAAGAGGTCACTTAACAGCAATTGTGTTCCAATTGCCAAGTCACAGCTAATTAAGGATTCTACATGCCATAGAGATTCACTTGAAAACGGAAACAGGAAATTCTGGCTTGCCATGATAAAATCCAATTACCCATTCCAAGTACACATTTTACTGTTTGACTGGAAACTTAAAAGTTTCAAAGATCATTTAGTTTCTTGTTATTTGGTTATGGTTTGTAAATTTAAAATCATTCTTTTTATTCTAAAAATCAATTTTAGAATGCTTCGTGGAAACATAAAGCTGCTAATATATTTCCATATCCAGCAGCAATTTACCAATGTTTAAAATTGTAAAAGACAAAAAATATTTGAATAGTTTAAAAGTTCTTGTAGCTCTTTGCAGTTTAGATATGGGTCAAAATTTGAAAACCTTGAAATTTCAGCTGAAAAAAATTTGAAAATTTTTTAAGTCCAAAAATGCCTTTTTTAAATGGCATTTGGTAGGTCAAACAATCAGCTATCACTGCACTATCATGTCTAAGGGTCCCAAATGCTCTGCCGATGTGTAATGAGGTGATATTCACAGCTGTGATGTTTTTTTTACTGTCATTAAAATCATACTTATAACTGAAAAATCCTGACCACTTAGGGCTAAATAATCTATTACCAATGATTAGGCAGGTAGCTTGCACATTTTAGGCCAAGTTCCAGGTCTCTAGCACCAATTATTTTTGAGATAATACATTTTGGTCAATTAAATACCGAATATGTGTGTCATTAGCATCATGCCTATAATTTGAAATCCGCACCACTTAGAGCTGAAGAATGTATTACCAATGTATGGGAAAGTGGCTATTCTGCAAGCATTGAGCTGTATTTCAAGTCTCTACAACCAATACTTATTAAGATAGAACATTTTCTTGAACTAGAAATTTACAAACAGAAACAAAAATACTCTTTTCACCAATAGTTTAGATTCTGAATAACAAAGATGATCTCCACGACCCATCCATGGCCCAATGTCTTTGCTGAACCATATTTCAGGTGCTAGACAATGGTAAAATGTCACTGACACCCCATATTCGATATGTAATCTCAGAGAAGCATCAAAATTCGTACTAAGCATGCCAGAATCAAGGAAAATGCAAAAATTCTGTGTAATATTTTGTTATAACATTAATTGATAATATATATTGAACACAATTTCAACTCTTGTCACCTGCAACAGCATTTTAGTGAGGTAAAGGAAAGAAGCCATTTTTTGTTGTGATGCTAATGACAACGTGATGCTAATGATAATTAAGATAAAAATCTTTGTAGGGACCAGTGCAAAACTGGCAATCTGGCAATTTGTGCATGCAATTATCTTATGAACACCAGAAGCATGTTCACATTGATTTTGGTCCAGAAATATGCAGTAAAAATCGAGCAGCAAGGTGTTTGCTAATGACAAATTAAGATAGGACAACCGACATGCCAACAGAAATACTCAACGTTAGACACAAGTGTAATTTGTACTACCCAAATTAACCTAAACTTAAGATTTGTACTATTGATAAATGTAACATTTTTTTTGGTATTATTGTTCTACTTATTATTTCTACCTTTTACGTTCATTTACCAATAATTTAGCTATAATTTGACTAATTTAGCATTAAGTTCTGTATGATCAAATCTCAAGTGAGCTATGTATTACAGCTTGCCACAGAGGTATTTCACACCTTCTTTTGTTCGGACTTTATTGTCCACTGTAGTAATACTATTTGAATTTGATCATACTACTCAGATTGATTTGCTACATGCCTAAATTCTATGTTATTTATACAATTCATGTACTTATTGATTTTGTTATATAATCAAAATATGAATACTTGATAATTATGATTGATGATGGAGTTTAATACTTGATATCATAGATAATTGTTTTTCTGCCTGTATTTATTTCTGGTTATTTCAATTTCCAGATTTACATGTGCCCTTCGCGCTTGTACAATAAAAGTGCAACTTAAAAGTCAACAAGTCTCCGTTCCGATTTCCTCACTCTGCCTAATAGTAAATAACAATGTCAGCATAAAGAAGACACACAAAGATGGCAGGAGACCCAGACAAGAAGAAAAGTCGCAGAGGCTGCAAATCAGCACTCACAAGAGAGATAAACAATGCAAAGAGACACATAGCACTTGGCAGAAAAGAGGAAGTTGATGGAAGTTTACAAGCCATTGAGAAGAAGTTTGAGAACTTTGAAAAGGCACATAAAGATTATGTTGCTGATCTTGAAGAAGAAGCTGAGCTTGAGGATGCTGATTCATATTTTGAAACCACTGAGAATGACTTCATTGAAGCCCTTATCTTCATCCGAAAGTTCCTGGATTCCAATATAATTCTTGATGACAAGAAGGAAATCAAACACCAAGATGCTGGCGCAAGTAAGAGATCTGATGATGGGCCTAGTTCTTCAGAATTGCTGAGCATTATGAATCTTCCTAAACTTGAGTTGGAGAGCTTTGACGGTGATCCCTTGGCCTATCATAACTTCTTGGCTGTGTTCGACGAGCATGTGGACAGGACAACAAGTAATCCAAATGTCAAATTAACCAGACTTCTTCAGTGTACGACTGGAAAGGCCAAAGATGCGATTCGTGCCTGCTCGCTGACAGGGGGTGAAACTGGTTACACAGAGGCTCGCGAAATACTTCCAAGAAGATTCGGTAATGACCACTTAATCAGCACCCGCATCATTGAAAACCTGAAGGCCGGCAAGCCCGTCAAGTCCCCTGAAGAGCTGCAGAGACTCGCTGACGACTTGCTAAACTGCTACTCTACGCTGAATAAGTTGAAGAGATTGCATGAGGTGGATACCCAGACTTCTATCATCGATA
Source organism: Platynereis dumerilii (assembly GCA_026936325.1). Classification (NCBI taxonomy): domain Eukaryota; kingdom Metazoa; phylum Annelida; class Polychaeta; order Phyllodocida; family Nereididae; genus Platynereis; species Platynereis dumerilii. The sequence goes on from JAPTHN010000028.1 coordinate 333,959, forward strand.
TAGCGAACCGCTTGCAGCCGTATTTAAAGAACCGATGGAAGCGGCATGTCATGGATAAGAAAAGGGAGACAGAGAAGTATCCAGACTACAAACAATTTGTTGAATTTATTGTTCGTAAGTCAGAAGACGCATCTGATCCAGTGTATGGTTCATTTTGTGGAAGACCATCTTACAACTCCAGTCGACCTTCACATGATGGGAAGCAGAAATCTTCATCCTTGTCGTCCAGCTTCGTCATGAATGCTAAGCCTCAGCGTACTATGCCGCCATGCGTCATGTGCGGCGAAAGTCACAAATTATTTTCGTGCGAGAAGTTCAAGGCAATGAAGCCGATTCAGCGCTTAGAAGCGGTGGAGTCCAAGAAGCTTTGCAGAAACTGTCTACTCGCAAACCATACTACTGAGGACTGCAAAAGAACTTCGGTATGCACAGTCCCACAGTGTGGTCAGAAGCACACACGATTCATCCGCATAGACAACAAATTCGTCAAGCCTTCTCATCCGAATGACGTGACTTCTCATCGTGCAGAAACTGTGGTCCTGAATGCCAAGTCCTCCAGTGATGTATTTGTACCTATTGTGAAGGTAACAGTAAATGACAGTATGAAAACCCACGCCTTATTGGACTCTGGGTCAACTAACTCTTTCTGTAGTCAAAGATTGGTTAATGCTCTTGGTATTCATGGTAGCACTGTGCAATATACATTGAACACATTAAGTGACAGTAGCAGTAAGCAAACAAAACTTGTTGACTTCACATTGATGTCTGATGATGGAAATGATTGTATTAAGATGTCAAATGTGTATGTCGTACGTGATATACCAGTTAATGTTCCTGCTTCACCATTGCATGTATATGAGCATTTGTCTGATTTACCTCTTCACAGCATTTCTCCACAAGTTGATGTTCTGATAGGACAAGACAATGCCCAGGCACTCTTACCACTTGAGTCGAGACGAGGGCAGCCGGGAGAACCATTTGCAGTCCGCACGCTTCTAGGATGGTTCGTCAACGGTCCTGTTTCTTCAAGTCCTGTGAGTAAGAGTGTCATAGCCAACTTCGTAACTACTTCAACATTAGAAGATGAAGTCAAAGCCATGTGGGAGATAGAGCAGGATGATGTTCATGTTGATTCAGCGACATGGTCTGGTAATGACAAACGAGTCGTAGAACTGTGGGATAGCAAAGCAAGAATCGTTGATGGCCATTATGAACTCCCAATACCTTGGAAAGCTGATGTCATGAGTATTCCAAATAATGTTTCCCAAGCCTTGGCTAGGCTTAAATCCACCAGATCATCACTTGAAAAAAGAGATTTGATGGACAGATATGATGTTGAGATTCAGAAATTATTGGACAAGAGTTACGCAGAGCCTGTGCCTTATGACCAAATGCAAACTGAAAACAGGACATGGTATTTGCCACATCACGCAGTCCTCAACCCCAACAAGCCAAATAAGTTGAGGGTGGTATTTGACTGTGCAGCACAGTTCCAAGGTAGCTCCCTCAATAGTCTTTGTTACCAGGGACCTGATTTGAACAACCAGCTTACCCACGTCTTACTGCGGTTCAGACAACACCAATTTGCTGTCATGGGTGATATAGAGGCAATGTTTAACCAAGTTCGCATCCCTGTGTATGACAGAGATTCCCTACGTTTCCTTTGGCATGACACCTGTGGCAAGATCAGACATTACAGAATGACATCACACCTTTTCGGGGGAGTCTGGTGCTCAAGTAGTGCGACATATGCACTGCGAAGATTGTTGAAGGATTATGCTGACGTTGATGACATTGTTGCAGATGTTGTGCAGAATTGCTTTTATGTGGATGACTGTCTAATTTCCATGCCAACTAGAGATGAAGCTACTCACGCCGTTGCAAGCACCGTATCACTTCTGAGAAGAGGAGGATTCAGGCTAACCAAGTTTGTCTCAAATGATGCTGCAATATTGTCCCAAATTCCGCAAGAAGACAGAGGTAAAGATGTGCTTGATTTTTCACATGAATCAACTAGTCGTGTCCTTGGTGTGAAGTGGAATGTTACAAGTGATGACTTTTATTTTGACGTTAACATTCCTGATGTAAATAAGATCACCAAGAGAAACATGTTGCGGATTGTATCTTCCATCTTCGATCCATTGGGATTTGTTAATCCAGTTGTTGTGCTTGGCAGATTATTGTTCCAGGAATCAGCTCGCATGAAGTATTCATGGGATGATGCAGTGTCTGCTGACTTGGAGCAACGATGGAACCAGTGGATTGGATCACTTCACAAACTTTCTGACTTCAGAGTTCCCAGGTGCATCAAACCCGCTGCCTTCAATGATGGAGTCATCCAACTTCATCATTTCTGTGATGCTAGCTCAGTGGCTTATGGATTCTGCACGTACAGCAGGTGTATCAATAAGTCGGGTGAGATCAATGTCAATTTATTGATGAGCAAGTGTCGAGTTGCTCCTTTGAAGATGGTAACTATTCCTCGATTGGAATTACAAGCAGCATTGTTGGCTGCTAGAGCTGATGAACTCTTTCACAAAGTTTTGAGTGTTCCCTCAATTGAGTCAATGTTTTGGACGGACAGTGAAATTGTACTCAAGTACATCAAGAATGATGGTGTCAGGTTTCACGTTTTTGTTGGGAACCGCGTTACTGAAATTTGTCAACGTACCCATTCATCACAATGGAATCATATTCCAGGTAAAGACAACCCTGCTGATCTCATTACAAGAGGAGTCAGTGCATCAATCATGGATACGAAGAAATGGCTCCAAGGACCAGCTTTCCTCAGCACATACAACAACGAGTGGACAGTGAAGCCAATCACACCGGATGTGTCGCCAGACGATCCTGAAGTTCGTGGAACATCAAAAGAGGTAATTACAGCTGCAATGACCACTGAGGTAACTGATCATCCGCTAGATAAATTGCTTAATCATTTCTCCAGCTGGACGAAAGTGATTCATGCTGTGTCTTGGTGGTTGAGGCTTAGAAAATACCTCTTATCGAAGAGGACACTGCGCTTTGAAAGGATGTCTGTTGCTGAAACCAAGAGTGCGGAAGTACTGGTCTTGAGACATGTGCAAGGTTTGTTTTATCCTGATGACGTACGTGAGCTGCAAAGTGGGGGCAACGTGAAGAAATCCAGTAACTTAAGTGACCTGACTCCTTTCCTTGATGGAGACGGTCTGCTTAGGGTCGGAGGTCGTTTGAAGCATGCTGGTATGTGTGAATCCAGACAACATCCACTGATAATTCCTCACAAACATATTGCAGCTAGCTTGATTGCCAGAGATGCCCACAATGATGCCCAGGTAGGAACCGAATGGACACTCAGCCTTCTAAGGCCAAAATATTGGATTACAAGAGCCAGGCCAGTTGTCAAGAATATAATTCGACAGTGCATTCATAGCAGGAAGTTAAATGCCAGCCCATGCCTTCAGAAAATGGCGGACCTTCCAGCAGAGAGACTACAACCCGATGCACCACCCTTCACGTATGTAGGCCTTGATTATTATGGACATTTCATGGTGAAGAGAGCCAGGTCAGAAGTGAAGAGGTATGGATGCTTGTACACGTGTCTGACAACCAGAGCTGTGCATCTAGAGCTGATAGAATCACTTGACACCGACTCGTTTCTCAATGGATTCCGTCGCTTCGTATCCAGACGAGGTCAACCACAAAAGGTCTGGTCGGACAACGGAACCAATATTGTGGGAGCTCAGACTGAGTTGGCAAAAGGAGTAAGAGAGTTGCAGCAATCCACAATCCACCAATATTGCCTTGACAACAATACTGAATGGGTATTTAATCCCCCCAGTGCATCCCACATGGGCGGGATCTGGGAACGCCTGATAAGGTCAGTGCGCAAAGTCCTGTCAAGCTTGTTGATGAAGAACCAATGTCGTCTCACAGATGAAATCCTGAGCACTTTGTTTTGTGAAATTGAAGCTGTCCTCAATAGTCGCCCGCTCACCAAGATGAGCTTGGATCCAAGTGATCTGTCGCCCTTGACTCCAAATCATTTGCTGCTCATGAGATCAGGACCAAACCCTCCTCCGGGAATATTTGGAGAACATGACTTGTATCGTCGACGTTGGAGGCATGTCCAGTTTCTCGCAGACCAGTTTTGGAAACGATGGATGCTGGAATACGTACCGGAGCTACAAAGGAGGCAAAAGTGGTTGAAAGAGTGTGAAAACATCAAGGTCAATGACCTCGTTCTTTTGGTCAATGAGTCTACTCCTCGCAGATTGTGGCCATTGGGATTAGTTACTGAGACAATTCCAAGTCAGGATGGATTGGTTAGGACCGTAAAAGTCAAAACTAAGTCAACCAAACTTATTCGGCCAATTACAAAGTTGGTCTTATTGGAAGGGCATTCAGTTTAGAATCCCTGTATGTATTGATACGAATGTGAATTTTCACTTGGTAACTTTTCTAAATTTTTGCATGTTTGAATGTTCTGATTGTATAATTCATACCACTGTGATTTATTTGATTTGTTTTTTCCAATGATTTATTGTCAATCGTTTATTTCTACATGTTAAATGTTTCGTAATTCTTTTTTGATCCAGGTATACTCATGAGGATCAAAGGTGGGGAGTGTAATTTGTACTACCCAAATTAACCTAAACTTAAGGTTTATACTATTGATAAATGTAACATTTTTTTTGGTATTATTGTTCTACTTATTATTTCTACCTTTTACGTTCATTTACCAATAATTTAGCTATAATTTGACTAATTTAGCATTAAGTTCTGTATGATCAAATCTCAAGTGAGCTATGTATTACAGCTTGCCACAGAGGTATTTCACACCTTCTTTTGTTTGGTTATTCTTATTGTCTGCAGCAAGTGGGTCTTTTGATACATGCCAATGATTTTCAATTACTCACAAATGTAGGTCAATTAAGTCAGGAAACAGCTGATTTCAAATTCCTGTTCATTCATAAGATAGATAACTAACAGGCAACATCAGTCACCATTTTCGCTTGGGTTTTTTCCCAGAAGTTGCACATTGTTGTAAGTACTTCAATATGTATTAATTGTGTAAGGTTTATCTAACTCTAGCTGCTTCCAGCAGCAGTTTTTTGTTATTTAATTATTTGACATAAAATGTGGTATATTCCATTTATGATTTATTTTGGACTTTATTGTCCACTGTAGTAATACTATTTGAATTTGATCATACTACTCAGATTGATTTGCTACATGCCTAAATTCTATGTTATTTATACAATTCATGTACTTATTGATTTGGTTATAATCAAAATATGAATACTTGATAATTATGATTGATGATAGAGTTTAATACTTGATATCATAGATAATTGTTTTTCTACCTGTATTTATTTCTGGTTATTTCAATTTCCAGATTTACATGTGCCCTTCGCGCTTGTACAATAAAAGTGCAACTTAAAAGTCAACAAGTCTCCGTTCCGATTTCCTCACTCTGCCTAATAACAAGGTTTTCTCAAAAAATGTGCGCCCCTTTCATTTTTATTAAGAAACCAAACTGGTGTGATGCTAATGACGCAATATTGGAGACATTGACACAACAACCTCCTGCTCTTATACAGGATATTATTTCAGAAATTGGAAACTATATTTTAGAAGAGTGATAGTCAAGTCTCCATGTATGGAAGAGTTTAATTGAATCAGGATCCTGTACAAGTTTTTGTGATGCAATCTTTCAAAGAAAATGTTGGTGGAGACAGGTCATTTTCAGGGGGGTTGGCCACTACAATGCAATTTTTGGATGGGATAAAAATAACCTGCCACATATTTTTTGTGTCAGAAGTTTTGCTAATATCCTTGTCTATGACAAATGACATCAAGAGGTCCTGCATGTGCCTTTCTGTCATCATGAATTATTGTTAAACACCGGAGACAAGAATTTCAGACTTACCAAATTTTGACCCATACAATGCCCTTGACAGTTTCTAAATAAAAGTTCAAATTGGCATCATGATGTCACTGACTTAAGAAGTTTTCAACAATTTGGATGCGTCAGCTGCGGTTTAATAGTTTATTCAGCATTTGTCATACACCTATAAACATAGTTTTCAATGACAGTACTATATATGGACTTGTGTAAACTATTAAAGATGATAAGAAGATAAAGAAGTTACTGTTACAGGTGATTTCATTACCATGCGATTCTTGTCATTCACACTTGGCTGTGAGGAATCAATGCTAAACCAGCACTTAATACGTTTGATAAATCAAATGTGTGACGTTTTGTTGTTTCTAAACCAATCAGAATAACTAAAAATGGCATGTATTTGGTGGGCGTAGAATCGCGTACTAATGAAATCACCTGTAATGACATGGCAAACCCAATTGAAAGTTAGAAGTTGAAAAAGTGTGCTGCTAATATGCTGTAACATATTGGAAGGCTCACCACGAATTTCATGTGCCGCATGTTGGTTCATGACCAAGAATTTAAAATCAAATCACCGGCTTGTGTATTTTACAATCTATAAAAAATGCTGTTTTCACCCACAAAATCAGCAATTATTTTTTATTTATGATCTGAATTTTTAGAATTAATTGCCAGTTACCTCAGTTTTAACTGCCCAAAATCTCAGGTGTCTGCATAAAATATTGTTGAAGTTATGACCAATTGGACAGAACTTTTGGAATACCCTCGTATTGGGGAATATACAGGGTATGAGCCACGGGTATGAGGCACATCTACATATGCAGCCTCTAGATCTATCTATGAATAAAAAGAATGCATTATTTTCCATAACAGAAGAACCATTAAACTAACCCACAATTCACTTTTTAAAAAAGCAAACATCTTTGTTGTTAAATGCGTAACTAGTGTAAACTACCATTCCAAAAAAAAAATGAACATGTCATATTACTGGATATAAAACGTCACAATATAAATTGCCTCCAAATTAAGTCACATGATTCACCAAACAGCTTTTAGTTTCAGGATTGATTTATGGACACAATAAAAAATTATATAAAACACTAAATTAAATCAAGTCATGCAGAATGAAAAATAGATCTTTTACAAGTTCGAGCTAATGTAATAGTTTTTCAGCAACTCGAGACATTAAAAAAATATGTGAAACCGTTATTTTCACAGGAAATCTGCAATGAGGTGGGTAGATGAGATTTTACTTTCACAGTCTACCAGTTCAATTCGATTGAAACACGGCTTTCATTTTACAATTTGATTCTATGCTTCAGTGACATCTAAATCAGATTTTTACTGGGCACATGCTTGGTGAAAAAATAGATTTTTCTTTAGAAATTGTCATAAAGTAATGAAAACTGGGCATACCAGATATCTGCAATAATTCGGCAGAATCGGGTTATGATAAAAAAAAAGGTTTGGCTGACGTAATGGTTTAGTTATGGACACATTGACCACTCCGTCTGTGTCATCTCATCAGCCACTGTGAGCGCACAGAACTAGGTTTAACTGGGCTCTGCTCACCTTGCCACTTACATCCATCTATCAACGTTGGAACCGGAATTGTAAGATCAATTATTTCAAAACTGACTTGTCTAATGTGACAAACTTACTTGCTGTACTATTTCATCATAATACTGGAATATCTAGCAATCACTAAAATGCCTCATAGCACTTTGCACAGTTTCTAAAAATCATCATTCCATGTTGCCTTATGGTGGTACCGGAACTGGGGGGGGGGGGCAGGGGGGACAATTGCTCCTCATGCCCTAGTCCAAGGGCAGCAGGGCAAGGTGTGGCCTTTTGACCTTAAAAGAAAAAACATTATTCTGCCTTCATTTGGTTATTTTAGGGACGAAATAGTATTGAAAATTATTATTGGCTGTCTAGTTAAATTTTGTCAATCAAAAATTGGTGTGAATACAATTTGCCCTGTTTTGTCCGACCGGCCCTGCCGCCCATGCGTCCTTCCAGCACTCCTGCTTATGATGTGAACGACTTAGAAAGTTTTAAATGATTTGATATTGAAATTTTTTGATAGTTACTGTTTAGCTATATAGTTTGCTCATATATCAGAATTCCGTGACCGTTGAGAGTGAAGTAAGGTTTTATGATGTATTTTGAATTGAATTGAATTGAATTTATTAATTTATATAGCGCTCCTATTTGAAAAAACATTCTAGGGCGCTGTACAATAAATAAGGATTATGATAGATTAAAATATATAAAGAAATGTAAAAACATAATAATGACTAAAATAAATTAATTACTAAAAATAATTTTACCATGTTAAAAACATAAATTGGTAAGACGATAAAAACTAAGTTTATAAATAAATATTAACAGAATAATTGATTGAAGTGAAGGGTAGACTTAACGCACATAATATGAAAACAGGGATGAGAATATGATTAACCCACTGGCCACGTTTGTTGCCTATGGGTCAGTTATTTATTAAAATATTCATTAAATAGTTGAGTTTTTAGTTTCTTTCTGAAGGAGTCAATATTATTACATTCGCGTAGTTCTGATGGTAGTTTGTTCCAATGATGTGGGCCTGCGACTGAGAAACTTCTCCTTGCGAAGGTTGCTCGAGTTGTTTTTGGTACTATCAGTTTAATGCCGGTATCAGACGAAGATCTTGTTGTGCGTGCTGATGTTTTTTGTATGACGAGCAGGTTACTCAGGTATGATGGTGCTGTATCATGAAGACATTTGAAGACCATAAGGAGCAATTTGAATTTACAGCGCTGTCTAATCGGTAGCCAATGAAGGTCACGCAAAGCAGATGTCGCGCTGTCATGTTTCTTGCGACCGAGAATTACCCTTGCAGCATGATTTTGTACGAGTTGAGCTGGTTTTAGTGTGGATTCAGGAAGATCGCATAGGATCGTGTTGCTGTAATCAAGGTGTGAGATGACTTGTGCCTGAATTAGCGTTTTGTCATCTATAAAGGTTTATCTAAAATTTGAGTGGGGGCGACCCTCCCAAAAGTGCGGGCTAACTCCTGGAAAGGCCTAAATCCAAAATGGCCACCACCGTCCTAAATCCAAAATGGCCACCATCGTCACCTTAGGCAATGCTATTTTCAATGGTTTGAGCTACAGTGATGTGCAATACATCAATTTTGTGGTTTGTTTGCTCAAGGAATTCCTTTTGGGGGTATTTTGGTGATTTGACCCAATTTTTACCTAAAAATCCAAGATGGCAGCCAGTTTTTGCTAAAAATCTGATTTTTTCAATGTTTCTCATATTCCTTCAATATAAGCACTTCATGATAGGTTGAACCATGTAGATTTTTGTTGCTTGACTATGTTTATGACGTTTTGATCATATTTAAGTAATTTTGAAGGACAGAAGGTTAATAATGACCGGTGAATGAGGGCATGGTTTCGAACAAACTTCGTTAAATATGTGCTTTTCAATGGCTTGGGCTAGAATGATGTGCAGTACATGGATTTTGAGGTTTTGTGGGCAAAGGAATCAAAAAACTCTGCAAGATGTTGCAATGGCTGAAATGGAACCATTAACTTTTCATTGGAGAGATTGTTTTAGATCCGATTCTGCATTGAAACCCTATCTTGTCAATTATGTTCTCTAGTACTGATGGTGTAGTGAGGCTTTTAAAGACATTGTGGCATTTAAATAATACTGAACTTGGTTGCAGGTGTTTGTGGGTGGAAAATATGGAAGGATTATGTCATACATGTCTCCCTGATTTTAGCTATTTACGTGATTTACCGCTTGTTTTTCTATCTTATTTCTTTGTACTGTGCTTCTGAAAATTACACTCCTTTATCGTAGATAGCGCTATATCAAATAATTTTAAATTTTCACAGAAGTTGATAGCAATAAATGAATGATATCAGAGAAGGATATTTAAAGCCGGTGAAAGAGCGAACAATAACAGTCGAGGCAATAAACTAACCAAAGAGTAATAGGAAAATCGACGGTGAATAGTATACACAGGTCAACGTTTGGTTGGAGGAGGCAAAGTTACAAATTCCTAAAACAAAAGAATATAATATTGTAGCTACTGTCATTCATGCAGTTGCCAAGAAGGCCAGAAGAAGTAGAAAAGGGTGGACATTTTGTGCCTTTCCAAGATTGTAATTTGTATGTCTGCACGAAGATGCTCTGATGGAGTCAACTGGTAGTATCAGTATGTCCCAAAACTCAAATATTTTACTGACTGGCGGAAGTTGGACTTTGTTGTGTTGTGCATTTTCAGAGCAAATTTTAGTCTCTTGCCAAATCATAGCCTGATTCATAGGATTACAACTTTTCTTCAGGCTAGATAAATGAATAAGCGGTATTCATGTCTAACAAAGGCAACATCAAATATAATGAATTATTTGATACAAAACTGAGGGACTTGTGGGGATCTTAGGTGTTCATACTTCCAGTTGTTAAAATATTTGTATTCATAAGCCACATTCAGCTCCCATGTTTTACATAAAATACAGACTACAGCCGAAAATCATTAGTCAATGCCTTCAGAAAGAATTTATAGGCTTATATTCACCGCTGTGTTGCCTCCTCCGTAAAGATACTGGTAAAAATGTCGAAATTGCTCTGGAATCCACCAGGTTTAACTTGGCAATCAAGTTCTCCATGAGCATTATCACAGTCAAATAATATTGAGTTAATAGATTAAATGTGTGACTCTTGTAGACTTGATATTATTGTCATGAAAATGGTGACACATCTGCCTGTCAAAAGATGGCCACAAATGTTCATGACTAGTCACAAGCCTTTGGTGGCTATCAATTGGCAAGCCTACACTGTACAAACAACTTTTTTTGAAAATGGTCTGTGACTCGGTCTAATATTAAAGTTAAGAAGGCTTATTATCTTAACAGTTTTGAAATACAGATTCTGATATCAAAAACAATTATCTGAAAGGCTTCCATTGATTTTGTTCCAGAAAAGCCACTGTAACAGCAGGTAAGAAGAATTGAGTAGGTTATATTGTTGTTTGCTGTAATACTGATGAACTTAGTAGGTCAAATAGTGGCATGTTTAGTTGTTAATTTGACATGATGACCATGTCATTTGGTCAAAAGAGTAGAGCGAGCAAAGTTGCCAACCGGGAAGTGAGGAACTAGATGGAAATCTTTCAAAGTGAGACTGTTAGCCATTTCTACCCTTATTGTCTCATGCCATTGAGTTGTTATCTCATATTACATTTGAAATCTGACTTCCTTAGATTCTAGGGGAAGCGGGGGTCAGAAGTCACAAAATTTTAAAAAAGCCCCAGAACAGAGCTGGTGTTTGTTAGATCTGAATGACCTTTGGCGCAATCATGCAGTATTTAGTTGACTATGTTTGTATCACATGATAGCGGTTGTGTTGTAAATAGGCTTTAGTCAGTTCACAATTATTAAAGGCAAAGTCGATGTGACTTTTTACCCCATGCGAGGGTCAAGATGTCACGACCGTGGGGTAACATGTCACATGCAATTGTTGTGAACATACAGCACTATATGAGGTAATAGGCAGACCTGGACTTGATAGTCATCCTTGTGCATGAAATTTATAGTGAGCATGCTATCAGCATGCAATGACAATGCACCATCAGCAAAGCCTGCATCAGAAATTGCCCCAAGTTTGCGAAATGAAAACTTGCTGCAATACTCCCTCAGATGTATTATGATGATGGATGGTAATAAGATTGTAACCTAAAAGCCTCAAGGGTGGAATGTTTCACTTTCCTTAGCACAGAATACTGACTTCATGGTACCATATGGTAAAATATCACAGTGCTGGAGTGAAATGTCACAGTGTTTTTTAAATTCAACACATAATCATGGCAACTTGGTGACCATATGGCCAAAAATGGGTTCACAGCATGAAAGACTATTATCCAAAAGATCTTGAACTTCCAATGTCACAGTGACCAAGTTCAGAGTCAATAAAACCTGTTCGGGACACCAAAAATGCATGAGGTGGGTAAAAACCCACTTTGCATAATAAGCATAATTTTCATACAGACCTTCTTCTCATAAAAGCATCCCAAATGATGATTTAAGCTTAAGAATTAGGTAACTGCAAGTTGGTCAAAAAGGCCTGTGACATTTTTACCCTGTGACTTTTCACCCCCTCTTCCCCTATTTTTTGTCTCTGACAATCATCAGTTTGTGGAAGGACACAAATAAGCCCATTGCGTTTCAGAAACGCACTGTAAAGTTGAAGAGAAACACTCTTCCCTGCTATATCAGAAGCCACTTTGTGATTTATTCAGTCACAAGCCCACTAATCATGCAACAAATTATCCCTAGATATGGATTCCTTGGTCAATAAAACCCCAAAATCAATGTACTGAACATTATTGTAGCCCAAGCCGTTGAAAAGCACATATTTAACGAAGTTTGTCTGACCCCATAACCTCATTAATCTGTCATTAGTAACCTTCTGTCCATCGAAATTAATCAAATATGACCAAAACTTCATAAACATAGTCAAGCAACAAAAATCTGCATGGTTCAACTTATCCATTATCGATTATGTTGAAGGAATATGGGAAACATTGAAAAAATCCGATTTTTAGCGAGACTGGCTGCAATCTTGGATTTTTAGGTCAAAAATGGGTCAAATCACCAAACTTTCTTGACCAAACAAACTCCAAAATGTATGTATTGCACATCACTGTAGCTCAAACCATTGAAAATAGCATTTCCGAAGGTGTCAATGGTGGCCATTTTGGATTTAGGCCTCTCAAGGAGTTAGCCTGCACTTTTGGAAGGGTCCCCCCACTCAATTTTTAGACAAACCTCTATAGATGACAAATTCATCATAAAACCTTACTTCGCTCTCAACGGTCACGGAATTGTGATATACGACCCAACTTATATGTCATTTAGACCTATACCACTTAGCATAGGTATTAACAAACCACACAGTTTTTTAAGATGTGCAAGTGAAAAGAGGATTAAGTGACTGTCATTGTTAAAATCAACAGAACAGTTGCACAATTGTTCCTGTCTCATATACAACATGATCCTTTTTATTCCATTCGAATTGCCTTGCTCCTGAATTTTTCATTTGGAGAAAAGGAGAGAGAATTCCAAAGCCTTATCATTATTCAAGAGTTGCTTTGTGCAGAAATTTACAAAAGAAATCACAGCAGTTTTTCTCACAGCCAATTTAAAGAGCAACAAATCAGACATTAAATTTGAATGAGTGTCCAGGGTGAACGACAACATGCAATTTGTTCGTCAGCCGTTCTCAGCAAGAGTTGGAGACAATCAAATTATTACAAAATTAAGATCAGCATTGATAAATACATTAAAACAGGTTGTTAAAATGTCACTAAGTTTGAAAAAAAAAATTAAAACAAAACGATGAAATGTTAATCATAAGAAAGGGTCATGGAAACCAGAAGTCATGAAATGCGACCCAGAGGAGCAAAAAAAAAAGACACAGAAAGAAACATATTTTCAAAACATTTAATTCACCAATCATTAAGTTGCTCATCTCATGGAAAACAGATGTTACTGAATGATGAATTGTTAAGCGACTAAAATATGTTTATATAATAACATTGTTTCCATTGCCATTTTGTGCTTTGCAATAAGCCCATTGCTTGTAGTATACGAAACAAATTGGTGACATGCTTCGATTCAGTGAGTGGAACCAGCTACTTTGGACAGGTGTTAAGCTAATTCTAGAAATTACTACAAAATCTGGGCCACATTCATGACTTAAGGATGGCAACAAAAACCACCCTTTTTTTTTATTTCTAAAATCTTATACTTTGCAAATCAATTGCATGTATTACATCATAATATTGATCCAAATTTCATGTGTTTCTGTAATATATATCAAAAGTTATGAGAAGTTGAACAGAACTTTTGGAAAAACCCTTCATACTTCATAACCCTGTCAGCAAGCCTCGGCGGTCCAATGTCGGCCCAGCGTCAGTCCGATGTCAGTAGCATCGGACCAGCTTCGGGCCGACTTTGGACTGTCGAGGCACGCTGATAGGGAATCAATTCTCTTGCTGATCTTCATTATCTTTACACTTTGCCGAACTTGTTAAACTTTTTCAAGCAAATTATTCAGGCGTCTTTGATTAATTTAGGATTCTGACCCGACATCCAACATGTTAATTTTAAAAGCATTGATGAAAGGATTGCATGTTATTGTTACAAAACAGAATTTCCTATTGCTTTAATGTTTAATTCCAGCACTTCAAATGTGCAGCAACATTTTTGTAACAGAGAGAATTTCTTAATATAATACCATGCAAAGAGACATGCTGATAATAAAAATCTTTCTGGAATGGCCGGACTATAATTTTTGTCAAATATGACGTTGTATTAAAGGTAAGCATAAAATATATTCTAGATTTAATGTAATCTCATGGGCAATTCCATTGCCTGTTGTTAACTTAACTCATTTGATTCTGCTTTATATGTAATGTATGCAATGTTCAAATACAGCTAAACAAGGAAATTATATTCAGGATGTAGATTCTAAAACTGAGCCAGTTTGTCTCTAACACATCACCTGAGGCTTTTAAAGTGATTGGCTTATCTCAGATGGGGATATTGTTTGTTGAAGGTTTCTCGTTGGCTAACTACATTCGTTTTCTTAGGCCCAGTCATCCTTTTTTCTTTGTCTAAGCAATAAAAAGACAATAAAGACTTATCCCAAAGCTCTCATCTGCAATTACCTTAAGGGGATGGCTCTATCACAAGAAATAATTCTGAAAGGACCCGTAATAAATACGGCTTGATGTCTGTGAATTACATGTGGATTGTTATTATTATTGTGAGAGAATACGTTTTGCACTGGACACTTGAAAATATTCTCTTTTACTTCGTCAAATTGAAATCATATTTACATCAAACCAAGATCCATCAATGGAAAGTGTTTAGGGCAGATTTCACGAAAAAGCTGCAAAATGACTTACCACAACTTGTCCACAAGTTACATTAGCACAATACTGATAAGGCCAGACATAATCAATTCGTTGATTCTCAGATTTTCTCAGGGTGCTTCTTCTGAGGATAGCTGGCAGGACAAAAAAAAGCTGAAATCTAAATCTTTCATTGTGTCAATCCATTAAATAAAATCATGGATAAACAATCTTTTCTGTTGGATTGGTAGGTCAGAGTAGCTAAAAATATGGCCTTGTGCTAGTGTAACAATGATGAATGATGTAGGACGGAATTTTTTATGCTGATCCTACTGCAATAAAAATGAAGTCACCAGCAGGGTCCAACCCCTGGCCTGCTCTTTGGAGACCTGGCTTTCAGTTTAGAAAGAATTCGAGATCTAATCATGTGTTTTTTAACGTAATTTTTATGTACACATTTTGCTAATGTTACACTATGAAATGGACGGATGCAAATTTGTAGTTACATTAGCAATAAAGAAACAGGTACCACACCCAGTCGCTTATGTTTTTGGTGATGTAAATAGGCAAATAAGACACGTTTTTCAATAAAATATTATAATTTCACGTTTGAAATTGGCATAAATAGCGAGAACACAGAAAAATTTCCATTTAAAAGTTGCTAATGTAACCTCAGTGTCCTGAGACGGAATCGAGTTACATTAGCAGTCTTTTTTTATTTTTCATTTTTTTCAAGTTTTATAATGACCAAGACAATTAAAAATGGTTCCAAAATAATTTTCAAGATGTTTTTTATCAATCACATACCATTACATTTTCCTGAATTGGTTTTAGCAGATTCCACAGAGTGCCAAAGTAAGCATGTCTGATCACCAGTAAGTTTGGTCGTCCAAAATTGTCCTCATGAGGCATAAAAATATATCTTTTTAAGAGGAAAAAGCTACATATTTGAGGAATATTTTATTGTTATTTATTCATTACCTCACAGATATACTAAGTAATAGGTTTACTTGCTTCAGGAAGCAACAGAGAGATAACAAAAGGGTTGGAAAGTTTAAGGTACCTTTTAAGAGCACTTTTCGTGAAATCTGCCCTAGGTATACCTCCCAGACAAACATGGGTGTGTCGTTTCAATCAAGTTGAAACAAAAATATTCAGAAACAAAGTGGATTGAATTGATATGAATAATTCAATTAAAATGTAATTACTCTGAAATTAGTCTATGAAAGTGAGGACAATTGTAGAAGTTTTGTGAATTTATAAAAATTCGTGTCACTGGTTATATTATACTGACGACAGTTAATCAGCAACAATTTACTGTCGATCTTGTAAGTTTCCATCTCCTTTATTCAAACAAAGGGTATTGTTTCAGGAAATCTGACTGAATGGGTTTTATAAGCATCATTAGTTACCCATTTCCCAAGGGCTTTATCCCTTTTCTTTAGATTAGCCAGGGCTATGTGTTTGGGAAATGGTATAATTAGGCCAGGGGCTGCCTCAAAGGAACAATACCCATTGTGTTACAAGGCTAATGATTTCAGAGACTTCTGGATTGAATAATAGGAATGGCTGGTGATGAAAAATTCTCATTTGGGAAGTTCTGGGGGAAGTTACATCAATTACTGTTAGTCTTTGTAGTTGTCCAATTTCTGAAGGTCTCACTTTAGAAATGTATTATTTAGTTGTGTCAGCCTTCCCTGTCATAAACTATAGAGTTGTACTTGAATATTTATTTTCAAGTTGATATAAAATCTAAGGCAAAGGACCAAGTGTGATCTATCTGACTTTAGAAGTTTTTCTTCACTGAGTACTTTTAATGATTGACAAATTTGCAATTCTGTGATGAATTCACAAATATAATCCCCTTTACATGATTGAACATCTTATCACACAATCTTTGTGTGGAGGGTTTCTGCTTTCTTATTTTGAAGGACTTGGTGTGCTTTTATCCTATGATTTACAATGAAACCAATTTATCTTCCTCTGCAAGACTCCGAATTACGCTCATCGATAATCCTGAAAGGGATGTTGGATGTAGTAGTGATATTTGTGTGTTCCTAACAGAAGTAGCACATAAAGCTATAGAACTCTCAAAAAGGCTAAACAATCAGCGGAGGAATCAAAAAAGGGCAACGGAACAGGAGATAATTTCATTTAAGAAATTAGAACAGATAAAAGATTCAAGGAAATGGCCCTGTAATGCATTTGAAGTCACTCTCAAAATAATATATTTTTTGCTTTAATAATATAATTATATTTAAACATTCCATGCTGGATGTTGCAAGGAATAGGGATATTAAGTTTTAACGGATTGTTCAAGACATAATTCACCAGAATTAAAGGGCTTTCAGGTCAAGAAGATGAATGATTTTCGTTCAAATTAGTGACAAATAGGAAGCAGGAATACCAAAAATCTCCTGTATTCGAGAGATATCAATCCATCAGAAAGGGCTCAAGTGCACTTTCTAAATAATTTGAAAAATTATAAGTTTTGATTATTGGTTCTCTTTTCTTCATTTTCATTTAATGTTTTTGTTTTGATCTTGCTTGAAATAATGACAATCTTGGACATCTGCTTTAATGGATCAAAAGGACAAACAAATCGGAACTTAAAACTGTGTGATAATACAATATCTGAAATCCATGCAAAGAACAGCTAAGAACAGCTGACGAACAATTTGCATGTTGTTTTTCTCCCAGGAAACTCATTGAAAATGTCTGATTTGCTGCCCTTTAAATTGGCTGTGAGAAAAACTGTTGTCATTTTTTTGAGATTCCTTCACAAAGCTTTATTGGAGCACCACAGGAACTCTTGAATAATGATAAGGCCTTGGGAATTCTCTCTCCTCTTCTCCAAATGAAAAATTCTGAAGCAAGGAGATTTAAAGGTTATGACAAGGACTAAGCAGAATTTGAGACAGGAACATGTGTGAAATGGTTCTGTAGCTGCATTGTGACGTTTGATTTGTTGATATTGCAGTATTCGACACTGATAGATACAATGCAGATATATACTTTGTGTCATAGGCAGTTCTGCATGCTCATTTAGGATGAGATGTGAGAGATAGATACCGTAGGATTCCTCGAAATGTGCATTACCAATGCATTGTAAAAATAATAAGTTTGGATTGTACATACATTGTACAGTCTGAATCAAATTTCAAATCAAAGAAACAGGCTTAAAGCTTTGTGCAAGGAATTGTTGGGCACTCTGTAGTGTGTTTCAAGTCAGTTCAAAAAGAAAAATATAAGCCAAAGTTGCCATGTCTGGTACAAAATTGTACTCGGATGTGGTGCGCAGCGGAATAACAAGTGCCGAATCACAAACACAGCACTGTAAAAGTATGAATACAGCATGGATTCCAATCTCAAACAGGTCAAGAAAGTGTACTAAAAGAGGCACATCTCCTCGTCCTCTACAACCACTGACCCTGACAAAAAAATGTTGGCCCCTTGACAAACCAAATCAGACTAGTGCTAACAAAAGCCTGCACCAAAATGGAACAAAAACGTCCGGAAGGCATTATTTAAATATTGCTCTATGGAATGCTCAAAGCCTTCGTCAAAAGACACAAATGGTAAAGGAATTCAGAGATGAATCTGACATTGACATTTTCCTTTTTGTTGAAACTTGGTTAAAACATGATGACCAAGTGGAAATAGGGGAATTGGAGAGACAAGGAGAATGTGTCTTCTTACATGAACCAAGGGAGGGTAGACAAGGCGGAGGTGTTGGCTGTTTGGTAAAAGCCAGACTGAATGTTGTGAAAAAGGAGAGTGCAAAATGTAAGACATTTGAGCACATGGAAGTCCAGTTTCAAAACAACAACAAAACTGTAACTTTAGTTGTTGTGTACCGATCAGAACCTTCGAGTCAAAATAGGTACACTATAATCTGAATTCTACGAAGAATTTAATCAATTCCTTGCTCACTACCACACTTATGAACATGAAGTAATACTAACAGGCAACTTCAACTTTCATGTGAACAAGCCAAAAGACAGGAAAGCTTCTGAGTTCATCAGTATCCTAGATATGTTCGATCTTGTACAGCATGTCTCCTCTCCAACTCACAAAGAAGGCAACACATTAGACTTGGTAATCACACGGCAAAACTCTGTCCTGACTAATTGTTCCATTGGTGATCTGAATTCAGACCACAGTTGCATCATGCTGAAGCTTAATGTGAACAAAAACAGCAATCCTGTGAAGAAGGTCACAGTCAGAAACACTAGCCGTATTAATGTTGTGGAGTTCAGAAAAGATATAGCTTCACATCTTTCTGAAAAACAAACTGAAGTAAGAACTGAAACTGAACCATCCAAACACCTGGACGAACTTGTCAACTTATACAATTCGACAAAATGCATCTTAGATAAACATGCACCAGCGAAACTCAAAAGAATAATCTTCCGTAATGCCACACCATGGACAAACGCAGACATCAAAGACCTGAAAACAGCGAAAAGAAAAGCAGAGAAACAATGGCGAAAGTCAAATCTTGAAACAGATTGGGAAACTTTCAAAGATAAACGTAATGCCATGAACTCACATCTAAACAAACTCAAATCAGATGACCTAAGAGCAAAAATTAGTCAAACAAAAGGCAACTCTAAATCTATGTTCAAGGTTCTTAATGCCTGTCTCAACAGGAAACAAGAGCTGCCCCTTCCCCATCATGAAGATGAGAAACAGCTGGCCAATGTTTTTAACAAATTCTTTGATGAGAAAATAGAAAAGATACGGTCTGAACTTAACTCCAACACAACTGATCCCAAAGTTGAGACAGTGGTTGACACAGGAACACCATTGGACAATTTCAATACTCTTTCACATGCAGAGATTAGAAAACTGATATCAGATATGCCAAAAAAAGCACTGTGCACTTGACCCAATCCCTACATGGCTGCTGCTTGAATGTCTTGATGAATTTCTCCCAATCATAGCTGAAATTGTCAGCTTGTCGCTCACTCTTGGCCAGATGCCGCAGGTATTAAAACATGCATTGGTTAAACCACTCCTGAAGAAAGCAGGCATCGAACCCATAAAAAAGAACTATAGACCAGTTTCAAACCTATCCTTCTTGAGTAAGGTCATAGAAAGTGCAGTGATAAAACAGTACAATGACCACATTGTTATAAACAAGCTAGATGACAAGAAACAATCTGCCTACAAGAAGTTTCACAGCACTGAAACTCTTCTTACCAAAATTCACAATGACATAATGTTGAGCATGCATGAGTCGTGGTGAGGTGACAATGCTGGTACGCCTGGATCTATCAGCAGCCTTTAATACAATTGACCACAGCATTCTCATAAAACGACTGGAAAATAGATATGGAATAAATGGCTCAGCTCTACAGTGGTTCAAATCCTACATTTCACAGCGATCACAGGCAGTTATTTTGAATGATGTTATGTCAGAAAGGCTGGACCTGAAATATGGAGTCCCACAAGGGTCTAAGTTGGGTCCCATACTATTCAATTCTTACATCGCACCAGTCAGTGAAGTAGCACAGAGAAATCAAATCGAAGATGAAAAATATGCTGATGATGAACAGCTTGTGCTCTCCTTTAAGCCGAGCTTCCTTGGTGATCAAATAAAAGCAGTGAAGAAAATGGAGAAGTGCATAAAAGAAATTAGAAATTTTCTCACCGAAAACATGCTCTGCAACAATGGTGACAAAACTGAACTTCTCATCATTGGCACACCTCATCAACTAAAAAAGCTAAAGGTTTCATCAATTCAGGTAAACAACGTTGAGATTCAAACAGCAGACAATGTCCGTAATCTTGGTGTCATATTTGACAAAGAAATGAAAATGGAAAAGCAGGTGAACAAAATGTGCAAAAATGCCTACTTCAACTTACAAAACATCTCAAAGCTGCGTAAAAATTTAGACAAAGAATCAACAAAAACAGCAGTAAATGCACTGGTCACTCCTCATCTGGATTATGGCAACAGATTGCTTCATGGTATATCGCAGAGACTGATAAAGAAGCTTCAAGTAGCACAAAACACAGCTGTCCGCTTAATTGAACAATTGAAAAGACGAGACAGTGTCACAAGTGATAGGAAGAACTTACACTGGCTGCCAATCCCAGCGAGGATACAGTTCAAAGTCTTGATGATGACATGGAAAGTGCTGAACGACCAGGCTCCAGAATATTTAGAACAGCTCATTCACCTCAGACAACCAAATTGCAACTTACAAAGTAACAAGAAGTTGCTATTGGCAATTCCAAGCACTCGCGACAACAACAAAATTGCAGACAGAGCATTCACGCATGTGACTCCTAAACTTTGGAACAGTCTTCCCCATGAGATAAGTAGTTGCAAGTCTATGGAAAGTTTTAAGAAAAAATTGAAAACGCACCTATTCCAGCTACATTACAATTAATTCCACAAAAGCGCTGGTGAGCAGTCTGACTGAAACTAGCGCTATATAAATGCTTAGTTTATATATTATATATATATACAGCTATTCAGATGCATTTGCAATTAATTGCGATAAATGGCATTCTTCAAAAAAGAGCTAAATAGAAGGAAATTATATTTAGGGAATTGTCTATTCCAAGCCAGTTAGTCTCCAATACATTCCCTAAGGCTTTTCAAGTGATAGGCTTATCTTAATAGAGATAATGTTCTTTGGAGGTTTCTCTCTGGCTACCAATATTTGTTCTCATTGTCCCAGCAATAAAAGGCAATCAAGACAAATCCCAAAGCTCTCATTTGCAATTATCTTATATAGAGGGTAGCTTGTTCACAAGGAAGAATCTGTAAGATGCAATGCATGGACACGCGCAATTAAGACAACCACTAGATGCTTGTGAATTTTTGGTTATTGCAATTCTTATAAGAGAATGGTATATGACGATGACCATTCGTAATAACGACAATTAGTGTGAGGGTTATGGCTGAAACAATTTGAAAAATATGCATTTGTCTCTTAAGTTTGCTTCAGAACCATACACATTCAGCCTTGCATTACAGCTGGTCTAATGATACTTGTGAATCAGAGAATTTTTCAAAAAGGATCACAAGAAACCAAAACGTTTTAAGAGCTTGCAGGATCCAAACATACAGACATGATAACATTATAGTTTGTACGACGCTGATTAATTTCGTTCAAAATTGCTGTCGAAAATTAAATTGTCTGTGATAAACTCACCAATACTATTTCCCTATACATGATCGAAAACCATGACCACACATTTGTAATCGAAAGAGTTCTGCCTTTTCTTTTGAAGTATGTTCTTCCGTCTGATTCATATGACTTCCGATGAAACCCATTTATCTTGCTTTCAATACACTAAATTCAACTCATCATAATCCGGAATGAGATGTTATATGTCTCAACAAATTCGATCTTGAGCGCAAAAAGGCCAATATAATCTGACGAGAAAACAGGAGAAACAACAGTCAGCAGAAAATGTTCATCTTAAAACTACCAAACTCACATACCGGGTACACTGTAGTTATATTCACAGAGACAAAGTTACTTTTTCTAATAGTATCAGAGGATGGTCCTGATACAGGAATGAAACAGTGATCGAGAGAATTTTACAACATAATTGCAATGTGTTGGAAATTTCACTTTTCTGTTCAGGATTATTTCTTAAGTTCTGAGACGGAGACATTTTGAAACGTCTTGATCAAATCCGCACTTTTAAGCCATGGAATTCTCAGGCCACTTTGCTGTATTCAAGTGTTGTTCTTTCAACAAATGCGTTTCGAACATAACTGTATCAAAGCTACACATCTTTGTCAGTTGCCTCATCAAAGAGGGAAACTGGTCATTGAGCAGAAATAAGCTTATTCATGGGAACAATGACATGCAATTTCTTTGCCAGCTGTTTCGGACATGAACCAGGGGTAATGGAATTAACATGTTGGAACTGTTTGAAGATCAAGGAATTAATTTTGTTATTTTGTGCTGAAATTGGATTTTTTTAATATCTCTTGGTTGAAACAAAAAAGAGAATTAAAAAAAAAAAAGATTAAAGGAAATGACAAAAAATATGATTTAAAAAATATCATGTGATAGCTTCAATGATCAAGATTGAACTTGCAACCCTTTGAGCATTTCTCTATTTTCAATTTTAGGCTATTCTGATATTAAGAAAGTCTGGCTTGCATGTATACACATATGACTAAGAAATCCAATACAAATGATATTCAATACAAGAGCGGGCAAATACGATTTCACACAAGTTTTTGCCTTCTCACGAATTAAAAGTTTGATTCAATATGAAGCTATTTTTAACATATCTGTGATAATGTGCGTGATTTGGTCTTATTTGGGATATGTACTAAGTGACAATGCTTGCTAGATGTCACACATACTTTTAAAGGAAATAACCAGTGCGAAACGCAAAAAAGAAATTATTTGCAGTTATAGCTAGGTATAAGTACTGTTTTATACCTAATTACCTACCAACCACGCTTCTCGGAGAATAACTATTTCTGTCTATCTGTCAAAATAAACACACTGACTTCCATTGCTTGTACATTTTTTAATATTTTTTTTCCAACAACTGTATGTGGATGCAAAAAGGGATAAAATAATGAAGGGTGTAATTGACTGTTTGAGCCAATAATTCACCGGAATTAGAGGGCTTTCAGCTGTTGAAGAAAAATGGTCTTTAATACGAGTAGGTAGGAAAAAATAGGGAGAAGGCAAAGCAGGCACTTTCTGAATACAGAGAAGAATCCATCTATCATAAATTCTGTTGTTGTTACGTTATAAGAGAAGAGGGAGAACCCAGCAATTGTGGACAGAAGACTAGCAGTTTTGCCTCATGAAAGGATCATATAGAGCTTCACTGTAATAAGAAAATCCAAAGAAAAGAGGATTTTCTGCAATACATCAACGAACAACAATTGCCAATAAAGAATAAATTGGTGCTACGGTTTACCTTTTTGGGGTACACTGCCATCCAAAAGTTTGAATACACCTAGAAAACACAGATTTCTTTCAAAAATACTTCATTTTGAATGCAACTTCTATTTTATACTTCTATCAACCAATATCAAAACTCACGTTAAGACCATAAGGTGTCGTTATATCGTAATTTTAAGTCATTAATTTATCAAATGACACTTTAAGTAGACCATTTCATCAGCCTCCATATATATTTAAAGAAAGTGATTCTCTTTCACTTTCATTTGCCGGAAATATAATTCCCGTTGCTTGCCAGTGGAAGCTGCAAAGCTTCTATAAGTGTATGAGAATCATATTTCTTATTGCTTTTGTTTATTCATAACTAGTTCTCTCTCATATATATTGCAATTTAGGCCAAACTTAATTGATTTTTAGCTTTTTGGTCCTGCCGACACAGCTGATTATCTGCCCATGAAAAAGGTTGCCAGGTACTGCAATTAATTAAAGTGATTGACACCAACACAACTGAGATAACAGCTTTTTGCTCCTCCTAACTGATCTTAGAAACAGAAGCTTGAGAAGATCTGAGAAACTAAAGCTATTATGTCTGGCCTTACCAGTAGTCACTCTTGCCAGAGAAAATGCTCTACTTGTTACTTTCTCATCAAATGGCAAATTGCTACAATCCCTGAGAATCCTCTTTTCTCCTGAATCCCAACCTTATTATTTTGTCAGAGAAAAATATTTAAGACCTTCCATAATTATTATACGGAGAAGCAGCAGGCTATACATGCAATGCACATGACTTCTATACTCTAGCCCTCAAAAACTGTTTTCCAAAACAGCGTTTCACAAAAAAAGACAAAATTTCTTTTCCTTTAAATCAAGAAAGTATCTTTTTCTACTTTCTTTTTCATCTAGAAAATATTTAATTGCTTGTTTACCTTTTACTGACTGTTTGAAGAAGACAATTTCATTTCAAATCATACAGAGATCTTAGTAATTTTTGGACCAACATTTTAGTTCTTGAAACTTATGAAAATGATATAATCAGTTGTCATTATCATGCCAACATTTTATTTGTCGAGCTAAGTAATTTCTAACCCACATTTCAAAGTCCTTCACGATAAATGTCTTATTCTCCTCATTGCAAGCCACATCTAGTAATTATTTCTTCAACAAGAATCATAACCATAAAATGCCAATTATTCTGGAATTTATGAAAATCCCTGTGTTTCCAACTATGTTATTATGCAGCAACATAATCCTTATGAGGCAAAACTACAGCTTCTGAACACTGCTGTTGTTATTGGTTAGTCTTCCATAACGCGACTAAGTATTGCCCTATTTCCAGATAGATGGATTTGCCTCTCTACATCAGGAAGTACTTGGTCGGCACTCCTCAGATTCTGCCTGCTTACAGTGAAACCAATTTATCTTCCAGCTACAGGGGCCTTCCTGTGGCACTTATAAATAGTCCATAAAGTACTCCAAATACAACCAGTGTAGGCAAAAGGTATATTACAGTTTGGTGATATTCCCAACGCAGTTTTGTTTTTGATTTCATTAGAAAAGTAAAAAGTAAAAACTTGTTGCTTCATTACGGATAAACTTGTCAGAAAATATCATGAGTTATCTTCACAGCAATTTTTAAAAGTATACAATTCTTTATCTGAAGAAACGAAGGAACACTTTAAGAATGTGAAAGCATTGAGAATGCTGTTTTCTTTTTTATTGAAACCAAAAACTAAAATTACGTGTAAAATTGTCATAGAAAACCTTATTGGAAAAAAGACATCTTCAAAACCAATGCTGGTCCAAAGAAATTCAATCAATTAATGGTGAAGTAAAAATAAATTAAGCTTTTTTTTATAAAGTGCCTTTTGGTAAGCATGCTTTTGGGTATCTGGCTTCTGTTCTAAAATGGTTCACATTAATCTTGCCTTATTACTCTAAAACATTGATAGAATCACTGTTGCTCTATTCTAATTAAATAAGACTTACATTCCTATATATTGTCAACCCCAGAATTGGTTTGACAAAAACAAACTATTTCTCTGCAATTTGAACAAATCATCAGTTTTGACCCTACAGGTATCAGAAAAGGTCAAAACTCGAAAGACTTCTGGTCATAGAACTGATAAAAGTCCACTGAAAATCTTGGGTTCACCATCGGGGGTTCGAATACATGCGTGAAAAAACCTTCCTCAGAACTGGCCAGAACCATAAAATAACCACTCAGCCACCCTCACCTATAATTTCCTTTGATTGAAGGAAATTTTATTCCATATTTTTCATCTTGTTTTTCGATGGCAATATTATACAGTTATCGCACAGCACCGAGTGCAATATCAGTTTTTATGGCACCGAGGTGACTAATATTGCACGAGGGCGCAGCCCGAGTGCAATATTAGTCACCGAGGTGCCATAAAAACTGATATTGCACAAGGTGATGTGCAATAACTGTTATATCATATGGTTTTCTTGTGGCAAAAGCAAAGAGAAGGGCTGGAATTCTGACGTCCAAACTCTTTTTGTGTTTTTTTTACCTGCATGTTTAAAATGTACCTCATCGAAAATCAATAACTATTTCACCCACAAAAAATGTTTCACACTATTGCAATCCATATATAATTTATAAGATATACTTGATGGTGGGTCTTCTTAAAAGATTTTTATCAAACTTTGTAGCTGACTTAAAACCTCTAAACACAACAAAATCGCTGAAAAATGGGAGGAAAATGCTGTTTCTCGGCCAATTAATGTTTTAATCTGATTAAACAAATAACATAAACGGTGCAAAAAGTTGATATCCACTTAGCCGTTCAATATACGCATCTTTTTTCCATTACAATAATTTTCCTATCCATTTCCAGTGCTGTGCTTTTTTTACTAAAACGATCCTGTGCTGCTGCACGACTTAATTTGTGTTTGTTTTTAACCACATACTTAAAATGTATCTCATCAGGAATCGATAACTATTTAACTCACAAAGAAAAAGTTCACACTCTTGGAGTCCAAAAATGATATACTTGATGATGGATTTAATTTTCGATTTTTTTTGAGAAACTTTATAGCAGACTTTAGACCTCTAAACACTAAAAAATCGGCAAAAATGCTGTTTTTCGGCCACTTAATGCTTTATTATGATGAAAGAAATAATACAACCAGAACAAAAACTTGATATCGGACTAGCCCTTTAATAGACGCATCTTTTGCCGCAAACAGCATTTTCCTATATGCTTCCGTTGCCATGCAGTGCAATTTTTTGTAAAATTGAAAAACACAAACTTCTTGTCTGCTTGTGGCTGCAGCAGCGCTCAAATGTGGTGCTTCCTCTCAGGTCCGTCCAATCTCTTCCATGTTAAAATTAATAAGCGTGCAATAACATGCGTGCAATATCGTAGATTATCCCATGTCTAGCCAACTTTTGTCCCTCATACTGAGCTTTTCCCTAGTCAATACAGATTGAGAGAGGGAAATACAACAGAAAGAAACAGGGATATATTCAGTTCAACCAATCAAATTCCTTTGGCTAATTGGCCTGCAGGGATATACTGAAAGATAATGAGATCAACAGGGATATACTGGAACTGACCAATCAAAAGACAACAGTGCCCCTATATATCATGCTTATTAGCATGTAGATACCAGCATATTTGCTGATTGTTGTGATTTAAAGCAATTAAGTGCTGCCAATTAAGAGTATTGATTTTTTTTTGTAGCACAGCTGCATTCACATTGAGTGCTTCAAACTGTTTTACATTGATATAAAATAAAAGTATTAAAAAAAAAAGACATGGGATAAAAAGGTTATACCATAGGTTGCAGCAGTATATCCCTGGTATAGTCACCCTCGACCCCGTATATCCCTCGACCCTTCGGGTCTCGGGATATACTGGATCTTGGGTGACTATACCAGGGATATACTGCCTCCACCCATGGTATAACCTCATAATATTGCACGGCTTTCAGCCAATGAGGAGCGAGTATTTCGGCTAGCCATATGATATTATACAAATACGGCATGATATGAGTGCAATATGAAAATTTATTTGCACGAGGAAATTCATATTGAACGAGGGCGCAGCCCGAGTTCAATATGAATTTACGAGTGCAAATAAATTTTCATATTGCACGATAATAAGTGCCGTATTTGTTTTATTACATGACCACTATCCTTCCAATATAATGTTCCATTCCGAAAAAAAATATATATTTTCGGATTTTTTTTTTTTTTTTTTTCAGTCAAAAAACAAAAATGAAAAAAAAAATTTTTTTGGAAATTTTTTTTTTTTTTAATAAAAACTCATATTGCACTCTAACCATGCAATATGAAAAAATCTGAAAAAAAAAAATTGTAAAAAAAATTTTTTTTGGAAAAATCTCATATTGCACCCGAACCATGCAATATGAGTTTTTATGATGTCGTCATGTGACTGATTTAGGCCAATCGGCATCGCTCTAGCATAGTGGTCATGTAATAAAATCCTCTATTAAGTGAAACCATATCTTCTCTACTCTGCTGTTGTTGGTAACCCGCGCTCCTTTATAACGTGACTGAGCTTCACAAAAATCCTTGATAGTTGATTGAAGTTTCTGCCTCTCCACATCAGGAAGTACTTGATGTGTCTGCTTCCGATTTTGCCAACATAATATAATATAATTCCATTTATCCACAAGAGCCAAAGGCTTTTAATGCCACAAATCCAAAAGCATGATTTGCATTTAAATCTGGTAATACAATATAAATGTATGTTTGATATGTAAAGTGTCAATAAAATCATAATTTGTATATAGGCCTTCTATGTATGTTACTCAAACCTATTTTGGTAGTTACACTTGTACTATATTAGGAAAGTCTGGGTAAACATCGAGAGATTAATGAAACTTAAGTATGCATGACCAAACAGGTAAATCACATGATTTTAAAAATAATAGATACTCCTATTTGCTCCACACAGATATACAGATAGATAGGTAGATAGATAGAGATAGATACGTGCAAAGATAGTATGGGAACACAACCTGGACAAATGAAACTCAGCACAGAGGAGCCTTCCTATAAAATTCAATGAAATGAGTGGATATGTCAAGAGCACTGAGAATGGCTTGATGGATGATCTCCCTGTGGTTGGTGCAAGTTTTCCTGACATTAATCTCCCTAATAACTCCTAAGGGCTGAAAGTCTGGCATGAAAAACATTCCACGATACATCACATAGTACAGGGCCATTACAATGAGTTTTCGCAAACTAATATAGAAAACATTTCGTTAGATACACATATTAGGTAAGATCAACAGCAAGGCTGCACATTCAATTTACCTTTTTTCAAATTTTGGGAATTACCACATCCACTTGAAGAAACAGCAATTTCAGAAAAACATGACTTGAGAATGTCATGCATGTAAATGGGTTAAACTGCATGGAATTTAGTTGATTTGATGAAGAATTACCACCAAAAGAATATACAGAAACGCGAATAACCAAATTAAGCACAAATTATTAAATATATAAGACGTAAGTGCCCAAAGTTTGAAAACCTGCGTAACTTAATAATCTAAGGCTGGACAAATTTCCAATTCTTCAAGAAAACACTGACATCTCTATTTTACAGAATCTTATTTACGAAATGAATAATGACAGTTCATTAAATATGTCAACTGAAATTTATTTTACTGTATCGGGCTATCAGCATGATTAGGATAAAAAGTCTTCAATTTGAAAAACAGTTGACAACCTCTTAAGACTCTTCTACACCGACGGATGGAAAGTTATAGTAATATGTTCTTTTTCGATGAAAAATAATGAGTTTTAGGTTTACCATAATAAGACCTTTAATTACATGCCACATATATATGCCCTCATGTTGGTGGTAAGATAGATACAGTACCCTTTTTAAGGGTACTTTTCTTGTTACAAGTGGATTGGTGGCACAC
Source organism: Platynereis dumerilii (assembly GCA_026936325.1). Lineage (NCBI taxonomy): Eukaryota > Metazoa > Annelida > Polychaeta > Phyllodocida > Nereididae > Platynereis > Platynereis dumerilii. Next base: position 363,582 of record JAPTHN010000028.1, read on the forward strand.
ACAGAAGATATGCAAGTTTCAAACTTTGAGCACTTTTCTATCTTTGCGTGACACAACCATTTAGCAGATTTAACTTCCAGGTAAATGGCAAAAACACTGCAGTTCATTGGTGTTGATTGAGAAATAACATGCAGTCTAAAGGCTCCTCTATCATGTGTGGAGTAAGTGCCCTTTGACATGAAGTGCATTTCTTCTGATGTTCAGGCCAAAAAGCTTCTCTCATGACCTTTCCTGGTCTTATTTCTTTCCTTGATAGTTGTAGTATTACTCCACATGTAAGAACCTTAAGTTGTAAAATTTCAGGATGATGTTCTCAAAGTCGGTTGCGGGCAGCCATTGAATATTTATCAATGGGAAAAACATATATTTTGTAGAAGTAGCAGAAGCAATTATTTATTTTGAGCGTGTAATGTCCTGAAATTTTGTTTGTGAATTTTAACGCCATTGTGATAATTGTTTGAAAACTGCCAGATAAGAATTCATTTATTTCATCAAAACAGGGCAAGGAATCGTTTATTTGAAGAAAAACTCCGATCTCCCAAAAGGAAGGTGCTTGTTTGATATGATCATCTTCATCTGGTTAGTAGTCAACAAGGAATCTGGGATTATTATTAGGCATGTTAAGTAGGGGAAGAGGGGGTGAAAAGTCACAGGGGTAAAAAGTCACAGGCCTTTTTGACCAACTTGCAGTGACCTAATTATTAAGCTTAGATCATCATTTGAGACGCTTTTATGAGAAGAAGGTCTATAGGGAATACGAAAATTATGCTGATTATGCAAAGAGGGTTTTTACCCACCTCCTGCATTTTTGGGGTCCCAAACAGGTTTTATCGACTCTGAACTTTCCCTATTAATGTCTGGTCACTGTGACATAGAAAGTTGTACTACTGTTTCAAGGTCTTTTGGATAATAGTCTTTCATGCTGTGAACCCATTTTTGGCCGTATGGTCACCATGTTGCCATGATCATGTGTTGAATTTAAAAAACAGCTGAGGGGTGAAATGTCACACTGTGACATTTCACCCCAGCACAGTGATATTTTACCATAGGGTACCGTGAATTCAATATTCTGTGCTAAGGAAAGTAAAATGTCCCATACTTGAGGCTTTTACCTTACAATCTTATCATCATTCATCATCAATAATACATCTGAGAGAGTATTGCAGCAAGTTTTCATTTTGCAAACTTTGGGCAATTTCTGACGCAGACTTTGCTGATGGTGCCTTGTCATTGCATGCAGATAGCTTTGGAAGGCTCACTACAAATTTCATGCACAAGGATGACTATCAAGTCTAGGTCTGCATATTACCTCATATAGAGCTGTATGTTCACAACAATTGCATGTGACTTGTTACCCCGCGGTTGTGACTTCTTGACCCTGGCATGGGGTAAAAAGTCACAGCGGACTTTGCCTTAAATAATTGTGAACTGACTAAAGCCTATTTACAATACAGCAGCTATCATGTGATACAAACATAGTCAACTAAATACTGCATAATTGTGCCAAAGGTCATTCAGATCTAACAAACACCGGCTCTGTTCTGGGGCTTTTTCTAAATTTTGTGACTTCTGACCCCCGCCTCCCCTATGACAAATGCGAGTATGATGTTTAAGAGATTTGCCGAGAGGAGGGCTTGAAATGAAAAAAAAAGTTCAACCTCAGTTTCACGTCCGAGTAAACTTCACTTAAATATAATTCAGACACAATCAGTCTGAAAAGGGGATAAAGCAAGCAAGGACTAAAGTAAGTATGAAAAAAATACAATTCAAACTGACAGAGTCAAACAATTCTCTGAAAATTGCCCACAACAGAATTCCAAATGTAGTATGGTACTTTTAATCCACTTTCAAACACCAATGAAAATTACACAGCAATGGAACTTAACTGCTTTTCTTGCTTCATTTTTTCCTTTACCTTTACCTAGATTAATTTGCCTTGTTAATAATATAGAATGTTTTTTTAGACAAGAAAAAAACCACATGATTTTGGATGCCCCACTAAAGGTAGTGCTCGCTATGCCTCCAAATATAATAAAAGTAATATATATGTAAAGCCCATCCGTGAATACCCTTCCCATCATGGTGAAAAAACTCTAAAGATTTGAAACCCATCAAATTGATCTTTATCGACAATATTTATTCTGATGTAAGCACATGTTGGAACACAGGCTTCAACTACTTTACACACTGACTCCCAGGAACTACAATACACCAGAGCAGTTGGAAATTTGGTTTTCTGTGTCCTTTCATGCAATCTCAGCCCCAATCCAGATCAGTATCACAAAACCCTTTCAGCCAGACAGCTTTCCATGTCTGGTAGCTGTTTATTAGTTTGTACACTGTTGTCTTATTACATGGATTGTCTTTAAAGCCAGCTAGTTCATTTCAGCTGGCAAACATTCTTTACGACTCTTTCACTTTGGTCTGAAATAGAGCAAAGTTCTATCAGGGAAAATGGCTGCAGCCAGAAGGCTCTATTTTGATTTAGTAATTTTCTATTACAGGGGAAATAGTCCATAGATTTAGACACCACATAACTTGAATGTAATGCTTTTGCCAAATACATCATAAACCAAAAGGTATAACTGTTTTCACTATTCTCACCATAGCATAACAGCATTGACAATAAGACTTCCTTCATTGTCACTTATTGAGATCACATTGTTTACTGAACAACACATATTTCTGAAGCGTTTTTTTATCAGAAGACAGTTATGAAGCCTAGAAAATGAGGATTATAATCTGTTCACTGGAAAGAACTAAATCAATGTTTAGACATCACCATTGGAAAAGCTGGTATCTAACTGACCATTTTGCATGTTAGCACCCAGCTAGGGAATGACTCTGTTTACAACAGCAAACAAACAATCAGATTGTTGTTTATTTGCAAAAATTATACGTTAAAATGTATAATAGAAGAAGTGTATGATGTCTAAGTCAGTTACATGTAGACACCTCTTTGTCCGGTTCTAGCATGCATTTTTTGTCAGTTATAACCCTCCAAATCAGTGTCTAACTAATACTTAAAGTCAATTCAACATGACTCAGATAGGCTATTATCTTAAGGAGACAAGAGGCTGCTGGGTTGCCAAAGGAGACCACGTGGAAACACTTCAGTCCGGGTGTCTCATATGTTTAGCCAATTGCTGCTTAGAGGCACCAAGCCAGTTAATTGGATCCCAAGAATCACTTGCTATTTAACAAACAGTTTCCATCCCTATGGCATGCCTGGTGCCTTCATAATGTCTTTAAGACTGATCTGCCTCACTGCCACCACATTAACTCCCCTGATGGAAACTAAGTCTTTCTATAACATTTCTTTTCACAGAGTTAGGTCTTTGTTTATGGACAAGAGTCAGACAATAAAATAACCTCAGAGTCTTTGATCAGTAAGCCCACTGCTCTTATTACTAGAACAACAGAGCAAGCTGTGAATACATACAGTTTGAATGTCAAATCCAAGTATCAGTTGCTTGACATCAAAAGAAAACATTATCTTCCGAAAGCCTTGAGCTCATTTTATCCTCTGTGAAAGTCTGGCACCTTCTTTTAGATGTCATGTCAACTGTTCAGACCCAGCTTCAGGTTTTCCTTATCCTTTAATCTCGGTAGAACAGTTTGAGTTATCACCAAGAGCAATGTTTGTCCCCGACAGTAGATGTAGCAGCAAGATTTTCGCAGTGCATGGACCTTCTACAATGATACAGCTCAGGGCAGTCATAGAATGAAATTTCTAGAGTCATTGGATTGGCTCAAGAACTTATCCATGGGCCAATCAGATGAAGATAAAATGCTATGCAGGAACTCATACTTATTGAAACTGTTGTAAACAAAAATACATACGAGTGTTTGAAACCAGGAAAAACAAAGCCTAGTTTTCTGTGACTTCCAATTTCATGAAGGAATAGTAGTTACTTCCGTGATGGTAATGGGAGGCCAGCTAGGCCCTTGATTCAAAAAACTGGGGGAGCTGTGTCTACAAAAAAAAATTCCATTTCAATCACTGAGTTATTTTAATTTAAACTGGTATCTGAACGTTTTCCATCACATTTAGAAACATTAGAAGGATAACCTTTCTTACATTGGGTTCCTGCGAATCTTAATACAGTGAGGCAGATGAGATCTTGCTCTCTGTAATGTCATGCAACCCAAAATCCAATAGCTGATCCAAGTCAGGAAGACATTTGCAGTCAGATACATAGTAGCTTTCCATGTCTGCCAGCTCTATATCAGTTGGCAGGCCAATTAGTTGGGATGCCATGAAAGTCTGCTGGGTTCATTTCAGCTGACCAGCATCCAGTATGTTTTAGACTGTAGCTTTTATTTTGACCAGACACAGTGGCTATCATGACCCGAATGTTACCTGTTTGGTAAATAGGCTTGATGCTTGGATTGTCAGTGAATTTATGAGTGTGATTACTTCTAAAAGTGTCCATGACTATATCCTTCACTGGCCTATCAAAAGGCTCAGAAGTGTGGCAAGATTCTGCTCATGTGATGATTTTATAATTACCTTTTGACACAATGTTTAAAATAACCATAAGATGCATAAATCAATAAAAAAAAAACTGGTAAAATATTTTTTCATCCTAATACACAAAAGTTGAAAAAGGAAGGGAAAGGAATCTGAGCCAGCCTTACATTCCCCTATGAACACTTTTGTAGATTGCCAAAAGTAAAAGAAAGTTTGGAGCCCTCCCCGTGGGAGCCATAGTATTTGCTACTAATGAAAGCTCAATGAACAGCCTTACGGGAATCAATATATTTATACTGGTTTGCCCAGATTACTTAATGTTTATTGCTTAAAAGAAGAGTTTGGCATCTTTTCTTGTTATGAATGCACTGGAATAACAAATCGAACACAATTTTTAAAAAACATATTGACCGTTTGTCTCAAAGATGCAGCCAAGTTTAGGATGAAGCTTAAGATGAATCTCTTCCTCTCTATTTAATAAATGTTCCGGTTCTTGAAGATATATCTTGGCTGACTTAGCATGCTGAGGTGTCACAATTTGTATCATCAAACTTATTGTCTATGAGTATTTTTAAAAAACAGTTGTGCAGAAAGCAATGAAACATGTACTTTTGGGATGCTTTAGCATCATTGTAAAAAAGAACGTTCAATGCCTGTCTACAAGTGGACCGCTGTTACATTGCCACTTCCTTTTCCAGCCTTGGCAGATCAGAACATATGCTGTCATGTGTTGCCACCTAGTGACTAGTGTGCTATTCCGCCAGCTCCTGTGAGCGATCCACATCATTTCAGTCTGAGGAAGTCACACAAATTTGTCTGGAAGAAACCGGGGCTGTTTCTGAGTGTGCTGATTGCCTTGTCTACTTCCTTAGAGAACGTGATTGCCGAGTCTGACTCTGATATACATCAATGTTGAATAGAAATTTTGTAAATGTGTGGGACAGCAATGCTGTTGCATACAAAATCAACTTTTGTGCCAGGTGGCAGCAGTATGCAGTTCTCATTTTCACCAGACAGGTTCAATGCACATTGTTTTCCGATGTTGAGGCACTGAAAGATTCGATTGCCATCTCAAATTCACTTTTGATGGGTTGCTCTCAAGGGAATCTTTAATCACTCTTAACAAATGTTGTAAGATTATTACTTATTTTATAAAACTAATAGGGGGTATGAACGAAGACAGCATCCATAATGCATCTCGTGGATTTGTATGAACAGTAGTGACATGATTTAACTGTTGTCAATTTAATAAGTGCTTTTTTAATAGTCGAGACCGATCAGAATCTTTGTATATCATGCAAAGTAGTCCCTGAGTTACTGTGCAATAACTGTTATGTTATATCATGGTGAAAATGACAGACTAATGCCCATCGATTTTATATTATCAAATTTATACAATAGCACAGATTAACTTCTTTTGAATTATCACTGAATTAAACATTAACTTTTCGATTTGTAAAACACTCAGACTCAAACGTCCATGACGGTCTGCCCACTCTTTTAATTTCAGTAGCAAATCAAATCGGAATCCATGGACTTTTCTGTTTGTTGGCTTTTAGTTGCTGAACACCTCGACACAGTTCAATACTCCGACTTTTGAATGGACGGGAAGCTGCAAGAGGCATCCATTAGGCCGTGTCACTCTGTAAAAGCTCTTTGCAATCTTTACCAACTGAGCTCAGTTGTTATTGATTAACTAACATACTAGTAACATAGCTTTGCACTAGTTTGTTCTGTGTAATGGCATCCACATAGAATACTGATGAAGAGCTGTTTGGCGCGCTGTAATGCTTGTTACTTAGCACTTTATTTTTGTCTCAGTTTCTCTTCGTCTCTCACTTTTTTGGCTTGTTTCGATATCGATTGTGAATAATTATTAAAGTCTTGGTTAAACCGTAGACTAGATTTCATCTTGAGAATAAATAAGGTTTTGCGATAATCTAAATGACAGGTTCATCATATATCTCACCTATCGTGACTGAATAGTTACTGTTCTGATTGAGCTATCCATCAATAATACCAGGGCTTCTTTGGCAAGATACAGTTCTAACTATTTTCTTTCTTCTATTTTATGGTACTTAAATTTGAGATTCTTGTGAAAATTCAAAGCTAACCATATTATTATCGTTTTCATGGCTATGTGTTTTTTTGAAAACTTCGTTTCGCAGTTAAACCGTGACATCATCGAGTATCTGTCAATGTGATTGGTCTAATCTTCAATCTGTGACATATCAGTTCAGAGTTTGACATCACAGTTAATGACAAAGGAATTTAAAACTGCCAGGCAATGTTGCTATATGTGTACAACCGCAACAAACAACGCATGTCTAAGCTGAGTGTTGCACCTCACCAAGAGAGTTTCATTGTTTTCCAAACAAAATGTGTTGCTGTTTTTCACAAGACACCAGTCATCACAATTTCAAACAACTCTTGTAGTCAGTAATTGCAACTCTCCTTTGACAGGCTAAGTAGTCTGTTTGGTTCAGGTACAGTTCACTGAAGTATCGTTCAGCCAGGGCAAGCTGAACAAGTGAAACATACATCATCCATGTGTCAATGCACTTTGTCAGTTTCCTGAAATCTTTGCTTGTAATAAACAAAATTATTCAACTTAATCCCTGACATCACAGTTTTGGAATGAAGCAAATTGCAAACTTGAAAAACACGTAGCTATGAAAACGATAACAACACAGACTGGTGTGAGGTCGCAGAATGCATGTGTGAGTGAAATGAATACAACTGTGAAGTGTTGTTTAGAATTTTAAAAAAGGTCAAATATTTTTACTTTAATTCTTGGTTATAAATACAACAGATATGATAACCATTGTTTTGTATTCGCCATGAGAATAATCAGGGTTTTGTCATGATATTCAAATGACAGGTCTGGCAATTGTGACTGAAGAGTAGCCAAATAATCTATCTCTTACCCAAAAGGCGAAAACGTCTACTCCAAAATAAAGTAATCTGGACTATATACAACAGTACATTTATAATAACGCTCTAGAAACCTTTCAGCCAGTGGTTGACAAAAGATTGCACAAAGACCCCTGAATGCGTGGACACTTCCTTCATCAACTGCTATTTGGCTGCATTAAGCTGCCATTGCCTATTAATTGTTGGTCTCCTCTTGTATAATAAGACAATGCCATCAAATTACCAACTAGAGTGGGTGGGTTTGCTTTACTGCCTGAAAGCATTTCTGTGTAGACAGACAGTCAATTGCTTATTCACAGGAGAATTGCTTTCATTTGGACGCCCAGGAACAATCAAACAATATTCTTAAGTATATTGGAGGCACACTTAAGAACTAAAAACTACTGTGAGATATATTTGCTGTCCAAGAACACCTTTTCCACGTAGCAAAGGAAATTTACTTCTGCATGTTAACCAAGATTCAGTAAGACAATTCGGCCTTCAGAAACAGTGATGATATTAGTCAACACACAAGCTCACATTCTGGGAACTGCTAAGTATTGTCAAAAATGCCTTAGACTTACCATAACATATGCAGTCATAGAGTTTCATACCTAATTTGGCTTGTAAAAAATAACTGCAACGTTAAACGGACATGCAGTTGATGATTTATTTTATGCAATTCATAGACTATAACTCCCATGTTAAACAAACATGTCGGATTGTCGGTAAATATGTTATATAACCTCGCAATGCACTGATGACTGCACTAGCATTGTGCTGGTTTACAAACCCGGCTATTTGTTTCTTCTTCCTTTTTTTAGTGGAGGGAGGTACACTTTAGTTATTAAAACGATAGCAAGTATTTTAATAGGCTACAGGTTCTTTGTCTGAGATTGATTTTTAAACCAACTCCCTCCGGTCGGGATCTAACTGAAAAAAATGCATGTTAGAACCCTCCAATCGGTGTCCAGCGGCGGATGCAGACAAGGTCATCTAGGGGCGCCCGGGCATGTTTCGGGAATTTGCGGGCCCGTGTCGTATTGTATTTTCTTCAAAATACTATCATTAATCTCAGTGGTCTAGGGGGGGGGCCCGTGCCCCCTAGGCCCCCCCCCCTGTATCCACCACTGGTGTCTAACTAATACTTAGCAGTTGCTAGTAATATTAATAATAATAATATATATAATCTTTTATTGACATTCTCATATCATCACAGATACATATGTCATCAAAATAAAATATAAAATACAAAATGCAAACAAAATGCTTAAAAATTATACAGAGACAAAGCTGATTACATAAATATAAACAGGTACATGTAAGATAAATATGAATACTAACATTATAAATCTAGGTTCCAGCCACCCAATTGATAAGCGATTCAGATAAGGAGAATTAATTGCTCACTATATATCTATACCCGCCATAAACAAAATTACTTCACAGAAGTCATTGTTTTATGATTAGTAAAATGACTGCAGCTATTAAAACGTAAATATCAGGTAGTCATTAATGATAAGTGTACATATATCGTTAAAAAGTTACAAATGGGCGTTTTCATGTTGATCAGTCCAGAGCAACCAGGCATGGACAGCGGCAACCGCTTAAATGTCCATGCACTGGTGCTCTGGTATGTATGTATATATTCTTTATTATAGTGACATAGCACTCAAAACACAATGACAGGTACAACAAGAGTATACAAATGCGTGCCCAACCCATACGGGTTTATCAGTCACTTTTTTAAAGAAATAGGCAGATAAGTTTACAGCTTGTAATAATCACTACACTGCTACAGGTTATAGAGTTCACTTTGCCTCAGGTTCCAAGCACATTTAAGAAATTTAGAAAGTGGTTTTGGAGCATTACTTAAAAGGAATACCAATTTATCAACGTCATCTAGACTTTCAAAATTTGACAGGAGTTGTTTAACAATTAGAAATAGTTGTTCTCTGGGAGTGTCATATAATGGACATCTGGTAACAAAATGAACTTCATCTTCAATGGTATCTAAATTACACAGAGTACACATTCTATTTTCAAGAGCTAAAGTTATAAATCTACCAGTTTCAATTTTGAGTGGAAGGATACCAAGTCTTATTTGGGCCAAAAGAGATCTTTCATATCTAGGTAAAAACGCATAATCTCCTCGTTTGAATACTGTCTTAAATTTCACATATGTTCGTAACTTCGGTTTGGACATTATTTCTTCCTTCCACTCTTGTATGAATTTGTCTTTTAATATCGCTTCACTTTCTTGAATGGTAACAAATGATTTGGAGTGAAATAGATTAGAAGCATTGATGTTTTCAAAGATCTTTTGGATATCTCTGGACCAATTGTTATTTGTTTGCTCATAGTCCCAAAGAAATACTTGCTTTGTTAGTCTACATTCATCAAGGGTTAGTAAACGATTCCAATATTTTAACATATTTAACTTATTTCTAATCACCAGATCTTTCCATCCCATATCACCTATTAAACCAGCAATGGGCGCAAATCTATGGACCCCGAGAAAATATCTAATGTCTCTCAGCTGGACTTGTTTACATGATTTGTATTCTTTATTTCCCCAAATTTCTGAGCCGTATTCCAAGATTGGCATTACACATGACTCATAAATCTTAGTAAATGTATTATATCCAAAACATCTTTTAGTTGTTTAAATTTGGCTATTACTGCCCCCAATGCTCGGCCAGCGGATGATGATAAAAATTCAACAGTCTTAGTCATATTAAAATGTTCATTAATCACTAAGCCTAAATATTTATACTCTTTTACCTTTTCAAGTGTTACATCTTCGAGCCTAAAATTGTAGTTTGTAATGGGTGTTTGTTTGTTCCTGATGTGCGTAATTTTGGTTTTTTCTGTGTTTACAGTAAGTCTCCATTTTTTTGTCCATATACTACACTGATTGAGCATGATTTGTAGATCTGTTTCATTATCAGCAATGAGCACAATATCATCTGCGTATAAGAGAATGCTAACTTGAAAATTTCCACAGCTTACTCCACATCCCAGGGATTTGATTTCTTGGGCTAGATCATTGATATAGATATTAAACAAAGTAGTTGAGAGGCTGTCCCCTTGGCGTACACCACTTGAGATGGGGAACCACCCTGTATGAACATTGTTGACATTAACACAACACTTATTATTTGTATAAAGGTCTCTTATACTTTTGTAAACCTTACCATCTATATTTTTAACAAGTAACTTGTACATTAATAGCTCGCGATCAATCCAGTCAAAGGCCTTCTGCATATCTATAAAAGTCAAAAATGTTGATTTACCTTTTTGTAGTCTATTTCTAATAATACTTGATAGGACAAATTGATGGTCAGCACATGATCGCTTTTTTCTGAACCCATTTTGTTCATCTTCAATTAAACCTATTTCCTCTCCATAGTTTATTATTCTATTATTCAGAATTGACGTGTAAATTTTACAAACACAAGACATTAAACTAATACCTCGATAATTTAGGGGTATTCTTGGATCCTTTCCTGCTCCTTTAGGTACAGGGGTGATTGTGGCCAAGAGCCAAGGAGAAGGCATTAATGAGTATTCAAATATCTTATCAAATAACTTGTAACACATTATTTTAACATCATGTCGTTTTAAAATTTCATACGGTATCATATCTGGACCGACTGCCTTGTTGTTTTTCATTTTACTCACAACTTTATCAATTTCCTCATAATCTAGTCTGCTGTTAATATATTCATTCTAGTATTATTTCTCTTTCTCACACATATTTTTAAATAACAATGTTAGTTCATTTGTCCAATAAGGTTTGCTAGTTTTACATTTCTTCCTTACCCTTTTTTTGAAACTCTTAACATCTAAAAATTTATCCATTTCACTCAACACAGTATTGCAAAATTTGTCATAAATTTGATTGACATCGGCTTGATTCATTCTGAGATTTTCCAATTCCTCTATCATTTGTAGCATAGAGTGTTTCCAAATATCATTAGTCATGAAATTATCTGGAACATTATTAAATAAATACTTTTTGTCACATTTTGATTGACTCTCATCATAAATGTCATCATTTTGCACACTCTCACTTTGTGAGCCAACACAACTAATCTTACATTCAAATGTGCAGTTGAGTACTGAGTGATCTGGTGGTCGACAGTTTTCTGAGATTAATGGAAATAAATTGTGAAGCGACATTAACTGACTCATGCGTTCAACAGAGAAACTCAAGAACATATCATAACAGTCATGGGGAGTTATCATATAATCAACAACTGCACTCCCTCTGGTGGAAATGCTTGTAAAGTCATCAGCTTCATAATTCAATCTACCATTCAAAATACAAAGCTTCATATCACATAAAAAATCAAGCAAGGAAGCGCCATGACTTCATCAGCATTTCGGCCATGTACAGAAGTCTCTGGTGGCAGGTAACAACAGTATATAACAACATTAAAGTTTGATTGCACATTTTCAAGTTCTATACCAAGTATTCCTTCATATGATCGGTCAATGACTCTTATTGTGAAGTATTTAGTCAAAGAAGATTTCACAAGTATTCCTACACCCCCTGATCCACGTATTGCATTTACATGAATATTGCTACGATTAAAGCCATGCCATATATAGTCTTTAACAGATATATTTTCATCTTGTTTCAAATGAGTTTCACAGATACATATAATATCACTATTTAGTAATTCGATAATTTCAGTTCTTAAACCCTTGTTATTTTTAGTCCAACCATTAACATTCAGACAAGACAGTTTCAGCCGTAGGGGTTGGTATCTGTCCTAGGTTGATGAACTTGCAGCTGGAGGGGCAGTAGTAGATGAGGATAGGGCATTTGTAAATGGGGCATTTGTGTATGGTTAAGTCAAGACAGTCATTTCGGTGCCCACGCAATAGTTATTCACAGTCAAGAACAGTTATAAACAATTGCATAATAAGCTAATTGGGTCGTCAGATGCAGTCTTATGTACGTATTCAATGGCACAGAAAATGTGATATTAAGAACATAAAGTCAATCGGAGTACATACACAGGGGCATGATTGTGTGAACATAGGAGATGTTTTACCTGGTTCATACATCAGCTTGCTGTAGGAATTTACCAAGACTCATTAATAATTTGGGCTCTTTACTTTTCATTACTGCTACAAATTTACTTGTGTTGTCTAGTGTTTGAAAATTATCTATAAATCGTGTTGCAGTTGAGAAAAGTTCATTCCTATAAATTGAGTTACTTGGACAAATAATAAGGCAATGTGTCTCATCTTCAACTACATTTAGGTGCATTTCGCACAGATTCGATCCTCGGCAGGAATTTTTGGCTTATGATGCCGTCCTGTTTCAATGCATAAGCTATGCGAGCTAGTTCTAAATCTGGCAAGTTTAACTGCTATTTTTCGAGTAAGCTTAAGGAGTAAATATGGCTCTAATTGGCAGTCAGTTTTATACAGTTTATATGTTCTCAGTTTTGGCTGCTGTCCACTATCGTTTATTGACTCAATTAGTCTTGTCTGTTCAGTTTCAAATAGTTTCAGTTTGAAATTACTGCTCATGTAGTCAAGTTTTAAGTCTGAAGTGTTTGCATTCCATACCACAATTGTCTAGTAATTGACATAACCTTCCGATCCAATTATTTTTAGAGCCATCTCTATGCATCTCTTTTTGAACTAACAGGCATTTCTTAAGAATTTTTTCATTTGACATTTTTTCTATTTTGGTCCAATAATTAACCATTCGTATTTTTTGCCTGACATGCAGCGGAAACCTACCGGTCTCACCATACATTGCTAGTGACGGTATTTGTTTTCTTACCCCTAACATATTCTTTAGGTACCCAAGTTGCAGATTTTCAAGATCACTAACAGCCTTCACATCAGTCCATATTTCACTGTTGTACTCTAAGATAGGTAAAATATAGGTATCAAACATTTTCAAAGATAATTATAATAATAATAGTGATTTATATAGCGCCTCTTCCAGTAAACTGCTCAGAAGCGCTTGTGTGGGTATAGATTATTTGCAGAATGTTTTAAATAGGTGAGTTTTAAGTTTTTTCTTGAAACAATCAAGAGTACTTGAAGTGCGAACACTGTCTGGTAACTTGTTCCAGAGTTTTGGTGCTGCAAACGAGAAAGCTCGATCTTCAAATTTATTTTGACTGTTTGATGCTGGTTCTGTCAGCAAGATTTTACTATTGCTTCACAGATTCCAGTCTTGACTAGGTTTAAGCTGAACCAATTGTTGAATGTACAAGGGTGCTTGGCTATTTAATGCTTTCCAGGTGGTTGTCATCAGCTTAAACTGTATTCTTGCAGGAATGCTCAGCCAATGAAGCTGCTTTCTGTGTGATCCCACACTGTCTTGTTGTTTCAATCTCTCTATGAGACGAACCGCTGAGTTTTGAGCCACCTGAAGTTTATTCACCAGATATTGAGAAAAGCCATACAAAAGGCCATTTCCATAGTCCGGATGAGGTGTGACCAGAGCATTTACCGCAGTTTTAACTGTATCTTTGTTCATGGATTTGCGAAGTTTCGAGATGTTTCGCAGATTAAAATAGGCATTTCTGCACATTTTATTAACTTGTTTCTCCATAGTATTGGAATTGAACCTCTTTGTTTTTGGTATAATCTATTAAACTTACCAAGGCACTAAGCTTAATTGTTCAAGGAAAAAAAATCTTCAACTTGAACCTCTTTGAATTTAATAGAGTTGTAGGAAGACAAAGCTTTCTCTCACATGATTATGGGGAAGGGCGAGAGAAATATTTTTAGGTTAAGTTTTAGTACATCGATCATTCATGAACCATCCAGGAGATCTTGACATCTCTGTTTTGGAAAATGCATCCATTTTTTTCTCCAAGCCATGACAGTTCATAGATTCATACAAAAAGATATCCATAAGGAATGTTGGTCAGTTGAATTTAATAGGCAGACTTAATTGCATGGCGTCTCAGGTAATTTGCCTGCCAACTGATATACAGCTTCCAGACATGGAAAGCCGTCTGACTGCAGCAGTTTTTCTGATACTGATCTGGATTGGGGGCGGAGGTTGCATGACAAGATACACCAGGTCAAAATAACATCTGCATTAGAGTTATCGTAATTCACAAGAGTCACTTCCAGAAAGTCACTATTCTGATGAAAAAAGCAACATGTACACCTTCACTGTGGCAAAACTGGACGAGGGTAACTGAGTTACCCTCGTCCCTAAATTAGCCTTAAATATTATGTAACAATGAATTTGAGGAAATAAACAATGTCAGCACTTATCTAAGTATTGTATAGGCATTGTAAGTTACCGAAAATGAAAATACAACAACATTTAGGCATTTATTGAGGCTGTGTGAGTCAGGAAATGGCTTAAAGCACCAGTAAAATGACGAGGGTAACTGCTTCTCGTGACGAGGGTAACTGTAACCATGCACCTTGCTATGACGAGGGTAACTGCCCTATTATGACATACAGTCATCAACCAAAATACCATGTTACTAAACTGCACAAATGTCTCAGTTGTACTAAACTAAATAACATTGCAACAGAAGAGTGTTATTTCCATTCATAGTCGATTTTGGTCACGTTTTAGACATTATTGAGGGATCTTTCAGCGATATATATATACCTTTTTAAAAATTATGAGGTAACTACAGAAACTTATGAAACAGTCCCATTTTGGAAAGCGCTTTTGTTGGTAACATGATCACTGACATCCATTGCTGTGTGAACATGACAAGTCTAGATAGCTGTCTGCTAGTTTGAACACATATTTTATGAGATACTCAATGAATGTATACATGTGTATTTGCAATAGGTTCAATCTGGTGCCTTTTAAAGTTAAATTGCCGGATTTTGGCCATCTAAGAGTAGGTATGCACATGCCAAATTTTGTATGCATGCCCACGCATTTATCAATTAATCAGTCATGATCCATCAACCTATCCATATATCCAAATATTTTACTATCTATGGTATATCTGTCAACCTCTCTTTAGCTATCTGGTTATCTTGACCTATGTTTAACAGCAGTTTCAATTACCTTTGCCACATGTAGTGTCCGCATGCCCTAATTATCATACATAGTAAATAAGGTTGTTTGTGAAAGGGTTGCATTAATTATACGTTGTCAGAACAGAAGAATATACTGCTAAACTATCGGCCAATTGTCTGAGATTTACTTATCTAAACATTTCAATATCCATTTATTCACATGGAACTTTTTTAATGATACCTCCATTACATGGGGTATTTCTTTAGTGGACTAGGCATACATGTACATTTCGCTGAAATTTATGGTTTCCGATTGTTGACTGAAATTTGATTTTTTATCATTGGACTCTTTCTGAGACATGTTCTCCATTTTTCCTGCCAATAACATTTATTGTCATATTCACAGTAAGTAAAAGAAGAAAGAGAGGGATTATCAGCTGTTATACCTTAAATTGAAATTAGCTCAGTATGATGATGAGCAAATGTTACTCTGATAATACAGCTTGGTTAAATTTTTGATGAAGCTGAAATTAACACACGAAGCACATTGCATTATCATGTGGAATTGTAGGGTCTGAAACAGTACAGAGACAGTGGCAATGAGGTTCCTTGCCGCAGCTATTTATGTACAATTCTGAGCAAAATCAGATTTTAAAAAAAAGGAAGAAAACAATGGATGGCTAGGAAATGCCTTAAAATGTTTATCTGAACATTTTAAAACATTCCTGTACTTCAACGTGCCAAGATCGGAAAATGTTCAATAATCTATCAACTAAATTCCTGGTTGAAGAGAATGGAATTTACTGTTGATCTGCGTGCATGTTGTTCAAGTTTCATAAAAGTGAAATTTTGTATAGACCTATGTCACTTATTTGCTGTTTGTATAAATTTCTCAGTCTCTTGTCAATCATCTGCCTCGAGACATCTATAGATTGGCAGATGCACATCATCGCAGCACATTCATTCCAAGAATAGTGACTGACTATATATATAAGACTACATTTCATCCTATATCAGATGGCAATCTGAAAATTTAGTTAGTATTTCAGCACTCGCATTTTTTTTAAAGGTGGCCAAGATGCAATTTAAAAACTGAAGAGATTGACGAGAAATGTTAATTAAGATAGATAGATAGATGGACAGATAGATAGATAGATAGATAGATAGATAGATAGATATATAGATAGATAGATAGATAGATAGATAGATAGATAGATAGAATTTGGTTTGCAGTTTGTTGTTTTCTATTGGTATGATTGGTGTTTGTCTGCTTGGCTATTCAAATCACTTGTTGTTTGCAATGAGTGCTCAAAAATTGATATGTCTTCAGTCAACACTACCTATACAGCACAATAAATATGATGATAATATACAAACCATACAACTGTCAACAATCTGTCCAATTCAATCATTTCTTGTTGAAGAATAATTATTGGTTTACTGTATGATTTTCATGCAGTTACCTTAGTCACCATTCACAGTTACCCTCGTCATTCAATTATTAGAAAAGCAATTACCCTCGTCATCATTTAACATGGAATCCAATGGGATGACCTAGTTTTTTCAATTTATTTTGACAAATTGAGACGAGGGTAACTCAGTTACCCTCGTCCAGTTTTGCCACAGTGACCTTGTCATCTTGAGTTAATAAAGAAGATCTTGTATGAATCGGGACTGTCTTATGTGTGATTATAATATTATATGTTAGATATAAAAACTCTATGCACATACGATCAACAAGCTTAAAAATAACTGTTCTTGGTGCTTGTACATCTAAATCAAGCCTTACGGCCAATCTAAAACAACACGGATAGGCTATTACCACATTGCAGACAACAGAAGGCTTATTACTCTGAGGAGATCTAGCAGAAATGAAGCAATGACACTAAAGTGGGTGTCTCATATGTTCAGCTAATCGGTGCTTAAGGGCACCAAGCCAGTTAATTAGATCACAGGCATCACTAGCTATTTTGCTAACAGTTTCCAACCCAATGGCATGTCTGGTGCCGTTCGTAATGTCTTTTAGAATCTTTGCCCTTGTGCTGCTGCAACTGGTAACTGAAGGAAACAAAGAATTACACTAGCGTCTTTCCTCAGTACCAGGTCTGCTTGCAAAGGAGAGCCAGTCTATAAAATGTTACAGGAAAGCCCTTGAGCATTGAGCCCAGTGATTTAATTTCTGAAATACAGAACAAGCTATACATACACAATTTATTATTTGTTTTGAATGTAGAGTTACAGTGTTGATCAGTCACTTTGCATCAGATAAAAACATATTCCCAATGCCATTGTGCTTTTCAATAGCCTGTTTGTCAGTCATAATTGATGTCAGTCTGGTGTCGTATTTTGGTTATTTTAGGTTGTGACTGACCATGACTTAAATATTAACTTAAAGTCATTCCATTATTGTTTCCCCACATACTGAAGTCAAAAGCAAAATCATCTGTTAACTGATCTTCTAAGATTATGTATGATAGTGAAATAAACAGCATTTTACAATTTTACATTACAGGCTTTCATGTTGCATAATTTAGCATAGGTAAAACTCAAAAAATCAAATTGACCCCTGTGAATCAAGATATCAAGAGGCTGATTAGAATATATATATATTCTGTGATGAGTTTTGCAACCCCCAACAAAAAGAAGATTGGCATCTAGAAAACATTTGCAATCACACCGTTTTAGATGTTTAGTTTCATATCAGTTGGCGGGCAAATTAGACGGGAAGCAACAACATTCTGGTGGGCTCATAGCTGCTGACCGATATTTTGCTAAACAAAACTGGTTATCATGCCTTGAGTGGTTATGGCTTTGGCACAATGAACCGAAATATAACTAAAAGTGGCATCTTTGGGTTTTTCTTTATTTTTGCCCCATTTAGAAAAAAGTAGATGATTATCGTAATTGTTTTAACAAATGTGGTTTTTAAAAGAAAAAAAAAATCTCCTCTGCTTAGCATGCAAACAGCACATCTGGATTCTTAGCAAGAGTGAAGAAGACACCCAATGAGTCTCTTGAGAACAACCCATTACATGAATTTTAGATGGTAATAAAATCTTTCAGGTTACATGGAAAATAAAATGTCTTTCCTACATATGGGTCCTTCTTCGTTTACAAACATCCGGTACAGTCAAGTTAATTTTTTCTTACACAAACCTTAACTATTTTAAAATCCTTGACATTAAATTTGATGATATCCCTACAATTTGATGCCCCAGTCACACAGAAGATATCTTCCAGAACCAGGTCAATAACATACAGTAAAGTGAGCTAACAAATTTCTTCTGGGAACCTTCTGCCTGATTTGTTATTCTGGGAACTTTTAAGATAAGAAAGGCACCAACCTTTTCTCTTAATAAATACACCTTAGTTGCCTAGACAAACCAGTATAAAGATATTGATTCCCGGAAGGCTGTTCATTCAGTTTTAATTAGTATTTAGCAAATACTATGGCTTCCAAACTTTCTTTTAACTTTCTACAATCTGCAACCTTGCTCAAAGGAGTAAGGCTAGCTCTCTTCTTTTCAATTATTTCCCTTCCTTCTTCCAAACATTAAGTGTCTTCAGATTTAGGACAATCTTGTATGACTTGCTTTGTTACTTGTTTCATGTTTCTTAAAAGTGTTTGTAGCACAATGTGACAATTAAAATATTTGCAGAAACTTGGAAACGAGGCACCAGGTATCACATCAGATGTCCAGGAGAGGAGGGGGGGGGGGGCATTGAGTTTTTCAAAAACTATGCTGCCTGATTAATACAAATAATCCTTAACTTTGTATGCTCTAAATTAATAATCCAGTATTTCCATTAAATCAAAAATTTCACATCAAGGAAGACTCCAAGCCCTCTCCCTGAATATCTAAATTAAATGTTCACTCCCCAAATGAAGTAATTTAATTGCTCTTTATTATGCCAGTAAAGGAAACTGTTATGGGCATTCCAGAAGTACACTCAAACATGCACTGGCATAGACAGATAGATAGATATGGTAAGTGCAGCCACTAAACCCAGTTCTGGGCGCTCACGAAGGTTGATCATACCAAGCATCAAGCCAGTCTACTGAGCAAGTAACATTCGGGTCATGATAGCCACTTCGTCTGGCTGACATAAAAGCTACAGCATACAACATACTGAATGCTGGTCAGCTGAAATTAACCCAGCAGACTTTCATGGCATCCCAACTAATTGGCCTGCCAACTGATATAGAGCTGGCAGACATGGAAAGCTACAATGTATCTGACTGCAAATGTCTTTCTGACTTGGACCCGGTGTAGGATTTTGGGTTTCATGACATTACAGAAAGCAAGATCCCAACTCCCTTACTGTGTTGTGATCCGCAAGAACCCAACGTGAGGATGTAATATGTTAGAAATCAATGCTGTTGAGTTAAGATAGCAGGAATTCTACTACTTGACTTTGACTTAACTGTGATAATTCTATATCACCTTTTGTTATTATTTGATATTTATTTATACATTAATGTACATTATACAGCACATTGAGTTGTTTTTTATCTATATGCAATGCTCTATATTAGGCAATAAAAATTATCTTTTTATGTTCAAATAATGAATAACAAGCTGATACAAGTTTTAAAAAACTAATCACTCAATAAGATCAAAGACTTGTTTCGACTTGACACAAATGCATGCACATTTTAAGATTATTTCTCGAAGAACAGTAAACTATACAATTTGTTTAATACGGGGTTGCCATAATCAGGATAGCATACAAGTATAGTTTGCTTTTCACATATCAGAGTTAACAGAGAATTGAAAAAGTGGGACAAGCTAATACAATCATGTATCATAGAGACCACCTTTGGAGACGGTCATGATGCCAGGGCACGGTCACATCAATTACACGTGTAGTTTACTGCATAAAAATCCCTATACCATCTGTCAGACAAATACTGCTCAAAGTTACAAGTAAAACTGCTTACTTATAGATGGTGCATTTGGCTAAGATTGAACTTGGTTTGATTTACTTCATTTCTTATTTTAATACAGTACAAACCAAAATAAAGTAAGACAATTTTCTGCAGGAAGTCCTCTGTTTGCCTACTTTCGCCTTCTTCTCTACTCCTCTCCACCCCAAATCTCCTTACACCTACCTTTCACTTCAACCACAACTTTATCCCATCTCTTAAACTCTATTCAGAAATTGATCATGTAATTGTAATTATAGCAAAGGGCACAATATCAGAAAAAAATCAAACACAATGCAGATGATTGAGTTTAAGTTGGTAACATTTGGAAGTGATTCTAGTAGGGGGTGGGTCAAAGGTGTGAAAGGGTAAAGTAGTGGCTGATTCTTCCTTCCTGCTAGAGTACTTAAAATTACTCGTAAAGTTGTACTGAACATCTAAGAGACACTAAACTACTACTTTAGGAACACAGTCAAATTATTACAAAAATCGATAGTATGTAACTACATCAATGAGGGGATATGTATTGAAGACAGTGTAACAACCTTCTACCTTGGTTTAAACAGTTGACATGGCATCTTATAGAAGGATTCTGTCTTTCATATTGTGAATCATAGGCTATTTAAAGGCAGGGCATGTAGAAGATAATGGGTTCTTTTGATGTCAGAAATTGATACTTTAAGTTGACATTCAAGCACTATGTATTCACAGCTTTGCTCTGTTGTTTTAGTAATAAGAGCACTGGGATTACTGATCAAAGGCATAGCTGTTACATTTATATTCTGTCTCTCATTCATAAACAGAGACCTAACTCTGCAGAAAGAAACTTGAAAGACTTCGCTGCCATCAGGACAGTTAATGTTGTGTCAGAGAGGTAGATCAGTCTTAACGACATTACGAAAAGCACCAGGCATGCCATTAGGTAGGATGTTTCCTTTGGCAACCTGACTGTGGACCAACTTCAGTGTAAACTTTGTGTAAATAAATATCAATTCCTGGTGTGGTACATATGTATATATTTTATATAGTAACTTTGAAGATCAAATTGATGAAAAATATGGAATAATATGGCATATTTTTTAAAAGAAATGGTCAGAAAACTAAGCAGCCAACTGCTATGCATACATGCAGCTCTTTGTATGTGTATTGCTTTGAACTGTCTATTCGTAAGCCACTGATTGCAACTATCCGTCAT
This sequence comes from Platynereis dumerilii, assembly GCA_026936325.1. Lineage (NCBI taxonomy): Eukaryota > Metazoa > Annelida > Polychaeta > Phyllodocida > Nereididae > Platynereis > Platynereis dumerilii. The sequence goes on from JAPTHN010000028.1 coordinate 385,074, forward strand.
GAAGTAGCTTCATTTTATTTTTGCACAATGTTTATGACTTGGGCCAAGTTAATCAACTACATTTGGAATTCAGAGAGGCCAGTGTTGAGCCTGATTGCGACTACGATTGCTATTTGATGGTTTATAAATCTGAAGGGTTTCTTCACCACCAGGAGGGGAAGAAAGGGCTTAATACTTGGAGGCATAGCAAGTACCATATCAAAAGGGATCACTGAAATCATTGTTTTCTGTTTATCTGAAACTTATTCCATGTTATTATTAAAACAAGTGATTGTTGCTGAGAGTGTACATGTACATGTCTAGAAAAAGAGAAGCAAGGGAATAAGTTTCATATTGTTAAATTAGTTTGTTTTTATTAACTGCTGTATAGCACTAGTCTGTGAGGTACAACTCTTGTACCTAGAATAAAAAAGAATTGCAAGATTCAGAGGAATTTGTACGTTTGTGGGGAACTTCATCAGATCTCATGTTTAGTGTCTCCTGGTAGCTTGTGTGCATCACACCGAAGATGGCCTCACAACTCGTCCATCACACTGGGAGAGAAACTGGGTCATCATCTGATGACAGGACCGTAGATCTGTTTTCAACATTGAGCCACCACTCTCCCTGGCATGTTGTCAAATGATCAGATGACCGAGCAACTGCATCAAAACAGATTACATTCGATGAAGTCAGAGGCATTCGCTAAATTTTCACATTACATTTACAGGCAATTTCATTAGTACGTGATTCTCAGGTTCTTTGGCCAGTATGGCCACCAAATATATAGCATTTGTGGTTGATCTGATTGCTTCAGGAACAACAGAACGTCACACAGCTGATTTATCAAATGTAGTAAGTGCTGGTTTAGCATTGATTCCTCACAGCCAAGTGTGAAAGACAAGAATCGCATGGTAATGAAATTGCCTGTAATAGGTGGCACCTGCTAAATAGTGGTGCTGATGACCATATTTGTGTATAAATTGCACAATATATTGTATATTTGCATTTTAGCATGCTATATGCTATCTCTTTATTACTCTTAGCCTCCTGGAGGTGGTTCAACCCTAAATTTGCAGATTTTTTTTTTATTTCACCATAAACAGTACACAATTATGCAAGTGCAAAATACAAAAAAGGCATAAAACCCGAAAGGCTTGTTAGCCTGTAGATGATCTTCTTCCATTGTAAAATACATCAACTTGCTTTATGTGTTGAAATTATATATACAACAATGTAAATGAACGACATTTGGAATGAATTGATATACAATTGCAGGAAAATGTGATTTTGGGGATAAACTAACAGTTCTTGTGTTTTCAAACCATTCCATAGCCTATTGGATTCGCTTTATATGATATCACATTATCGGGAATAACATTTAAACCTGTTCAGGTACCAAATTATCTGCAAGGCAAGCCACATTTTCATGCTACAACAGGGCAATTGACCCCTCAAGGCTAAAGGATTTTTGAAACAAGGCATATCATTGATTATATTATAGAATTTTATCATACCATGCCTATTTAATGATTACCACTGTACATTAAAAAAAATAATAATTCAAAGTGTGGAGTTCTATAGTGGACAGTTTTCAGAGAATTGTTTCACCAGATCATTGTATCTGATTGAATAGTGACATACTAATACAGTGTCCGTATACTGTAATTTTCAGATTATTACTTAAAGTTTTGAGTGCTTTTTTTTCACATTTAATTCCTTATACATGTGTGGATTGGTTCAGGATATCTCTGAATAATATTTGAATATCACTTATGTACTACTGAAGATAATTCGGAAGCGAATCTGAGATTGAAATTTTCTCATTTCAAGCACTTCAGTTGGTAAATCATCCAAAGGCTCATTACTGGCATTCATCGCACTTAACATGCCTAAAATTAATCCCTGGTTGCTTCTTGAATACTAACCAGATGAAGATGATCATGTCGAATTAGCACCTTCCTTTGGGGAGTTGGGAGGTTTCTTTTCTAATAAACAAGTCATTTTTCAGTTTTGGTGCAATTAATGAATTCCTATCTGGAAGTCTTGAAACAATTTACGCAGTATATCGTTTAATTAAAAAACTAATATTTCAAGACATCAAATCCTCAAAATGAATTAATACTTGTGCCGCTTCTGCAAAATCAATACTTTCATCAAGGAAATGTAATAGTCATCAAATGTTTTTAAGAACATCACCCTGAAACTTTAAATTTTTTTAACAACTTGCATGGGGAGTAATACTATCACTACCAAGGAAAGAAATAACACGAGGAAAGATCACAAGAGAAGCTTTTTTGCTGGAACTTGAGAAGAAATTTATTTCATGTCAAAGGGCACTTTCTCCAGACATGATGGGGGTGCCTTTAGACTGCATGTCAATTCTCATTTAACACCAATGAACGGCAGTGTTTTTGCCGTTTACCTTAAAGTTAAATCTGCTAAAGGGTTGTGTCATGCAATGATGTGAAAGCGCTCAAAGTGTGAAAACCTGTTTTTAAAACTTCTGTGTCAGTGCCATTAATGCACTTTTAAAAGGCTGTACGACCTTTTCATAAATTTTAAATGTTGAGTTGGCCACGGCCCATGGGTTCAGTCTACAGCATGATTCTATTAACATGATATATCTAAGCATATCCAAATGATTGCTTGTTTAGAAGTATTATCTAACCTGTTTGTCCTGTGATAGCTGAGAAATTTACAATGCAATAATAGCAGAAGGTTTACTATGCTGGATGTAAGTACCATCTTGTTAGAAACAATGTGGTTGTAACTACATGATGATCTCTGGCACAATCAATTTTCACAAATTCCGACGAATACGAGAAATTCATGCAAGACTGCCGTAAAATTGCTGCCTCGGACCTCTTTCTATACAGGTGATTCCATAAGTGTAGACATTGAGACTGAATTCGATATTTTTTTCTAGGACATGTATTCTATATGGAAAATTGACATCAAAAAACATATGACATCATTTTCCCCAATAAAATAGCATGTCCTAGAAAAAAATCACATTCCGTCTCAGTGTCTGTAAATGCGAAATCATCTGTAAGTATATTTAGTACAGTGTAATGCCTGTTTTGACATTGTTAGATGCTTCAACTCCACTCAGAATTGAGAAAAAAAATAATAAAATCTCACTATTATGAACATTGTGAATTTGTGATTCTAAGAAGGGAAAATAGTTCTTTCGGCAGGCAAACAGTATCCCTGAATTCTTGATTGGAGTGCAGAGCACACACAACAGGCCTCCTGAGAGCAATCCATCGAAAATGAATAAACTTTTTAGATGATCACCGAATCATTGAGATCTGAATTGGAATTTAATTTGAAACTTTAGATAGTCCTCTCGTATTCGAATCCTTGATGGAAAACGTCTTCACACTTCACAACAATGTGAACAATATTCAAAACCAAATGTGCACACAGTAGAGCCTTCCTTGCTAATTGAAATGTATGTGTTGAATATATTAAGATAACAATTTAATGTACAGGGGATTTTTCAGGGGGGTCAACAAATGAACTTGTTCTTAATCTATTTAAAAAAAGGTTTTGAAATATTTTCAAACCTAAAGGGGAGGGGTTCTGACCCCTCTATATCACCTCTGGATCCGCTACTGATTCTGCGGAACCAAGTCGATAGATGATGGTAAAATGTTGTGAGGCCGGTTGAAAAAGACGACTGGGACTGTGTGTGCAATTGCATGCTTATTAAACCTGTGGCAAAACAGATAAATAAAGAGGTTCGCTTAATTGACAAAAGACTCCCATCAACTTTTTAAAAAGGTTTTCCCACCATGAAGTGAATGGGTCCTGCTTTTGTTGAAGCAATGTTAAATTGAGATCAATTTATGGAAGTCTGCATGGCTAACCAACTTATCCCTCGAATCACAATTTGCAGAAGTCAATTGCTGCAGATCATTTTTCAGGTCAACTTTGATGTCTTCTGGCCTGTCTTGGTCTTTCAGGCAGTGTTTGTTAAGGAATGCCAACTATCCTAACCAAAGGGGAAACAATACACAATGCTAACTTGTCTTTTTCCCACTGTATATTGTGTATGCAACAACCTAATGGACACTAAAGCCAGCAATAATGACCTGCTTTTGACCTGTGCTTCAGGGAGTTATAAAGCAAGGCAACCTGCCACCATGAGAATGTGGCAAAAAATTCCCTAAGGCTTTTGAAGCTTGCTTCCCAAACAAGAAGAACTAAAATGACATTTACGGTCAATTGGGTATTTATATACGACCCTTTTCTCTTTTGGTTTTCACATTTAAGACTTTTTCAGGTACCAATATTCCGATGTTTGCATTTTTTGTCAGTAATCCATGTTTGGATATTTTCACTATAATTTTACCTGCTAGTATGGAAAAACAATTACATGCCCTCTAAATCATATAGTAATTGACCATTGGTTTGTAAACATCATTTTCCAAGCACATTATCCCGGGATATTGAAAATGGCACAGGGATGAATCTAAGTTTTAAGCATGCTAAGAGGCTGATTAACTAAATGAGACCCTCGTCAGAAGTTGTTGTAAGTAATGGTTAAGCAACCAACTGTTATGAAACAACCAAATATTTTGTATTTAAATTGATTAGTTCATCAAAATGACAAGCTTTTTAAGATCCAAAAAACGAATTGTACTTAATTTAAAAATAGCAATAAATGATAAATCTTCTGCCAATGTGACACTTATGCTAAATTTCAGTTCAGGAATTTTCTGACTGGTGTTAATTCAGAGCAGACCTGACACTCATGATGTTCATAGCGGTGAACTACACTGTCATGGGGTTTTATTATAAGATCAACTCACAGGAGCAAAATAAAGCCAGCACTAATGGCCCGCTTTTGACCCGAGCTGTAAAGTGCAAAGAATCTACTATCATGTGAATGGCAAATGATGCCTTATACTAATGCTTCTTCGGAACGTCTTGATTTATTGTGTCTGTCCGCAGTATTGTATTGTTCTCTTCGGGAACCTGGTTGCGAACCAAGTCCCAGGCACTCTTTGTAAATATAATCTAAGATGAGTATATTTCAAATCAGATATCACATTGTTGTTTCCTTCTTGTCTATACTTTGTATTTACAGTAGTTTCAATTAACATGTTATTCTCTTGAACTTGCTTTGCAGTATTTTACCTGGGTGTGGCCTTTCTTGAAACATACATCTTGGAGGGAGGGTTAGCTCAGATGGTAGCACACTGGCCTGCTGTAGGGTGTACCAAAAAATGCAAAAGTTCTCTGATCTTAACACCTATCGGTCAAAAGATGAGGTTTGGTTAGCAGATCACTATGAACATTTTTTTTTTAAATCTGAGAAGTCCCTATGCTGGACCAAGCCTCTTGAAATTTACATGTCAAAAAAGAGCAAGAAATCGTCATTTTCGCCTAGTTTTGTGCCTAATATGCCACCTACAACTATGACTTATGCCTAAAAGTGTGTCTACGTAATTACTCGTTTCTAAGTCATGACTTGGATGATATTTATGTTGGGTCAGTTTTATCATAAATTTTTTAACCCAAAAAATAACCCACCTTTGGCCAGAAATAGTGTGAAAATGCTCTTTTTAACCAATGAAGTGCTGTATCTTGAGAACTAAAGCAGATAGAGATGATATTGGCACAAAATCTATGGAATACGCACATTTATACTAATATAATCTTCAACACATTTTAGGGCCCTTTACCCAATAGTCCAGGAGCCAAGGAGAAAAAATGGGCGGTTGGCTCAACCCGAGAGAGGGATGGACAATCTACACATCGTCGGAATTGGGAAATTCTGTAGATTATGGAACTGGGGGATGCAGTTGTGAAAAGTGGTGCAATTTTTCACAAATCGGTTACCATGGCAACCAAGTCATAATTTTTTGAAACTCATCATGACACTAGAAAATGTATTTTTTAGGGATTTAGTCTATAGCTATACTTCATCAAGCCAACTAGGCATGTACTACATAAACTACTAATTTTGATGGTCATGTGACCTTTTTGGTCACATGACCATACTGACCACCATTTGACGTCAAACCTCAGAAATAAGCGTTTTTTCTTATATTATTTTTAACCGCTGTAGCAACAATAATGCCAGTATGTGGACGAATTTAGTCTTATTGGAAAGCCTTTGTTATAAGCTTCAATCTCACATAAAATTTATATACATATCCATGGAAACTGGTTGCCATGGCGACAAAGTTTAAAATTACACAAATTTGTCTTGAAAACTGGAAAATTTATTTTTAGGGATTTACTTCACAGCCAGACTTCATTCAACCATCCAGGCATGTACAACCATAATTAGGCACATCATCGGTCATGTGACCTCCTGGGTCACATGACCAAGTTGACCACTTTTCAAGGTCAAACCTAACAAATTAACCTTTTTTTTAAGATTTCATACAACATTTTCAACCACTGTAGCTACAATAATGGCACAATATGTACAAATGTGGTCTTGTTCCGGGATAGCCCATTTTATAGGGTTTCATTGATCATTGATGTGTATAAGTATCCATGGAAACTGGTTGCCGTGGACACGAAGTACAAAATTACACAAATTTGACTTGAAGCTGGAAAATTCATTTTTAGGGACTGACTCCATAGCCAGACTTCATTCAACCATCCAGGCATGTACAACCATGATTAGGCATGTTATTGGTCATGTGACCTCCTGGGTCACATGACCAAGGTGACTACTGTTCAAGGTCAAACCTTAGAAATTAATTTTTTTTAAAGATTTCATACAACATTTTCAACCACTGTAGCTACAATAATGGCACAATATGTACAAATGTGGTCTTGTTGGGTAGCCCATTTTATAGGGTTTCATTGTAGACATAATGTGTATAAGTATCCATGGAAATAATTCAAAAACTGGTTGCCATGGAAACAAAGTTTAAAGTTTGACTTGAAACTGGAAATTCAAATCATATTTAGGGACCTGCTCCACAGCCAGACTTCAAATAAACCAACTGGGATTATACATGTACAACCACAATTGCATATTATATTGAAACAGTGAACAAACCAGAAAATGCCTTTGTTTGGTTCAACAATGTTTAGTGAACAACTAAGCACAGCCAAGAACAGGTGCAACAGCAAAAAAATCTGATGACTAGGGGTAGAAGTGAAAGTAAAAAAAAAATGTAAAAAGGAAACAAACAAAGAGAACACACAATAACAGAGAACAAAATGGCTCAAGCCGCTAGTGTCCATTTCTCAATAATGTGGTGACCCCCCAGAGCATGGACACAAGCCTGACACCTACCGCACACGCTCTGCCTAAGCCAGCAGATGCAGTCCTGCGGTATGGTATTCCACTCCTCCATGCAGCAAGGTTGGAATGGAGTGGTAATGGTTGGCCTTCTTTCAGCAATCCTTTCTGACGAGGTCATTCCAAAGATACTTGAATGGGTTTTAGTTGGGGTGGTAAAGTTCTGTCTTCCTGGCTACATTTTTGTATATAGCACCAACACTGATGATTGAACAACTAATGTTATTGAATAAAATTTTCAAAACAGAGGTTGCACATCAGCAGACCTTCAACGAATAACACCTTCAGAAGATCACAATTACAGCATAAAATTGGTATGTTTACCAAATTGCATATACATATGCAACAACACCTTCAGAAGATCATAATTACGCCATAAAATTGGTGTGTTTACCAAATTGCATATAGGTATGCACTATGCAATAGTGGTCGAGTCGTGGCCTTCAATTATCTCTATTTGCCCGCTGTCCTGCCATCTGCCCATCTGCTGAGGTTTCCAAAACCAGGAAAAGGCCTTACTAGGCTTATTTAAACATATAATGGTACAGTTTCATGCATCTGCCAAGTATAGGTTGGTTGGAAACCAAAAAATATAACCGCTCACGGCCACAGCCATACACTGTCACTGTAGGAGCAAAATAATATTTCAGGAGTGTTCATTAAATAGTTTCTTTAAATATGCGCTACACTAGTAGCATAAATTGAATTGATTCATTTCTCCTTAGATTTAAAAACAAAATTATTTATCTAAAGATGGGGGCAAAACCAAAAACAATTCAGCGAAATTGAACCTTGAGCATTTGCCAGCTGAAACTTACTGGAAACTTACGCTATATAGGCCTATCGCGCTAATATGTTTTTGTTCTTGATCATCTATCCTTTTATTTCAATTTTTTGTGAGGCCCTCTTGCTCTGTTGGGCCCTGGCCATATTGCCCACTGTGCCCTATGGATAATCCTGCCCTGATGCCAGCCTGTGACATCAGCCAGTGATGTCAGCCCGTGAAGTCAATGTCAACAAGTGAGGTCAGTCAGCGATATCAGTCAGTGATATCAGCCAGTGATGTCAGTTGGTGACATTAGTTGATGATGTAATCCAGTGATGTTAATCAGTAAGTAATGTCAGCCAGTGATGTCAGGCGGTGATGTCAGCCAGTGACATCAGTTGGTGATGTCAGTTGATGACATTCGCCAGTGATGTCAGCCAATGATGTCAGCCAGCGATATCAGCCAATGATGTCATTGATGTCAGTCAATGATGTGTCAGTCAGTAATTTCTGTCAGTCAATGATGTCAGCCAGTGATGTCAGCCAGTGACATCAGCCTGAGCCAGTGATGTCAGCCAGTGACATCAGTCGGTGACATTAGCTGGTGATTTCAGACATCAGCCAGTGATTTCAGCCAATGATGTGAGCCAGTGATGTCAGCCAATGATGTCAGTCAATGATGTCTGTCAGTGACATCATTCAATGATGTCAGCCAGTGATGTCAGCCAGTGACATCAGTCGGTGACATTAGCTGGTGATTTCAGACTCAGCTAGTGATTTCATTCAGTGATGTTGGTCAATGCTTCCAGTCAATGATGTCAGTCAGTGATGTCAGTCAGTGACATCAGTCAGTGACATCAGCTAGTGATGTTAGTCAATGATGTCAGTAGATGATGTTGCCATTGATGTGGGTAGGTGCCAGTGATGTCAGCCAGTGCTGTCAGCTTCTGACATCAGCCAGTAACATCAGTCAAAGACATTAGCCAGTGACGTTAGACCTCTCCAGAATTAGACTTTTTCGGATTTCAATGCCTGTCTGTACCTTTTCCCATGCTTTTGGACATGGGAAAGCCAAATATGACAACCATTTTTGTCTGAGATGTTGGGAAGCATTGCCGCATGAGCCCTGAAGTTTTATCATATTTTCTGTTCGAAATTTGTCAAAATCGCCCCTTTTTTGTCACATTTATGGCCATATCTTTTTACCTAATTAAGATAGAGTCACAGAAATGGTACCAAATGGAAGCTGCTGAAGTGGGCTATTTGATATAGTAACATTGATATTCTTTTACATGATGCTCTAGGCTTTAAAAAGCCAAAATATGCTAAAATCATGAAAAAAATGTTTGTTATTAAGCATACTTTTGCTATAAATAGGTATATAATATCACCAAGTGAGCTAAAACCAGGTTTTATGTTAAACCTGGTCTTAAGCACATTTCCCACTGTACAGCGTTGCCATTCTGTCACAGAAATTGGGTATTGTTAGACCAGGTCTAAGCCTTAGACTGCCTACACGCTGTCAGTGAAAATGGGCGTATGACAATGCTGCTAAACCAAATCTGTTGAACAGACTTGATATTTTATGTTTGGTTTACACACATTTACAAGATGCAGAATTGTCTGGATCCCATTTATGACTGCAGTTGTGAAATGAAGAATTAATTAAGACCATAAATATGTCATGCCGACATTCTTAGATAGATACACATTTAGCGTAAAAATGAATTTTTCCAAGGACATAAAATGATATAGATTGGCAACCCAAAAGTAAATGTGCATTAGTTTTGAATTAGTTATGATGCCATCTGTCTCAGAATGTTGAAAGTATTCTTTAGAAAAGCACACATGGATGTAAGAGACATTACAGTCAGTAATTTGTTATGCAAAAAGAGTGAACTGTTGCGATGTGAAAATTGCACTTTGTGAGTCATCATATTGATGATTTATCATTATCATACCCACTACTTTCAATGTTAATTTGATCTAAGGAGACTAATACTGCTTGTTGTGGACAGCAAACAAACAATCAGATTGTTTATTTTGTAAAAATTATAAGTTCATAAGAGGAGTAGGACGTCTACATGTAAGTCAGTCAGACACCTTCTTGTCGTGTTCAAACTAATACTGTGACATTTTAATACAATTGCCTCTTCTAGTCTCCTTGATCATGATTAATCAAAAGACATCCATGGCTCCCATGTTAAATGAATGATGAGGACAAATCATCAGCTACCATGAGTCACAGAATACCTTTTTCGCAGTGAAAAGTTTTTGCATAACAAATTTACAGATTGTAAGTGTTTCGCAACTAATTGCAACAAGTTCAAGTTTGGAAGAAGCCTTGCACTGAGGATAACTGACTCCGTTGTAATGGTGCAACAATACTAGTGTATGGTGTGAACACACAGAACCGAAGCAGTGAATGGTACAACTGACTAGAAAAGGAGAATGCACATTTCAGAAAAGTGAGGCTTATAAACACAAAGGAGTGAAAGAACTTATAATGGCACATCAAGTTCATTGTTTGCATGAGCTGATAGAAGTAGAGACAAAAATGATTCACATGCCTACATCTGACTAGACTCCTTATTTTTAACAAAGACGTAGACAACAAATATACTGAGTGGGAACATGAATTACTGTTGTAAAACCCAACATTTTTACGCCATACAAACAGTGATCACTTGTACGCAGCAATTGCATCACCAATCCAATCAAAGTTAATTGAGTTTAAGTGAGAATGCATCTTATATATTGGACAGAATAGTAAAAATTATTTTTGCAAGACCAGAATTATTTGATGCACCATACCATTTGTACATGCATGTTTGCTTGAAACGAGCTCTCATTTCCATTTATTAGCCATGAATTTACTCAATTTTCTTAAATGAAGGTTTTTATTGCAAATGATTGTCATACAGACTGTGATCTCCTTCTGGCTTCGTACTGCAAGGAACATAACCAACTGGTGGGTAACTCAGTGAGGTCTGCCACTTTACCAGGTTTGCAACCAGCCCAAGTTTTTCGGAAAACAGTTTTATCTACTTGAATTAGTTGATTTTATTTTGGCCTATTATCTTTATATTTATCATGCATGGGCATTCAATGCAATGAACATGTTGGAACAACCTTTCACTTCTTCCTATGTAATGGTTTTGTGTATCAGATTGCTCTGATCTTTTATTTTAATAAGAGTTCCTATTCTTCTGTACGATGTTATAAGATGCTCAATACAAATTTTTATTTAAACTCAGTTAATTACATATGGATGGGTATAATGCTACATGTGACAGACTGCAAAACAGTTTTAAAACTCAATATTAATATGCACAATTTAATTTTAGGTTGCCAGTTAATCTTAGTACTGTCAAGCTATTAGCCATGGAAAAAGGCGTAAGTTTGCATAAATGTGTGTCATCTAATGTAAAATGTATGTTGTTATGATATCCTTATGATCTTAATTAATCCCTTGTTTCACAACTGTAGTCTTCCTAACCATGCTGTATAAGGTGAAAGTCCTTCAACTAAACATGAGACATCAATTCTGTTTAACATGTTTAACAGATTTGGTTCAGCACCATTACCATCGGCCAGAATTCACCAACAGGGTGCAGACCAGTGAAAGCATTAGCCCTGGTCTAAAAATACCCATTTTCTGCAACAGAATGCTAGTAGTATGCAGTAGAAAATATACTAAAGACCAGAATTAACACAAAACCTGGTGCTAGCTGAGTTTGTGAAATTCTATGTATATCTATGGCCAAAGCATGCCAAGTTGCGAGACTTTTTTTCAAGATTTTAGCATATTTTGGCTTTTTAAAACCTCAAAATTAGGTAAAGTGATAATAATTGTTACTGTATCAAATGGCCCACTTCAGCAGCTTCCATTTGGTACCATTTGTGTGACTCTATCTTTATTAGGTAAAAAGATATGGTCAAAAATGTGCCTAAAAAGGGGGCGATTTTGACAAATTTCTAACATAAAATATGATAAAACTTCAAGGCCCATGCGGCAATGCTTCCCATCATCTCAGACCAAAATGGTTGACATATTTGGCTTTCCCATGTCCAAAAGCATGGGAAAAGTTACAGACAGGCATTGAAATACAAAAAAGTCTTATTTTGGAGAGGTCTACAGTGACGTCTCCGCTGACATCAGTCAATGATGTCAGTCAGTCAGTCAGTCAGTCAGTCAGTGACATCAATCAATTACATCACAGGATGACATCAGTCAGTGACAAATCATATCACTAGGTGATATCAGACAATGATGTCATCCAATGGCAACAATCAATGATGTCAGCCAATGATGTGAATCTATGAGGCTCATCTCTTCATGAAGCCTACATGTACCAATAAATAAAGGCCTGAAAATTGTCTGGCGCTCTTCTATTTTGGCTCAGTTTTCGTCAATATTTGGAGCACCTTGTAAATAATGAGAAATTATATCGGCAATAATGTTAGTCTTTGTTGGATTATTTTATATGGATGCGGAATTATTACCAATATTAGTAGAGCAGTCACAGGGGTGAACTCACTATACTGGCCATATTGTATAGGGCAATAACAGGCACCCCATATTGCATTTTGGCAGACACTGCAGAGTGCAGACCCCCTGCTAGCCTGGCATATATGGAGATGTGGTCCCGTCTAGTATTTTGGGGGAAACTGAGGATCATTTGCCCCCCCCCCCCCAGAGAAAAACCCTAGCTACGCCACTGGTTAAGATGTAAATTTTATCAATAGGTCTCACACCACCAAACTTGATGTGCAATCAGCTATTATGAAAATCAGGTTGGTGCCTCACGCACAAAATAGAAAATGTGCGTACTTTACACTTTGTTATGGGAGCAGTCAGTTAGCAGGGATACTTAATAATATGTTGATAACAGTGTGAAACAGAAGCGATAAAAAAGGGTGTTCTAGGGAGAAAACAAGTCTGTCTCTGTTTAATATATTGTTACTGTGGTGGTTGAGACTGAAAATAATTGAGACTGAAAATAATTATGTGGAATCACATGCCAGATTGACTGAATAATGTCTGGATGCAGAGCACAACTCTCAAATTTATATGTTTTAATAATGTCATTGAACAAACTCAGAATGCTTTGCCTTGAATAGTGGTCAGCATGGTCATGCGACCTAGAAGGTCACATGGCCAATAAAATGTGCAATGTGGTTGTATAAGCCCAGTTGGATTATTTTATCCCTAAAAATGTTGATTTCTCCCGTTTGACCTTGAATAGTAGTCACCTTGGTCATGTGACCAAGAAGGTCACATGACCAATAACATGCCTAATTATGGTTGTATCTGCCTGCGTTGTTGAATGAAGTCTGGCTGTAGGGTAAAACCCCAGAAATGAATTTTCAAGTTTTCAAGTCAAATTTGTGTAATTTTGTACATTGTTCATAGCAACCAGTTTCCATGGATACTTATACACATCAAATGATCAATGAAACCCTATAAAATGGAATATCCAACAAGACCTCATTTCTTGTACATATTGTGCCATTATTGTAGCTACAGTGGTTGAAAATGTTGTATGAAATCTTAAAAAAAGGTTAATTTCTTAGGTTGACTTTGAAAGTGGTCACCTTGGTCATGTGACCCAGGAGGTCACATGACCGATGACGTGCCTAATTATGGTTGTACATGCCTGGATGGTTGAATGAAGTCTGGCTGTAGGGTACATCCCTAGAAATGAATTTTCCAGTTTTAAAGTCAAATTTGTGTAATTTTGTACTTCGTTTCCATAGCAACCAGTTTCCATGGATACTTATACACATCAAATGATCAATGAAACCCTATAAAATGGAATATCCAACAAGACCACATTTCTTGTACATATTGTGCCATTATTGTAGCTACAGTGGTTGAAAATGTTGTATGAAATCTTAAAAAAACGTTAATTTCTTAGGTTTGACCTTGAATAGTGGTCACCTTCGTCATGTGACCCAGGAGGTCACATGACCGATGACGTGCCTAATTATGGTTGTACATGCCTGGATGGTTGAATGAAGTGTGGCTGTGAAGTAAATCCCAAAAAATAAATTTTCCAGTTTTCAAGACAAATTTGTTTAATTTTAAACTTTGTTGCCATGGCAACCAGTTTCCATGGATATGTATATAAATTTTATGTGAGATTGAAGCTTATAACAAAGGCTTTCCAATTAGACTAAATTCGTCCACATACTGGCATTATTGTTGCTACAGCGATTAAAAATAACATAAGAACTCTTGAAAAAACGCTTATTTCTGAGGTTTGACGTCAAATGGTTGTCAGTATGGTCATGTGACCAAAAAGGTCACATGACCATCAAAATTAGTAATTGAGGTAGTACATGCCAGGTTGGCTTGATGAAGTCTAGCTATAAACTAAATCCCTAAAAAATGCTTTTTTCTAGTGTAATGACAAGTGTAAAAATATTATGACTTGGTTGCCATGGTAACCGATTTGTTAAAAATTGCACCACTTTTCCTAACTGCATCCCCAAGTTCCATAATCTACAGAATCTTGCGATTCCAACGATGTATAGTTTGTCCATCCCTCTTTCGGGTTGAGCCAAATCCTTAAATAAAGCACTTTTGAGCTCTTGGCTCCCAGACTACAATACTTTTTGAGTTATTAGCAAAAAACCAATTAAATGCCTTTATTTTCATGGGAATCTTCAATGAAAATACATTTAAAAGCACAAATCATTTAAGACAGGTACGAGGTGAACCTATGATTTATCTACTATATATATATATATATATATTATATAATTTGAACACAAAAAGTTATTTTGTAATATATAGTGAAGAAGTATTACAATACCATGGATTGCTTATCTACATCAAAATATTGTCTTATTTTGAGAAAGGCATTCAAGGAAGTGAAAAAGTTTGATTTGTTACAAAGGTTACCATGTAATCAGGGGAAAAATAATTTTCTTTGTTGTACAATATGCTACTAAACCAGCATTGTTATCAACAATTATGTGTCTGAGAAGCAATTTGTCAAAAGGGGTAGGCTGAGGTGGATGACAATGACAATTTGACAATGACACATAATTTATTTGCTCATAAAATAGAAAATTACATGCATGGCATATAGATAATTATACAATTTAGAGCCAGGGGACGCTCAAAAGACAAAGTACTTGTCGCTACTAGAGGGCCACCTTGAAAGAAAATTAGTAAATAGTTTTTAAAATTACATTGATGGCTTGCATACGAGTCGCCTCCGATTGACAATTATGAGGACATACAACAATGATATGGAACTTGAGAAGGCCAGATAAATGCAGTAAAATATGAATGAATAACACCAAACGTCAGGCATTTGAAGAAGTTCTTGTGGTGCAAGAGTGAAATCTAAGGGAAAGGTCTGAACAACTAAGGAATGAAAATATTCAGAAAATGTTCACATATGACACTTCCCTGCAAAATCACACTTTTTTGCAAATCTGCTTTTTCCCAGAGTGGCCTTCACAACAAGCACTGGTATCATTATATTGAAACAGAATTAATGTACATAAAAAGTATAGAAGTAACTGTAGCAGATGCAAAAAAAAAAAACCTGATATCTATACTGGTTTGAGAGATACAGGATACTGAATCTTTTTCTCATTTGGCAGCCAAAGTAGTACAGAACGGCCTAAGTAACCCCGTTTTACGGTAAGTGTGAGGTTTATGGCCTGATGCACACACTTTTTCCTGCAAGTGTGCAGGACAAGCGGGCATTGGGATGTCAATATAAAATCAATCAGAAGTTGGATTTGATGTTCAAATTACCTTACAGCGAAGGTGGGTTTGCAAAAAAAACGTTGAATTATAACCTTGGGTGGACATTAAAATCTGCTGTGAATGCAACATCATATTGGAGTTACATTCAGATGGGCATCTGACTTAGGAACACCATCAGTAGAAGGTCATTTAAAAACCTAGTTGAGGACAACGTAATATACTTCCTTGGCATAACCCTGAGGTCCTTTCTGACCTCAGTCTGATGTCAGTAGAAGATCAGTCAATGGACTACATCATACTGACATTTCCTTTTGATTCTGTGTGTGGGGAAACAACAATGTCACAACGACTTTATGTTTAAGTCAAGGTCAATCACAACCTAAAATAACTAAAATACAATACCAGATTAACAACATAATGTCCGCTGGGTAATAGAAGAATACTGACAAACATGCTATTGAAAAGCACCTAGCATTATGAAATGGGAATATGTTTTTATCTGATGTATAGTGACTTACCAGTGCTGTAACTCAACATTAAAAACAAACAATTAATTGTGCATTTACAGCTTGTTCTGTTGTTTCAGAAATGAAATCACTGCTCTCCGATCAAGGGCTTTCCTGTTACATTATATGGTCTGGCTCTCCTTTGCAAGTAGAATTTGACCTGACCCTGAGGAAAGAAACTATAGTATACATGTAATACTTTGTTTCCTTCAGTTACCTGCTGCAACAGCACAGAGGCAAATGATTCTAAAGGACATTACGACCAGCACCAGACGTGCCATTGGGTCAGAAACTGTTCGCAAAATAGCTAGTGATGTCTGGGATCCAATTAACTGGCTTGGTGCCTTTAAGCAGCGATTAGCTGAACATATGAGACACCCACTTTAGTGTCATTGCTTCATTTCTGCCAGATCCCCTCAGGGTACTAAGCCTTCTGTTGTCTGCACGGTTGTAATAGCCTATCCATGTTGTTTTAGATTGGTCGTAAACCTTGATTTAGATGTTCAAGCACCAAGAATAGTTCTTTTTAAGATTGTAGATTGTATGTACATAGTCTTTCTACACACAAAATGTATGTTGTACACACATAAGAAGTAACAACAAAAGAATAAAAAAATTAAGTTATTCTTAGCTTGTTTCGCTGCTGTACATAGGCAGTGGAAAAAACTAGTTTGATTGTAAGCAAAGAATATTATGACAGTATATGATGAAATAATAACAACCAGGTTTTTCTGGCTTGAAGACCTCTCAAATTTTTTGCTGAGTGAACTTCTTACCTGCAAATACACAACGTGGGCAGCAGTAACTGTCCTGATGAAGACTTCATAACACATTTGTAAGGAAAGTCCTGATTCATACAAGGCTTCTTCATAAACTCAACAGATGGACGTGTTGCATTTTTCAGAATAGTAACTTTACGGAATTGACTCAAGATTGTGAATTACGATAACTCTAAAGCAGATGTTATTTTGGCCTGGAGTATCTAAACATGCAACCTCCGCCCCCAATCCAGATCAGTATCAGAAAAATTGTTGCAGTCAGACAGCTTTCCATGTCTGGAAGCCGTATATCAGTTGGCAGGCGAATTACCTGGGATGCCATGCAAGTCTGCCAATTAAATTCAGTTGACCAAGATTCCTTATGGATATTTTTTTGTATGAATCTTGGAACTGTCATGTGGCTTGCAGAAAAAAATGGGTGCATTTACCAAAACAGAGATACCTAGATCTCCTATGGCAAGTGCACGATGGACTAAAAACTTACCAGAAAAAAAAAAGTTTCTTAATTCACCCTTCCCAATAATAATCATGATAATATTATAATTATTTGGTTTTGAATAGAGTAATGCGAGACATAGAGCCCTGCATACCGTGTAACTTCATGGTGACCTATAGAGGGAATAGCACAATGGGATGGGGAGGTGGTTCCTTGTTTTCTGACAAGGTCTATTTCATGGTGAATCCATGCAGATGTTTTACAAAGATAGTTTGTTTTCCAAAAACTCTACCAAAATTCAAAGAGCTTCAAGTTGAAGCATTTATATATAAACCATGAACCACAAAAAGGTTAAAACTTAATACTAGTAACTGCTACATATTTTTGGATGATTAAACTCTACTCAAAATGAGAAAAATTAAACAGAATTGCACTATTATAACCATTTTGAATCTGTGATTCTGAGAAAGGAAAAAAAACGTTAATTCTTGCGGCAGGCAAGCAGCACCCGTGAATTATCGTTTGTAGTGCAGAACACACACAACAGGCCCCCTGAGAGCAATCCATCAAAAATGAATTAACTTTTTAGATGATCAGCGGATTTTTATTTGATAGAAATACTCCTTCAATAGATTAGACAAAGTTTTGGTAAGTGTTTCACTTCAGTTGTATGAACTGCACAATGCTCATAGCGGAAAACACCAAAAACAGCTTCGTCAAATAAACTGTCCTCTCCGTCCTCTCCGATAATATCTATTTTCCTTGACACGCACCAAAGTTCTTAGCCAAAATTAAGCAAGTAAGATGATTTTTCATTGTCAGACTTATATCTATCCACTCAGCACAAGCCCATACAACTGGGTGTTCTATACATCCAGTAATAGAGGGATGAGCACAATATTGACTTTGGTCAAATTATCGAAAAGTCAAATACAAAAAAATTCAGAATACCTGTAGCCCTAAAATTTTCAGAAATCCACGGCATGGTATATAGCAACAGGAAAAAAGTCAATTTTTGCTCCCTTGAGACAAAAATATGTACCCGATTGAAAAACAACCCATAATGAATAAACATCAGGAGGATGGAAAATTGAGTTCATATCTGTCAAATATAGGCCCTTTGCACGGATGTCTGACTGCCAGGCCTGATTAGCAAGCTGTTTCAAAACCTTTTTGGCACTCACTTATCCATGGTTGTGAGTGCCTGGAAATTCAACAGCTGTGGATGTGGTGATGCTAAAACGGTCATCCAGATTCTGATGGATGTTGTGCCTGTCTTGATCATGGATCGTGACTGCAAGTCTGCTTGGCTTTGGAAGGTCCTTCATTTAGCCTGTTATGCTAAGATCTCACGGCACGTTACGGAGAACTTCTTTACCACTGAGGGGTAGCTTCAGTTGAATTCTAGGCAAAAAATGACCATCCCTGCGACATACAATGTTTATAAAACTATTATGTAATTAATTAAAAGCATATCACGGTGGGATAAGATCGATCGGCGGGATAACATCATATCCCTGTGGGAAAGATCTAAATGCCTGGGGGGCAAGATCTAAATGCCTGTGGGATGTCAAAGATCGTCGGCGGGATGTCAAAAGACCGTCGGGGGATGTCAAAAGACCGTCGGCGGGATGTCAAAAACTGCCGGCGAGGCTGCAAATGTCCCCCCAGGGGCAGGAGAGGTCCCTGCAGGGGCAGGGGATGTACTAATATCCCGCCGGAGATGTTTTTGAGACGTTCTCACTGAAAAAAAAAGTTTAAACCTGTTGAATCTTTTTTGACATCCACGGCGCAGTTTTTCCATTTCTAGGAACCCCTGAGGGGAACAAAAACTACCCCTGGGGGGTGTGAAAAGTAGACGGCAGATCACCCAAATTCATCCAAATTTCCAGGAAATACCATCCCGCCGACGCCTAAAGTTCTCCGTAACGTGCCGTGAGATCTTAGAATTAGACTACACTTGGTCATGAGTTTGCTGATTGCTGAATGGGAGCCGTCTCTCTGATGTGCAACCTCATACTGGGGCATGTCAGCCGCCAGCGCCCCAACTACTCAGCCTCATTGCTCAATGAAACTTTTCAGAGTGCTTTTTGTGCAGTTATGGGCCACTGATCTTGAGGATTAGCCTAATTACTGCATTACATGACCTTTACCAGTGCAGAGGCAATGACCCATGAAAAAAATATGTAAACATAACTAATTGGTCATTCTTAATGTCTGGAACATTGAACACACAACAAATAAGTTTAAACAATTTTTTCTTTAAATTATTTCAAATTGAAAAGTGATAACTTATTTTTGTCCTTCAGTTTAGTAAGATAAAAATTCAAAGTTCAAGGGGGGTTTTCAGGAGGGTTAACAAATTAACCCCTCTATATCACCTCTGGATCCACTACTGATTCTGCGGAACCAATTTGAAAGATGATGATAAAATGTTGTGTGGCAAGTTGAAAAGATAACTATGTGCACAATTGCATGCACTCTAAAAAATGTCGGGACAAAATTGGTTTTTTAGATTCAAAATGGTTTTTTGAAAAACCAAATTTCAATGCATAACCAACATGGATTTTAAAAAAATCCATGTTGGTTTTTTGCATTGAAATTTGGTTTTTCATTATTAACTGACAAAAGACTCCCATTAACTTTTTAAAAAAGTTTCCCACCATGAAGTGAATGAGTCCTGCTTTTGTTGAAGCAATGTTAAATTGAGATCAATGGAAGTCTGCATGGCTAACCAACTTATCCCTCGAATCACAATTTGCAGTAGTGAATTGCTGCAGATCATTTTTGTGGTAAACTTTGATGTCTTCTTGCCTGTCTTGGTCTTTCGGGCAGTGTTTGTTAAGGAATGCCAACTATCCTAACCCAAGGGAAAACAATACGCAAGGCTGACTTGTCTTTTTCCAATTGTATACTGTGTAGGCAACAACCTAATGGACACTAAAGCCAGCAATAATGACCTGCGTTTGACCTGTGCCTCAGGGAGTTATAAAGTAAGAGAACCTGCCATCATGAGAATGCGGCAAAAATTCCCTGAGGGTTTGAAGCTTTCTTTCCAAGCAAAAAGGAAGAACATTACTCTATCATTTGGTTGTGAGGAACTGAAATAACATTAACTGTCAATGGGGTATTCATATCCTACCCTTTTCTCTTTTGGTTTTCACATTTAAGACTTTTTGAGGCTTCCTCGTTCAATGTTAGCATTTTTTGTCAGTAACCCACTTTCGGATATTTTCACAATTAATTTTACCTGCTAATATGGGACCCATGAAAATAACTAAATGTCCCCCAAAATCATATAGCAATTGATCGTTGGTTTGTAAACATCATTTGCCCGCAACATGATCCAGGGATATAGAAAATGGCACAGGCATGCCCCCATCAGAAGTTGTTGTAATTAATGGTAAGCAACTAATAATCATTATGAAACTAACCATATTTTTCATAAACATAAGTTCTGTTAAGTTGCAGTATTCCGCTTTACCCCAACTTTTTAGATGATCACCGAATCATTGAGATCTGAATTAGAAACTAATTTGAAACTTTAGATGGTCCTCTCGTATTGGAATTCTTGATGGAAAACGTCTTCACACTTCACAACAATGTCAACAATATTAAAAATACCATGCAAAGCATGTAAAACTATGGCTGGGGAATTAACAGACCTCAAAAGACATTAGTTTAATGTTTTAAAATAATATCAGTCTATAATTAAAACCAAAGATGCACACATACACACAGAAAGGTGCTTGGTACACTGAGGATGGAACACTAGGGCAGGGATCAATTTTGTGGTTCTGGCGCCCAAGTCTGTTTTTTCAGAACCTTGTTGATAAGAAAAGGTGCAGTAATTGTATTTGAATTTTGAAATAAAACAGCTTTATTGTGTCAACAATTCGCCATCTTCAGTTTTAGATTCTGGCTGATGATTTCGTACGAAATTCTAAATAATGAACATTCTGTGTTCGAAAAATGTAAGGGTTTTGAATGTCCCTCCAAAAATATATCTTATGTGTACCCACACAATATTCGACAAGGCAACTTCAAAAAGAAAACGTCAACATTGGCAATAATACACTTCCAATCTTTTATTAATTCACAAATGTAATTTCAGAAATTTCACATTCTTTCAACAGTGAAAATCGGTACTTTTCCGGCGTATAAAATTGTTGCTATGGCAATCATTATGGCAAAAATGCAAAATAGTCTGAAATTATCCAATTGGGCCAAAACCTATCTTTTGATACCAAACATGGGCCAATATTCCAAAAATTACAGAAAAGTGCCCTTCTCTCCCTACAACTCCCCTTAACTGTTTACTATTTTGCATATAGCATGATATAGGCCTACAGTATAGTCCTTATGACACGCCCACATTCCAACCAACTTGATCATGAATAAAAGGAAAAAGCAATTGTATCATTTCACTTTAAACCTTATAAACTTCAACAATATCTAATTTACATGCAGAGTGAGGTGAACAGAAATTCTAAGTAATAAATTGAGTGATAACATATCCTTTTAATCTGACAACCAGGGATCGAATGAAACCCTCAACAACACAAGCTCTCGAATTTGAGTGCCAATTCTTAAATCAACTGCAATATAAGAATATATACATCATAGCTTGAAATATATAATCATTGTAATTTGCATTGTAATTTGCAGATGAACTTGTACTAAATCTCATTAACATACTTTTCTTTACAGTTAAATAATATGATAATGCCACAGCACAGTAGTGGGGCTATTTCAATAAAGAATTCCCAGGCATAGAAATCGCCCCTGGTTGATCACACTAGTTCCACTCAACCATATAGAGGCAAGTTGCTATCCATTATAGCTTTCAACCATAGGCCTTCACATCAAGTGCCATTACCATCCAGAAGTAATACAGCTATACATTTAAAACGTGAATCAAGAAATTCGAACAATTCAAAATTCATTGAAAAATTGTGGAAGTGTCATGCCAACTTGCAAAAGATAACCTCAAATCTACCACTTCAGCTTTGATGAGAGTCACATGCCAGCACGGACATTTTCTTAAACAAACCCAGCCTTGCACATAATCCCATGTATACCCGAGAAAGAGAGTGGCAGACACCAGGTCAATTGTGACCAAACTTGTTTCTTCAATATGTTGCATGGAAAAACGGTTAAATTATGGATCCATCATTGCCCAGCAACCTTGACAAAACCTTGACAACTTCAATATTCAAACCAAAATTTTCGAAAATCCAAAGCTACATGTATCTGAGGTTGGCATTTTGGTTTTGACTATAATAAAACCAATAACAAGACTATGAAAAGAAACCAAATTTGAAACTGAATCATCTCTCAGGAGTGCCAATACACCCAGACACAACTGAGAGCCACGAGAAAATATATTATAGAACTTCCATGCTTTTTCACACCAGGATCTTGGCCGGTGAAATCTTTGGCTTAGGGAATTATAACTTCAGTCAAGATATTTAGACGTTATGCTATTCTGCCCCACTTCAATGAAATTCACATGCCAAATGTTAGAGGTTGACATTTTTGTTTAATTAGGTTATGCACAATTATAAACAGTTTGTCAAAAGATGGGGACTCAGAACCAGAGCAGAGATGCAAGAGATAGGGCTCCACAGAATGGCCAAATCAAACACACTGAATCAAAATCGCTGAATGAAATTCAGAGGACATATTTCAGACTTTTTCCAATTTATATAATTGACTTATATAAGCCTCTTCTATTTTGATACACACAATTGGATGAAATTCACATGCTATTGTTGCTAAACATTTTCATATCCTCATAAAAATTTAAAAAAAGCAACCTTCCTCAGACCAACATTTGATGAATTTCACATGCTTCAGCCTGAAGTTCAGGTTAAGCATTTTAATGAAGTCACAGACATAAGCTTCACATACTCAGAGTGGCATATAAAAGAACAACTTCTACATATATTTACATTATTTACATTAAAATTTTCAAAAGTGTTATACAAACTTTATTGATTAATTATATTATGCATCACATTAATTACAATAATTTACCATTGAGCCATGTAAATTGATGTGTAATTTAAGTGTAAACAGGATTGGTGTGTGACAGTAACATGTGCCTCATCAGCCCTTCTGAGTTGTGTACAGACGTCTCCATGTCACCCCAATGGCATATCTGAAAAAGATTTTTGAAATAGGCCTATTAGAAAAATAAAATTTTATGACACAACATCCATAGAATGAGCAACCTAAGGCCTATCAAAATCACTGGACACAGTAAAATCAAGGAGATATTCAAATCATGATTTTTATGCTTACAAGAACCCAGGGGTTCAAAATGGAGGTGGTGTGGTGTCTGTAAGTTCACATCCCCTGAATCCAACAGATCATTTGTCCTGCACTGCCCTAACTATTCAGACAGGTATTTTCAGATTTATCAACAGATAGATAGATAGATTTATCAACAGATAGATAGACAGATCTAGATAGATATGGTATTTACCAGTGCAGCAATTTAAGAGGAGCAGGTGATCACAGGTTGATCAATGAGATGGTAGATACAGCAGGAGTCTTCTTACCCTTTTTGAAGATGATCGAAAGAGACAATGATTTAACATCTCCTATGAATGACACCCACCTTGGATTTTGATCTTAATATTTAACATTTACCATTTATATACTATATAATATAGGCTTATAGTCAACCAATTGACATTGAACAATTCTGCGAGACATAACAATATTGAGACTTGAGAGTAAACTGATAATATCCCAAATTGACTGACCCAGGTTCGAACCCATCAGTCTTCAGGGCTACTGGGTCTTACCACCACTGACAGCATGGAGGATGGCATGGGGAACCCGAAAAATTCAATCCACCTTCACCAGAAAAATGTTAATTGGTGGCCCCGGTGTTTCAGTGTCTGTGCTGGGCAAGTAAAGGATTCCTTAAATGGGGTAAATGTGTAGCATGTTGAGTACTCCCACTCTCTATCCCATCTCATCAGTCAACCCTCATGAGTGCTTGTGCCCACATTCAATCATCCTAAATGCGATACCAAATGATACTGTTGGGTCAATATATTTTGCTGTTAAAATATAACTGAGGTACATCAAGCAGATACTGAGATAATGGAATTTGAAATCTGGACTTTGACACAATTCAAATTTTGGCCCGATATTTCAAAGGGCCCTCAAAAATTACCTAAAAGGCATAGAGGTCTAAAAATGCATTTTTCCCACTTTTTAGTAATCAGAAGGGAAAAAATGTTAACAACAATATCCAAGTCGGGTGAGTATCACCCCCAATGGTGAAGTGCCTGAATCTTATAAACTGCCTCCTTAATAAAATCCCAGGAAAAAAAGTTGGTCTCCCAGTGACACCAATTTAGCAATTACTGGGATACCAATTCTGTCTACTGGGAGACCATTTGGTCTCCCAGTTACTATGTTAAAAAATGCACTGCCAGTATGAGCTATTGTGACTCACTAGAGTCAATGCTGGTAAATCCGTCCAGGAGGGTAAATCCGTCCACCCCCTTTTTTGTGTGTATATATATACATATTACAGTTGTTTGGGTTTTAAAATAAAGAGAGAGTCGTTTGTAAACAAGTTTTGCCATTTTTATTGTTTTTACAGGTATTTAAACAATACTTCCAGCCTATTTTAACAAGGTGGAATAAAAACAATCAAATCCTTTGACATCATCACAGACATTTTAAGACTTGGTGGCCATAACCTTGAAGGCCTATTCCTGTCAACAAGTATTGAATTTAAAGTAAAAAATTATTGAACATGATGTAAAATTTAATTATTTTTTGTAGGATTTGTTAAATTTCCCCATTGTGAAATTTTTAAAGGAAATACAATGGAAACAAAGGTGGACGGAATTACCATCATTATTTCAGAACTGGCCTGATTGAGGGTTTGCAAATCTGTCCACTTACATCAAATATATTTTAGAGTGCTTTTATGACTTTTAATATTCATAAACGGCATACAAAAGATTACAGAAAGTCGATTGAAGCCACTTTGTTTGGGTTAAAAGGGTACTTTAAATGTAATTGAGGCTGTCAATTGAAATTCTTGCACTCAAATTGATCTATGCTTTTTCATTATTGTATTTCTCGTTCTGTCATTGTCCCATTACTCTAAAATCAACACAAAAGTTTGTTACAGTTAATAAATTGCAAAACTGAAAGAAATAACAAAATATGATAGGTATGGGCTGAATTATGCCCTGTGGACGGATTTAGCATCCTTGCTGGACGGATTTAGCAGCACACTGGACGGATTTAGATGACCTAACCTTCAATATGTGTTGCCATGGTTTTGGAACAAATTATTTGAATATTTCACTTTCTTGGCTGCTAATGATAGTTCGGAATGTGTTCCTTCCAATGGACTAAATTCAATTTCTGAATATATTCCCATTGTCCTAGAAATACAGTTTTAGCCAAAAGTGGACGGAATTACCATCCTTGACTCTTATGACAAAAAAACATGGCGAATCTGTTGTAACTCCCTGTAGGAAATTTTGGGCAATCATTAAATTCAGTTTCCCCTCGGAAAATACAATATCATGTGAACAATATACATTGCACTTATTTCCTTACCATAATTCACAATGAACTGGGAGATGTCCCATTATAGTTGTTGAAACCACATCCTAGAACCATACATTTGAGGATGAGACTGATTAACCCTTGGATCCTGTCCTGAAAATTGAAAGAAATACATTGAAATAGTTTATAATTTTTCAAGTCACAATCCGTTTACCCAAGTCATTATAAATTTTATTATCTCATTAAAGTTTTTAAAATTTTAGGTATATTGCATGACTATCTGATTATTTGGTGAAAACAAATTGAACTATTGAGTTAAGAATTACAGACAGCTCCAAGTATTTCATATTCTACAAACCTTCAATGAAGAATTTTAAGTATATCACTGAGAGAAAATTTAGGGAGTTATAAATATTATATTCATTATTTTTCAGTCTTAAAATTATGAATATATTACAAGCCGCAGAGCCAAGGCTGCAATGTGATGGTTGCCTTTATTAAAAGTTATAAACACAATACGACAATACACATTTAGATAATTTCTTAGAAAATGTTAAGAATGGCCAATTTCATCATCCGTAAGGCCACACATAATTGATCTTTAGCTTCTCGGATCTTCTCAAGGCACTTTTTCTAGGGTCGGTCGGTAGGACCAAAAAAAAAGGTAAGAAAAACATTTTTTATAAAGTTATTCAAAACTTTTTTTTTTCTATCGGCGGAAAAGCTATTGTGTCGGCAGGTCCGCGAAGCTAAGAATCAATTATGTGTGGCCTAAGACCATGACATCAAAATAGTAGTATGCCTTTAAACTGCTATTTTACCTCAAAGTTGTGCCTCATTTTAAATTTCATTCAGATCTGTTTTCTTCTGTCTGAAATTATAATAAGAACATTTTGTTTAATTACAGCAGTGATGTATCAAGAAAACATTGTCAATTTGAAATTGGACAAAACCTGTCTGCTAACCCAAGAAAACACAGAATTTACAACAGGCCTATAAAAGGTGATTAGGTTCTCAGGCCATGCAGAAAAATCTAACACAAGGTCAAGGATGCAAGATTAATGAAGAAACCTAAATTCATGACGGGACATAAAATTGAATGAAATGTTTATTTTGGAGAAATAAAGGGGGCTCCTTTTATTTACTTATCTTTTCATTGCATTTCATTTATCTAATATTAGTGTAATTTGCCAGCCCTCAATTACAGTGCCGCCTGTAAGTAAGTGAAATGCATGACATTGTGCCATTGCATCAATGCTAAACATCCTCAGCCAAACTGCTTGTGGAGACATGAATTCTCATCGGATGAAAGGGAAACAAAGTGGGTCATAAAGGCCGATGTGTGAGGCAAGTGGGATAAAAATAGCAGCCCATTCTCTTCGCTGTAGTCGGAGTTAGGTATGGGTCAAAGTCTTTGATAAGTAAGTGAACCACCCTTCCCTATGTTGTAACATTGGGCCTGCGTTTCACTTACTTATCAAAGACTTTGACCCATACCTAACTCCGACTACAGCAGAGAAAATTGGCTGCTATTTTTATCCCACATGCCTCACATATCGGCCTTTATGACCCAAATTGTTTTCCTCTCATCAGATGAGAATTTGTCCTTCCAGAAGCATATTGGTTAAGGATGTTTAACATTGCTGCAATGGCACAATGTCATGCGTTTCACTTACTTACAGGCGCAACTGTACATGCAACATGGGAGCATCTAGTACTGAATCGAAGTGGTCCATGGGGATGAACAAAATAGAGATGCCTTACTGAATGTTATAATAAAGGAATGACCCACAAGCAATTTTGAGCATTAGAAATTAGCTTAATTACTGCATCAAGAACTCTTACATCATCTGTATGTACAAGTGTTATTCATGCACAACTGTTGATTGAAATAAATCTGAATGAATGACTGCAGGAGTTCACTTAATGAAAATTCTCCTGGTCTGAAATCAAGGAAAAAACTGTTAAGCCTATGTCTTATCTTATCGACTCCCACAACATACCGAACAGCTAAAGAAAGTTGTCAAAAACATAGTCTCGATTTTACATTTGATAACTTTGTACTGTTGTTCTGTGTTTGAGAAAAACGTTCTTCAGAAATCAGAATGAACAAGCTGAAAGATGTCAAACCCAAGGCCTCAACAGAAATAGGAATCATTCCTGAATTCAGTAGCTTCAAAATACCAATCAGCGGCATAAGTTCTGTATATACTCACTGATTGATCCATTGAATGTCATTAAGTGTGATGAAGATTCATAAGAGTTTCAATGACCTCTGACGAGCATGAACGTTCAACTTCAAGCTGTACAATTCCAGTTCAACGTAGCTCCTATATCCACTGTAAGACGAAAATAATAAATAAATAAATTATAACCATGATCACAGTGGCAAAAGTAATCCTCATTCAGAATTTTTTTTTAACATTATTTGTAGTGCTCAGTTAAAAAAAATTGTAGTTTTCGATGTCAGTACAAGCTCTGGTTTGTCTGCACTCTACACGTATATCATTTGACATCATACTGGTTCTCTTTTCAATCAAATAAATTTTATTTGGCACAAACAATTTTCTAAAATCCCAGAGAAGAACCATGGAATCCTTTCTGGTCCCAAGTATATGACTCTTAAAGTAAATGATACCAGATTTTTTATATTAATTAAATATATATGCATATACTGATTTATTAAACCTGTACAATGTACATGTATGCCAAAGAATTTCCCATCTGGGACAATAAAGTTTTAACTATCTTCAATCTATCCATTAGTATCCAATTCATGATTCAGTTCTAAATTCTTATCTGTGATTTGAGTCTGTGAAAATTAGTAAGGCCAAACATACTTAATTTTCAGCTTCTCAGATCAACAGACCGAAAAGACTTTCTACTCAGGAAAAAAAAGGTGCTGCACAATCAGTTTATTTTTGAGAGATTTTTACCGCCTTCCACTGACCTTGAAAGGCTTTCAGAAGATCCAAGAAGCTAAAAATCAGGCCTCACAGGAGTATATATACCTTATTAGCACTACAATTAGCTATGGGAAATACATGATATATACCGTATTTCCTCGAATAGAAGCCTGGTCTCAAATAGAAGCCTGTCTCGTTTAGAGGCCGGGGGTTGGGTCCACGCTAAAATAATAGAAGCCTGGCTCAATTACACGCCGGGTCAGCTACTATAATTGACTGCCTTGCATGCTCCCCAGGTGTTTCCATGCAAGGCTTACTTACGTGCGTATCACTGCCTACCCTTGCATACCCAGATGTTACTTGATTGCTATGTTGTTTAAAACATTAAACGCCGGTCTCAAATAGACGCCTGGCTCGTATAAACGCAGGGTCAATTAGGTCCTGTAATACAATAAACGCCCGGGCTTGTAATCGAGGAAATACGGTACCAAGAATATCTGAAAATCTAATGAATTAAGTTCTCAACACAAACCTCTCAACTCACCCAGAGAGCTCTGTCAACTCTTTCCGTCTGGGAGCACCCAAAGAAGAATCCTAAAGGTCAAAAACATTCCATCTTGAAGCAATTGCTACAGCTGTACATGTTTCTGTGAAAGGCATATATCTGTGTTTTAGTCCTTTAACTCCAAACAAAAGTCTGCTCACTGCAAGAAAAAGAAATGTTAATTAAATCAAATTATCTGAATAAAAACAAAAATCCGGAGATTCAAAGCTTGCCGTTTTGGTATTATATGGAGTGGGTGATAGTGATATCCATGTATAATAGTCATCAATACTTAGTACTTACTGGATTCATGTTAAGCATAATTTTGGATAGTAGGAAAAATACAAGAAATTCACAAAAAATGTTTTTGAAAAAGATAATGCAACATGTAGGTAATGCCTTTTGTCACAGGCCCACCCCTGTATTAGTCAAAGGATATTCAGTATAATTTCAAAACAGACTTAAAGTCAGTCCAGGCGACTGCCTGTGCTTTTGTAATCAAGGAAATGACAATGCTACTTGACATGCATATATTGCCAGAGTAAATGCCACAAAAACATCAAATTCTGAAAAGTCTGACAGAGTCAAGAAACATCAAGAACCTGATTCAGTGATTGTTTCAAATATATTGAAATAAAACCAGACAAGAAATTTCGTTGAGTGTAACACAGCTTCTGTAAAATTGTAAATTATATTGTTGTCCTACTTAATAAATCTCCATAAAGTAACAGAATCAATACAAATGAGTATTTTTGATATCACAAAGCAAAAACATTGGCTTTTGTATGGACATGCGAATAAGTGAGAGAGCATTCTTTTTGGACCCTTTTCTGACTGCAATTTACCATGCGCTTAATGGCATAAGTAGATTGAATAGGTTACCATCAATCTTCTGATGAGTAAAATCATCCCTTTCACAGGCAAAAGTTTCAAAACTTTCTTTTGTCTGATGATTTCAAACATTTTCATGTAAAGCAGTGTACTGGATCTTTGCCAGCAACCATGCTTTGTGAAAGTA
Source organism: Platynereis dumerilii (assembly GCA_026936325.1). NCBI lineage: Eukaryota > Metazoa > Annelida > Polychaeta > Phyllodocida > Nereididae > Platynereis > Platynereis dumerilii. The sequence goes on from JAPTHN010000028.1 coordinate 415,572, forward strand.
GTTTGGCGTAGTAATATGGACAGCTGTTGTGCGACCTGATCTTGTGATCTGTCCAACACAGATCGAATTGATGTTGACCCAATTCGATTTTCCGGGGACTGTCAGCATTCTGCTGCCACTTGTCAGTCTCGAACAGAGACAGAGGCCTATAAGTAACTTCCCAAAATGATTAAGTAAATATTTGTTGAAGTTTACCAATTTAATGTTAATATTTGTTAAAGTTTACCAATTTATTGTTTATTGTTTACCATTAATTTTTGAAAAACCAAAATTTGAGAAATACATCATAAATCCTCATTTTCCCCAGTTTTTTGGTTTTTATGAAAATGTCGTAAGATAGGCCCTCCAAATGAGTTTAGTCATTTAAAAAGGTATAACTTAGACACCTAAATGCAAAATTCCAGAGTATAACTCCAAAATTGACGGAATCATTGAGCATTGAAAAAATAACATTTTTTCACATTTTTTTGCCGAATTTACTGTTATCAATTTTTGCAAGATTTACCTTGTACTGGTCTTCAAGATGCAAAGGGGGAATCGATGCTTGAAGGCAGCATATCCATTAATGTTATTTTTACTCTCCACCTGAAACAGTGAAAGATGAATGATTGTTAATTAAATGTATGAACTTGCCTTCAACTAATTTTATGAACTATACTATAAGGCAGCACAATTGCAATTGATAGAAAATGTATTGTTTATCAAGATATCAAGTAATGCAATAAAATTATCACCTAAAGTGCAATAAATCATTTCTAGATAATTTTCACTAGTTTTGACAAACAGTTTGGTCATCCTGACCAACTGAAAAAAGCTTCGGACCAGTGAAATTCTACTGAAAAATGAATAATCAACATGTTAATTTGTGTGCTATCCAAGTTCAGACAAGGACGTTCTGAAAGCCATTCCTCATGCTGCATATCACACTGCCAGTGCTGCTTTGAATCACTTATCATGCAGCACAACCTGAGTATATTATAACAAAACAACCCAAGTCAGGGTCACTGAGTAACAATATCACGAGCTGTTTTGTGAATTAATATCACTCGAGCCCGCAGGGCAAGAGTGATATTAATTCACACAACAGCTCGTGATATTGTACGAAGTGCCCTGACGCGTGGTTGTTGTTTTTTTATCACCTGGTTTTACCTCAAATTTTCAGTTATAAAGAGGGACTATTTTCTGCCATTACAAAAATGTGACGTCACCATGGAGCAACAATGGACATGACGTCACAATCCCATTATTCTGGCCCTTGTTTGGTTTGTGACATCATCAGGCAGCTGAAATGCTGGTGATGTCATGACCATTGTTAAAAAATATCGCCCTTGAAGGGTGGTATTTCTTACAATATCATAGGCCCTGATATTTTGACTGTAAACATATTCACAGCCAACCAGGTGATAATATATAACACACAAGTAATTTCATTTGTCTGTAACTAATCAGTACGGTACTTTATAATTAAAATAATTTATTTCATTTACCTAAAAGATCAAAACCTTAAAATAATTTTGTTTTGACATACCATGAAAATGCCATGTACAATAGCTGTCGCATATGTTGTAGTTAGCGTTAAACATCGGTTTTAAAACTCCTTGTTGCTCGCATGCATGTCATCCAGCTTTAGCATCCAGTTCTGCTGCTGTCCTGCTGAAAAGAAAGTAAAAACGATTTTTTTTAAAGTGCAATTTTTTAAAACAATTTCGGATTACAACAGAAAATGCTGAAGCTGAGCAAATACTTTGATACCATAGGTGTATAGGGGGCACATTAAACTTTCATTTAAGCCTGCCATCCAAAATGTGGACAAAAAATTTTTGAGATATCAAGGAAATAATCATTGCTGATTCACCGTGTCCTCATTCCCCCTACTACTTTTTCTATATTTCTCATGACATAGACCAATAAGAATGGACATCACAAAGTTCATATTACATCGCAAAACTTACACCTAAGAAACCCTCTTTGAGTGGCAGGAATGTCTCGAAGGGCAAGAAGTACGAATCTGAGATCCGCGACACCTGAAAATAATTAAAAAGACAGTTACTAAAACATTGGGGCATTAAATATTGTTACGGATGGACTGATGATTGAGGCTTAACTTTCTGTATTCATACACTTTAGTAGACACAGCAAAGAAAGGAAAGATGACAGAAACTACAGTCCCACAAAGGCCCAACCGCCGGCCACCAAGAGGAATCAGCCAGAGCTGAAATCGAAACCCGAGACCCAGCAAATGGAAGTCCAGACTGTAACCTGTATACAACTGAACTCTTCTTCTCTAAATCATGCAAAAAGATAATATTATAATAACTTTATTTCATTTGTATAAGATTTGTCAAAATTTTAAGCATACCTCATCATAAGTGGCTCCGTACTTTTCGCAAAGGGTGGAAAGAAATATTTGCTGCGATCCTACGACTTCCAGCAACTCTGAAATGATGGGATTTTAAATTGGCAAGGCCTTGATTCAAGCATCTATGCAGGGCAAACGAAAGATCCCAGAAGTTAACAGGCTCAGTCAGAGTATGGTGCCTTTGAATTTACTAGAGACAAGACCATGACCAATCCAAACAGACAAGAAGGTCCATGGTTTGAGTAATAAAACATGTTTCTTGCCAACAAAAGACCCTTAGTTTAGCAAAATAACTTACTCGATGGAGCCTTGAGCCAAAGGGAAGCAGTCTGAGCCATCACGAGATCAATACAGCACAGCAGATTCATAAAGCAATCACCTTTCAAGTAGACGAAGAGCATCCCACACAATTTCTTCTGAGCATGGGCTGCATGGTAAATACTAATCGTACGGAATAATATTTCTAGCATTTCTGAAGCCGAGAAGGCAAATTATTAAAGTTTGTCATTAATTATATCTATAAACTCACCAATTCCAATTTTAAGAAACAGAGAAAGGATAGCACAATAATGCCACAGTTACATGTATTAGAATTTAGTTGGGTAAGATATTTGTTTGAAATAATACTGCACAAAACCATCGAGAACATGTTGAATACTCATAAACCAAGAACCAAGTGCTTCAAAAATGAATGCACAGTTGCACATACCCATTTTCCAGAAATCCATTGGAACTTCCATTCTGTTGAAAAATGTCTTCAAACATCCTGAAAATCGTATAAATGGGGAATAAATCATAGTAATATTCAGTTTTGGACCTATTATTTAGCAGGTACTAGTCCACAAAGCCGAAGTCCTTATCATCATAAATGTAATATTTTTCAAATAAAATTCTCTAAACGTGATTTTAAAATTTTTACAATCTTACCAACTACAAATTCACAATTTTAGATGATTGGCAACAATTTAACATTAACCAAATTGTGATCTAAATCACCATTTTAATCGAACAATCCTGCAAGTAATGGTTTCATGTGTGTATTCACCTTCATGCAAATGGCTATTATTAGAAATTGAAAAATAACTAATTATATTCACACCAGTAAAGTTATCAAAATAGACATCAAGTAATAAAGTACTGTGTTCCTGTGACACAGATTTATCTAATCAGCAAAAAAGCATGTTTCTGGGACACACAGAAGCAGAGAATGATGCATTTATTCATTTGCTAATGATTAGGCGAATTTAATCCAAATTAAGAGAGAGAGAGAGAGAGTTTATTTTTCAGTATCATAACAGGTAATTACAGTACATAAAAAATCATTATTACAAATCAATGACACTGAGGGGTCCCAAAGGAGTAATATTACTCGTAAGACTTGGGCCCTTGGTGATGATGTAATGAGATGAAGGATGGGGGATGAAGATGGTATACTGAGGTGATTACATAACATGACAAACTAATTTATAACATAAAGTCAAGTATATTAAGATGACAATCATGTTTACAGAAATTTTTGATTCAAATAATGTCAGAAAATGTTTTATAATAATAATTAGGTAGTTAAATGAGCGTTCTGTTTCCAATTAATATATTCAATTTTTTCAATTCTTTTCATATATTTACAATATATTTTAAAATTGTATTTGTAACCTTTTCGTAATGACTCAAGTAAAGTAACTCATAGAAAGAAAAAAAAAAAATAGAATTTCATGTGGTGCAAACACGGCAGTTCTGGGTATGACATGATTCTTGGTAGGAGGCAATGAAACTACGTTTTAACTTTCGGGAGAAGGCATGTTGGCTGATGTTCGAGGTGCTAGTGATGTCGGTTGGTAAACTATTCCAGGCTTTTGAGATTTTATTATTAAGGCCTTGAGATTCGATATTTGACTTGATGTTGAGTTGGTGTATATTATGCCGTTGTCTAGTTTCATAGGAATGTATTGATCTATTTGTGAGTAACTGGTTAGTAAAGTATGGGTGAATGATTGTTTCCATCTTGATTTTAAAGTAAATCATACAGCAGCTACGAGTAAAAATGTCGTTTATCGTTAACAGAGATAGTTTTTTGAACAGAGGTGCTGTGTGGCTGTTGAAGCGTGCTTTGCATATATGTCGAATGGCTTTCTTTTGTATGATGTTTAGTCTCTTTATTTCTTTATTTTTACTGTTTCCCCAGGCAGTGATTCCATAGATAATATGTGGTAGTATTAATGATGTATATATTGTTTTGAGAGTTAATGTTGAGAGTGTATACTTCAGACGTGCTAATAGGGCTACCACTTTAACAATTTGATTTTTTTTATAGCTTATATGTGATTTCCAGTTTAGTTTATTATCAATGAATACTCCAAGGAACTTTGTTTGGTTTATTTCCTTAATCGATTTATTATCTATAAAGATTCCGGGACAGTTCATTCGGTGATTTGAATTTTTTGATTCAAACTGGATGAAATTAGTTTTTTCTATGTTGAGGGATAATTTATTGAGAGAAAACCATTTGTGTAAAGATGTAACATCTTTGTTTGTATTTTCAATTAAGGTATTATAATTCTTTTCAGTGAATAGCAAGGTAGTGTCGTCTGCAAAAAGTATAGCATCAGATGTTTGGAGAGAGTTTTTCAGATCATTTACGTAAACTAAGAAAAGTAGGGGACCTAGGATGGAGCCCTGGGGAACCCCACAGGAAATATTGAGAAGCATAGAAGAATTTTCTTTGAATGATACAAACTGTTTACGATCAGATAAATAACTTGTAAATAAATTCAATGGAGTTCCTCTTATTCCTAGGTGTTGTAATTTATTGATAAGAATTTCATGATCTAGGGTATCAAAGGCTTTTGATAAGTCTATAAACAAACCAAATCGATTAACAGGTAATAATTTTATAACGTCACATGAAAGGTAACTGCTGAGTGCAACAAAATACAGACAGGTTGTTGATGTCTAGATCTTTCATAATAGTTTCACTACATTTGTTGATTTGACTGTCTGGATACGACGCAATAAACTGCTACATTTTGTTGCGCTTCAATAAAAGGTCATGAACCTGTCTCATTTTTTAATCAAAGAATTTATTTTTATAGGCCTACTGCAGTTATTCCAACTCAGATTCCAACTCAGATTTTTACCTCAAACTCCAAAGAATCAAAGGTGCATTAAATCATCACTTATCATCAATGAACTTGCTGCGGCTGAATGATGTCCATCTATTGCAATTAAAAGTTGTTACAAAAGGCAAAAAAGTAACAATTGATGTATCTATGCAATACCTGAATCATCGAATGAATGATTAAATCAACAAATTAATATAATAATTAATAATCAATAAAAAATTCAATTTATATTGTGTAATGAACTGAAAATAAACGTTTTGGCATCACCGGGGGTGGCCGTTTCGGTGATTGGCCATCAATCCTGGTGGCCGTCTGAGAAATTGGCCGCTCTAGATAATTGACCGTCTTGAATTTGGCCATAATGTTCTCCATACCGTCAAGTCGTGGACAAACCAACTGGTAGACAACCAACTGGTAGACATCGAACTTGCAAGGATCACCAAGTTGTAGACTCAGACTTTTTGGTCAGTTTGATAGTAGTTTTTCTGCTTAGCAGATGTGGCCTATACCAGAAATAAATAGAAGTCATCAGTCATAGACTCAGGAAATACGGCCCTCTGGGTCACAACATCAGTGGCGAACTATTTAAGTCACTGTGACCAACTGTCAATAAATCCCTGAAATATCCACTCACCGTAATGACGTCGCAATGTGCGAATTTCGTGCGTCAACTTTGAGATCGTCCGACGGACACAGAAACTTCCCAAGTGCATCCTGAAAAAAAGGCAGGAAAAGTAGGCTTCCAATAACACAGATAAAGTGTTAATAATAGACTTCCAATAGTAACAGGAAGACAATCAAATATAGCAAGAAATGAAAGAATCTGCACCTTATGTAATAACTCAAATAATAGACAAGTCTTAGGCGATGAGTATCATTATGTTATGGAATGTCCTTTTTTTTCTCGTGACAGAAAAATGTATCTAAAACAATACTATTACAAAAGGCCAAATATGTTTAAGATGGTTCAACTTTTCAATACCAATGACTGTTCAGTACTATTAGGTCTGTCAACTTTTTGCAATATTATTGTTGAAAAATTCAGATAATTGCATATATGTACCATGCACACCTGCCAATATGTTAAAAGTTTCATAAATATATATATATATATACCGGTATATGCATTTAGGCCTAATGTTCATTATTGTTGTTATTTTGTCATGCAGTTTGCTTTGTTGTTTAAAAGAATCAGTTGGTATTTATAAATGCATTTACCGTGCTATAATGCTATTTACTTTATTTGAATGTGTACTGGCTCCATGCCATCATTTGGTGAGCTGAATAAATTGAATTGAATTGAATCCAGAACATTTCCAGACGAAGCACTACATCCAGGGTGAAGTAATCCAACCGGTGATCAGTCAAAACGCCTACAAACAAAAACAGCAACAGACAATAACGCCTACAGTTTTTTTTGCATTGTCAAAAACGCCTACAGCTAATTTTCCGTTTGCATGACAGTGTCAAAACGGCTATTGGCCATTACAAAAACGGCAATTGCACTCTACAAAAACGGCTATTTCCGATTGACCAAAACGGCTACAAAATCAGGTGTTGTTCTGTCATCAGAGTGTCTGTCATAGCTTGTCATCATTTCACTTCAGAAAGTTTCTTTGTAAATACTTGCACAGAATTATAATTGCAATATACTTCAGGGGTTCATAGTCTAAATGTCAATATTTAATCCAACTGCTAATTGGAATCATGTAACCCTTCAAAGGCTGTTAGATGTTGAAGCTAATTGGTTTTTCATTCACACCTTCTAATGAACTGCTTAATTTTTCACACTTGACCTGAATATTTTTACAAATCTCACAAGAAATTGATGGTAAGTGACAACACCATTGATAGTTGTTCCTGTATAAATAGTAGGCGTTTTTGTAAAGTGGTGTAGCCGTTTTGGTATAGACTTGTAGCCGTTTTTGACATCTATTATTAGGCGTTTTTGCATTGCCGTTCTTGCATTGTCTGAAATCACAGTAGGGTGAAAGCACAGTAAGCGCCTCAATATTTGGCCCCTATGACCTGATAATTATTTTCATCAGAAGTGCAAGTGTAGTACATCACTTTAAACCTAATAATGTGTAGAATACAGAATTATGTTTGTCTAATAAATCAAGACAGGTATTTGCTGGGCTGCTATGAACTACATTGTGAAAGTTCCATGAAAATCTAGGTTGTTCTGCTGAAATGGACCATTGGCTTTTCGACAGTTTTCGCAGATGTGATATGGACAGTTTGCATGAACTGCGACCAATTAAATTTTTGAGCCTTGTCAGCATTCACTAAAATAATCCAAATTTGTCACTAAACATGGTATCCCTGCTTTATTCGTGACAAACCAGACCTCAAAACATCAGTCCCCAGACTAATTTGAACATTTTTGTGGACGTAATGGACGGACATTTACACTTTTTAGCCTGGTGTCCAGTGTATAACTTAAATTCATTGTGTTTTTAAACTTTTCAGTTGCATACATAGGTAGAGAGAGATAGACATAAATTTCCATCTCAGTTGACATGTTAGCGTGTCTTTAATTCATGTAAATTACAAAAAAATCAGTTGTGGACGTAATGGACGGACATCCATTTTAGCCATTAAAGCTTCTTGTATCTTACAATCATCAATGGCCATTGGAAAATTTTTGCTTAAATTCATTAAACCAATATCATATCTAGGCAAAAGCACCAAATTCTGCTAATTATTACATAAAAATACCCTCCAGCCAGCCTTTTGAACCCCTGACTGTAAATTTGCAAAAATATGGTTGCAAGCAAACCTTTTCTTTGGACGTCATGGCTGCCATAATCATAATATTGAAAAGTCTGCTAATGGTCCCTGCAGAAGGCCAGGGAGGTACAGTAAACAGATATTGTCACCGGCAGAATGTGAAATAAGTATTAGGCTACAGCACTGCTGCAATAGATGGTGCTTCAGAAAAAGGGCCACTGGTTACATGCTAAAATTAACAAATTATAATCACTTTAAAGGTCTGCCCAGAGCATGGTTTTAATTGTATGCTCAGGAAAAATGCCTAAATTTCTCAGATTTACTTGTTGATCAAGCTTAAATACTGCACTGTTTCTTCTTTATGTCAGATATTGGTTTATAGGACCCTAAATTTACTTTTATCTGATCAAAACGCAATTGAGGCCTTTACTGTGCTTTCACCCAGTAGGCGTTTTTGTCTGTAGGCGTTTTGACTGCTAATCATTCAGCTGCTGTCAGAAAATGACAACCGGAAGTTAATTTCCGCATATAAATTCTGACACATTTCGGACGATTCAACAGCCTACAGAGCAGTTAGAAACTTAGAATTAGTGCAAAAGTCTTCTGAAATTATTTGCAAGACGATTAAATTGGTAACAGACAGTCAAACCACCAAAAACAGTCCGGAAAAAGCCATTTTGTGCACGAAAAAAAACATCGCGATTTGGCAACTTTTCAACAACAATCAATGAATGGCGAGTTCAGTTTCCCATTCAACGGACATTGCTGAGGCCAATTCCCGTCCGATTTTCATGATTTTTCGACTGTTAGATTCAGAATTGAATACTCTATAAACTCATTGACTAACCTTGACCATTCCAGCAATCTAAATAGTCCGTTCGACCACCGAAAGATCGAGGGCTGACAAATCATCAAAAAGGTCAAAATGACAGCTTGAGACGAACTCGAAAATCACTGTCAAAATTCACAGAAACGAAACACACACCTAGTACAGTGTATTTGCGTGGACTGGACATCGTTATTGCATCGTAGAAACATTAATCCAAGTCGTATTTTGCTTAAATAGCATAAAATCCAAGGAGACGAAATCAGTCCATCCTGCTCGCACGAAAGTTGGCGCCAAACTGGTGCGCGATCACCAAACTGCATGTTGCGCGATCACGTGATAAACTTTTCTGTGACGTCACAGTTCTGATTCTGAGCCTGAGGACGTCCTCGTATCGGTTTTTGTTTCTGGAAACATGACGGCGGCCGACAGTTTCTTGAATTAGAACAAAGAGGCATCTAAGATGGACGATATATAACCGGGCATAATTGTCGGGTAAAAATAGAAGGGTTGGTCAAATTTTGATGGTATGTTTGGCAGATTAAAAGAGATACGTCGAGCGATAGGATTAGGGAAATTCATTTTGGATTGCAAGAAACATATGGCTATATGTAGCCATAGTTTAAAAACCAAATGGGTACACAGTAGAGCCTTCCTTGCTAATTGAAATGTATGTGTTGAATATATTAAGATAACAATTTAATGTACAGGAGGTTTTTCAGGGTGGTTAACAAATGAACATGTTCTTAATTTATTTTCAAAAAAGGTTTTGAAAAATTTTCAAACCTAAAGGGGAGGGGTTCTGACCCCTCTATATCACCTCTGGATCCGCTACTGATTCTGCGGAACCAAGTCGATAGATGATGGTAAAATGTTGTGAGGCCAGTTGAAAAAGACAACTGTGTGTACAATTGCATGCTTAATAAACCTGTGGCAAAACAGATTAATAAAGAGGTTCGCTTAACTGACAAAGGGCTCCCATTAACTTTTTAAAAAGGTTTTCCCACCATGAAGTGAATGAGTCCTGCTTTTGTCGAAGCAATGTTAAATTGAGATCAATGGAAGTCTGCATGGCTAACCAACTTATCCCTCGAATCATAATTTGCAGTAGTGAATTGCTGCAGATCATTTTTGTGGTAAACTTTGATGTCTTCTTGCCTGTCTTGGTCTTTCGGGCAGTGTTTGTTAAGGAATGCCAACTATCCTAACCCAAGGGAAAACAATACGCAATGCTGACTTGTCTTCTTCCCACTGTATACTGTGTAGGCAACAACCTAATGGACACTAAAGCCAGCAATAATGACCTGCGTTTGACCTGTGCCTCAGGGAGTTATAAAGTAAGAGAACCTGCCATCATGAGAATGCGGCAAAAATTCCCTGAGGGTTTGAAGCTTTCTTTCCAGGCAAAAAGGAAGAACATTACTCTATCTTTTGGTTGTGAGGAACTGAAAATAACATTTACTGTTAATGGGTTATTCATATCCTACCCTTTTCTCTTTTGGTTTTCACATTTAAGACTTTTTGAGACTTCGTCGTTCCAATGTTTGCATTTTTCGTCAGTAATCCACTTTCAGATATTTTCACAAGTAATTTTACCTGCTAATATGGAGCCCATGAAAATAACTAAATGTCCCCCCAAATCATATAGCAATTGTATTGATCATTGGTTTGTAAACATCATTTGCCCGCAACATGATCCAGGGATATTGAAAATGGCACAGGCATGCCCCCATCAGAAGTTGTTGTAAGTAATGGTAAGCAACTAATAATCGTTATGAAACAAACCATATTTTTCATAAACATAAGTTCTGTTAAGTTGCTGTATTCCACTTTTCCCCAAATTACTAATTCCTTTCACAAAATCAGTATTAAAGCTGACGTACCCTTCATTAGGAAGAAGCTGCCCAGAGCTAAGAAACGTGAGAGAACTAAATTGACGAATAAATAATTAATATTCAAGAAAGCAAAATAAAAACTTTGCCGCATTTGGAATTATCCCTAAAAACAAGTATTCGGCAGCACCAATGCCTGCCATGGACTAGCCCTGATATCCCACACATCACAATTTACTGAGCTCTGTAGTTATTACCATACCAGTCGAGACTTCTGGTATAGTCAGACATCCTGGTGATGGTCTCAGAGATCTCATAGTCTGGCTTGTTCTTTCTGCAGAATATTCACTACCTGCAATATTCAGAATAGTCATGGGTCAAGTTATCTTTGGAATGCAAGCGATTCAGACTCAAGGGAGATACAATGTGCTGACCGTGTCTTTTTCCAGTGTATATTGTTAGGGCAACTCACAAAATTAATGCGCACTAAAGCCAGCACTAATGGCCTGCTTTTGACCCAAATCGTAGAGTACAAAGAATCTGCCATCATGTGAATGGCAAATGATGTCTTATACTAATGCTTCTTCAAAACGTCTTTTATTTATTGTGTCTGTCTGTTGGAGAAATGGCTTGCTTCTCTGAGAGGAAACATTCCTTTTAGAGCAGCTGGTGCATGTGGCTAGTTGGCAAAGGCGTACAGCAAGGGCAATTTTTGGGAGGGCGAGTGACATTTTCCCGAATTTCAATATTTGGTTTATTACCATTTCAAATGAAACTGATTGGAAATCATACATTTTCAATAGTGTTTATTTAATCATCTGCCCTAATTTTGCCTGAATCTTACTGTTTCCCAAACTTTTGGGGCAGGCAATCTCATATACATTTTATTATTATCATCAAAAATGGGTGTATTTCAAATCCAATGTTAAATTGCTGTCTTTTTAATGTCTAAACCTATACATTTACAGCAGTTTCAATAAGCATGTGACTCTTTTGTACTTGCAATGTAGCATTTCACCTTAGTCTGATCATTCTTATGAAACATACAGGGAGGGAGGGTTAGCTCAAATGGTAGCACACTGGCCTGCTGGTCACTTGGTTCCAGGTTCGATTTCTGCTCAGGCTTGGTCAATGGACTAATGCTGTTCTCCAGTTTCCTAAATAGGCAACCAAGTGTATCAATACCACTCAGGGAAATAGACTCAGGCAAGACTGTAAAGAATAACATATTTTCATAATCCATGGGAAAATTTGAAATCAGCACATTTTGATTGGATAGTCTTTAATCAGTCACTTTTGAGACATTCCCACGGGAGGAGTTATCTCTGAACAAAAAACCTACTGGTTTATGGGAAACAACTGGGCAGTCATAGAGTCTCAAAGACCACCCTCTTTAGTTTTCTAATTACCATACTCAGCAACTTACTTGCATCTGATTGGTCTAGGGCATGGTCATTCTCTACAAATGTGATAAGGTCTTTTAGGACGTAAAGCCCAAATCATCCACCCATCCATCTTGCAGCATAATATACCACTCAGTAAGTTGGAAATAGTCACGTACTTATTGAAACTGTAGCTTTAGCGTTTGATTCGATCATATCTGACCCAGCAGACCCTTTTAAGCAAAAAAAATGGTTTAGGCTTTTCAAATATCAATATTACCAAACAGTCCTCAGTTATCAATCTTCTACTCTAGAACATCTGAGAACAAATCGGTGGTACATTAAAGTCCATTAGGGGAGAGGCAGGTTAGTTGATACGCAAGGTTAGTTGATACGCCCCACCTCCTGGTCAATGAAATGATCATTTGAGAAAGTGTTGACATTTGTAAGAAGCAGAATAAAAAAACACATCTTCTCATCTTGGTCAATGTAGAATCAGAATCAAGATTTAGGAGAAAAGTCAAAAAATTCAAAAATCACTGTTCCGAGTAAATTTGTGCTGAAATCTTGCATTTTTTTTTCTTTCGCTATAGTGAAGGATGATTCAAAGTAACTTAGTATATGGATAAGGTGTGTGAAAAGGCTTATTTATTAGCCATCAAAGATGACCTAGGTTAACCTGTGGTCCAGAGACTTGTTGTTTTCTGACATAATCGAGTGGATGGGTTTGTTGATACAGCAGATTGGTTAGGTTTTGTTGGCTGGCCTGGTCAAAATAACAACCCTGACCTATTAGTACAATCATAATGCTAGATGCTACTCGGTAGTTTACATGAAAAAGCTCTATAGATGAATCTTAGATTGAAATAATCATGAGATCTCCCCCTCCGAACAGGTCGACCATCAGATCCGACTCACAATGGTAGCAGATATGCATCCAGGGAATAAAAAGCAGATCGGTGAAGGCGTATGGTTTTATAGTATCCTACCAAGGCGGAATTATGTGACTTTTTCTTTGCATTGTCCATCAGTGTTTGGTGTATCAACTAACCTGCCTGGGTGTATCAACTAACCTTACCAGGTGGGTTAGTTGATACGTTTGACATGACCTACTTTGACGCCGTATGGGGTAAAAACTATCCAACAGAGAAAGTCAAGTTTCTCCATATATTTCAACAATGTATTTCCCCATGCACATGACTATTCGTCATTCCAATATCATCGTCCGTTTGGCTTGGAGGCGAGCTTTTCTGAAAAACGTCTCAACTAACCTGCCTCTCCCCTACACTACGTTCCCAATAATTATGCAACAATGCCTTTTTGCATTATCTCAAAAAGAAATAACAGTATTTGAATATCCTTTACACATAATGATAAGTGTACCATGGAGCTAACATCCTGCCAATTTTGTCCAATTCCATTGACTCAGTTTGGAGTTTTGCTACATAATGATGTTTTAGGGTGTTCCCAATTATTATGCTAATTCTTGGAAAAGCATCAATGGCCACTCAAAGTGACCCAAACTAATCTGAAGATGCCATCAACATATACCCCATAACACAAAAGAAAAAGTATAACCATCATTTCAAACATAGACGCATGCATAGCCAAGAAATTCATGTTATTTTACTGCATTGAAATAGCATTCAAATTACAGTTTTATTGCAATAAAAACCCTCTGATAGCCAGAAAAAATGAAAAATCACTACCTAACTCCGTTACCACCTTCCTTAGGTTTAGAACTCTCCTGTAAACAAATGGCAATTAAGTTGCACTACTATATTTGAAAATATCTTGAAATGAATTGAATGCATCCAATTGCCAATGCTATTCCAATGGGAAACAGAAGTGTGAGTTTTTGATTAGGTGTCATATTTTGTAGAGATACCGGATTTGGTGTTTCAGCTCACAGTATGACTGTGGTGTGCTATAGATATATTCTAAGCTGGAATTTTATTGATACTAATTTTTTTAAAGCATGGGAGGCTTCTTTATTGAGAAAAGAGCCAATTTCAATGGTTTTCCAATGCAGTTGTATTATATTCATTTCTTGGTCATGAAGGCATCCATGTTTGAAATGATGGTTCCATTTTTTATTTAGTGTTATGAGGTATATTCTAATGTCAATTTATAATCAATTTTGTTGATTTTGGCTAGCGATGGAAGCTTTTCAAGAAATTGCATAATAATTGGGAACATCCCCAAAAACCTGATTATATAGCAAAACTCCTCACTGAAACAACAGAATTGGACGAAAGTCACAGAATATTTGCTTCATGGCACATATGACATTATGTGTAAAGGATATTCCAATAGTTCTATTTATTTTTGAGATATTGCAAAAAAGCATAGTTGCATAATACTTGGGAACGCAGTGTATAAAGGACATTATATTTGTTGAAGTATTCGGGAAATTTAAACAAAAGGCTGAACCAGAGAAACAGTAAGTTTAAGGCTAATGGCTTGAAGCACACACTTTTTCCTGCCGGTGTGCAGGACAAGAGAATTTTTTTTATTGATGAAATATATTACTGTTTTTATTGTGTAATGATGCTGATTATCAAGCTTTATGAATGGCACCAGTGCTGCATGAAAATCAGCCAACTATTGTTTGTACTTGATATACTATGAAGGGTTTGCTTCTTATTTCATTATGTATTCATCCAAGAGCACCAACCACCATCTACTTGATCCAGAAAATCCCGGCTCTAATGGAGGCTCCACAAAAACAGTGTGTTTTTATGTTTCATTCAGGATTATCATAAACTGAAAAATAAATGATTTGCCCAATGCTGAATGCAATTTATTTATAGTAAATAATTTAGTTTTTTTTTTCTTTCAGAAAATTGCTGTTACAGTCAATGCATGTCAAGTACTTACATCCAGCTACTTGTGGACATCAATGACTTCAAAATAGTCCATAGGTGCTGCAGACAATCTCTAAATCGTGCCCAATTTTACAATCGGGCATGGCTATTTCTCCTATTGGCAAATTATTTCAACTATTGGCAAACTATTTCTCCTTTTGGCAAAATTGTACAACTTTGCCGAAAGGAGCAATTTCCTATTCTAACTATTGGCAAACTATTCTAACTATTGGCATACTTTGCCCAAAGGAGCAATAAGTTATTCTAACTATTGGCACACTATTGTTCCTATTGGCAAAATTTGCCCATCTCTAAATATCTTTTCGGGCCGCTTAGAACATTAGCAAATAGTTAAACCGTGCCCATTCCTGCCATTATCGCCCACTTTTGATATTAAAACGCGGGGGCACAGCAGCGGAAATCCGGAAAATGCGGGATTCGGTTTTTCGCGATTTGCGTGACTTCTAGTGAAGATACGAACTTGATCTTTTTACCATTAAATTCGGCTTGAAAATAGCTATTTTTAGAGGTCAGTTTCATTGTCCTAGCTTGACTAGAAAAATTTCTAGAATTTATGTATTTTTACTTAATAAATTATTAATATGCACAAATCAATAATCAAATTCTAAAATATAGGAGATTATAGGCCTATGGCCTAATGGACAGCTCCACATACTCAATTATGGACTGCTAATTGATCTTGTTTCTTTACTCCAAGTAAAATTTTTATTAGTTCATCAGACAATTGTGTTTTTTTTCTGCTCTCCCTGGTCATGTTGGCAATCCGCAGTTCTAGGCCTATTGTACATACACTAGTTAGAGGCACATAATTATTAGGCCTAACATGAAGGCCTTTTAGCCAAATAATAAACTATACATAAATGAATATATTTGTATAAGTTTTCTTTAAAAATAACTGGCATTTCAAATAGCCAACTGGTTGCAGACCTGAGCCCTCAGCAGCCCTCCAAGGAACATATATATTCACCTCTAAAACTAAAAAAGTTGATAAAGTAAAATTTGATTCAAGTTTAATTTGGTTGACTTAGTCAGATAAGTATGATGGAATTTTTTTTATTTTGCTACGAATCTATAACCAGGCAAACTGAACGCCTCTCTCCAAGACAAATCTAACAGTGAAAATCCGCGATCCCGCATCCCGCAACTGAGTCCCGCATTTCAGAAAAGACATGATGGGCGATAATTGCAGGATTAGGCACAAATTAATAAACTATTTGTGAATGTTCTAAGTGGCCCGAAAAGACTTGCAATGAGCGATAATTGCAGAGATGGGCATGGTATTTTCTTTGCCAATATCTAAATCAAGTCTTTTTGACTTTTTGAGATATTTGGAGATTGGCAATTTAGAGATTGGTTGACGCAATAGGCCTATCCATTGCATTGAAATTAACCAATTGTCAATCTGTCATTGAGTAACGATATTCAGTTGGTGACATGTTTTAATAGCATTGAAAGTATTGATATTACCAAGTTGATCATGGGTCATAGACGATAACATGGCATGGATAGGCTTAATATGATCGCTCCACCCATAAGAATGTGAGAAGAAATCATTAGGACAAAAAAAAACAGAGTAACAGCCTCACTTACAGCTTGATGGACACACTTTTCTTCACAGGCTTGCAGGATGAGAGTATTTTTCAATCAATCTAATTGAGTACAGTTTTTATTGTTCAATGGTGCTGATTTATCAAGGTTTATGACTGGCACCACTACTGCATGAAAATCAGCCACCTATTGTTTGTAGCCGATATACTATGAAGGGTTTGCTTCTTCATTCACTATGTATTCACCCCAAGAACACCTACAACCATTTACCTGATCCAGATAAACCAGGCTCGAATAGAGGCACCACAAAAATAGTGTGTTTTTATATTGCATTCGGGATTATCACAACAGTGTTGAAGAAAAAAGAAACATTTAGCCAAATGCTTCATGCAATTAATCTATGATTTAATTGTAGAATATTAGTCACCATCCAGTATTGAGGGGGAGTTCGCTGCTGGAACAAGGTGAAACATCCATGGATTGCAAGGATACCTGATGCTACAGCCACTCATTTCACTGCCATCCAGAATTCTAGCGTCGAAACGGAAAACCTAGTAAGTCACATTTTGGGCCAAATTGAGTTAAGGTCAAAAAAGGACCTCTGAGACATGTTTCTACATTATTAAGTTTAGATTTTCAAAAAGTGGCCCTGTTACCCCAGAATGACACTGGCAAATTCCAGTAAGTCCATCTCTTACTGCAAGGACTGGAATTTAAAAGTCAATTTTCTCAGAATGTCCTAAATGTGCCTTACTAGGTTTTCCCTTTGGATGCCAGAATTACAGGAGGCTCACAAACAAACCATAGGCATAGTATGCACCACTGTAACCCAATTGGTCATGACACATATACAAAATGGAGTGAAGAATAGCACAATTTTTTCTCTTTTTTCCCATGAATCCAAAATCTTGTGCCTAACGGACACAAGACATGAAACTAATGACCTTCCTTTGCCCCTGTGCTTCAGGGAGCCCTAAAATACAAAGCCATCATGAGAATAAAGCAAAATACTCCTGGTCCAGTGCAATCTTAGAAGTGGCATTATTTTGTATGCAGAGTGAAGTCTATGGGGTTTGAGTTTTTCTTGTTTTTGTGCCATAAACATGATTATGGAGTAAATTGTGGTAGATATAGATACAGCAAGGCAGCATTTTTGAGGAAAACAGATAAATGTGTAAATATTATATGAAATTGTCATAGATGGTTCAAATATAATTTGCTGAATCAGGCGATGCTGTTTTTCCGACATGGTACTTGAGTTGATTCAATGAAAAACCTTTTTCATAGCAGCTACCTGCAACATCATAACACGAATAGCCAAGTTGGATAGGTAGGGGAGAGGCAGGTTAGTTGAGACGTTTTTCAGAAAAGCTCGCCTCCAAGCCAAACGGACGATGATATTGGAATGACGAATAGTCATGTGCATGGGGAAATACATTGTTGAAATATATGGAGAAACTTGACTTTCTCTGTTGGATAGTTTTTACCCCATACGGCGTCAAAGTAGGTCATGTCAAACGTATCAACTAACCCACCTGGTAAGGTTAGTTGATACACCCAGGCAGGTTAGTTGATACACCAAACACTGATGGACAATGCAAAGAAAAAGTCACATAATTCCGCCTTGGTAGGATACTATAAAACCATACGCCTTCACCGATCTGCTTTTTATTCCCTGGATGCATATCTGCTACCATTGTGAGTCGGATCTGATGGTCGACCTGTTCGGAGGGGGAGATCTCATGATTATTTCAATCTAAGATTCATCTATAGAGCTTTTTCATGTAAACTACCGAGTAGCATCTAGCATTATGATTGTACTAATAGGTCAGGGTTGTTATTTTGACCAGGCCAGCCAACAAAACCTAACCAATCTGCTGTATCAACAAACCCATCCACTCGATTATGTCAGAAAACAACAAGTCTCTGGACCACAGGTTAACCTAGGTCATCTTTGATGGCTAATAAATAAGCCTTTTCACACACCTTATCCATATACTAAGTTACTTTGAATCATCCTTCACTATAGCGAAAGAAAAAAAAATGCAAGATTTCAGCACAAATTTACTCGGAACAGTGATTTTTGAATTTTTTGACTTTTCTCCTAAATCTTGATTCTGATTCTACATTGACCAAGATGAGAAGATGTGTTTTTTTATTCTGCTTCTTACAAATGTCAACACTTTCTCAAATGATCATTTCTATGACCAGGAGGTGGGGCGTATCAACTAACCTTGCGTATCAACTAACCTGCCTCTCCCCTATAATCAACACCCTAATCCAACAAAGCAGACAGAAGCCTGGGGCCTATGCAGAATCTGAGCAATCCAGCAATGACACAAGTGGGTTGCTCATATGTTTGGCTAATCGCTGCTCTTAGGCACCAAGTTGGTTAATTTGATTCTTAGGACAGCTTGCTGCTTTACTAACTGCTTCTTACCCTGAGTCTAGCCCGGCATTATTGGTAATGTCCTTAAGACTGATTTATGTTTCATAAGCGCACCCATTCATGCTTTACACTGAAAGCTAACAGAATTGGCACTTTGCTAAATCATAGAATTTAGGGTCTTACAGCAGTTTGACAAATTTGACAAATTTACATCAGTTTTTCCATGTAGGCCTACTAATAATAAATTAATTATTATTGAGAAGAATGACAGATAGGAATCAACACTGATTAAATAAGAAACTCTTGTGGTCATCACAATAGAAGGCAGTATGATGCACATGTTTCCTGCGGGGCGAAATGTTTCTTTTCTGCCATGTTTCCTAAACACTGTGTGCCAACCAAGTGACCTAATTAAGGATTTTTTTGTTTACATTTTGCTAGTTCTCATATATAGAGCAAACAACAAACTTTGCATTACAGCCAGTATGCTGTCTTATAGTACAAGTAATGTACAATATGTACATAAAAATTTTGGAATCAATCTGTTACGTTTTCTGGGAGATTAGGCAGTTTTAGTAAATTTTAGTGCATTTTTTACTAGAATCACCAAATCTTTGATTGTTAAATATTTAAAGCTTGAAATTTCACGTCAAGATGTCTAATACATAAATACAGCCTGCTGGCTATGTTATATTGTAATTACATTGGTTTCTTGCCTAAAATTGAAGATTTTATGATAACTAGGTCGCTTCGCATAGAGCAAACGGTACACAGTATATATTCTCTTCCAATGACCACAACAGCTGAGAGTAAAGACCTCTTTAGGGTACCTTGCCTCTGGGAGCTGTAAATTACAAAGATCGAGCTATGGTGAGGGTGAAGAAAACTACACAGAAAATATAGCTACTGAAGAAAGAAAGCACCCGTTTTTTTTTAAGCAATTTTTTTCGTTAGTATTACAACTGCAAGTATTATCGAAAACTCTTACATGGAACATTCCAGCAGTATGTGTTCAAAAGATATTAGCACATATGCTTCCTTTTTATTTAAGAGTCGGCAATCAGCAATGCAGCATTGACTTCTTTTTGGTTGGGTATGGGTAATATTTCAAATATATGATATCTGCACCTGTAAAGGCCTACTTGGTTGAGAGTTGATCGGCAGTCTTTCACATATTTGATATCAGCACATATGCTTCCTTTTTGTTTGAGAGTTGGCAATTAGCAATGCAGCATTGGCTCCTTTTTGTTTGGGTGTGGGTAATATTTCAAATATATGATATCAGAGCAATCATTTTATCTTCCTTTTGGTGGGGAGTTGGAAACCAGCAGTACATCACCGGCATACGTTTTGTTGAGAATTGGCAATCTTTCTTACATTTAATATAAGAGCACTAATTGCCAGTAATTGGCTTGAATTGTCCACATTACATGTAAATTTACATGCCTTCTTCCATCGGGAGATAATGTTGATGCGTAACTTCATCAATACCATACCTTTCAAATTCCTGAAGCAGATTTGAATCATAAATTCGTGGTTCAACATAATATCATGTCTAATGATCTATCTGCTCACTTTTATTTGTCATCAACTATTTGTTTTTTAAAAATTATAGAAAAAATTCTTGAAATGGCAAATTATCTTTTTTGGGAGTTGTTTTCTTCAAACAAGGCTGGAATGCACACAAATACTTTAAAGTCAAGAAAATTGGGAAAGAAAAAAGGAATCTCTGCATATTCCCACGATCTTTCTCACTTAAATTCTCTCCTGCAAGGTCTGATAAATTTAGAATTTCAGTCAAATGGTCCAAAATGCTATGGGATGACTAAAAGTAAGTTTGCTTTGAAAGAGAAATCTCTTAATTTATGATGAAGACATTAAACCTAATGGTGACAAAAGATGTCCCTGCCACAGTTTGAGCCATTATATTCCCATTATATCAAACTTTAGTGCTTTTCATCGTGAAGAAGGAAAAAATTATATCTCAATGTTTCAGTATTTAGACTGCATTGGTCTAAAGTAACATTGCTTGTGAATAATAAGTTATAACTTGGATTCAGGAGGATGTCAATTTTTGTTGTGTAGATAACATTTTTGTCTCCGCATCTTGTTGTGGATGTATCAGAGGATGAAAACTCAACAAGTTTCGAAGTGTTGGCTAAAAATAACAGAGTGATATATATTGTCATATCTTTGAGTAAGCTGCTTTTGTCACAAATAGGCTTATTGCAATTTCTATATCAGTAGGTGGTCAGATAATAGGCCTAGTAATTACTAATTTTTTACATTCCTTTTGACCACTGCTTGCTGTAGTATTGAGCTGCAACAAAACTCTAAAATGTCAGAGACCAGCTCTGTTCCTATCATGCAGGCTTAGTAGATGTACTATTTTTGCAATAGTAATTCACTCCCATCTGAATGTATTTCTAACTACATAAGCTCTGATCGAGGAGAAAATGGAAACTCAGATGTAAAAGACAAAAATACGAGGCGGAATGTAAGTTACCTCGCGGTTACACACAAATATAATATATTTTCATCTTATTTCCCTTTTTCTCAAGAAGCAAATTCCTTTCACAAAATCAGTATGAAACCTGATGAACCCTTCATTAGGAAGAAGCTGCCTGAAGCCAAGGAACGTGACAGAACTACACTGCAGCTACAACTAGGCAACAAAATGAAGCTGTATTTTGGCTGCTTCATAGGTATTTGTCTCTAAACATGTTTTCAGATTTCAAATATATCTTCATTGCTTTAATACAAGTTTTACACAATTATGGTAAGGGGATAAGATCATGCATGTACTAATATAATTATAAGAAGGTGCGTCACTACTAAAAGGTGTGTTCAATACAACTAAATCGGAGAAGAATTGAAATGAAACAATTCTTAGGCATTCAAAATTTCACTAGCTTCTGATATATCTCCACCATTGTAATATCTCGGTTCAGGTTCATATGCAGAACTGTGGGCTGGCCATGATATCTCACAGATCACAATTTGCTGAGCTCTGAAATTATCATCATGCCTATGAAGACTTCTGGTATATTCAGATATTGAGATGGTCTGAGATACATTATCGATAGTTGTCTTGGAAGTGCAAGTAATTCTGACTTGAGGGAAATGCAATGCAATGACAGTGTATTTTCCAGTGTATATTGTCAGGGCAACTCACAAATACAGAATGAAGCCAGCACTTATGGCCCGCTTTTGACCCATACTTCAGAGAGCTGTAAAGTCCAAATAACCTGCCATCATGTGAATGAAGAACAATATCCTAAAGTTGCCTCACTTACTTTATTGTGTCTGCAGCAATGAAAAAGGCATGTAGCAGGTAAAGGGTTTGTAAGCTTTTTTAGTTGCAGTTGGGTGGCCAAGTTGGTCATAATGATAATATTGCTTGTACGGCACGTTCCCCCTTTCATATTCAGACGTGGACAAGGTAAAGTTGTCATTATGAATATCTTCAAAGATAAGAAAAATATAGTATGTCAAACCAGTGGTTGCTTACACTCAATGCATATGCTTTTAAAGGTATAATACAGTTTTATTAATATTCCACATGTTTGAAAAGGGAGTGCTTTTTCCTCCCAGTCCACTTTACAACTGTATGCTTCATAATCATCTCATGATATCTCACCTGTTTCGAGTAAAAAAAATAATAATTTAAAAAAGAAGAGAAGGCTATTATACCTACCTCTGTCAGACTCAAAAATGCCAAATAATGAAAGATATCTTTGGAATGCTTAATTCCTGATCATTGCTCTTTTTAGATTGTTTTTAATCACCACTCTGCCTATGCAGCAAGAATGATAAATGTCAACTCAATGGCCTCCCTAATTACCTTTCTGACCATAGTAAAGGTCCTGTTTAAGAACAATATCATGCAAGAGAGGTACTTACCAGACAGAGCCTGCATGTTAGCAACATAAAGCACACACTTTTCAGCAAGATTTTCTTGTGTGTATGGCGCGATACTTAAAGAGCCTTTCTTATAAATCAGACAGTTTGATTTTTATCGAGTGTTAACACTGATTTATCATGCTTTATGGCTTGCACTAGTGTTGCATGGAAAGCAGAAAACTATTGTTTGTACTTGATATACTATGAAGGGTGTGTTTTCTTCTTTCATTATGTATTCACCCCAGATGCCAACAGCCATATACTTATTCCAGATAATCTGGGCACAAAGAGGGTCTGATCTTTTTTTTTCGTTTCACACAGAATAATCATAATCCTGCCAATGGAAAACAAAACATCTAAATATAGTTATTTCTGATATCTATATTTATGATTATCATTTTGTGTATGGCCTTCCCTCTGCATTCAATACAAGAACTTCAAATTGATTGCTCTTACAATTTTAAACTTCAGTTCTTGACTATGACAACATGTAATATGATATAAGGCATGTGCTTTAGAGTACCACAGTATGTTTTTATCTATGGCCATTAACCCTAAACCTTGCCATCCAATGGACACAAGAGCTGAGACTAATGACTTCCTTTTACCCTTTTGCTTCAGAGAGCTGTAAAGTATAAAGACCAAGCCATTATGAAAATGGAGCCAACTTCTCCAGCCCTAATGCCCTCTTAGAAGTATTATCATTGTGTATGCAGACATAGCGACACTCAAGGGTCCAGAATGGAGCATTTCTTGTTTTGTTGCCATAGCCAGGATTATAGGGGAAATTGCAGTTACCATAGATAAAATTCTTAACACAGTTGAAAATGGATATGAAAATGATACGAATATTACATGACATGATGGTAGCACCCAATGGTAGGTAGACAATTCGAAATTTATTTTCATTCCCAAAGTGATTCACCAATCAAATAATAAAAAGCTGCCCATGACATCAAAACAAGGCACAACCAAGTTAGAATTAGGAAGTCAATTGCCTACTGATGAAACAAACAAGCTATTATCTTTTACTGCACTACAACAAAAGCCAAAGGAAAAGCCTGAAAGCCCTGAAATCTGGCTCTGACATATAGGTGGGTGTCTCATATGTTTGGCTAATCGCTGCTCTTAGGCACCAAGCCGGTTAATTGGATTCTGAGGACAGCTTGCTGCTTTACTAACTGCTTCTTACCCTGAGGCTGGCCTGGCATCATTCGTAATGTCTTTAAGACTGATTTACTTGCCTGCTTTAAGAGAGCCTCGTCTCCTTGACAGGAAAATCTAACGGAATTGCTAAAAACGCAAGCAACAAAGGCAAAGGGAAAGAAAACATTTTAGTTTAAGTTCAGTATCAAGGAGATTTCTTAAACAGCATAATTTTGGTACAATGTTGATAACTCCCACATAAATTGCCTAGCGATAGCTAAGTGATTTTAGCTAGTAATTTTATAACAACAACCTTTTCATTTAATGATTCTGGTAATCTAAACACATCAAGCCTTGCGAAGCCACAAAATATCTCTGCCACTGCTTTAGCCATGCATTCCTATTAAATATAACATTTTAGTGGTTTTCATTGTGATTAAGAAAGAAGTTTTTGTTCCATATTTTAGGGGACAGACTCAGAATTTGTGTAAAGTTACACTGCTTCATACTATTCTCATTGTTTCTAAAGATAACTTTTTTTTTTCATCTGGTTGTAAATGTATAAGAGGATGTATACTCCAATCAAACTTTATTATCTCCAGCTTGTGAGCAAGCCGTTGCTCAAAGGAGGCTTTCAGTCCGGATCAGAACAGTTTCAAAGTTGTTGACTAAAGAAAATAAAACAAGTTTTACACTTTTAAGGTTCGGGACGTGACCGCGCAATAATAGTGCATTACAACGATATATCGGAAATGAAGAACCTGAAAAGAAAAAAAATCTTACTCATTTAAAATTTTTTTAGCTTCTGATTTAGTCCCACATTTTAATATCTGGGTTAAGGTTTGTATGCAGTACTGTGGACTGGCCATGATATCTCACATATCACAATTTTCTGAGCTGTGTGGTTATTATCATGCCATTGGAGACTGCTGGTGTTATTCAGATATTCTGTAGATGGTTTGAGATATCTCATCAATAGTTATCTTTAGAGTGCCAGCGATTCTGACTCAAGGGAGATGCAATACAGTGACTGTGTGTCTTTTCTGTGTATATAAACAATTCACAAATGCAGAATAAAGCCGGCTCTTATGGCCTGCTTTTGGCTTGTTCTTCAGAGAGCTGTAAAGTACAAAGAACCTGCGATCATGTGAATGAAGAATAATGTCCTAATGTTGCCTTAGAACTTCTTTTATTTTGCCTGCAGTAAGAGCTATTGGAGAGTTCATAAGTTTGGTGGGTCAGCTTGTTCTCCAGATATTGCTTGGTAAGCTCCTCTTTGATTAACACATTTTCAGAACCAGACAAGGCCAAGTGGACGTTTTAAATATCATTGAATGTACAAAAAAAGCTAAATCAGTGGCTGCTTGTACTCACTGCTAATGCTGAACCTTCATTTCCATTCTTTTGTATTATTTTTACAATAAATTAAATGTCAACTTCATCATTAACTTTCTGACATGTATGAGAAAAATTACATGCAAGAGACATACTTAAAAGACAGAGCTTGCTTGTTGGCAACATCAGGCACACATTTTTCAGCAAGATTTTCTCGTGTGTGTGTATTAAGAGAATTTTTCATAAATCAGACAGTGTGATTTTTATTGAGCAGTAACACTGATTTATCAAGCTTTATGGTTTGCACCAGTGTTGCATGGAAATCAGAAAACTATTGTATGTACTTGATATACTATGAAGGGTTTGTTTTCTTCCTTCATTATGAATTCATCCAAGATACCAACCGCCATATACTTTATCCAGATAATCCGGGCTCAAAGAAAGTCTGGTCTTTTTTCGTTGCACAAAGAATAATCAAAACCGTGCCAAAAAAAAACAAAACATCAAAATACCTCACTCTGGATTACCATAGTGATTGATCTATATGTGATTATCATTTTTGTATGGCCTTCCCTCAGAATTCAATACAGGAACTTAAATTGATTGCTCCAATCAGCACAACCTTACACTTCACAGCTTGTCTGTAACAACATGTCGACCAGTATTTTGATAAAAGGTATTTGCTTTAAATTACAACAGTGTGTTGTTCTCTTTGGCCATTAACCCTAAATCTTGCCAGCCAATGGACACAAGAGCTGAGACAAATGAGCTCCTTTTACCCTTTTGCTTCAGAGAGCTGTAAAGTATAAATACCAAGCCATCATAAAAATGGAGCCAAATACTCCAACCCCAATGCCCTCTTAGAAGTGCTATCATTGTGTATGCAGACATAGCGATACTCATGGGTCAAGAATGGAGCATTTCTTTTGTTGTTGCCATAGGCAAGACCATGGGGGAATATTGCAGTTGGCATAGATGCTATTTGTGACAGCGTCTAAAATGGACAGAATATTACATGACATGATCATAGCACCTGGTTGATTGTGGATGATTCAAAATTTATCTTCATTCCCAAATCATTCACCAACCAAATACAGGCTGCCTATGACATCAAAACAAGGCACAACCATGTTAAAACTAGGTAGTCAACTGCCTGCTCTGAGGAAACCAAGAAGCTGTTATCTCTTACCACACCAAAACAAAAGCCAAAGGAATGGTGTGTAAACTTGGAAATCTGGCTCTGACATTCGTGGGTGTCTCATATGTTTGGCTAATCGTTGCTCTTAGGCATCAAGCCGGTTAATTGGATTCTGAGGACAGCTTGCTGCTTTACTAACTGTTTTTACCCTGAGGCTGGCCTGGCATCATTCGTAATGTCTTTAAGACTGATTTACCTCTGTGCCATCAGTGTGCCTATTCTGCTTGACAAGAAAAACTAACAGAGTTGGGTCTTTGTGCAGGAATCAGAAACAGCAAAGGCAAAGGTAAGGAAAACATAACATGAAGTGTCTTAAACCATTTTCAATTTACAATTTATTATACATTTTTGTTAGTAAGTATTTCTATTTGCCACATAGTTAGGCGTATTCTGATTGAGTGAAAATGAAATGTCCTCCCCCCCCTGCTGAATTCTTGTAAAGTCTTGAGTTCAGGTTTGTTCGTAAACTTATCCATGGTCGACACATAAAAAATTTTTCGTCAAGAAAAAGTTTCATAGAATTTAGATATGAATTAAAAGTGAAAAATTTGTTGCCAATACCTTGATATGTACAGAACAACCCTCAGAAATCCTCTGTTCACCTATTTGGCCCTCCTTTATCCTCTCCTCCCAGAATCTCCTTTCAACTAATTTTGACTCCTTACCACAGCCTCAGTCCTTCTTAAGAACTCCATTAAGACAAGCAAGTAAGTGCAATTTGCAAAGGGCACAATATCAAAGAAATCAAACACTATGAGGGTGATGGAGTTTGAATTTGAGTTGGTATTATGCAAATTTAATGTAATTTTCAAAGGCAGTTGAAAGTAGGTAAAGGTATAGGAAGTGATTTGGAGGGCGCCAAAAGGTGTGAAAGGGTAAAGTAGTGGCTGATTCTTCCTTCCTGCTTTGGTAATCGCACTTTAATT
Source organism: Platynereis dumerilii (assembly GCA_026936325.1). Lineage (NCBI taxonomy): Eukaryota > Metazoa > Annelida > Polychaeta > Phyllodocida > Nereididae > Platynereis > Platynereis dumerilii. The sequence goes on from JAPTHN010000028.1 coordinate 443,156, forward strand.
TGAGTTGTACTATATTATGTAGTATGGTGCTTGTTACAAGTAATACAATGTTTCTCTGTCTGTGTGTTTCCTGAAGGTTGCCATCTGATAAACTCTTTTGGGCCCCTCGCCCGAGGGAGCAGTAAAAGAGAAAGATTGAGCCATAGTCAGAGCGAAATATATCATCCTGAGGTTTTTTTTCTAGTTTACGTTTAGTATCTGCCACAGATTTCAATGAGATTTTGTAAAGAGCATATCTTTGGTAGAATATTTTATTAATAACTCCACTTTCAAAATGAATAAAAAAAAGAGAATTCATCATTCCATTAGAATAAAAGTATCTACAGTAAAACGCATTAGGTTTTCCAAGCAGATGTTTGCACCTGCATGTCTCAATACTCTCATGCCTTTGCATGGGAGTGTTGAGACATGCAATTGCAAACATCAGCTTGGAAAATCTCCCCCCATCGCTTCACTCTCTTATCAGTTAAATGGTATTAGTTACATTTTGTAGACAAACTCAAATATATCATTCAAAATTGCAAAAACTGTGAGTCCACTCGCACCATACATGGGAAGATCTCCTGATTATAAAATGTCATGTTTTTCATATCATATATGAAAAGGATCTTGTTAATTGAGTCTAAGGCAAGACAGATGGAAAACCACATAATTTCAAATTGTAAGAAGAAAATAACACGCAATGTAGGTGAGAAACTTATCTGATTTAGAAAATAAACTCAAAGTCAACATTGTGATTTCAGTTCCTGATTCTATCTGATTCAGTCTGTAGCTCAAACGTAGACTTAAAATACTTATCACGCGAATGCTGGAAACTTGGCAGCTGTTGGGCTGACATTTGCCACGATTGACAAAACGCTTGACAGAACACGCTTTTCCAAATCATTTTATTGCATATGTGTCATTCACATGAAGTCCAATTTCTGCCGCTCTTCTTACTGGTCCGTCAATGCGGAGTTTTTGGCTTGCAATAAATGAGATACCATGAAAGCAAAATGTGCGAGAAACTTTCTGAAAATCAGCAAAATCTTTCTGACAACTAAACAAAAGTCCGGTTTCTCAAAGAAGGCATGTGAATATTGAATATGAATAGAGACACACTGGAGAAAAAAAAAGTTATTTTCATTTTTAAAAAGAAGCACTCAACATTATTATATTATTAATAGCCCCTGGCCCCTCGCATTATGAGAGCACTGCTTCTGCAGTCATGAAGTGGTCTGTCATGAACGTTCGCTCTCCACAAGCAGGGACGTAGATTTTTCATTTTTGTAAGGGGGGAATGACTTCAGGGATTGCAAACTTCGCGAGTGGCCCAACGGGCCGAAAGTCGCGCAGCGGTAGATTTCGAGGGCCACTCTGGGGCCCAAAAGCCAATATATTACAGATTATCGAAAGTTGGTTTCGAGACTTTTTTTTCCACACAACATGCAACTGGCATCATGAAAAATTGTTAAATATGACAGATAATTGTCAACATCAAGTATTAATAATTTGAAATTCCAGGGGGGATATTATATGATCAGCCCCACCAGGTTCAACCAGGGGGGATGCATTCCCCCCATCCCCCAATCCCCCTAGGATCTACGCTCCTGTCCACAGGGGGTGTACGATCTCTCCTTGTTTTTTTATGTCTCAATGCAACTTGCTCTGAAGGTATGTCAGCTATTTGAGCAGCTGTCAGAGATAGAAGTAATGATGAGATGATAAGGTCCAAGGTAGTCCTCGTTCCCACGGGTGGGATCTGTTACTTGCCTCAGCATAGAACCCTGAAGGTACCCTTTAGCTTTAAGTCAATGTGACGTGAGATTGACAGTGAGTTTTGGGATGGGTTCGAATGACCAACAGAGGGTTAAACCATGGAAAGTATAGGATATTCAGTGGACCTTGGGACAAACATTTTATCATATTGAACATCATGGCCCTTGAGATAGCTTCCAGTGGCAGCTGTACCGGTGTCCTGGATACTTTATTGCCTAGATGCCAACACAACCATTAGTCATTAGAGCTGTGTCACCACCTTTCGGAAAGGTCCTGGTGGGAGAATGTGGCAACATCAATTACACCAGACTGTTTAGTAGTCTATGGAGCAGAAATTTACAACCAGTCCCAAAAGGCACAAAACTGAGTTGCAGGCAAAAACTATTGAAATATGCATTGTCTGGTTCTGGAATGTAGAACCATTAGGGAAGGCGATCTTGCTCAGTTTGTAACACTTTGGGATTCCAATGTAATGAGTCCCAATTTTGTTCCCTCTTCAAGAGAATAATAATTATTAACAGGACAGGAATTTCAAACATATTTTGCAAGTTTACAAGCTCATCTTCCTCGGCACTCGGATACAAAGTGCTTCATTACTGAGTTCTCCTGTCCTAACTATTGTACCAGAGTGCATACAAGTTGTATAGCCCCAATCATCCATTCATCCATCCACATCAATGTACAGTAGACTTTGCACTGCCAATATGGCCATGGCATATACCAGTGGTTTTTTAAGTGAAATATAAACTTTTGACATAAAGTGATCCCTGCTTATGAACCAGACTGCCCCCAGAGCTGCTATTATTGTGCAGTCTCTTGCGGTGAGATCTCTCTTTTAAATATAGTTTTATAAGTGAATATTTAAAACTATAGTTATGCCTAATTTCTATCTAAGTTCAATCGATATTGGCCAACAAACGGAGCATGCTCTACGACAAAATAATTGTAATAGGCTCGACAATAATTTGTTCTCATGAGGCATGGTCTCTGTATATATACTTATAGCACCCTGTGCACTACAGATCATTTGACTTGGCTTTAGCGTCCATTAGCGGCTCACTTATACAATGCACAGATTCACGATGAATCTCCCGAGAGTCCGTATTTTGAAAGGTGACTATAAATCACTCTGTATCTGAAGCTCTCATGCCAAGTCTGCTGTTGGCAGAATCCTCCATCTACATGGCCTCGAAATGATACCAAGGGACAGTTGGTCTTCCCCTCAACAACTGAATCTAGGAAACTAGGACACAGTAGACCTATGGTGTGTGTTCACAAATGCATGGACATTTATAGATCTTACACAATGCTTGGAAAAGCATTAATTCTTGTGCCATTCCCTGAATACAAGAGCAAATGGGAGATAAGTAAACTCTAGAACATAATATGTACCCGGGTACTTTGCCGCCACAGGATTGTGCCATAAATATAATTTTTGGACTGCTTTGGGTGTGAATATGGGCCAAGGTTGTGTAGAGATACCAGTGCTGGACATGGTCACATTTACAGTCATTTTCATTTCTTCATGCATTCCATTGCAATACCGTGAAAGACAAGCCTCGACCTAATCAATTTTATTCTTTTTAGAGTGATCGACCCAACATATTTTCCCCCTACTAAAATAACTTGACAATGATTAATAACAATTTTTTATTAGATTGACATTGTTAAAAAGAGAGATGAATAGGGAAGTACATGCAATTATGCATTTATACATACAATGTAGAAACACGAAACTTTGAACATAGTTAAGAGACTTATTGAAAAAGATATTCAGATAGCGAGCAACTTATGATTTGACCTAGTTGAACCACAGCCGCCATTTTCCAAAATGGCGGCGAGTATTGTCATTTTCTTTCTTTCTGTGAAGTATCTATTGTTGGACTACAAAAAAAAAATTGCTTTTTATTCCTTCTACAGGTCTATTAAACATTATACCACTGTTTGCTTTTTCTGGCCAATCAGAAGGCAGGATTTCGCTCTGATATAATGCATATCACAGCTCATACACCTGACCATGATATTGCATGCTTGGCTGACTACAAGTTGACAAAATTGAAGGAAACACTGAAACAAAACTGACCAACAAAGGATTAAAACTGAACAACACAGTCAGTAAACAAGGAGGAAGATTGTATCAAGTGTAACTGGTCTCAATAAAAAGGCTATATTCACTCTTTTTTATAAATACCATTATCTGAAATAATGATAAAATTTAAGGTCACTTGATAAAATAGTACATTTGGGATATGTAAGCTGCAAAAATAATAGCGGAGCAGCAGACCAACAATTTTGGCCCCATTTGGCAAGCTCAAAGAATTATTTTTTCTTCTTAATTCGGGGGCTGCCGCCCCCGAACCCCTGCTTCTTCTTATTTCGGGGGCTGCTGCCCCGAACCCCTGCTCCTTGCTTTCTGTTATTGTTCAAATGTCTTTCATAATTTAAAAATGACATTTGCTAAGCGACTGTAATAATCAACCTCCTCAAAGGGACCTTGGCTGAGATGGCTGCACTATCTACCTACCTATCTATCTATATACCTATCTATCTATCCGTCTATCAATCTATCTGTCTGTCCATATCTATCTATAAAATTAATCAATGAAATTAATGTATTGTGTTATTTCCATCTATCGATCTTTCTATCTATCTTTCTATCTACAAAATTAATGTATTATTTCCTGAGAACAAAGAATTCTGACCTGTTGCCTTCAGGGCTGCCAACCTTCAAATGAACTGAGGAACATGAATGTGCGACAAATACAATGAAATGTTGTCAAACAAGAAGGATTGAAGGCAAACAAAGGTATTTAAATTCATTTGTTTTGTACTTAGTGGTATAAGTTAGATAACACCCTTGTTTGTGACAATATGCAATAATCCTCGGGCTAAAGCCCTCGGATATATTGCATATTGTCACAAACGAGGGCGTTATCTATTACTTATTGTTTGATTACTGTATGAAAACTGTGAAAACAAAAGATGGGCTACAGAAATTGTCAGGGGATAATTTCTGTAACCCATCATTTGTTTTCACAGTTTTTTATGTATGTTTGTTTTTGTTTTCTGTATGAGCTTGTATGATAACCTTCCTCTTAATATATTTTACCATTCCTTTCATTCTGTAGAGTCAGGTATGGTAAATCCGTCCAGGATGGTAATTCCGTCCACCCCCTAATATAGACATACTATTAAATTTATTACAGTTGTGTGAGTTTTAAATGGAAGAGAAACTTGTTTTTCAACTAATTTTGCCGTATTTATTGTGCTGGCAGCATTTTTAATGATATTTCAGGTCAATTTAAAACTGAAGACAAAATACAATGAAATCCTGTGACGTCATCACAACCATTTTGTGAATTACTTGCAGGCATCTCGTTGGCCTATTCCCATCAACTAATAACCTGTTGAAGATTTTTAAAAAGTTGCATTAGAAGCAGAACTTTATTACTCTTGTAGGATTTGTTAAATAACTTAATTGAACCACCTGGAGAGTTGATACAATGGAAATAAAAGTGGACGGAATTACCATCCTTATTTTAAAAATGGTTTGGCTGGGTGATTGTAAATCCGTCCACCCACATCAAACTGGGTTTAGAAGTACTTTTATGACTTTAAATATATATAAATGGCATAACACTGATAAAATAAATTAGATTTAGCAATTAGACCACTTAATTGGGCTAAAAGAGTTTTTCAATTGAAATTCAGGCAGTCAATTGAAATTCTTGATAGTTAACTTGACCTCTCTGATTTAATTCATCTATTATAAGTGCAATCAGCACCCCATTATTTTGGAATCCACACAAAATTCTTTCTGAAAGCTAATCAATTGAAACACTAGAAAAAATAACAGGATATAAGAGGTATACGTGCTGTATTATGGCCAGTGGACGGAATTACCATCCATGCTGGACGGATTTGCCAGCATCCTGGACGGATTTACCAGCATAAACCTTCAATTTTTGTTGCTATGGTTTTAGCATACATTTTTAAAAATTTGAATTTTTTTCTAATGCTAATGATAGTACGGGGTGTGCTCCTTCCAATGGACTAATTTTCATTTTTGTATATTTTCCCTTTGTCCTAGAAATAAGGTTTCAGCCAAAAGTGGACGGATTTACCCTCCTTGACTCTACCTGAAGATGACCAAATAAAGGTCGAAATCTTGTACACAAACAATGTCTTTATTCGGAATTATTTTCATACTAGATAACTAAGACTATTGAAGTTATGACACCTTTGGTTCTCCTCCAATTTCCCCATGCAGCTCCGGTTTCAGGAATAAAGCAGATGATACATACAAAATTATACATGGCAGACACAAAATGTGAACAAGGCAGACTGCTGGAGAATTCCTTGTGGCAGATCAGCTGTTGACTTATGCTCATCTTGTCCACTGAGGAAACATGGTGTCACTCAAGGAGACCTGTCTTGCCTATTCATTTTGTGTGTTTGCACAGATTTCTCTTGGGTAAACTCATGTTTTGCTGGAACACAAATGCATGAATGGATATTATCTGCTCTTTATTAAGCAACCATTCCATTTCATATTAGCGTTATTTTATTTCAATAATCTCTAGTATAATGACTAATACAAGCTAATTTAGAGACCGAATACATTGATATCATTAAAGGGCCTATTAGGTTATCGATGCTTTCAGAATATATAAGAAACAGTTAACAAATATGACTTTCTTGTCAGTACCTTTGATTCATATTAAAAATAGTGCAGCTTTACATGAGATTCTGAATATGTATAAAAATATGTATATTTTTGCATGCATCCTTTCACTTAGTCACTCTATGCAAATTCATCTGTTGGGATATTTTAGCTTTAGAAATAGTGCAGACATAATTCCTTCGGCCTAAATACACACATTCAGTAGGTTATTCCCATCTCCTTGTGGTATGCCATTTTCCCCAACCTCAAAGGACAGGACAAGAATATGTTACCAGTCGATTTTCCCCTTGTCGGTCATGTGTACACAATCTTCCATTCACATACACTGTCAAAAGTAGCTGTATCAAGATATTAACTGTATACACAACAAGATGCCCCTCACCAGTGTAATTGCTGCTTTTTACAAGTTCGTGCAACACTTAAAGCAGTTTTTTTTCAATTTTATATCATAAACAATGGGACAAATCAAATGGAAGGTTAGAAAAAGAGGTAAAGGTATACTTTAATTTAACGTGGGTAGCCAAGCTAAGTCAGTGACTTCTTTCCAGTTGGGCCCACGTCACCTTTACGTCTGATGCGAACGACAACGTCATGGAATGACATAATGGCCAGCCTGGGGATTGAACCCGAGTCCCTCGCTTGTGAGGTGAGCACTCTACTGACAGAGCTATAAGTGCATTACAACTTGTGGCAGACCAGACAGAGTATAATCATTCTAATTGCAAGGAGCTTAGCACCTGAACATTTTTAGGTACCAGCATTACAGTGCCCCTATACAAATGATTGGCAATTCTCATATCTTATTCTTGTCACCACTCGCCTTGAACCATGTCCCTTTGTATCATCCATAATTCATAAAATCGGGTTCTTCACATTTGGGCATTTTCCCATCTGAAATACTATGTATAACCACATCCGGACGTTACATTTATAATATTTGAAAAACCATAATCTGATAGAGTTAACACAACAAAGTTACTTTAATCAAGTGTCATCGAAATTGTAGATTACACCATACAGTGTAAACATACTTTCCACACCTTGTCTCTTCTTATGACTCGAGAAGCAATTTTTCACACACTGAAAATAAAAATATATGGTAGTCGTCAAAGACATTTGTGTCTCATTTGTTAAAAATAGGGAAACGTCATCACAGAAAGCTTGTTGAAATGTAGCCTGTATCAAAGATTGGATAAATATAAGGTTTGCTTATCAGAATAACTGCGCTTCGAAATTATTATTCCCTGTAAAATAACATTTGAACATTGCACAATTTCCAGATCTGCCTCTTTATGGGATTTACAATTTCACAATTTGTCGATGAGGCAGAATATTTAGTTTTTGCAAACGCTTGCCATAATTCAATTTCATATAATATCTCTATACACAAACACATCAGAAAAGACAAACATTAAGCGGCAAACTCCAGCGATTTCTGCGTACCAGAGAAGCCTCAATTACCAATCACATATATTTGCTTTGGGCTGCAAGAATGCAGGCTTTTGGAGTCGGAGTCGGAGTCGGAGTCGGAGGTTTTTGGGTGGAGTAGGAGTCGGAGTCGGTGTCGAACTTTGATTTTCAGGTGGAGTCGGAGTCGGAGACGAAAATTAAAGTGGCGACTCCTGACTCCTAAAAATAATTAATATAGTTTACAAAAACACAGTTTCAACAATGTTATTTAACTCCAAATTTTACTTAAAACTTCCTAAGCACGTATTCATGTAAAAAATCCTATAAAAACTTTGTAGAATGACTTTTTCTTGTCTGTTAATCATGTAATATGTGCAAAAATGCCGATAAGCGGAGTCAGGAGTCGGAGTCGGAGTCAGAATTCAGGAGTCCTAAGGAGTCGGAGTCGGAGTCAGAGTCGCTTTTCAGAAAGTTAAAGGAGTTGGGAGTCGGAGTCGGTTCACTTATCACCCGACTCCAAAGCCCTGCCAGAATGTACCCAAATTAATTTCCAACTTTGCACATTTTCTTGCCATAATTGACTTTCATCGACATTTTCTTGCCAATCGTACATGTTTATAGACTTTTGAATTTTTCATTGTATGAATCATACCCATGAGATTACAACCATGCAATACCGTAATGGATCCTGAGGGGAAGGGGGGGGGGGCTGGGGTCCAACCCCCCCCCCCCCTCCCTTGGGCCTGTATATTTTAATGTAAGAAACAATTATATCCCAACATTTGAAATATTTTATCATTTGTAAACCCCCCCCCCCCGCCCCATGCAGCATTCATTTTCTGGGTCCGCCCCTACAATATATCACAGATTGTTATATCTGACATTCCCACAGCATTGCTCCATTTACAAGATAGTCTTCCTAAGTTTCTCCTCAAGACAAACTTAATGGAGAGTATGTACAATATAATAAACACCATATATTCTCTGCAGCAGCTTCCCAAATGTAAGATGTCCTTGTGCAAACTGCAAAGCCAAAAGCGTTGCAAAGCTTCTAAGAACATTAACAGAAAATGGAAAGGTGCCTGTGTAAACTATAAATGAGCCTAATTTTGTCTCGAAGGACCATTATCATGATGATGATTGGCTTCTGGCCTTGAGAGAAAGAAGGGTACATTACACATCATGTGACACTAAAGTGGCACCTGAACATAGCCACGAGCGTCACACATATAGGGAGACTACCAACCAATGGGATCGTATCCATTGCAGCAACATTGTGACAATGTAATTTTTGGTAATCACTCTGATTATTATATTTCCTCAACGGTGACAAAGGTCCAGTGTTTATTTCCATCCATTTGGATATATAAACATTGTCAAAGAAATATGTAGCAGCAACTTTGATGGTGCAATCTAAAACTATGCACAATAATTTCAGATAGGGGGAACGGGGACACAGTGAATCAGCAATGTTCATTTCCTTAATATCTCAAAAGGTTTTTTCTCCGCATTCTCGGTGTTGGGCTTAAATGAAGGTTTAATGTGCCCCCTATACACCTATGACGTCTTATCCACACAAAAAAATTGATTCACCGTGGCAACATACTTGGACAAAGTGAGGCAACACCGAGGGCAGAGTGAATCAGTGCTGGAGATATATTGATCAAGTGCAAAGGCAATGAATAAAACTAACTAGATAGTTCCTCTGACCAAAGTTTATTTTCCCAGTAACATTTCCTGTGGTTTCAAAGCCATTAACCACCTTATTACTACAAAACAAAACAGAATTATCATAACATTTTTAAACACTTAAAATAAATCAACTAATAGAAGGGAGAGGTCTATTTTCTTTATATTTGACAGTTGTTTATTGTTGCTTAAAAACAATTACAGCATTAAACTCTTCGTTATTCTTACCTGGGTTGTATTGAATAACTGGATGCAGTGTACCACTGTGCCCTGTGGCATCCCCGATTCACTGTGGCAAGTGTAATTGATTTAACTAGAATCTTATCTTGATAATTGCAACCATGTGCTCATGAAATACCAATGCATTACTTTCATTACATTTTCCTTTCACACATATTATAAGTATGCTGTTAATCCTGGATAACCTGTACTAATATAAATATCAGGATTTAGTGCTCAAAATCATATTTTACGCCAGAACTTGAGTGCAACATGAGCAATTTTGGATATCATGCTTGAATAAGTATGCTGGACTAAATAGCCACCCTGTAGATGCAACATTCTAGCAATGTATATGGTATCAGCATCCAGAAATAGCCCCAGATTCACTGTGTCCATGTTGAAATGTAACCTGTGTCGAAAGAAAAGATAAATGTAAGGTTTGCAATTGACTTGAGGCAATCAGAATAATTTTGTAATGGAGACAAAAATCACACCATTATTTCTGGTAAAATATTATTTGTACACAGCCAAGTTCAGCCTATTTATGCATGCTTTTTAAAATTGTCAGCATGAGGTAAAATTCAGTTTTTGTATATTCCTGCCATAATTCGATTTCATATTATATCTCTATATACACTTCAGAAAAGACAAACATTAAGGGGCAAACTCCAGCCATTTCTGCATTCTGAAGAAACTTCAATTCCCAAGCACAAATTAGCCTATTTGCTCTTGGTTGCCAGAATGCACCCAAATTCATTTCCAACTTGGCACATTTTCTTGCCATAATTGATTTTCTGCTGCCAATAGGAAAGTTTATAGATGTTTCAATGTATTCATCATACCCAAGAGATTCTTGCCATGCAATATATCACAGATTGGGGCGTGATAAAGACTCGCATGACAGAGATGCATGGACCCAGTAATCGGAAATCATATTCAAGTTCAATATTATGCATGAAATATCCATTGTTATAGAAATATTTGGCCAATTTAATCTGATATTCTATTCCTTTATAATGAAAAATATATCAATTATATGATTGGATTCCAATATGAATTTAGAGAATATGCTGTATCGATTAATTTGTAATAACGGCCAAAGATTCGCGTGAGCACGATTTTATATCTATAGTAGGCCTACCTGCATCTATCAATTCTCTTTTAGAGCATTAAAACGACACCAAAAACGTACGTATGTTAACTCACTTTACAATCAGGTGATCCAGTTAATAAAACTAAATCAGAGGATCGATCGCTACTGCAGCCTGCCTAACACCTGACGCCATCAGGCGGAAAACTATGGAAACCATCACCGAATGTTTTTTTGAAGAAACGAAGGCTTTTCCTCTCATATACAAGGATTACGCACACAGGAGTAATAAGTAAACATATTCAAAATATTCAGATACATTGGAATGATAAACTGAAGTTATCAGTTCCCACTAAAGTAAATTGAAGCTGATGAATGACCCAAATCGGGTCAGTGAAACGGTCCTCAACAACATTTCAGGCACTTGTTGCGACAAGTTTGCGTTTCGAAGCCGCCCATACTCTTACGCGAATATGAAAAGTTCCAGACAAAAGTGTCATACGTATTTAAATCATGATATGTCTTTTAATCATGCGAAGTCCCTGAATATTCATTCCTAGACCAGGCATTGCCTTCTTAAGAAAAGCCTCAACCCGAAATTTTTTCAAGACTGCCCTGAAAGAATGTATTTATTTCACCAAAACTGAGCAAGAAATTATTTATTCAAAAAAAAAACTCCAAGCCCCCTCCCCCTTGAGAAGAAATAATGCCCCCCTTACTCATATTTTATTTTGTTTTTCCCAAAACTTTTCTGCAGTTGTGTCATGTAAGGGCAAGATGTTGTCTGCAGGAAGCAATGACGCATGAATCCTGTTGTTTTTCTGTCTGGATTTATTATATTTCTTGTCAAGTGCCTGTTGTTTCTGGCTTTATGTCACATCTGTGGATTCTTATCAATATTCTATGACACCTGTGATGAAAATAAAGACATATCTGTTGGAGTTAGTTTGCTGAACAAAGGTGCCGGTAGGAAATGAAGGGCGCAGGGGCAGTCGAACGAGAGAGGGAAAATCTCAGTCGTACCACTGAAAGTTAATGAAGCGTAAATAATTTTGAATGTTTATATTTACAAATTTTGGCCTAAATTAATAAATATTTTCCTGTAGATCAAAAGGGCGCACCTTGCCCCCCCTACCCCTCCTGGCAATTGATCCCTCTCCTCCCCCCCCCCGTTCTGGCGCCCTTGTTCACAAACTTAATAAATATGATACCTTGCAAAAGGGGGAAAATTCAGATATAAAAGATATAATTAACTTGGTGAAATTATAAATTGTTACTGGACTGACCTGACTTACATACATTGACTGTATAACAGGTTGGGATCCATTATATACGTTTGAGGTGTGTCTGAGAGACTTCAAAGACCTTCAGACATAACAGTACACAGTCAGTACAACCCTACCGTATGGTGACCTATTTTCGTCAGTGTCCTAATATCGTCACTTTTAATCAACGCTTGCTATCAATCTTTATTTTGAATGTCAGGGAACAAGATGTCACAATTCACAAATTAAAATATTTATTGCATACATTGCTGCATTTCAAGTATAGTATCAATGGCACTCTTGAGGATTATGCAATAGCACCCTAATGTGGAGTGTGCAAAAAAAACACATTTTTCACAATTTTGAGACAAATTAACAAACATAAGTCCCAGCTTTAACTGATTTTCAGACCTATCTTTGTGCACCTGGTGCAGTTGATAGAAATATGGATATAACACTGTCTATAGTAGAAGAGGGAACATGTGATAATCAAGATCCATTTTTGGAATAAAAAACTTTTGAATGTAATACCGTTCAGTAGATCGAAAAATTCTATCTCATAGAACACATTGCATTGAGTCTTTCCTGCATTTTCATGTTGCAACAGTTGTTTGTTAATAACTCTGTTATGCACAAAATATCGGCCCCCTATTGGCTGTAGCAGACGATTTTTGCCGTTGCAACTCCCCTCAACAGTTACATATTCTACCATTTTCTGATCTTCAAATTTTATCGTCCTCGCTTTAAAACTTTGCAGCTGAATTTAACAATTTTGGGGAAATTTAGGAGGCTCAGGTCAGTTCATGAAGGCTTTAAATACATGCTTCTTGGAAAATGAGCCCAAAATGTCCTATAAATTGCCACAGGCAGCCCTGCAGACGTGCGACAAATTCTGTGTCGCACTGTGCTAAAAACACTCAGTGCATTGTTGGCTGACCAACAACTATGTTGTTGTTGGTCAGCCTCTGTCGGACTAACCGTTCAGGAGTAGTATGGCTTTCAAAACTGACGGTATATTAGGACACCCTTCATGACCATAATAGGTCCCTGGGGTCCTGAAATCGTCATAATGACTTTGCTGTACATTAATGCACATAACGCATCATACATTGGAGTGGCCCACCTCATCCCTTACAAATTTTGCAAAACTACATTTTTGTTCATCTGAACTGAATACACAAATTGCAACAGTGTTAGTATGGCTATGGTACCTATTTAAAATAAGCACCTGACGAAAATAGGGCACCATACGGTACTGATATATATAACTGATTAATTTTAGACGAGTTTTAAGAAAGAAAAGCCTTAACAATGTTCAAATGTTACTACATACGTACAGTGTATATGCCTTGACACAACTGTACTGTGTTCTACCATGAATTTGCAAAACATTCTTTGTCACGATCATATATTCGAACACACACTGCTCTTTCCTGTTGGTGGATCAGATGTCAATGTCAATACATTAGGCATTCTGCAAAAGAGGAATTGGTGGATGTGTGAAATACTCAAATTTCAATTAGCCATAAGCTTAAGAATAGAAATAAAATGCAAGTAGTTCACACTGTGTGTTTGTACGATTTTGATATAGATGCTGTGTCGTGGAAAAATGCAATAATATTCTGCATGAAATAAATGAGAATGTTTATCAACAGGAAAAAGACATGTAACCACTGTTGTATAGACTATCAAATTAATATTATGCAAAGGTAATATTTATAACCACTCAACAGTTAAATGCGTTACCATGGAAATTATCAACAATATTAGAGATATTCATGCTGTCTTTTTGAGCCTATTTACAACGTTCATATTTCTTTTTCATTGTAAACTAAAGGACAAAAATTAGTTATCATCTTGTTAGGAGACTGTGGTATGAAGTTCTGGATGAAAAGGGCCTTGATGGCACAAGAAACAGTTTGCAATTCTGCATTTTTTTCTACAAGTCCGATCAAACAAGATCTTGAGTGACCCATTTCACCGCAATAATGAATAGAAATCAGGAGGTCGGAATACGAAATTCAAGTCTGTCAAAATAGGCTCTTTACATTGATGTCATGCTGCCAGGCCTGCTTAGCGAGGCATCCCATAACTGTTTTGGCACTCACTCTTGGGTTTTGAGTGGCTGGAAAATCAACAGCTGTGGATTTGATGGTCTTGAAATGGTCTTGAAATGGTCTTGAAATGGTCACTCCTATTCTGATGGATGTTGTGCCTATCTTGATCATGGGTCGGGACTGCAGGTCTGCCTGGCTTTGGGCGGTCCTTCATTAAGCTTGATCGTGAGCTTGCTGAATACTGGCTGAGAGCATCCCCCCTGACGTGCAACCCCATACTGGGACATGCCACCCCCATCCCAGCTGCTGGACGCCATTGCTCAGTTGGGAGTCTACCCAATGGCAGTCTGTTGGTGTAGTGTATCCTAACTCAGGAAAGTTCAAGGACCTTTTCTTCAGTGCTTTTTGGGCAGTTAAGGCCAACTGATCTTAAGGATAAGCCTAATTACTGCATTTCATGACCTGTACCAGTGCAGAGGAAATGACCAGTGACAAGAATATGTAAACATGACTAATTGGTCACTTTTATTGTGAAAACATTGAACATAGAACAAATATGTTTGAAGAATTATAATATGTAAATGGCACTGCCATGAAATTCGTGCAGCACTTTAAAAAGTTTTTGTGTGACTTATAGTGTTACAATAACTTTCATGTTTATTTCATATTCAATGTTTGAAAGGCAGTTATGTAACTGTTTCAGAAAATTAGAAAGACAGATACATGGAAAGACAGAGAAAATGTAGAATAGCAAGATAAACTAGACAAAAAATATAATAGATAAATAGATAAATATATCGATAAATAGATAGACAGATAGATAGATAGATATATTGACAGACAGATAGATAGATAAATTGATAGATAGATATATATATTAAATAGATAAATAAGATTGATAGATAATCAGCTAAATGGTAAAAAGGCAGACAGCACTGAAAGCTGCTAAAGTCAAGTCTATGTTAGATTGTTGATATTACATAATAGTATAAATATATAGTAATACAAAAACAATAACATTGCATGTAGATTAACTGTTCACTGTTACATAATCATCAGTTCATAAGATTATGTAACTTTAATTTTGTTATGTTTTCTTGTTGTCTGATTGAAATTAAATGAATCACATGTTAATAATTTGATTTAGCTTGTCAATGCTAATAATTAACTATTCCATAAAAATTATTGGTACAGGATATATTACTAGAGAAAATTGAATTTTTAAGACACTTTTGAAGATGAATATGTTATGTTTTGTTAAATACGAAACTAAATCATTGATAAGAAGCTGGACCTTCTTGACCTAATTCCCAACTGTGGACTGTTGATGTTGAGACCATCACTGCACAGATTTTTGAGTCTTCTCTTGCACTCAATTCGCTTCGCTCAACGGCCTTCGGCCGTTTCGCTGCGCGAATATTATTTCAAATTGAAATGCGATTACTTATTTTTGTCCTTCGGTTTAGTTGTATGCTGGAAGAGTAGCAAGGGAACTGCAAACGCCATTTAAATTGACTGGTATTTTCAGTTATATTCATTGCTGTGATACCTTTTAAGCAGTAGAGTTTAATAGTACACCGCCAAGAAAAGAAATTATATTTTATAAATTCTAGGTTATAAAATGATTTACACATCCCTTTTTATCAATTTTTGAAATCGAATGGCTTTGTTTAGGGAATTTTACCATAATGAAGAGCGACCTTCATGCAATGAAAGCATCTGCTGTACTGAGAGTATCTTGCCCTTCCTGATTTTGTAAACAAGTTCTTTCTAATACACTGTATTCTCAGATCTTACATGTAGTGCATGCTAGATGATCTCCAATGCTACCACCAGTTTTATTACTAGCCTGTCATTCCCAGGTCATCAAGCAAAGTGTAAATTGAATGCTACAACGTGCTTTGAGTTCTTAATCAGACATTTCAGGCCAATATACAAGTTATTGGTTGACATTCATGACACATAAGCACCTACTATTTGGCCTATAGCCTATCTTCTTCTTCTTCTTCAAAATACAGCACAGTCCGCCTGGGTGGCGTATCACGTGCCGGGTGCGAGGTGCGCATGCTCATATCGTGCCAGATAAAATCCAGTGTTTGATAAAAGTTTCAACTATTTACAATATCCACAGTGCAGCTAAAAACGCAGGAGTAGGTCAATATTTTACGTTATTCAAAATAGTGTGCTACATAAGCTTACACTTGAAGGCATCTACTGATGGGGTTTCTACTAAGTTTGCCGGAAGGGCATTCCATAGGAGGATCGTTGATGGGAAGAAGCTATGTTGGTACACTGTAGTTCTTGTTGTGATGACCAAATACTTGTGCTGGTTGTGCCTTGTGTTACGAGGATTTTGCACTAGGAGATCTGTAGTCAATTCTACCTCATTCTTGATGATCCTGTAGAGCATGATGATTCTGCTTCGGGCCCTCCTCTCGGCCAATGGTGTCCACTTCAGCCACTTCTGCATTTCCGTCGGGCTTCCACGCGTTCCATTCTTGTTGTCGTTCGGTCTCCTTTGACTCCAGTCGTTCATGACTGAGCGAGCAGCTCTCCGCTGGACGGCCTGTATTTGGTCGATCTTCCCCACTTGATGTGGATCCCAGACAGAGGAACAATACTCCAACGTTGGTCTGACGAGTGTATTGTATGCAGCTACTTTGACTTTCCTTGGGCAATGCTTGGTGTTTCTATGTACGAAGGCTCTTGATGAGTTTGCTTTTTTACAGATGGCATCTATATGGTCGTTGAAGGATAGAGAGGAGTCATAGTGGAAGACTAAGTAAGAAAGCATAGGCATATGGGAGGGAGGGCATAATATGGGGAGGGGCGGTTGCCTCCCAAAAAGAGCTAAAAAGGTTGGGAAGCAGTAAGATTCGGGCAAGAAGGCTAAACAATTCCGCATAGTATTACAGGTGATTCATTAGTACGCGATTCTGAGGTTCCTGACCCACAAAATACATGGCATTTTTGATTGATCTGATTGGTTAAGACCTGAAAGAACGTCACACAGCTGATATATCAAACGTAGCAAGTGCTTTTTTAGCATTGATTCCTCACAACCAAGTGTGAATGACAAGAATCGCATGGTAATGAAATCGCCTGTAAATCAAAACTATTGAAAATTAATGATTTCAAGGCCATTTCATTTAAAATGGTATTAAATCTAGATATTAAAATTCGGGCAATAGTTGCTGCCATCAGTAAGTAATTGAAATGGGTGATGTTTTTTCCATTGAGTCAATACTAAACATAATCAATAAAACTAGCTGTTCATGGAAGCAAGGATTCTCATCTGTTGAGATAAAACATATTGGGTCATGATTTACAATGTTATTTTTCAGGTATAATTTTATGGAATGCAACAATTTTCCACATGCCTGATATATATTGTCCTAATAGAGCCTTCTCATCAGATGAGTATATCCTTGCTCCCACAAGCAGTTTAGTAGAGGATGTTTAGCATTGACCCAATGGCTAAACATCACCTATTTCGCTTACTTACTAAAATATAAGACCAGCACTCAGGGGCGGAATGGCCCTATGGGCCAGAGGCAATGCCCTGGGGCCCAACACTTCAGGGGGCCCACCAGTAACCTAAAAAAAACAACAAAATTATCAAAAATGATGCATAAAAAATCAAAATCAACTTTTGGACCGGATAAGAATATCAAACAATCATCACTTAGGCCAAAACTTGATAAGCATTACCAAAAAATAAGTAATGGTCCCCTCTCCCAGTTTCGGATTTCATAATTTATCCTATAATTCTTTAAATTGTGATGTCAGACAAGCAAGGGGCCCCCTCCCAATGTTTTGTGCAGATGTTTTTGCTTAATTTTTAGAGTATGGCCCTATTTGTAATTTCAAATTAATATCATGCAGACCTGCACAGATAATGTACATTTGGCAGTTGCTGTGGTTTTTGATGGAATGAATTCAATACACAAACTCGTAGATGCCGCTATTGCGATAACAGGGGCCCACCAATGATTTCGCCCAGGGGCCCGCTATGTGGCCAGTCCGCCCCTTGCCAGCACTGTAGGTCAATATTTTAGTTACATAATTAACATTGAGAATACTGTGATATAAAATTGCGTACACTTCACACTGACTAGGATCCTGCACTTTTTCATCGGTCTGTAGTCTGCTAATCATAGAAAGTTAAAATAACTCTTCATAGGTTTTCTTTCTCTATATAAATAAACTTTTTAATGAATTTCACGACCTTTGAAAATATTTGCCTTTCAGACTAAACTTTCAAAGTCTTCTTTTGTGGAAATTTCACCAGCTTTGCTGTATCAGAACTGTGCACAGGAGACTGGTAGAGGAAGCATCAAACTTGCTTTGTTGCGACGGAAGGCATTTATTCACATAATATTATAAAAAAATTCTGTCTGGTGGTTTATAAGGCGTTTTTATGTCTGGCAAATTCTTTTGAAGTGAAGCATGGGCAAAAATCACTTTGTGTTAAATAGGCAACATTTTTTGTGATGTTTATTTCTTGATGATTTCAAAGATGATTTACAAGCTAAATCGTTGAAGCTCCAAAATGTAAATTTATTTCATTGACGTTTCTTTAAAAAATTGAAACATTGTTACTCTGTCGCATGAAGTTATAATGATAAACATAAGGCAATTAAAAAATATATGATTACATGATGTCAATGCAAATTACTTAAACAATTTGGGTACAACAATATGATGCTGCTTAGTCAGCTCCAAGAAGTCCATCATAACAGACATCATCAGAGAGTTTTTAATTTTTTTTATAATTGTTGTGGACAAAAGACAAACAGGAATTCATGAAAAGAGTCACAAATTGGTTGCTTACCATAAGGGGTTTTTTTTTCTGTCACCAACAAGACGATCTTGGATAGTACATATTACGCAAGTTTGTGTAGGGGGAACCGGGGCACATTGGGACACGGGGCACTATGGGACGATGGGACGGTGGGGTTTCCTTGGTTCCTGGCAAGGTATATGATATGGTAGTGCCATCAAATCTTATAATTTCACATCCTGATGTTTTTATCATTTTATTGACAAATTACAGCCACATGCAGAAGTATGGTGAGGAAAAGTTTGTTTTCCTACTACTAAAGTAAATTCAGAGGGGTTCAATTCATACCATTCTGTGGACAAATCGTGAATAATGAGGCTTTCTCAATGCTTGTATGAATTTGATACATTGTAACGAACAGTTATGAATTGCTATCCTGGTAAAGACACTCACTGGTGCCTGAGAAATTGGCATTTTGGTGTAAAAATCATATCGGAGCTCATTGGGACTCTGAACATGTGGCACACTGGGATGCACTTTATATGGCAGAATGTGAGTGTCCAAGTAAATTGAATGACCTTGGACAGTACACAATAGGTATTTAGGCCACAGTGAATAGAGGTATATTCGATTACCATACTCTGTGAACAAATTTATCCCAAAGCGCAGTTTGTTACTTACATAGATGACTGCACCAGCGGCGAACCCAGGACAGTTTATGTTAAATGTTTAAAATTATTTAAAGTTATGAACTATTGGCACTGCAAGGTATTAGTGTACTGTATATATAGTCTTACACACCACTAAATATGTAATATCTAGTGCACATGGAGTGCTAAAATGATTTTTAATGTGAACCATTGGGGCACATTTAGACAGTCATGATCACGACTAACATTTTCCTATCAGGCTGCAAAAGAGTAGGTGCAGTCTAATCTATCATGCCTTGGATTAAAGCTCAATGGTGTTGTTGATATTGATGCAAACTTGCTCAGTGCTTTCAGCTTTATGTAAAATTAGTAGACGTTAAAAGCATCCCAATGTGCCCTGGTTCCCCCTACTGAGCATGGAGTGCAGGGAAATAATTTTTTAAATACTAAAGTATTATCTTTTTCTTTCTCAGCACTATACATAATTGGTTTTGCAGGCAGCGTGAAAGCCAGAGAAAGTTTTCCGCTTGGCAAAAATTCCACAATAAAACCACTAAATGATGCATCTAACAGCTCCTTTGTGACTGAACTAATTTCCATAGATTTGAATTATTGCTTAGTGTCTGTTGGACCCACTTACTGGGATCTGATCTAGTCCACTGAAGCCCCATTTGAATTCAAACTGCATTTGCATCTTCTGCCAATGGGATGACTATGAAGTGCACTCACTGCTACTACCATGAATATCATATTACAAGTGACTATGTTTGTGTTTGGACAGTAAACTGTTGTGAGAAGGGGCATTACTTTGAAAATGTAAGCCTATATACATTTTTTGTCTTACAATCACATGCGTTATCTGATGGAATTCACCAGAGACAAAAATCGTTTGCTCAGCCGATTAACCTGCCGTCTACCCGTAATCAGCATTGTTAAGCCAAAATTTTATAGACTCTCTAAGAAAGTCATATTTTATTTCACTTTCATGTTACATTTTTTGTATCGATGTCTTAACCTATAACAAAACTTATATGTAAGTATTCTTAACAGTACATCGATTCAACAAGATTAGGAATTTCTCTGGCGATATTTTTTCCGTGTGAAACGTCACTAAAGATTGTGTACATCATCTTGAATGCAAAACTCGGCCTTAAAAACCTTAATAATCATCCGATTTTAAAAATTTAAAAACCTGCACATATCAAGTAAACTCCTCCGAATTCAATGCACTTATTAATTTTGATCTACTTGCAACACTAACCTCGCAAAAACCTTTTCGGCGAATTACGCTGCAATGATGCAAATTTCCATTGACCACTGCAAACCAGGGGCAGATTCTTTTTTTTTTGTGGGGGGGGGGGTATTTTTCAGGCCTGACATCATACACTATTAAATAACACTGAAAAACATGTACACTGTGCATGTGTGAACAATTAACAAACTAATATCCAAACAGGTGATTTTAAATAAATATCAGAGGTTGTTTTTTTTTTTTTCAAATCCTTCGTTATGTATATGATTATTTTCATGAAAGAAGGGGAGGGGCTCCGGATTTTTTCTAAGGGTATTTATTTCATAGAAATGCTTACTTTAAGATATTAAAACCTTTTATTACATGCCACACACCCTCAGGTTCATGGTAAGATCGATACAGTACCCTTTTTTAAGGGTACTTTTCTTGTTAAAGGGTGGAATGTGCCTTACCTTGTCTTTACAATTGTGAATAGTTGACAGTTGTACAGATGGATACATGGACATTTAACAAGCCCATCATGCAAGATAGGCCTAGCTACTACGTACTATTCCAGAGCAGGTGAAAAGAGTTAATCGACAACAAGCTTAAAGTTAGTTTATGTGTGGCACATCTCATTGACCTAGTATGGATTTTGGTCCTAAATTCAGCCTATAGGTTGAGAATAACACTAAAAAGCAGCTGGGTGGCCAAGTGACTTAAGTGCCCACCTGCGCAACTGAAAGTCTTTGCCGGCATGGGTTCGAACCCCAGGTGGGGAACCCAAAATTTTCAGTGGACCTTCATGAGCAAAATCCCAGCTGGATGTTGTTCGGATGAGACGTTAAATTGGCGGCCCCTAGTATCAGTGTCTATGCTGGGTAAGTAAAAGATCCCTCACATGTGGTAAATGTGTGACATGTTGAGGACTCCAGCTCTCTCCCCCATATCATCAATAAATTAACCCTCATGAGCATCCAGAACTGGGCTTAGAGGGCTGCACTTACCATATCTACCTATCTATCTATCTAAAGAGATGCCAACATTTCCTCAAACATTAAAACAAGCAATGCCGAGAGTGTGGAGAGGTGGTAAGGCAATACTTATGTGTGCCACATATTGCATCGAAGATATTGCATTTATGAATGATATCAGAACACATCGCAATGTGTAGGGTGATATATCATTCTTGTGCAAATTGTAACCAATAACAGTTCCTGCCGCATATATGCAACAACAAATTTCGGATGTATTAGGCTGAAGTTGCAATTGTTCCTTGCATGCCTGGACTGCAAAAGTTAGTCGCAGAAGCTTTATAGTGTTTGGCCTTTGAAACATCTGCTAATGGGGTGGGCTTGGAGTTGTTGTTTTTTTTAAATTACAATATTTCCTATTCAGTTTTGGTTAAATAAATAAATTCTTTCTGGACAGTCTTGAAATAAATAATCTCTGTAGGGGGTATTTCTTAATAAGGTGATGCTTGATTTAGTAATGAATATTTGGGGACTTCGTGTGCTGCCTTTACTGTGGAATAAATAATTTCCCATCAAGGAAAACTCCAAGCCCCCCCACTGATATTTAAATGGTCACCCCCTTATTGTTCAGGCCTGCGCCACTGAAATCTGAAAGCCTGTGAAGGTTCGGAGACTGAATGGGAGGCCCGAATATTTTTTGTGAAACTTCATAAGAAAAACCCATATATTCTAAAAAAATGAAAGTTTAATCTCCCACAGGAAGTTTGTGTACATTATTTTAGCATCCTGTGTCTAAGTACTGCCTTTCAGGTTTGCAAAGACCGACTGCATGTGCCGAGGTGACAAGTCGTCTACAATGTTTGTTGTTTTTCTCATTTGGTGTGTTGTCACAAAGTCTGAAGATCAAAGCCTTGTTACCACCTGTTCCATGCACTTATTTTCTCTTGAATTTTATGAAACCAGACTGTAGAGTAGTAGCAGACCTACAGGTATCTTCAGAAAAAAGTAAAATCTAAAGACATTGGTAACATTAAACTATACTTTCAATTATTATGAAGAATTTTGATTTGATACCTGCATTCGACGGTCAAGGATGTTACACTTTTTACACTAGTAGAATCCATCAAAAATATCGAGTTTACTATATAGTAATGAAATCTGAGAATCTGGTTATATTTATCGAAATTTGGAGTAACTGAAGGTCTTTGTCTGCATGGGTTCGAAACCCTGGTGGGGAACTCAAAATTTTCAGTAAACCTTCATGAGCAAAATCCTAGCTGGATGTCATTCGGATGAGACGTTAAATTGTCAGTGTCTATGCTGGGCAAGTAAAAGATCCCCCATATAGGGTAAATGTTTAACATGTTGAGGACTACTGCTCTCTCTCCCATCTCATCAATCAACCCTCGTGAGCACCCAGAACTGGGCTTAGAGGGCTGCACTTACGATATCTATCAATCTATCTATCTATCTAGGTGTGTCACCTTTATCTACACCAATGTCCATGACTGACACTCTTAGCATCCCAACAATAGACTACAGGTAGTGCAGTCGACAAAAATGCTCACAGAAACTCACTGAAATGCACTTGCTTGTGAGTTGTGATGTCATATCCCTATATTCTTGCCATGTTATTCTGTATCACTGATAAGCAGTTGGTAAGGTCATATGCCATACTTGCAATGCCATCAGTACAAGTCACAAAAAGAGCCACACCACCTATCACTGAGTTCACAAGTTACCCAATGACAAATTGACTGTTAATTTCAATGTGATGGAGAGGGCCTGTTTTGATGTCACTGATGTCCACAAACAGCTGACAGCTGATGTCAAAAGTATAGACTCAGAAATGCCTATAAGTATGTCATACCTGTGTTTTTCAACTTTTCAGGGGCGTAAATAGAAATTAGTTTTAGGGAAGGGCATAACATGGGGCGAATATGCAGTTGGCAGTCGCTCGCGACTGTTCCTATCTTCCCCATGTTAAATTTGGGGCTGCCTGTATCACACTTAATGGGGTTTAGCATGGTGACGTATTCAACCACTTCTGAGTCCATGGTTAGACTTCATCAACAAAGTACTCCACGTATTGCACATGAGATTAGGCTATATGAATTATTTTATAATTGGAAGTTAGTAATATCTAAGAAATGCTGCAGAACGACATCTGAACGTCACGGTTTATTACGCAGTTCTCGTTCCAGAAATGCCTTTGACAGTCCGAGAAGTGTTGTTGCGTTATATTGAGATGGATCTCCTGAAGCATCAGAGGTTATTGCTTCAGGTCCAGACCCCTTCACATGCCAACAACACAATTTGTTGCCATGGAGTCCTCTAGGCTCGTCCAATCACTTGATAGCAAGATAGCCCAGAAGAGTGGTGACCCGGATGTTGATGACAGATGGCGCTGTCATCAGTTGATGACCCAATTACATTTCCCATAAGATGAATGAGAACTGTAATAAGGGGGCAATTTTTGATCTGATGAGCATGCAAGCCGTACGTGGTGTGTGACACAAGAACAACCTGAATAGAGAACACATCTATGGGAATTTTTTATGATTCTTTGTAAAAATTCCAAATGGAATTTTAAAATGTCTGTTGTTTTCTTTATCTGTCAAAGCTTTCAATAATGCAGCTATACTAAACAAACTTTTAGACAAAATATTACTCTTTGGTGTTTAATGTGTGGATAAATTTGTTGTCAAGATTGAACTTTCGCCCATAAATACCCAACTACTCGTCTTACTGTGTCAGAAATGCTTTGCACAAAAAGGGAAAATTAACCTTTCATGTGCCAGAAAATTTTGAAAACATTACTTCAATAACGGCACACACAAAGTGAGACATACAAAGCAATACTCACATAGATTCTATTATTACATATGTGCCCTTGGATGGTCACGAGTGGATATTCGCGGATTTATGCAAGCGCAGATAAATGAGTGCCTGTGCATTTTATGACATTTTTGTGTTGTTAAAATGTCTAACCCACCTAGGACATGTTGTAAAACTTAGTTTTCCCCTTGAAATATGTCGCTAGAGAGAGAGAGAGTGTAGTTTATTCCTTTCCATGTTGATTTAATCTCCACCTGGTGGGTCTCTAAGAGTTTCTTGATACATTTTTAACAACATTTTAATGTTTGGGTTATTGTGGAGATTCCTCTTTTAATTCTTTCTGAAGAGTAAAATTAAATATCAATCGATATTTAAACCCAATAGAAAACTAATTTACAATTTCGCCCTGACCCTGTTGAATTGATTCAGTAGCTTTACTGGGCTGCCAATATCAGTGAATCATATCAAGGTTGATTTGTTTAGGGTAATCATTAAATCCTGACAACTATGACAACTCAATTATCAGACGTATATATATGTGTTATGATGCCTCTAACCATAAGAGTTAATCAAGTAAGATAGCCACCTGCTTTGCAAGTAGATCATCCACATTCCCAATTATCATGCAATAAAATATCCTCATGGACAGAACAATTATATAAATACTCATAGAGATATCATAACAGTTGTTTCTATGCAGTTTAAGGTGACACCACCGGTCTTAATTAACAACACAACCTCTAGGGTTGACACAGACAGACAAATTACATGGCAGGTGCATCGATTAACATACTCGCAAAGAAATGATGTTTTATGTGTGATGCTACACACAATTATTTGTTCCCGGACATCTTTTTTGGTAGTTTGTAATAAATAGGGGGAACTGAGGCATATTGAGACGTTTTCACATTGTGCTGATTTGACTCAGTGTTGGAAACGTGAGGCAACTCAGAAGTTTGCATGAGTATCACTAATATGTTCGAGCGTAAATCACAAGCATATTGAGATATTAAACTGCATCTGCACTTTTCATGTCTGAGAACCAAAATGACTTGACCATCACTCATAGGCGTATCGGAGGGGGGGGGGGCAGGGGGGGGCGATCGCCCCCCCAAAAGTTTGGGAAACAGTAAGATTCGGGCAAAAAGGCTAAAAAATTCGGGCAGATTATTAAATAATCACTATCGAAAATTAATGATTTCCTGGCAATTTCATTTGAAATGGTATTAAATCTAGATCTTGAAATTTGGGCAAATGTCGGTCGCCCCCCCAAAAATCGCGCGCGCCGTACGCCTATGCCATCACTGTCCCAATGAACTCCAGCCGTGGGTTACATTGGGATACAGGCTGGAGCACATTGGGACAGCAATAACAAAAATTAATACTCTTGGTGATAAAACCTGAGGAAGACAAACTTTTGATGCCGTACCACACACTCTAAAAAAGTTCGGGATAAAACTGGATTTTTAAATGGAAAATGTTTTTTGAAAAACCACATTTCAATACAAAAACCAATATGGAATTTTCAAAAAACCATTTTGGATTTTTAAAAAATCAGTTTAGTCCTAACATTTTTTAGAGTGCAGATAGACCTTGTTAAGTTGTTAGGAAATAAGAAAAACTACCACTCCATTGTGCCCCATGTCCCAATATGCCCAAGTTCCCTTTCCTTTAACATTAATAAGTTCCTGGATGCCTGCTATAAGTATGAGCAATGTTTTTCTTTCTTCTCATCTAAGTGCAATCAATTTCACAGGGATTACAACCTTTCATAAACTTGGATTTTGATTTTATTTTCAGTAACATCTCGAGAATGGTTATTTTATTTGTTTAATATGGCTGTGCAGTCATTTTTCATTTTGTTGTTTTTCAGTTAATCATATGGTCAGTAGAATCATCAGATAATTACTGGTTCTTTTATCTCAGTAGTTCTTTTCTTTGTATTGACCTGACCCCACTGACAATTGATATGCCTGCAAAGGCCATTTTGCGAAGCGAATTGAGCACAAGAGAGGTCTCAAAATCTGTGCAGTGATGGTCTCAACATAAAAAGTCCACAGTTGGGAATTAGGTTAAGTGGGTCCAGCTTCTTATCAATGATTCAGTTTCATATTTAACAAAACATTACAAAATCTCAAAAGTGTCTTTAAAATTAAATTTTCTCCGGTAATATTTCGTGTGCCAATAATTTTTATGGAATAGTTAATTATTAGCCTTGACAAGCTAAATTAAATTATTAACACATGATTCATTTCATTCCAAAACAGACAACAAGAAAACATAAAAAATTAAAGTAACATAATCTTTATGAACTGATGATTATGTAACAGTGAGCAATTAATCTACACACACATCATGTTATTGTTTTTACCATTATGCTATTATGTAATATCAACAATCTAACATAGACTTAAATTTGGCAGCTTTCAGTGTTGTCTACCTTTTTACCACTTTACTGATTATCTATCAATCTTATTTGTCTATTTAATATATCTTTCTATCTGTCTATCTATCTATCTATCTATCTATCTATCTATCTATCTATCTATCTATCTATCTATATATCTATCTATCTATCTATCTATCTATCTATCTATCTATCTATCTGTCTATCCATCTGTCTGTCTGTCTATCTATCTATCTATCTGTCTGTCTGTCTATCTATCGATCTATCTTTCCATAATATTTTTATCTATTTCATCTTTCTATTCTACATGTCTCTCTGTTTTTCTGTATATTGTACAATATTTAAAAATAAAGGTTGTGGTTACACTTCAAGTCCTACAAAAACTGTTAAGCGCTGCGTGAATTTCAAGGATGTGCCATTTACACATTATTTTCAGAGGATACTGGTTCATCACAACAGCCAGGTGTCGCCAAAGTAACAGCTGCTATGCAAAGGACTCCCTCTCGTGTCATTCCATGGTCGACAGTATCTGAAGTGAGTTGGTAACATAATTCCTTGCAGTGGCTGACCAGTGACCATGCATACTTTGAGGCTCCTATGAAGCTACCACTGTGTGCTATAAAATCAACTGCTCTGAGCTAGAGATTAGCATGGATTCTATTTCTTCTTTATTCTAGTTTTTTTTTCTCACTGATTCATGTGTGACTGTTGTTTTTGGTTGCAGTTGTTTTAAATCAAATAACAAGTAACTTTGATTATGACAGAAAATTAATGCACTGGCAATATTTTTTCTTAAACTAATTGGTTATAGATCACAAACCCGGTGAACTGAAAGGCACTGAAAGTTGTCGTGTTTAGAAACAGAACGTCATCATGGCAGCTTGTGAACCTGCTATTTCATAAAGAGTCATTTTTCAGATATAGATGCGGCGAGTTTTACAAATGATTGCTTGGTCGCACATGTCACAAACACTTGTCCCAAAGATAGTAACCAGGTCATACATCTTACTTGTGAAGTAATGTTCAAGTACATTTTGTTCGAATTCAAATTCACTGTTATTAAAGAAGCAGATACCATGGCATGCAGTTCTGAAAGAAAATTTAACTGTTTAAGTCTGTTTTACTAATCAAACAGCCTATACTGTTCGTGTTGAGTGCCATATATATATATAATTATATATAAAGCAAACCTAGCGAAATGGAAAGTCCAATATCAACTGACAATAATATATTATTTAGATGTAATGAAGAGTAGAGTAGGAAACATTTTAAGTTTCCTGTTCTGAAAATATTTAACAGGCAGGTTTGTTATAATGGAAAATTCTGGAAGGCCACTTCTCCATCAAAGCCTTCACTGCTTGGTCTTTTATGTCTCCTCTGGGAAATAACCGAGTGCCATTTTGTCAGCATTGCTTCATATCATCTCCTCTTCTTGAACTTAAAAGTTTGGTTGGAGAATTCTTTATCCTCACCTTGGGATTAAAGTTAATCGATAAGACGCCATTCTGGTCAGATGTCTGCTTCTTAGTAAAGATGTTCAAAGCTTTCTTATTCGACATTGTATTGTCACTTTTATATTATACAATACTTATTGCATATCCTTTTTATTGTTTCTCAATATTATGCAAAACGTGTACGTTTTGCAGAATGGTATGCATATGCGTTTTGACTTAATAATGATATACAGCATAGTATGTATGATCAACATTCCCTGACTTATTTGCTTAACTCACAAGACCACTTCCAGTGGCAATACATTAATTTTGCATACATGTTTACATGTGCACTTATTGTGCTGGGAAGAATTGATTAGTAATGGTCACTAAAATGTCCGGAGTCTTTGATTATATAGAGTACAGCCATCATAAAACGGCTTGTCAGTTTGGATCGACACTTATCTAATATCTATCGATCTGTAGTGATCCATGTCGATGATGGTTGATATGGAGTGATCGATCTGGAGTGATCTGTTGTGATCTGCATCTATTAATCAAAATTAATAGTAATAAATTTACTTTTCTGTACCAAATAACTAATGGATATGTTTCCTTAATCATTGTGTTCAATTGTTAGATGGATTTTATCTGTTCTTTGACTTATAGTTCTAAATAATTGACATGATTGATTTTCAATAAAAGTGGATTTGTAGATCACTACAGATAGAGTTATATCATCTCAGATCACTACAGATTACTCTTTATCCAGACCGCTCTGGATCACTACAGATCACTATGTTGAGCCATTTTAAGATGGTTGTACTGTATAGTCTACACAAAACATAATATTTGAAAATATTTCTACAACTGTGTGTCAGAAATTCAGAATGTATCTTTTTAATCTGAAAAAGATTTTAAAAAAAGAAAAAACACGCAGGTTTGTACTTAGGGACCGTTCAGAATTTATGACTGGGGGGGGTGGGAGTTTTGCCCGAGGGGGTACTAACTTTTCACACGTGTTTCAAGGGGGGGGTATTAATTTTTGACAACACTTCCAAGGGGGGAGGTAAGAAATTTTAACAAAGAAAATTTTTTATAAAACTCGCATAAACTAACTTTACACACAAAAGTCAGCGAAATGGTGCGAATCTGTACGCGTGACCATGTATAATAGTAAATATTTGCGTATTTGTTTATATGTCGAGGGGGGGGGGTACTAAAAATATGCATGAAACCTAGGGGTGGGATGGGAGTTTTGCTACTAAAAATCCGCATGAATCTCAAGAGGGGGGATACCAATTTTTGACGGGAAGTTCTGGCAAAACTCCCACCCCCCCCAGTCATAAATTCTGACTGGTCCCTTATTTCCTTCAAGAGCAAATGTGATTTGTCTGTTCTTGAAGTTAAAAAGTTTGGTTGGAGAATTATTTATTTTCACCTTTGGACTCCTGCCAAGTTAATCGATAAGATGGCATATTCCAGTCTGAGATCTTTTTTTCAGGGAAGTTCAAGGTGAAGGCTTCTCATTTCACACTGAAATAAACCATCGTATATAATTTATGGCACATGTATCTGCAACTGATACTTAGATGTCAATAAAAGTCTATATAAGAGAGGTTTTCCATAAGTTCTGTCAAACTAGTCTTAACTTTTGCTAGATTTGATATAGAAACATGATATTTGGGTCATATAAAATTGACATAATTTGCAAATGATCCTGAAAAAAAAATATATATATCATAGAAACAAAAATAAATGGTTAATTTGTTGCCATGGAAAATAAAAATCATGAAATGCGGTCCAGGGCACTATTAGGGACACAGATTCATTATATCTTGTCAAAAAAATAATTTTTACCAGCAGGGTTACAGGACAAGAAACTTATTAAAGATACTTCCTAACATATCACAAATTCTTGTAATAATTAAATTGACACTGAGTACATTTCCTATAACCTATAATCCCTTATAAAATCAACGCCTCATAGTTTTCTATTTGTCACCAGCTGTAATTCTGAATATTATTAAAAAGTGATTAGCAACTTCAAAAGGTGCATTTGCCCCAGACTTTTAAAGGAATTCATCTTTTGTGATCAGCATGAACCAATTTGCATTTTAGATTGCATTCGTGCCTGAATGCAAGAAATTCTCAGCCAGGAGTTATTTGATTTTTGTCAATCTTCAAAACTCAATTCCTAACAATATGCAGTCTTGGCTGCAGCTTCCCACTGGACTTGGCTATCAATTGAAATATAAACTACCAAATTGGTTATGAATGTACATACAAGTCTATTTCCTGATTTACTATAGTGTTTCCTCCAGTATGTGTGAATGATTCAATCTCAGAAATATTTATTGATCATTACTCTGACACAAAAAAAAAATATAATAAGTTACAGGGCGTTCATTGTAGTACACAATTTGGTTAAAGTCTATACCGGAGTCAAAGCCTGCCTTTTTGTCCCAAATAGCTTTGATAGCCAGATTTTCAAGATGACAGGTCTCATTAACTGTTAAGATAATTTAATGTCTTTCCCAGTCGATAGCATCATGAATACTGAGCCTAGACAAAACAAGTGCAAAGACATAAAAATCCTCAGATGAATAATTGAAAATTTTGATATTCACGCTGGAGGGATCTTTTCTGCCATTTATTTTACCATCATCACCGAAACCTTAAAGTAGCTAAAGGGAGCAGATAGAAATATCATAATTATGTAAGTTCTCAAAACACTTTCTGAAAATACAGTAAAATCACATGGTATGAGATATGATCTCACAAGGAAAATGTCAGTCCAATTCTGTAGGACTTGAAATTTGTACAAAAGTGAGTCCGAATAGAGACATTGTTTTAGTACAATATTTCAACCTTTATTTGGTCATCTTCAGGTACATAATGAGAGGGAATATTGATAGAGGAAAGTTATCACACAGAAAACAAAAACAAACATACATGAAAAACTGTGAAAACAATGATGGTTTACAGAAATCAGTGGAACATATGGATTTTGAAATTTGTCAACTGTAGGCCCAGGCTGACATGTTAAACTGTTGGTTAATGCCCAGCTTGAAATTATCATGGTTAGGCCTAAATCAAGTTATAGCAACATTGTGATCAAGTGCTATGGCTCTCAACTTACCAGACAAATTCTAAATCATCATTGAACAAATCTCTTCATGGTAAAATCTGAATTTCACCATTTTGCGCTTGGTTCAATAGAATTCTTCAGAAGTTACAATTAAATGGAATTAGTCTTTGCATGAAATTTAATAATGTTTATTCACCAATATTAACATGCAACTGCACAAAGACCGAATTAAAAAATCTGCACCATTCATAAGAAATTACAAAGCCCTGCAAAGTGATCATTGCAAATGAAATCAAATAACTACACAAAGGCTCAATACAAATCAAACACTCAATTAAAGCTCAAAAGCATCCAAAACGAGTTGTGTTTAAGCATCCACATTCAATTCTTCAAGTTTCAAATGGATTTATTTGTTCTCTGGAAGTTTTCATTAGCGTTCCGTTCCAAGATATTTGTAACACTTTACCTAATTTTCGGCAAATGGTTCATGACATCGATAACGAAAAATATTATTACTGAGTTCTCCCATTTTACTCAATGTCATTCAGTAGACAAGAAAAAATATGTTGTACTTTGAATGAGTCACGTTGATGAACCACTGGAGACGCATTAATTTTTTAAAGAATCTTTTTAACTTTTATTTGTGTCATTGCTGAGGATGGCTTCAGAAGATTGCTATTTGTTAGCTTATATGATAAATGAGTTACTCCTTTTCCTTGGATATGAACATAGATATGATAGATGGATAGATAAGTTTGCTATTTCTTTGATAAACAAAGAACAGTAAAATAGTATTAAAGTAATGGATGAATGGATCATTGGGCTTTACTTCCTGTATTTGTGGTAGGCTAAATTTGATAGCAAGAGGACATAGAAATAAGGTCAAGGAAATGGAAACAGCCATCCAACATTGGCCCAGGTCACCTGACAAGAGCTGGATTAGAACCCTGGGCCTAGCAATTGGCAGGCTTGCAGGCTACTGCTAGACCAACCCTCCTCCTATAAAGTCCAATAATATGCAATGTCATTATGAAAGTACTTGTAAAGTATATAAGTCAAAAATGATGAAATGAAGCACCAGATTCATATATAGTTCACAATATTATATGGTTGTTTCACAGCCTTCTCTACACAAATTTTTTGTTATTTCAATGCACAAAGAAGATGAGAGATAATATGATGGATTAGCGTTTTGAGTTACTCCCCAGGGACTGTCTGGTATTTTAACTACAACTGGAAAGCTTCAGAAAACACCGGCGTTCAGAAGTGGCTAACCCTGTCACAGTGCATAGACATCAAGCAAATCTCAGTGGCATTTCACTGGCTGAACACTTTTTATCAGCATAGCTACAGTTCACAAGTCATATTTTATCATCCACAGGGGAACTATTCCAAGCACATTGAAGTTGACTTGATAAATGGGCCACGGACACAACAAGTTCAACAACATCCTGTGTGTTTTATGTTACTAGTGGCTTGTGTGGAATAGTGTAACAGGAATTTTCGGGTGATCCAATTTTGATGTCATGCATGTGAGTAATCAGACAGTTGGTCATGTAATTTTGGACAGAATTATGAATTTTGTCTTACATTGATTACTTTATATTCTCACAAGCAAATCACCTCGCTCTTGACTACCATAATACTATAATCAATTTATAAACATATGTGACTGAAAATGGGAGATTAAGGAAGCAGAGCTATTTTGCGGACAACACAATGTCATGTACAGATATGTTGTGCATGCAATAGTTGACACTGTACATCTCACTAATTTTGATAATATTAGAGACATGAAAATAATTTCGATTTTCTTTATTCCAGTATTTGCATGTTTTGAAGAAATGAATGCCTCTAAATTGCTAAGGTGGGGTAAAACACAAATCCACTTTCTGGAAGAAATACATTTTAGTTGGAGACAATTTCAAAGTCATGTGACAAATTCCAGTTAACACTCCTCAACACTGAACAGTTGTAATCAGTACTAACTGTTATTATACATTCTTATAACCATGACACATTGTGTGATTTAAGCAGTTGGACATAAGATGGAAATAGAAATGGATCGTAATCTTTCAGAACTAACAACACCAAACAATAATTGTGAATTTTGAGAAAATGTTTTTCACAATCAACTGTCGAATTAGATGGAATCTTAGACAGATATATTACAGGTAATTTCATTAGTATACGATTCTTAGGTTCATGACCCACCAAATACATGAAATTTTTTGATAATCTGATTGGTCTGGAAGCAACAGAATGTCACACATTGGATTTATCAAACATAGTAAGTGCTGGTTTAGCATTGATTCCTCACAGCCAAGTGTGAATGACAAGAATTGCATGGTAATGAAAACACCTGTAATACATTCATGTCTTGGGCATTTTGGCAAATAATCCTTTCATTTGTCACATTCTATTAATATACATGTAGATGTCTCAATCAATTTTCTTGCCCTTCAGTAGCATGTCTATCAATGTACTTCCGTCTTTGCAAATCACCCATTCTACTTCGGTGCACCTTACAGTTTATTTTAATAGAATTGTGGTACCAGAACATTCAGCATGAAAAACTTTGATTGTGACTGAATAATACTTGCACAGGCTGGCCCACAGTGAAAAGATAATTTCTTCGGTAGGCCCATGCCATTGTTGGAGAATAATTGTATCCTTGGGAGGCAAAGTGAACCAACCCTGAATTTTGGCATTTGCATGTTTCAATGGTTTTTGACATAAAATTGTGTCCTCTATCCGATTGTTGGGTGACCTACCTTAATTTCCAATAGCAAGGCTGTTTTTATAGGGGGTTGAACCAACCCAATGTGGCCAAAACTCACGTTAGTCACAAGGCAAAGTGAACCAACCCACGCATCTCAAGGCAAAGTGAACCAACCCATACATTTCAAGGCAAAGTGAACCAACCCAAGTTTTGATCATTATATAAGCAATTGCACTCCTCAGAATGAGGCTGATTAATTTAATTTCAACCAAAGACTTTAAGTATCCTCCCTGATTGGTTTTGGGTTATTTTCAACCATGTTGCTGACCAGCATTGCTATTCATTGGGTCGAGGATTCAGTATTACGGTAAAGTGAACCAACCCAAGCAACCATCATTTTGCGGCAAAGTGAACCAACCCATATTTTGAACTGTCTCTGAAGAATACACTCTCCAGAGTGAGGCTAATTAATTCATTTGCCACCCTGAAGTTGTGATGGTCATGAAAGATCTTAAACTAAGTGCAATTATTTATTTATTTGGCCAATTTGACCCAGAATCATCAGCAGTTTCAAGCAAAATATGGGTTGGTTCACTTTGCCTTGCGATGG
The DNA here is from genome assembly GCA_026936325.1 of Platynereis dumerilii. Lineage (NCBI taxonomy): Eukaryota > Metazoa > Annelida > Polychaeta > Phyllodocida > Nereididae > Platynereis > Platynereis dumerilii. Next base: position 478,070 of record JAPTHN010000028.1, read on the forward strand.
ATGTTTTCATTAAAATCGCCATTTTCCACGTGGAAAAAATTTAGATCATCAATCTATTTTTTTAAAAAGTTAATTTCAAAAGCCCCAATCAGGTTGTTATCATTGTAAAACATATATCTGAAATAGCTTCAAAACCATGAGCATTACAAATATGGTAAAAACTGTTTTTGCCATTTCCCGAAATTTTGAATTTCAGGGTTGGTTCACTTTGCCTCCCGGAGACCCAATTATTCATTTACATTTGGAGTCTCGATAAGTTAATCGATGTAAGATGCCATTCTAGTCTGAAGTCCGTTTTTCATTGAAGGTTAAGGTGGAGGCTTTTCATTTGACTGAAATAGACCATCTTTCATTTATGCATTACATTATCCGACTGTAGTAGAATTGGTCTGTAATATATTTGATTATAGCTAAGGGAGAAGTTGCAGTGACATACATTATTTTTATCTGATTAAACAGATATTCACAGGTGAATTGGCAAGTAAGGAGGGATCTTTAGGTGGTAATCGGATGTCTATTTTTATGGTTCATATTGCCAAAAACAATGTTAGCAGGTATGTACATGTTAGGAGGAGTCTAACCAACTATCTTCCTAAAATCTGAATTCAATCATTTGATGGTTATATGTTTATACAGTTGCCTTATTACTCCATCAAATAAAGCTAGGAAGATATTCAGGAAAGAATTTGTCATATTATTGTATTAAGTCGAGTACCATTTGTAGGCAGGGGATGATTTGCAAAACTGTCAGTTGATTTGCAAACTGTCAGTCAAGGCCTTGAGTTTGAAATTATCATAGTGAAATCTAAATGAAGTTGCAGTAACATTTTGATTGAATGGCTGTGGCCATGGACTTTCCACACACATTTTAAGACATGAGTAAAAAAAATCCTTTCTTACTTAAATCTGAATTTAATCATTTTGCACATGGCTCAATAGAATTCTTCAGAAGTTACAATTAAACTGGAACAACTCTTTGTACAAAATTTAATAATGTTTATTCACCAATATTAACATGCAACTACACAAAGCACAATTTAAAAAATCAGCACCATTCATAAGAAATTACAAAGCCTTGCAAAGTGATCAACGCAAATGAAATCGAATAACTACACAAAGGCTCAGCACAAATCAAACACTCAATTAAATCTCAGAAGCATCCGAAACAAGTCGTGTTTAAACATCCACATTTAATGTTTCCAGTTTCAAATGGCATTATTTGCTCAAAATTTGTACATTTTGATTTGTGTTCTGTTTCATGACATTTGTTCTGCTTACCCTAGTTTTTGGCAAATGGCTCATGACATTGATAACAAGAAAAGTATCCTTAAAAAGGGTACTGTATCGATTTTATCATGAACCTGAAGGCATGTGGCGTGTAATTTAAAAGTTTTAATATCTAAAATGAGTAGGCATTTTTATGAAACAAATGTCTAAGCCTTCCCCCTTGTTTCATGCATATCTTAATTAACCAGGAAGGTTGCAAACAGAATTATTTCAATAAAAGTGGTGCATTTTGTTATTTTGTTAATTGCTATATCGAAATCTGCAAATTTGTTTGTACAATTGAATTAACTGTGACATGTTTATTTTGATTATGTTGTGCATTTCTCAAAACAATTTTATCTTTCAATTTAACTTCACACCTTTTCAGAACTAAAGAAATTTTAAGTGTGTAATGTTGGGCTTGAAGTTGATTTTAAACATGTTCTATAAAATGAAAGAATATTATTAAAAGATAAAAAAGAAAAGCCCCCCCCCCCTACAAAAAGACCCTAGATATGCCACTGGTTCATTTTAGCAATTGAAGTTATATCCTCACAGCGTAATGCGCCGACATGCTTATTTGCGAACTTAATACTGCAAGTAGAGCAAAATTAACAAGTGCAATGAATTCAGAGGAGTTTATTTCATATATGCAGGTTTTTAAATTTTGAAAATCGGACATGTATTAAGGTCTGTAGCCCAATTTGTACTTTCTGCCCCTCTGAAAAATGTCTAGCTTTGCTACTATAATACACACTTTTTGATGACGTTTCACACGGAAAAAATATCGCCTGTAGAATTCCCTTACCTTGATGAATCGATTTACTGTTAAGAATACTTACATGTAAGTTTTTTACCCTCGGCAATGTATATTGCCGTCGGGTATTGTAGTTAGTATGGCAAATTTTTGTCCGTCCGGCGGGCGGCCGGGCGGGCGGGCGGGCGGGCGGCGTCACACAATGTGTATTGGCCTCTGTGCCAAAACTATTACACCTATATATTTGAAATTTGACACATGAATGGGTCTTATAGTGTTAATGTGCCTTCTGGAGTTCATATTTATGTAATGACCACAGTTTTTGTAAAATATTGAAAATTCGGAAAAATTAATTTTTTTCGTTTCCGGGCCAGAACTCGGAAACGGTTATACCTATGGGCATGATAATCTACCATAACATGTATTAAATACCCTAGTTGTGCCTTTTGGGGGTCTGAATGCTCTAACTAAAATAGTTTTCAAAGAATGAACCAAAAATGTAAAAAAATGGGTTTTTTTCAACCCTCTGCAATTCCCTCAATTTTGGAGTTAGACATTTGAAATTTAGAATTTAGTTGTCTAAAATATAGGTCTCTTAACTGCTTGAATCGTTTAGAGGGTCCATCTAACGAATTTTGCATAAAAACCAAAATACTAGAAAAATGTGTAATTTTTTACATTTTTCTGGAATTTTGGTCTCTCACGCCAAAACAGTAATAACTATATTTTTAAAAACCAAAAGGTATTATAGTTAAACCTATCAAGAAGGAACTTTTACTGCCATTATGTAGTTGACGCAATAATTTAGGCCGACAAAACAAGTTTAAAATTCACAAAAATGTGAAAATATCCACTTTCTGGCCATTTCGTTTCTAATAAAGTCATGCCATGCTCTTGAATATGAACAAAATGAATAAACATGAATGAAATACATGGTTTTCATGCGTATATCTGTTATATCATTAGATTTTTGAACATGACAAGACAAAAATTGCTAAAAATAGGCAAAAACTGTAGACCTTTGAATTGTCACATTTCAGTCAATTTTGGATATTGGTTACTCAAAGTGTCATTCAATGTGCCCCAAGTATACTTTTTTCATCAAATTCTTCCTCAGAATTTATGTGGTTTAATAAGATAAATTATATATTATATATATTATATATATATACAAATATGCTTTATGCACATAGTTCTGACTCAAGGGGCCTTACCATTCTAAACTTTTGACAAGAACTCTCAAAACCCCATTTTGCTAAAATTAACCTCAGTGATGTAGATTAAAGGAAAGAAATTAAATTAATGTCAGGCCTGCTTTTATTTATAACATTGCATAAACACTAAATGTGATCAAATAATGATTGCAGAAATGATTTAACTAAATACAAGGTTATTTAGAAATTTACTTGGCATGCAACAAAACCTTAATTCTATGAATTTCAATGTTTCATTTTATATCCAAGATATTTAATGTTGGATAAATTTGAATTTTAATTAATAACAAATCTCACCCAAAGCATATTTAGCACCTTTAAGACAATAAGTGTCACTGCTTTGTGTGGGAACAGGGTGCAGCTTCAGGAATCTGTTGAATGGACATTATGTAACATGATGTCACTAATCCTCTCCAATGGCCAAACCCAAGAACAAAGGGGAGGGTACAGAAGCAGTTGAATAGCACCCCTATATTTCTAACAAAATTCCCTTTTTTCTTAGAAATATGTTCAAACTGCATTGATAGCCTTAGTTTTTTTTATCTTAAACATTATAATGAAATTTCCAATTTAGATCAGAAATATAGACCAAGTAGAAGTTGAGATGTGACTTTTTATATCCCATGCAGGTTTTTTTTTGCCTTTTCAGCTATTGTTATACTTATACAGCCAAGTTTGGACTGCATTTAACCTTTTTGGTGATAAGTAGTAAATGTATTAGTCTTATTAAAAAGTATCTGTAGGCCACACATTGTTTTAGTTTAATATTTAAAATAGATAGATTGGATAGATAGACAACCTAACTATTATAAAATTATCTGTTTTTAGGCAGGCCTTTATTCTATTCATAATTTATAAGATGGATAGGTAGATAGATAGATAGATAGATAGATAGATAATAGATCAATATATAGATAGATAGATAGATAGATAGATAGATAGATAGATAGATAGATAGATAGATAGATGGATAGATGGATAGATGGATAAGGTGTTTTAGATTAAAGGTGTTTAAATGACTGAAGATTGCTTGACTGATTGGACTGATTGAATAATTGAATGATTAATTAATTGTTTGACTGAAAGATCCACTGTGAATTTAGCCCAGCAAATAGATTTTCATGTTGCACTATTGATTAGTTGTTAGATAGATACATACATAGATACATAGATACATAGATAGATACATAGATAGATATTTTATATATAGATAGATAGATAGTTAGATATTGATTGATTGATTGATCATCTATAATTATGTAATCTAATACATCCAGAGAATCACGGATGGACGGATGATTGGGACTTTACCTCCTGTATTTATGCACTTGGTAGGCTAATTAGGACAGGAGGAGGACATAGCAATGAGGTGACCCTTTTATTTCATTGCAACATCTCTTTTCAGTACCTTGAATCTGTTGAATGCTAGGGCTGGGAATTTGTCAAAATTAAATACAATAAAACATCATATAAAATAGAGAAATTGACATTTCATTCATCTAAAAACACTTTCCGTCAGCCAGAAAGAGTAAGGAAGCTTGAGAGACCATTATGATTATACAAACATTCTTGATACATTGATTGCATCTAGAAATAGTTAAGAATATATCTGTAGGGGGGCATTGATATATATGTTCATGAACCTAAAACCATATGAAAATTGTAAAAATTTTGGCCCAGCTCTCCCCATCAAGTTGGAGACTTGGGCCATACAAAGGGAGACTGGGCATCTAAATATGACTGGTTTGGTAAAACTGTACTTGAGGGTCATAATCTATCGCCGATATGTCAATTGATTTCACCGGCTTCAGAATAGCCTGCTGAATAGCCGAGGGTATGCTGCTGCGCAGCCTATGTTTTATTTACAGGTTAAGACATCGATACAAAAATAATTTCTATTGAATTATCCATTTTACTCATTGTCATTCAATAGCTATTAGGAAATACTAGAAAGAGTCACCTTGATCAACCACTAGAGAAGCATTGCCTTTTTAAAGAATCTTTTTCACTTATTTTTTATTATTTGTTTTATTGTACGGGATGGCTTCAAAGGATTGCTAATTGTCAGTTTATCAGTTACTCCTTTTCCGTGTATATGAACAGAGATATGAGAGATGAAAAGATAATTTGGCTTTGTGTTCTGTGTCTATGTATGCAGGAGGAGCACACACCAATGATATGAAGGAGAAAAGAAGCACCAGTCCCACACATCCTCACCTCTCAGTGTAGGCTGGTGAACCTAACCTGACCACATGCACCATTTTTCAGTGAAGTAGTCATTAAAGGATTAACAAGTCTCTGGCATGAAAGACATAATTCACAGTTTGACATTGTTAAAAGCAACTGAATGAATGCTTGAATGTTATCTTGTTTTTTGTGGTAAGTATTTTCTTTGTAGAAAACTACTAAAAATTATTTAAATCACGGATTTTAAACGCCAGAAAAAAGCTGTAAAAAGATTAGCATGTTCACAAAACTCCATCATTTTATAGTGCTTGTTGGCAGGGTAAGTGTAAACGAACCCTGCAATGGGAGCATGGTCCCAAAGGGCATATAAAGTACTATTAGCAGTAAATCCCAATATGAGTGTTAGTATTGTACATAGTTTGAGAGGATCGGAACACAGGTGAAATAAAGCACAAGGTTTATATATAATTCATACTATTATGTGGCTGTTTCTCCACCATTTTTACTTTTTTGTTATTTCGATCTATGCACAAAGAAAAGGAGAGATATGATGGATTAGCCTTTTGAGTTATTCCCCAGGGACTGTCTGGTATTTTAACTACAACTGGAAAGCTTCAGAAAACACTGGCTTTCGGAAGTGGCTGACCCTGTCACACTGCATAGACATCAAGCAAATCTCAGTGGTATTTCACTGGCTGAACACTTTTTATCAGCATAGCTACAGTTTACAAGTCATATTTTATCATCCACAGGGGAACTATTCAAAGCACATTGAAGTTGACTTGATAAATGGGCCACAGACACAGCAAGTTGACAAAGCCCATTTTTGTTCCTGTATCTTTAAAATGTTATAGGTGGTTTGGGTTGCTCACAGTGTAGTCAGGATCTGTATCATCTGATATAATCCCACTTTAATATTGATATATCATCAGAAATTGATATATGTAAATAATCTTTTTTCTATAAGTATGTCTTTTTGTCTATGGTATCCTCCAGAACGGTATACAGGTGCCCACTTCCAAATGTAGATTTTCAGACACCGATTTTGCAGGCCTGCACGCTCAAGAAAATTAACAAAAGTTTACAAAAAATGGCAAACTAAATTTACACTAGGAGCCGACCAGATGATCCTGATGAGGACTCAACAAAAATTGTTCAATCCTTAATTTTAAAAACCCATATTACTGAGTTCTACATGAATTTGAAGCTCAGAGTCGCAAATCTAGATCAATTAACTTTGAAATGATCCTTTAGAGATGTATTTAATCATTTTTTTTTTTCAAGTTGAGATGCAATTGGTCCCCTGGCAAGGTCATTATCAAATAAATTATCAAAATTACTTTTCTATTTACAAACAGCACGTCCAAGCAGCCATGCAAAATATATCTCTCCAAGCAGTTGTGAAATTGATAAATCTTACTAATACCACATAGATATGTCTGAATGATATCCATCAATTCTCCACAAGATGCCCACTCAGGCTGTAACAAGCTGGGTGATTTCCCTTGGTGACCAAAAACGAGAGCCCAAGGCTTCTTTATGTGTTCCTGCTGATTTTTCCTGTGGTAAGATTAGATAAAGTTTGATGTTGCATACTTTTCACAGGGCATAGCTTTGCATTAAAAAATTGGAGGAAAATAATAAATTAGACAGATACAGTTACCCTAAATATTGTGTTGATGCTACAAAGTTATATAATATATCTAAATGAATTCATTTCCAGATCAAGAGGCCTTGAATAGTTCAAGAGAACAAACTTCTTGGTCCATAATACATGCAGAACCTAAGAGCAAAGGCTATAGATACCATACTATCCCAATGGGTACATCTACGACTCTACATTGCAGCAACGTTTTGAGTCATCACAGTTTTGGTGAAAATTGGATCCAGTATAATATAAATGACTTTGTCTTAACATTTTGAAGCGACGTACGTCAAAGATGTGACTGAATGCAATCTGGTGAGTTTAATTCATTATCATTGGCATTTCCCAAGGGACAGTCAGTGTGTCTTCTCGTTTTCGCAACATTGTGAAAAAATTACGTTTCAGGTTATGGCAACATAATTTTTATCTTACATTTCTAAGTGACGCACTGATGAGCCGTCCGCTATTATACAAATACGGCATGATATGAGTGCAATACGAATTTACGAGTGCAAATAAATTTTCTTGCTGCACTATAATAAGTGCCGTATTTGATGTATTACATGACCACTACGATTCCAATATATAATTTATTGTAAAACAATTTTGGAAAAAACAAATGCAAAATATTTTTTTTAGTCAATAAAAAAAATTTTGCATTTTTTTTTAAAATAAAAACTCATATTGCACTATAAACATGCTATATGAAAAGATCTGAAAAAAAAAATTGTAAAAAAAATATTTTTGAAAAAATCTCGAATTGCACGCGAACCATACAGTGTGAGTTTTTATGATGGCGTCATGTGACTGATTTTGGCCAATCAGCATCGCTCTAGCATAGTGGTCACGTAGTGATAAGGACTGTTGTGTTTACGTTGTGTGCTCCTTAGGAACATAAGTACATGATATACATAGGCTACTTTGTTTTCTGATACATTGAAGTGGCTGGTTGCAAATCGTCTGAGAGTCTTGGACTAAGACTACAAGACTAGTGCAGAAATATTTGGGTCAAAATTTGATAAGTCTGAAATTCTTGTCTCCGGTGTTTAACAATAATTCATGATGGCAGGAAGACCAATAGAGGACCTCTTGTTGTCATTTGTCATAGACAAGGATATTAGCAAAACTTTTGACACAAAAAATATGCAGCAGAATATTTTTATCCCATCCAAAAATAGCATTGAAGTGGCCTACCCCCCTGAAAATGGCCTGTCTCCAACAACATTTTCCTTGAAAAATCGTATCACAAAAACTAGTGCAGGATCCTAATTCAATTAAACTCTTCCATACATGGAGACTTGACTGTCAGTCTTCTAAAAACTGGTCACCAATAGCTGAAATAATATTCTGTATGACAGCAGGAGGTTGTTGTGTCGATGTCTCCAATATTGCGTCATTAGCATCACGCCGGACTTGTTTTTTAATAAAAGTTAAAGGGACACACATTCTGTGAGAAAACCTTGTGTCTGATGTTGTCTGAGAACCCAAGAAAGTAACTGAACTATCTGTAGCTCTGTATCATATATGTAAACCAACATATTAGAGTATTTCTGTTGGCATGTCAGTTGTCCTATCTAAATTTGTCATTAGCAAATGTCTTGCTACTCTATTTTGACTACATATTTCTGGACCAAAATCACTGTGAACATGTGTCTGGTGTTCATAAGGTCATTGCATGCACATATTGCCAAACTGCCAGTTTTCCACTGGTCCCTGCAAAGATTTTTACTGTAATTATCATTGGCATCACGCTGTCATTAGCATCATGTCAAAAATGGCTTATTGCCTTTACGTCACTAAAATTTTGTTGCAGGTGACTGGAGTTGAAATAAGTTGAATATATATTGCCAATAAATGTTTCAACAGACTATTACATAACATTTTTGCATTTTCCTTGCATCTGACATGCTTAGTATGAAGTTTGATGCTTCTCTGAAACTACTAACCAAATATGGGGTTCCAGTAACATTTAACCATGGTCTAGCATCTGAAATATGGTTTAGTAAAGACACTGGGCACTGGAGGAAGTAGTGGAGATCATCTTTATTATTCAGAATCCAAACTATTGATGAAAAGAGTGTTTTCGTTTGTTTTTGTAAATTTCTGGTTCAAGGACATGTTCTATCTCAATGACTATTGGTCGTAGAGACCTGAAATATAGCTCAATGTGTGCAGAAAAGCCACTTTCCTATTTGTTGGTAATACATTATTCAGCTCTAAGTGGTACGGATTTCAAGTTATAGGCATGATGCTAATGACACACATATTTGGTATTTTAATTGATTAAATCCAGTTTCTCAAAAATGATTGGCACTAGAGACCTGGAACTTGGCCCAAAATGTGCAAGCAACTTGCCTAATCATTGGCAATATATATTGTTTAGCCCTAAGTGGTCAGGATTTTTTAGTTAGAAATGTGATTTTAATGACAGTCAAAAAACATTACAGCTATGTTTATCACCTCAGTACAGATCAGCGGGGCATTGGGACCCTTGGACATGAAAGTGCGGTGATAGCTGACTGTTTGACCCACCCAACGCAAACTTTAAAAGGCATTTCTGGAACGAAAAATTTTCAAAATTTTTTCAGCTGAAATTTCAAGGTTTTCAAATTTTGACCCATTTACAAGTTGTGAGTCTTGCCTTTTTTAATGAAAAGATGCAATGAAGTCTGTAGTATTAGTGTTCTAATGCCTGTTGATATTGGCCAGGAAGTGCCAGAGTAAGTGCGTAAACTGAAATTTATTGATCATTTTTCATTTGTACAGCTAGGATACAGCCGGAGAACAACACAACTTAGGATGGCTGATGGCAACAAGGCAAATGTGCTGGCGAACTGTTATAGACTTGTTTAGTAAAGAAACTGCATAGATAAATATTATATTGATTGATAGAGACAAATTCCGGCTTTGTCGCCGATGTTATTGATCATGATTTTTTTCTTGTATGCTCTTCAAAGTCAATTTTTGTTTGCATAAATACCTTGCTATGAAGTAGAGAAACTTTTTCTATGTCTTTGACCTTTTAGATAACTTCACCTTTACCTTCAAATTATAATCAATTTAAAAAAAACAGTCATACTGGAACAACCACTTGGGCTACCTGGATATTGGACATCAACAGAAGTATTCTGGTCATTAAGGATTCATTTTTTGGTTTTTCCTAATTTGAGATGCAATTAATGAGACAGAGGAATGAGGAATAAAAGAAAATAAATTAATGTTTTTATTTTCGGTATGATTTTGTTGAAAATTACTAAATCTATGATAAACTTATGGTTAACTGAAGTTGGCTAAAAGCAAACCGAATAACTTTCCTGATTGTCCCCAAAATTACAATGCCAGTAACTAGTGTTCTGCACCTGCTAAGCAGCATCTGTCTTACATTTGTCACTTGATTTCTTCCTTTTTATTTGAATATATCAAATATTTCAAGAGTGAGTGACAGCCTCTCTACATTGTAGTTGAAATGCAAAATTGTTAATGAATTGAACCAATTAATAACAATCAAGGATTTTCAGTCCCTGAAAACTTTGATTCCAACAAGATAAAATGGCAAGGTTCCAAGGTTGAACTCATTTTGGAATTTCTGTTTTCATATAATGTCGCAAAGAGTTTCGCATTATACCATGGATAGACAAACATACAATGTTCAGGACAGAAGCATGTCATGAATTTAATGGTATATTTAGGCATAACCCAATGCACCGCCTGCCGTCCAAAATTAACATGCAAACGAAAAAGCATGCATTTGCACATGCTGTGCCCTTCTCAGACGAATTCTAGATTATAATTTATGCCCCTAAATGCTTTATCCTTGAAATATCTATGTAGCAGATAAGTAAACTTGATTATTATAGTTTTGATTGTAATGTTCTTCTGGTATCCCTCTGTTAGGGAGAGCTGTTTAAAACATTTTTAAGTGTGCTTACGACACCTCTGTGCCCAGTTAAATGAATAAATAATCAAATCAGTCTATATATATATAGCCTAAACCAAATCTCTGGGGGCATATATACTTCACCCACACGACCACTCTCTTGAGCAATCACTCCATTTACTGTAGGGGGAACCGGGGCATAATGGGACATTTTTAACGTCTACTAATTTTGCTCAATGCTCAAAGTACATAAGAAGTTTGCATGAATATCACTAATACAATTGAGCTTAAATGCAAGGCATAATAAACTAGACCGCAGCTTCCCTTTTGCAGCCAGAGAGCAAAATGTGAGTCGTAATAATGACTGTCCCAATGTGCCCCGGTTCCCCCTACTTGTGAAGCTTCATCAATCTTTTTTGAGTTGATTTCATATCCCAAAGGTCTGTTTTTAATCACTCACCAGGAGCTTTCGCCCACTTCTCATAGGCTTCTTCAGCTGTCTGAAGCCCATGAGCAGTGGGCGAAAGCTCCTGTCGAGTGTTTAAAAACAGACCTTTGTGATATGAAATCAACTCAAAATGAACTACCAAAGGTCAGGATTAAGCTTAAGTACATAGTTGGACCATATGGATACTTTTTGATAAATAAAAGATTGAGCACTGATATGAGTGATGAGTCAATATTCATTGACCTGTATGAACTTCAGTAGAAAAAAACATTAATTAGGAACATCAATTCAAGACTCAGTATGCAGAGTGGCAGTGAAGCATGGAAATGAAAATTTTACCTTTTATCTTCTTAGGACTTTTCTGTTTCAGCCATTGTCTATCTCTGTTAAAATTGAGTCCAGCATAAATACAGACTATGCAAGACTCTCATTAGTGGAGCATTTCAGCTTGAACATGATAAAATGGATACAAAATCTTCTGCAAGGTTGAAATCATTTAGGAATGAAACTGACATGACATCCTCATCAAACTGTCTGTGTTGGTTAATCTTGACGAGAATCTCACATCAGCAAATTTGCAGGAAGAAAAATATTCCTGCTGAGCACACATTGTCCTTTATCATGCAGCTCTAATAAGGAGTTTCAAACTTGAAGTTGTTTGCAAAGGAAGAAAGCAAGCTGAAAATGTAAAACCAGATTTTGCCTCATATGCATGGCCTGATGAAATATAGCTCAATCATTCAAAAACTATGGTCACTTTTTTAAATTACAGGCATAACGTTGCACAGATAAGTAGATAGAACATACATTTATCCTTCCCGGAAGAAATTAATTAACAGTCGTCTAAAAGCCTACATAATATTATATATATTTTCAAAACCAAGATAAATTTTGCACAAGATCGTGACATAGACGCTATCATTTGGATGATTTTGGCTCACCATGTGAATTGCTATTAATTTGCTAGAAAGAGAGGCCATGTATTTCCAAATAACTTATATCCTTTTCTCAACACCCAAGTGAGAGGCAGCTGTGATTCTGCAGATTAACCAATTTAACAAAATAGCATCACATTATTGCCAATCATTCAGGAACTCTCTTGGGTTGATGGCAAACACTCTATGGTTTCAGCACCAATTGAAAATTCCACAGAAAATAACAGCATTATTACAACATTATTAAAAAATTATTACAAAATCAAATTAATTTTTACTTCATCAAAGTTACTGAAAGCAACATCATAATAATGGATAGTTTAGAGCACGCACATGAAAAAGATGTGTGGTATAATCAATCATTGTAGCCAGCTTTTCATAGAAGAATATGTATCGTTTAGGCCTAATGGATATGAACGTCTCAAGGCAAAATACGTACTTGATGACGTTTTTTTTAAAGGCCTTATACAGTTTTCGAATTGAATGCGGCTATCCCCAAGCTTCCAGCCAATGGGCATCCACCTTGGTTACACAGTGTCCTTGAACAAAGTCTAGGGTTAAAAAAAATGTACAAAGAATCCGTCAACACAGCGTTGAAGTACATGGTCTCAGCTTCGATTTGACTTAAAGATCAAAAAAATCTGTTGGGAAAATTTTGAGAAAACTGAAATTGAAAATTCTTAGTTTTTCACACCCTTGTTGCTTACAAAATATCCCTTATAGAATGTTTAAAATGATAATCTTAACATAGAAATGCTTTCCTTCCCTACCCTGGTGCTTATATATACAGTGGACCAACTTCAGAATTATGATTAAGTGGTTGTTTAAGGAATATCACATTCTGAAGGTGTTACAAACTTGCTAGACTATAATCTGCATCCTCCGATCCCATTTAGAGTCCAATCAACTGAACCTGCATAATGTCCCTAATTCATCGACTGCGTTAGCTAGGCAGCAGAACACTGTAGCAATATAGCCAATAATAAGACATATTTAGGGCTTTTACAGCATTTCTATATCAATATTTTGAGATGTATGTTGCAACACTTTCAAAGTGTATCTCTTCATATCAATATCAAAACCTCTAATCACAATCTTAAGAAACATGATTGCCTCAATTGTCCATTCCTTAAATTTGAAAATTTTTGTTTACGGTCTTAGTTTCCGATGGTATCTTATTCATTTTCTTCAATTGTGCATAAGTCTCAATTTAATACTTTCTATTCAGATTTTACATTACTAATGCAATTAATTGGCTAGAAAAATATGTATAGGATGCATTTTTGAGTGTTGTCATTCATATCATGAAAGAAAAATAAATAATATCACCAATAAATATTTATTTCAGAGCAGCTTCTGGTTTGAAGTTAACGTTTTAAAACCATAATATCACCTAATTCCATCTGGAAAGATCACATATAACCAATATTAACTATGTGACCATGGAAGAGAATCTGTTGACTGATAGTTTAATACTCTGTTGGTTGCGCAAAGGCATGCTACAACTGAATTTGGGAAGTCAGCAACCATTAAATTCCATGAAATAATCTTAACAATTGGCAAAAACGGGTAAAGAAAGCCCTTAAATTCTTCAGAAGACCATAAATTGTAACCAATATTTCAATATGAACAGCGACATTGTCATAAAACTTGGATACTTAATGTACAACATTAAGTTACTCATGGACCAATCAGGCAAAGCTGAAAATATTATGTTGATACTATAAAAACTGAGAAGACAAACTCATATTAAATGAATCTGCCGTAATGACCAAGCCTGAAAGTCTACACGAGCAAAAAAATAACATGAATGGAAAAAGAAGATGACAAGGTAGAGAGACAAAATATAGCAATGTGAAGTGATCTTTACAATGATGTCTCTGGCTACTGTTAGAAAAGCAGAAAAAAATTAAAAATTAATAAAAAGAAATAAACGAGTAGAACAGAACAGAAAACATCAGAGGAATAAAGACAGGGGCGGACTGGTGGCATTATATCCAAATTTGAAAAGCACATCACCATGGCCTATATAATTTGGTAAATATGTCAGAGGGTGTTGTCCTATTCAGTTAATTTGGTTTTATCGCACAATCGTAAACTGGATGGAAAAATTTTGCTTCTAGGCTTTTTCTTGGAATTTTATTTTTTTGGGAACTTTGAATGGGCCCCCCTGAGTGGATGGGCCTGTGGCAACTGCCACTTGGCCACATAGGCCTGTCAACCCTTGAATAGAGAGGAAAAATACATGCTTGTATGTTTCTGCAGAAACTATATATGTATGTTGCATATTTGTGTTATTGTACAGGTCAGAGACACTTCCCTGTGGGCATTCTGACCTCACCTGAGATCAGGAAAACACCTGTCAAATTAAATTGATAGGTCAAATTGCCTATAAAGTTGATTTCCATGCATTCGATGTATGACGCTTTATTTGACAGGGAGAGTGTATCAAAAATCAAAATACATTTTGTGTGATTTTTGTCATTTAGCCGTGGTCAGTTCCAGTCAGGAAAGGTTAACGCAATTCGATCACGATGGTCATTGGTCAATAACCTTCAAGCCTATCTCAATCTTTTGTAGAGAGTGGCAGCATAAATTCACTTGACCGTCACCTTTCCAAAAACAGAAATTGTTTTTAGCTTGTTGTGAGCTTGCGAACTATAGCTTTACTTTTTTGTAATTATTTTTTATGTTTTTTTAAAGAAACGAACCAACCTGACATTTGCGATAAAAGTTGACATTATCAAATTCTTATTGGAAATACATGTCATTAAATTTTATGTTTTTGTCAAGCACTCTACTCAGTTTTTTAATGTTTGGAGTTTTTTCATCTGGCCTTTAAAATGCGTTACGATACATTAACAAAAACTCTTGTCCGCAAATATAAATAATTGTCTACAGATGTGAAGTTTCCACACTAACTTAGCAGGTTTATCGTTGGAGCAACAATCATGAGGACCGAAAAGCTCAGCCTCAGGCAGTTTATGTCTTTTATTTATATATTACTTGAAATTTGCATTGCCCTTGGATATGAACTCTCTCCTAACATGAAAGAACTGGACATTGTTTCAGCAGGATTGACCTGTATTGATTTTGAAACACTGAATCAACTGAAAATGCTAGAAACGATAAAGATGACGTCAGGTATCATGTCTTACTTCCCAGATAAGAATTGCAGCAATCCAGCACATGAAGAGGAAGACAGACCTTTGGACTTGCCAAACCTGAAAAGCCTTATTCTGCAGAAGATTAAGTTAGTAAAAGCTCCAAACACAAGTCTTATGCCATTGCTGGAAACCTTTAATGTGCACCAAAATGAAATTGTAGAGATACCTGGGACACCTTTTCTCAACAATGCTCACCTTAAAAGTATTGCTGTGAGTAAGAACAAAATCACAGTCGCCCCAAATTTGACAGGAGGTTGTTATCAACTTAATGCACTGTGGTTGCAAGGAAACAATTTGATATCATTGGCAGAGAATTATTTTGAGGGATGCAAAATCGGAAGGATGAGTTTTTTGGGAAATAGACTCACCACATTCCCTAACCTAGTCCCACTAGGAGAGTCATTGAAGAGGGTTTTTGTGGTAGGAAGTAAGATATCCGGAATAATTACGAGCAGCATGGTGCAGGATTTGAAAAATCTCAAGGATCTCTATCTGAATTCAAACAAATTCATGAAAGGAATTGACGCAAGCTTCTGTCACATGAATCAACCTGTAAATCTCCAATTGCGTACAAACTATAACCTAACCATCTTTGAGGACCCATACCGCCTCTGTCACAGTCTGCTTGACAGTTTTGCCACCAAACCGAAAATAGAATTACAGAACACCAACAACATTCCCTGTGATCACCGCCGCTGCTGGATGAAGAAATTTGCCTCAAAGTTCAGCATGATAATCCCAGACTGTCCTGATGGAAGGCCCTGGTCCAATGTGACAGAAAATGAACTCTGCCCTCAAGGTTAGTGTCATACTTCTAGTAAACCAAGATACTTTGATTGCTAAATTTAGCTATCTCTTCTCAAGTTTTAGCTTAATATGTGTTTCTGTACATGCGATAATATATACACTGTATGATTAAATTTAATTTCTTTCATTCATTTTTACAAAGCACTAACTTGAAATTCAGTTTCAGAAAATGTTGTTTATCATGTCTGGGATGTTCTAAAATTGTATTTTATACAGACATCAAAATAGGTTTAAAAACAGATTTCTTGAAAATGATTTACTCCAAAATTCTATGCAGATTGGATCAGTGAATAAAAAGTCATTCCCGTGAAAACCAGAAGAAATTCTTGTGATATATAGGCAATCCACTTTAGTATAGTGGGTTGGGTATAGTAGGTTGCTCCTAAGCACTTGATTTGGGGGCTGAGACTTTAGCTCAACTGGTTAGACACTGGACTTTTAAGGGGAAGTATTATATTAGTGCAGTAGCTTAGCCCCAAAAAACTAACCGATTGTTCACTTTTATGGTAAAAGCACCAAATTTTGCATATAGGTACTTTTGAATATGCTCTTTCAGGAACAATGGAGTACCAGAAGATATCTGGCCCGGAACGGCCGCCATCTTGAATTTAAAAATGGCCGCCAAAATTTTGCTATTTTCTCTTTATCTCAACCATTTCTGAAGATAGAGAGATGAAATTTGGCCAAAACATGTATTTTAAGTTATTTATCGATATCAAATTTACTTTGTGTAAATACTTTGTCCATATGGCGGCCATGTTGGATTTAAAGATGGCCGTCGCCATTTTTGCTATTTTCTCTTTATCTCGACCATTTCTGTAGATAGAATGATGAAATTTGGTCAAAACATGTATTTTAAGATATATTTTTATTTTAACCATTTCGACATGTGGCGGCCATCTTGGATTTTAAAATGGCCACCGCTGTTTTGCTAAATTTTCTCTTTATCTCAACTATTTTTAGAGATATAGAGATGATATTTGGCCAAGTCTTGTATTTTATGATATATTTTGATATCATGATCACTTCGCGTCAATAATTTTGCCATAATGGTGGCCATCTTGGACTTAAAGATGGCCGCCACTATTTTTGTCATTTTCCCTTTATCCCAACCGTTTCTGCAGATAGAAAGATGATATTTGGTCAAAACATGTATTTTTAGATATATTTTGATATCATAATCAGTTTGTATAAATACTTCTGCCATGGTAGTGGCCATCTTGGATTTTAAAATGGCTGCCACCGCTTTAGTCTTATTTTCCTTAGCTTGTTTACACTTGGCCAAAACATGTCTCATTGTTAAATTGTACAAATCAGTGCATTTTACATTAGTATCCATGTTTCTATTTATTGAGGCTCACCTATGAATAAAGTCATTTATGCCTTATGAATTATGATTTTTATAATCTCAATAATTAATTGATTAGAACATGCAAAGGCAGCCATGTTAACTAAAAATAATAGTAGTTAGAGTAATATATAATATGGTGTAACATACATCTTCAAAGAAAGTTAATTCTGTACATTCAGTGACAATTTCAGCCCTGAAAAAAGTGCATCATCAATGCATGATGCACATCATGTGTTTTTTAATATGATTAAAAAAAAAAAAATCTGGTCAACTGTTAAGATATTTAATTTAACTGCCTAAAAATATAGGCACAAACTGTACTAGATGGTCTGTTTTCCGTACAGCATAGTTACCAAAGCAGGAACACTGTGATGCACACTTGTGACTAACTTTGAAGCATTTGCAAAGATTTTCAACAAGCTTCTTGAAGCCACCAAATAATGCATATCAGGCCATAACATGCCTTCCAAGCTTCGGCAAGATCTGTCCAATGTGGAGCCCTTCCTTGTACACTGTGTTTCCATCTGTATTCTATCAACGTAACTGGAATGGCGATTAAAACTTGTCTATGTGCAGCCTGGAAATTGGCATTTTAAGATATTGAATGACGACAACATGTGCTATGGTATTCTTTGTAAGAACCATGGGCAAAAGCCTTTGCTTGGCCTCGTTACCAACTGGACTTGAGTGCTCATGTCTTCGAGCAGTGAAGAACAGCAAAACACTCAATATGTCAGAAAACCTCATACATGTACAAATGTACATTGAGTTTGTACCGTACATAATAACCAAATATAGCAACAACAACTGATGTTTTATTTCTACACACAAACTAAGTTTCTCATGCAGTAATTTCTCTGCCCCGAAAAAAGTGATGTTTTATCACATCTGAACCTGTGAAAGAACAGGAGTGTCAGGAGTGATGTGGCTCTTACTTCGCTGATTGACTGCACCATTAAATGCAAAATCCAATCTCTCTCAACAGTAGCTTGTGAAAAAGGCAACTAACAACACAACTTCATCAGGATCCAAGGCACACCCAGAGTAGGCCTACTGTCATCTGGTAATCCTGCCTTTCTGCATCATGTGCATTGGCAGCATCAAGCGTGAATCTGCCTCCACTTGTGTTTATGGTTGAAACAATTAAGACTGGTCACCTACTTCCAGGCCTTTTGCAATCAGTCCTTTGTCGAAGCGACATATTACTGTTGTACACCCACATAAATATTCATTAGTTCTCAGACACAAACAGATATAGCTCTTCATTGTTGCTCGAATTGTTAAATTTCTAGGAGTCAGTGTAATGTCCTTATTTACCAACATCCGTGCATGGTTTATTCCTTTAAAGCAGTGTGGAACAAGAAATTGGTTCTGACTTTTTGGTAAGTCTTAATCTTGCTTTATATTGCCATGGCTCTGCTGACGAAAGAGCTGTTGATTCGCATTGGTTCTCATGTGAAAATAACATGCGCAGATTGTCTTTGTCAGACTCACATACAGTAAAAAAACAAGAAAATATCTGGTCTCTCTTGGATGTATCCAGTGGCAAGGATGATTTTTCAGTTTTTTCTGCAAAAGGATTAATTAAGCAGGACAATTAGTTTAAATCTTGTTCATGATTTTATTAACATGCTGTTTCCTTTTCTGCAGTATTTTAGAAACATATGACCCATAATGTCTCTCACCAGAGTCCATAGATGATCTTACAACTGGCATGAATTGCCCATATCTTTGAACACAGCAATCAGAGACATCCGGGACAAAGGGAGTCTCAAATAAACAGACTCCTCATAGTGAGTGTTACCAGATCTTAAGCACACGGACAGATCCTCAGATTCATAAATTGACCTTAAGACTTCCAGAGCTATGGCTTTCCACTTTGAAATGCTGATATATTGTCAAGAAGTCTGTGGCTCCATAATTTTTCACAAACTTGTTAGATTGCTCATGTGATTGGTCAAGGTCCATCACTGAAAATATATCTGACGATTTTAAGTACTAAATGACCTTCCCTAAAGATTACTTTGTTGCAGAGAGGTGGAATCCCTGGGTGACTATCTGGAATAATGCAGACAAACTTTCAAGGAACAATCCAGTCAAGAGAATCAGTATCAATTGAAAGTCTCCATCCCTCTGTGTCCTGAAGAACTGATGTTAAGACATTTAAATTTCTGAAACCATATCAGAGCAATAGAACAGAGTAGGCCATCTCTGCCATCATATGCCTATGATAATTTATCTGAGAATTAAAATACTAGTCTGCATTATAAACTATTTGCAATGGCTGTTGTCATCTTTGAGTTCAATTACTACGACTACTACAAAATGATTGTGATATGAAAATATAACTTATGTTTTGGCCAAGTATAAACTCTCTATCTCCAGAAATGGTTTAACTAAGGAAAACTAGAATAGCAAAAGTGTCGGCAGCCATTTTAAAATCCAAGATGGCCACTACTATGACAGAAATGTTAACACAAAGTGATTATGATATCAAAATATATCTAAAAATACATGTTTTGACCAAATATCATCTTTCTATCTGCAGAAACAGTCGGGATAAAGCAAAAATAACAGAAATGGTGGCAGCCATCTTTAAATCCAACATGGCCACCTGTATGGCAAAATGATTGACAAAAAGCGATCATGATATCAAAATATATCATAAAATAAATGACTTGGCTGAATATCATCTCTATATCTATGAAAATAGTTGAGATAAAGAGAAAATTTATCAAAACAGCGGTGGCCATTTTAAAATCCAAGATGGCCGCCACTATGGTGGAAAAATAAAAATAAATTGATTATAATATCAAAATGTATCTTAAAATACATTTTTTGCCCAAATTTCATCATTCTATCTACAGAACTGGTCGAGATAAAGAGAAAATAGCAAAAATGGTGGCGGCCATCTTTAAATTCAAAATGGCCGCCATATGGCCGAAGTATTTAAAAAAAGTGAATATGATATCAAAATATACCTGTAAATACATGTTTTGGCCAAATATCAACCCTCTATCTTCAGAAATGGTTGAGATAAAGGGAAAATAGCAAAATACTGGCGGCCATTTTTAAATCCAAGATGGCGGCCGTTCCGGGCCAGATATCTTCTGGTACTCCATTGTTCCTGAAAGAGCATACTAAAAAGTACCTATATGCAAAATTTGGTGCTTTTACCATAAAAGTGAACAATTATATGCTAAGCTACTGCACTATATGGTGCATCTGCATGAGGATACTCAGAGGTAGCTGGTTCAAATCCTGGTTGTGGCCTCGTGGTGGCAGGTGGCATTGAGGCTAGATCATGAGTGTGTCAAAATCTCAGGGAAGTTGGGGGATATAGTTTAATTGGTTGGGTATAATAGTTTGCTCCTAATCACTTGGCTTTGGGGCCGGCCCTTTAGCACAACTAGTTTGATAGGGGACATTTAAGGGAAATATATTGTACAGCTTATTTGAGTAATTTTTCCAGTGACTTGATCAAACCACTCCGACTTTGATGGGTGTTAATTGGGCCAATCACCACTACTTTTCTTTTGACCCAGAAAGGGTATAGGTCAGAACCCAAAAGTTTGTCTTTATTTTGAAATAACTATTCTATCTCACAATTAATCTCAAGGAAAAGAAAATATTTTCTTTAAGATACTTTAAAGCTAACGTCCTTTTTTTTTCTCTCAACATTGCTAAAACGTGTGCCTACAATCGCATGTCACAATTTAATATTACATTATTTAATAATATTGATTTGCCTCCCTGGAAAAAAACTCCTGGCCTGATACAACAAGAAACTTTGCTGATCATCATCAGTTTTGCTGACATGAAAATGTTCTAAAACCATGATTGCAAGTATACAATAGGCCTACTCTATTTATTGTTTTTATTTCCTTTTGCAGCTGAAACTGGCTTCAATGTGGTGATGAGCGCCTTTGGAGCAAAATTCGTTGCCGCACTTCTTCCAGTTTGGGACACGGTCAACATTGAAACAGAGAAGGTACACTCGAAACTGGACTGTGCTCGCCTGTGCATATCTAAGGCTTGCATATATTTTGACTACTATTATGGAGCTGAATCCTGTACCATAAGAAAGCTTGCCTAGCACTTGCATGTAGGTTTATTCTCCTTTCATATTGCTTATGATATACATGGAAAACACTTTCAGCTGCTCCCTCATTCTGTGTGACAGGAGGGAATTTTCTGATTTTATTTGTTTACTTTTAAGGACTCTATCAAAATCGTCGTGCCAAGTCCTATTTTTATTTGAATTTTTTCAGTAAAGTCTGTAAGTTAAAGGATAAATTGAGAGATGGCATAGCTAGTTTATGAAACTTAATGCACCAATTCTATTATTGGATATCAGATGCAAACTGTGTTTGAAGCGATGACACAAGGAGGAGAGATTGAGCTATTTCGAAAATTTTTTGGCGATCGGTAAGGAGTATAATGGAAAAGAACAGATAATTTAGCAATTATTTTTTATTTTGTTATTTTATTTTATGTTATTTAAACTTCCTACACAGGGAAATATGATTATTTTACATTAAACTTGTATTTACACAATTATGACAGAGGCAATGGTGGCACATGTAGATATCATTTATGACATAAAATGATAGAACAGTAAAATCAAAGATAAGCAAAATCACAGGTAACAGTGCAGTGCAATGTAATAAAGTCCAACACCTGTCTTTCATGCAGTCAGAGCAATCCAAGATGCAATTTGGCAAGTGGATGGCAATCAAGCCTAACACTGGGGTATAACTGCCTGATTGTAATTAGTTCTAAAGAGGATTGAATCACAGACAAAGCCAATGGTACTTCAAGTGCTTCTGTAGTATTTGACATGCTCCTATCATAATATTGATGACTAGATTTACCCATGATTTGGGGCAGGACTATAATGGGGAATAATTAACCCCGTCCCCCTCTACCTGCATGGGCATCTGGCCCCGTGTTGCATGCTGAGCATTTGAAATAGCATTTGAGTCATAATTGTAATATCAGTAAAGATTGGTGGTAGAGGAACTGAAGTTACAAATGCTCTGCCATATGTATTGGTGTAAGGTACAGTCAAGTGTACTTACACCTGAGCTTGTAATTGAGGGCATAGGCAAATAGGTAAAAGTGTATGGGCATTGAGACATTGACAGATGGAATGGGCTTGAGGAGCGCTTTAAAAGGAGGGTAAGATGAGGAGGATATGATGAGTGGAAGTGATTGAGCCAGGTAGAAGTGGAGAGCAGTAGGTGAGAGGTAAGTGTGTGCAACTTTTTGGCGGGAAGGCAGACGGTGGCGCAAGTCCTAAACGTGAGCAATAGCGGAACTATGATGGAGATGCATGCGCCCCTGGTGGGGAAAAACAGTAGAGGCAGAAAACTTAAATAAGGGAGCTGTTTCACTGTTATTTGCTGTTATCAGAAGGACAGGATAGATCAAGAAGGATAGGTGGACAGTTTAGATGAGTGGCATTGCTGAGGGAGTTTTTAGCTGTAGCAGGTGTGAGCATGTCACCCATGATTTTTGCATCTTATACCGGCAGGGATAATTGGGGCATTGGCCCATGTCAAAAACGCGGAAATTACGGAGGCGGTCGACCAATAAAAAAAAAAGATTGTTTTCATTAATTTTTTGAGCGGCAAGGACGCACTTATGGAGCGGCGGTTTCGTGTAACAAGGGATCAAATAACTGTGGCCTGAGTGATAGAAATTAATTTTTATAATATACATTCAACTTCAGATATTGTTGGAAGGACAGATATAATGTCTTATTGGCTAACAACTGCAATTTACCACAGTAGGTACATGTTTTTAAATAATTCTTAAAATGTAAATTATATAATGCTTTTCTTAGTTGATAAAGAAACCAATGAAGTTATTACATACTATTTACAGCCAAACTTAATAAAAGTTGTTTTTCAAATATTTTTTTATTAAAGCTGGCTTGTAAAGGGAGGAGGTCTTCTTTTCATCTCCTGTTTGGTAATTGATGCAGTCTTTTAAAATTCCCTTAGATTATAATATAGAGTATAACTTGTGTTTCTGTGTCTTGTTAGATGAGTGTCTTTTATTAAGTGTGTACGTACATGGTTTTTCCGTGTACGCTAACTTTTTTCCTACTCAAAAGGGGAGAGCAATATATAATATATAATTTAAAAAGGAAACGCATGTATTGATAGAGAGAGAGACTTTATTATTGGCTCTTCTGTTATTGGTTTTTTTTGTATATGCATTTATAATTGCTTCATACTGTTTTTGTATGTACAAAAAATGTATTCGGAGACACACGTGTATTTATGTCTTTGACCTTTTGGATAACTTCACCTTTACCTTGGAAGTACACTTTATAAAACAACTGCTGTACATAACAAATACTGATGCATCGTATTTTGGTTTTCCCGCCTTGCATATGCAAAAATAAAGAAACTAAAAGTGAAATAGATGCACATTGAATATTTTTCTGTTTGAAGACTGTACAGCACAAACTTATTCTTTAATAAAATAAAGTCGTTGAAAATCAAATTGAACCATTTCTAATGTTTCCACAAACATATAATTACAGTGCCTTAGTTTTGGAATTAGACATAACATTAATTCACTGAATACCCTGTCTCAAGTCTGTCATTTAGAATACTTATGGAATCATCTACAAGGTAATTTATTTTGAGATTATTGATCTACGTGACATCCTCTTCAAATATGACCTCAACTCAATACTTCTACCAAAGTTGTTTAATGCACAAATAAGTACATTGAAAGCCTCTCATCTGCAGAGCATTTCAGTTTGAAAATAATAAAATTGATACAAATTCTTCTTCAAGGTTGAAATCATTTTAGAATTAAACTGACATGGCATCCTCATCAAACTGTCTGTTTTGCTTAACCTTGAAGATAATCTCACATTACCTAGAAAATTTAAATGAAGAAGAAAATTCTTGCTGAGCACAGACTATCCAAGATGATGCAGGTCTATCAGGCAGATTTCATACCTGAAACTGTTTACAGGAAAGAGAAAGCAAAGCAAGCCAAAAATATATGATAAAACAATATTTTGGAGCAGATGATAGCATGGATAGCAACAAATTAATTACTTTGAGCAGATTTTACATGTCCAGTATTGTTTACTGGGATTGGGATCGGGTAGTAAGTGAACCAACTCTGACTCCAGTTTTGGCATTGTGAAAAGCGACTTCTACTCCGACTCCTTAGCTCTCTTAAATTGAAACTCCAAAGTTTTTTTATCTTCGCATATAAACTGCTCACATTTAAAAACGCACACTTCCAAAAATGTTAAAAATAGTACTTCATCTTAAAGTATCAAGATGAAAGTTTGCACACTTCTAGAAGTTGCCATCAGGTATATTCACAAAAATTCTCACATCTCCAAGTGCAGTACTTTTGAGTCAAATTAATTAGTCATGGTCACTGTCGAAAACGCAAGTCACAAATTTTCAATATCCTCTGATCATTAACTTCAACAACAAAGCTGTTCCTTCCACAATATTTTTCAATAAGCCAGGAAAGTTTACATTTTTACTTGCTTGATGGGTTGGGGAAAAGGGATATTTGACCAAACCACAATTAAAGAGGATGAAATTAATAAAATTTAAGTGTCAATGCTGACCTGCCCCCTACAGGAGACTTTTGTCAAAATCTTCAAAAAATATATGATTTATTCAGATTTTTGACAGTATTGATATGGAATGATTATCTATGTATGTATTTCTACCCTGGGTAAGCAAAAAGCCCATAATTTAACAGTTTTGGTTCACATGCTTCATTTCCAGATGCTGAGTCGTACATTTTGAGTTTTCAATTCAAAATCTGCTTTATCATTAATTTTTTTTGTATGTCCTGTGCCTGTCATGTCAAAATTTCATAAGGTTAATCTTATCCAGTATGACACAAAACCAATACATTGTATTTCCATTGGTGCATTTTGTGTTGAAGTGCAGTTTGCGACTTGCATTTTCGACAGTAACCACGACGATTTAATTTAACATTAGAGTACTTTACTTAGAGATTTGTAAATTTTCATGAATCTACCTGATTGCAACTTCTAGAAGTCCTCAAACTTTCATCTTAATTGATACTTTAAGAGGAAGTACTATTTTTAACCTTTTTGGAAGAGTGCGTTTTTAAGTGTGAGCAGTTAATAACTTGCCAGGTACATTGTATATGCAGAATACTAGAGATTGGCTGGTAAAGCTATAAAAAAGCCAAAATGAGATAATAATGTGATTAATCAGCTATTACATAAAAGGAAGTTTCATAGAAGTAAAATTGAGCAAGTTTGGGGTTCCGACAATCATATTCTGGTGAGAGCATAAAAAAAAACTTTGCAATGAAATACGATTCATTTTCTGCTAAACTGCCACACCAAAGCAAAAAATGTCTTGATAAAAGCAGAAAACTAATATAACTCGTCACAAGATTGCATGAGAAGTGGGGAGCAAAATGCAATTAGAAAACATTATAAAGATTTAATGAGGCTGGCTGGAGACAGCCAGGATGCTCCTTGTGGTGTGATAGCATTTTACTATTTCATTTCGGATTGCTGATACACACTTAAAAGGAATGTAATTAAATACTTTCCAACCTGTGCTAAATTCATGGGCGGCCATACTGATCATTGAGAATTTGAGAGACATGATGTATCAGGGCTAGCAAATGGCTTCAGTGCACCTACAATCTAACATATGACAAATCAAAAGAAATGCCCCAGACATGTGTGTTTTGATATATTTGTCATAGATTCCATCCAATTTGACAGTTGATTATGAAACACATTTTCTTACAATTCACAGTTATTGTTGAGTGTTGTTGGTTCTATCAGTTGTAAATTCTTTTCTACTTCTTTCTTATGTCTAACTGCTAAAAGAACAAATATTAACAAACAATGTATAACAGTTTGTGATCACTTCTGTCGATGTATGTTAATTAGTATTTGTCATGTGATTTTGGAATAGGCTCCCACTATTTATGTATTTCTTCAAAATAATTATGCAAATACTATAAAGGAAAAAATGATTTGCATGCCACAACATTATCAAAATAAGTGAGATGTACAAGAGATGTACAAGGTAAACTATTGCATTTGCAGCATATCTGTATAATATTTGCAAAATGACCCTGCTTCTGCATTCTCCAAATTTGAATTGCATACGCTTGTAATGTCTTAAAGGGTATTATTGGTATGCGTGCGCGTGGGTATTATTGGTATGCGTGGGCGTGGTTAAATTATATTTTATCAGTGATTATGTAGATATATCTACAGTAATATTCATATCATTATATGAGCAAAAATAAATTATAGCACAGAGCAGGCACTGAACATTTGATTAATTTTATTTTTTCTGATTGCAATCTCCAAGTAAATGGTGACAGTCACATATATGAGTAACAACATCGAAATTTAACTTCTTCTAATGAATTATTATTTCATAAGCATATTTCACCTTGTACGCATATTAATCGTCAATGATTTATCATTAAGTTATAATTCAAGGCTGGAAAATGGGGACCAATCACTGGCAGATGAGACTTCATAACATGACATCATGAGGTCATTTTTCCAATGAGCGATGTCTATAAATACAGGTTTTCTTCTTGATGTATCAATTGAGAGGAGTGTAAGGGAATCCTTTGGTCCAAGTTGGTCTGCTAAATATAATCTCAAATCTGTTATTTTAGAACCAGATAAAATTGTTACAGAATCATCTGCAAGGTTGAACTCATTTTGGAATTATTGATCGACATGACATCCTCATCAAACTGTCTGTGTTCAGTTAATGTTGCAAAAAAGCTCAAATTTGCCAAGGATGAACAAAATTCGTTCAATCTGAATGCATTGTCCTTGGTCATGGCACTTTTTAGCTTGTTAAATATTAGCAGTTTCATAAACTTGTATGGTGGGAGACAGACAATTGTTGCTGATAAGGAAATTAAACCTGAAGCCATAAATATGACTGAATTTTATGTTGGTTATTTATATATATACATATATGTTTATTGCGTACTGTTAGTACAATGAATATTCAAATAAAGCAATTTGATTCAGAAATGGAAATTAATTAAAAGAGTCAATTGTGCTTCATACAAGGAAATGCAAGAGATTAAGTCCTTTATATCACTTCCATCAAAATTTTTAATAGACAAATCATTTTCCAGGCAATAGGTGAGTTCCTTGATCAGTATTGCCCGTGTAGATTCATCAGAGTCCCAGGAGTTTGGTTTTACCTGCATGGCTTACAAGTTCTCCCCCAGGAGCCCGCAGGGTCTTGAGCACAGGCATTTCAATCATTTTCCAACACAGCTCTATGGCCTGCATGATACTGGCCTCCTTAAACAGTACAAGGAAAGTGGGAAAGTCTGGGCAATTCCATTGAATCAGCCACCCTGCACTCCATTGGCATAACATTACTGCAGGGTGGTCGATTCAGGAGACTTTCCCACCTTGGTGTATCTGTACCACTGGTAGTGGTCCAGTGCAGAACTGTTGTGAACAATTGTGATGCCTGTGGTCTTGAGTACAGACTAATGTGTACTAGGTCCTTCATCCTATCATTGTTTGAGGTCATGATTATCCTATGCAGCCCAGCCACTCGTTTTTGTAACATTACTTCAACTGACTGGGTCTCACAATGACGTGCCAGGTGTCAAGGAACACAGATGCTCCAAAATCTCATTGTTAAAGTCTTCTGGAGGGCCACTGCGGAACTACTTGATTCATCATTCTTTCATAAATTATTGAACAACTTTGTATTGTATTTTGCTGAGCCTTCAAACAATGATTTTGGGTTTCCAATGAGTCTCGTTTGATGTCTATCGAGAATGGACATGGTCTAGTGAACGGGACTCAAGAATTCTCAAGAGATCATGGACACTGTCCTCCCATAGCTACAATGATGTACCAGGAGAGATTTAATCTCATAATGGATCAAGTTTTTTTTATCTTTTATGAAATCTTTTTTAGTTTTAATGTTAATCTGTGGGATTGATTCTATGTATCGCAACTAAGCACCACATTAGCCCAAAATTTACGAAATTTCAACTTCAGAATTTATCAGGTATACAATGGGGATAATCATCAACAGATATTTTAATTGAAAATTGATATGATACAATACAATATGATACGATAACACTTTATTGAATCATTGAAAAATGAAACTCATTTGATTTACATGGCTCTGTCACAATCATTCAGGGAAATATGCTGTAACCAAATTAACCATTATGAATCATAAATAAATAAATAAATAAATAAAGCTTTATTACATTGTAACCACACAGGTTAAATTGATACAATTATGTATATAGTATGATATAAATATAAATGATATGTAATCAGACTGTAAAATAAAAATATAAAATATACATATAAAAGTAAATTACGACTTATAATTATTTAAAAATGTTATGAGACTTAAAAATAAGAGATAATAAAATCAGGAAATTAAAGGTTTGTTGATACAGGAAGGAATAAAACTGTCCTTTAGTCTGTTAGTGCGACAGATTGGTAGCTTAAAATCTTTTGATACTCTGGTTTGTCTATCAGCATTCATATATGGCACCAGCAATGAATGTAACTTATGATTTTCACACTGCATCTGTTCAAAAAGTTTCAAACACAATTTGGATGTCCGATCAGCTGAACTATCAAGTTTGCTGGACTGTAAAAGGAAACCATATTCTTCCTTGTATTGAGGAGGGCAATAAATTATGCGTAATGCCCGTTTTTGGACTGACTCAAGTATTTCAGATTGGGATTTTGTCAAACGAGTGTGCCACACTTGGCAACAGTTAATCATATTGAAAAAGATGAAAAATAAAAGGTAGCCATGCTCTACTTTTATGTCAGCTGATTTCATTGTCAAATATGATTACCACCT
This sequence comes from Platynereis dumerilii, assembly GCA_026936325.1. Taxonomy (NCBI): domain Eukaryota; kingdom Metazoa; phylum Annelida; class Polychaeta; order Phyllodocida; family Nereididae; genus Platynereis; species Platynereis dumerilii. The sequence continues at coordinate 507,612 of JAPTHN010000028.1, forward strand.
TATGTGAAGGCTTGCAACAGTTGACCAATCTTTGGCCGATTAGGATTCGTAACATAGCATTTGTAAGATCATGTTCTAAGACATCATTTCTAATTTGGTGTTTCGATTGTCATGTATCAACGGACAAATGCATGGGGACACCTTTGTACAAGTTTTCCAATGACACTCAAATCTATCCCATTTGAACAAGATAAGATGGCTATGGAATCACCTGCAAGGTTGAACTCATTTAGGAAATATTGATCGACATGACATCCTCATCAAACTGTCTGTGTTCAGTTAATGTTGCAAAAAAGAAGCTCAAATTGGTTAATGATGTCCTTACTCACGCCACCTATGAACTAATAAAATCTGTTGAATTATACCAGGTTCCCTAATGTCGACTAAGTGTGCTAGGAGGCAGATAGCCTACAATTACAGTTAATGAAATACAACCTCATTACAATTGCAATACATTTTGTTGACCTGAAAGCATAATTTCGCTGTCAGGAGTAAAATCTGAGCAAAGGTTCTTGGAACATCAAATCTCAGAGTCACATGTTCCCAGTACACTTAAATTTCTTCCTGCACCTGCAGAATTCTGCACAAAATTCTGCAGTTCTGCTGGAAGCTGCAGAATTCTGCAGTTCTGCAATTTTGGTCCTCTGTCACTGTAGCATTTCTGAAATGTCCCTGCAGCAAAATCTGTAATTCTGTAGGAGTTATGCAGCTTGGGAGATTTTATGCAATTCTGCAGCTAGCTGCAGAATTCTGCAGGAAGTTGCAGAATTCTGTAGGAAGCTGCAGAATTTTACAAATTATGCAGCCACCTGCAGAATTCCACCAATTCTGCAGCTGCCTGCAGAATTCTGCAGTTTCTTAAAAAATTCTGCAGGAAGCTGCAGAATTCTGCAGTTATGCAGCTCCCTGCAGGATTTTTGAAGCTCTGTTACTTCATTCAGCTTATTGCAATGTATCTGCAATGTTCAGACCTCTTTGACCAGCATGTTGCCGCTACCCAGGTTTGGGGGTGTAGCGGTTTGGGGGTCGGGGGGGGGGGGGGGGGGGGGGGGGTTATGGTGCTCGTCTGGCTCAGCAGCGTTTCTGTAAGTTTCTGCAGCAGTTCTGTAGGAGTTATGCGGCTTGGGAGGTTTAATGAGCAGTGCTATTCTTGAGGTAGCGAGGACCGCACCAGTGGGATCCCGGCATCCCACTGGTATGTTCCAGTTAGATACCCCTGAGGGAGCAGTTCTTTTTTTCAAAATTAGGACAGTAAGGAAACCAGTGGGATACCCCTGTACCAGTTGGATACCCGGCATGCCTACATAAGTATGAGGACCTAGAGGACACCAGGTGGGATACCCCCATACTAGTGGGATACCCACACAAGAATGAGGACAGCGAGGATACCAGTGGGATCGTAGACATATAAACGTAAATCTATGAGTGGGATACCCCAGCACCAGTGGAATACCTATACAAGACTGAGGAGGACAGTGAGGAAACCAGTGGGATACCCCTGTACCAGTGGGATACCCCAGCATACCTATACAAGAGCTTACAAGAAAGATGACCTCCCATTGAGATACCCTGTACTGGGATGCCCACACAAGAATGAGGACATCACTATGAAAAGTTAATGTTCCATTTCGGCCATTGCAACACTTTGTGGCGTTTTTTGTGTCTATTTTCTTACTGCTTAATTCCTGCCAGAATAACCCCCTCTGATTGGTCAATAGACAGGAAGTATGGCTTTTTGCCGTGTTAATGTTACGACTCTGAACACCACCAAAAATTCAGAAAAATAAAATTAGAAAAATGTTGATACCAGTCACTACCACGACCAATTTCGGTAACAGAAAGTAAGTATTATCGCTCATTTATTTTCTTAGTCGACAGTGAGGATATCAGTTCGATACTGGCTCTCTACAGTGGGATACCCCAACATACACAAACAAGAAAGAGGACCAAGAGGACACCCAGAGGCCAGAGGGATCCCCCTGTACCAGTGGGTTACCCAATAGAAGAAATATGGGAAATGAGTCAAATTTGATGTTTAAAATGTTGTGTTTCTACAGTTTTGTAAAATATTGTTTGATGTAATTTTATGAAATATTGTCATGTTTAAATGCTAGAAAGACTGTCAAGGTTTTTTAAATAGCCCATAGGGTAAGGTTCTTTGAGTCGGACACTTTTATTCTTTACATTTTTAAAAAGTGATAGATTGCTTGGCCTATGGGTTATTGATTGTCAACCAGGGCCTCAAATTAAAGGTTTTTACTAAATCTAACAGAAAAGTGACAATTGGGGCAGCACAAGAACAAAATTAGTGGCTAAATTTCTGAAATAAAAAATGACATAGGGTATCTTTGAGTCGGACAGCTGTGTTCTAAAAACATGAAATCAAAGATACCTGTGTTTTAGAGTCTTCCCTTGAATTCAAAAAGCCCATATTAGAGTACAGAATAGGCCGAGCTTACTCCTAACTGAATGACAAAAAACCTCAAGTCATATTAGTACCATAGGCCAGTAAAAGATAGCTGAAACATGACAAAATTGTGCAAAAATTCACCAATTTCTGACACTAACTTGTGAGAAAAACGGGTTTTTTACCCTATCTATGAAGCCATGAAAACCAAACTTTACTTATTAGTATCATGCTGAAACTTTCTGAACATCTGAAGGAGGTCTTAAGCTAAAGATTGGTACCAAATATATAGGTATAGGAGCTCTCAATTGGCCAATATAGTCCAACAAAAAGTGTCCGAGTCAAGGTTACCTTCTCTAAGTGTCCGACTCAAAGAACATTACCCTATCAACAGATAATCGTCTCAGCTTTCTAAAAAGGGGTCTGCCATTTCTGTACGCCAAATAGTTGTCTTTCTAGGCCTTTTAGGTAGTCCCAACAATTCATAGGCTTGGCCTAACAATTCATAGGCTTGGCCTGGCGCGATTGTCAGATCGAGATAATATTACGTTTTTCGGCAACTTTTAATCAAGATACAGAGTTGTATCATTCCTCAATCAAAAACTTAGGTTTCATAGTGTCTAAATCCAAAGTTTTAGAGGGATGTGTGGGTAAATAATGTTGCACTGGCCGTTTGAAGTTGGTGAGCAAAATCAAAACAAACATGCTTCCAACCAACACTGAAATGTCCACCCAGAATAAAAAGAACTGCTCCCTTGGGGTTGGGGTATCCCACTGGTATGCTATCCCTCTACAAGGGCTAATTAACCCCATGGATGTCAAAGAGGTCTGAACTTTGCAGATGCATTGCAATAAGCTGGAAGAAACAACAGAGGTTCAGAAATCCTGCAGGGAGCTGCAGAACTGCAGAATTCTGCAGCTTCCTGCAGAATTTTTTAAGAAACTGCAGAATTCTGCAGGCATCTGCAGAATTGGTGAAATTCTGCAGCTTCCTACAGAATTCTGCAGCTTCTAACAGAATTCTGCAGCTTCCTGCAGAATTCTGCAGCTAGCTGCATAAGTGCATAAAACCTCCCAAGCTGCCTAACTCCTACAGAATTACAGATTTTGCTGCAGAAACTTTTCAGAAATGCTGCAGGGACGGATGAGCACCAAAACCCCCGACCCCGTGACCCGACCCCCAAACCCCGACCCCCTAAAACCAACATTTCCTGGGTAGTGTTAAGACTCTTGTCAAAGAGGTCTGAACTATGCAGATGCATTGCAATAAGCTGGAGCAAGTAACAGAGGTTCAGAAATCCTGCAGGGAGCTGCAGAATTGCAGAATTCTGCAGCTTCCTGCAGAATTTTTTAAGAAACTGCAGAATTCTGCAGGCAGCTGCAGAATTGGTAAAATTCTGCAGGTGGCTGCAGAATTTGTGAAATTCTGCAGCTTCCTACAGAATTTTGCAGCTTCTAACAGAATTCTGCAGCTTCCTGCAGAATTCTGCAGCTAACTGCATAAGTGCATAAAACCTCCCAAGCTGCCTAACTCCTACAGAATTACAGATTTTGCTGCAGAAACTTTTCAGAAATGCTGCAGGGACGGATGAGCACCAAAACCCCCGACCCCGTGACCCGACCCCCAAACCCCGACCCCCCAAACCAACATTTCCTGGGTAGTGTTAAGACCCTTGTCAAAGAGGTCTGAACTATGCAGATGCATTGCAATAAGCTGGAGCAAGTAACAGAGGTTCAGAAATCCTGCAGGGAGCTGCAGAACTGCAGAATTCTGCAGCTTCCTGCAGAATTTTTTAAGAAACTGCAGAATTTTGCAGGCAGCTGCAGAATTGGTAAAATTCTGCAGGTGGCTGCAGAATTTGTGAAATTCTGCAGCTTCCTACAGAATTTTGCAGCTTCTAACAGAATTCTGCAGCTTCCTGCAGAATTCTGCAGCTTCTTACAGAATTCTGCAGCAGTGCATAAAACCTCCCAAGCTGCATAACTCCTACAGAATTTAATATTCTGCTGCAGAATTTTTTCAGAAACGCTGCTAGGCCAGACAAGCACACAAAAAACCCCCAACCCCCCCACCCGACCCCCAAACGGCTACGCCCCCAAAGCAACGTTTCCTGGGTAGCGGTAAGACCTTGTCAAAGAGGCCTGAACTTTGCAGATCTATGCATTACAATGGGCTGAATGAAGTAACAGAGCTTCAAAAACCCTGCAGGGAGCTGCAGAACTGCCGAATTCTGCAGCTTCCTGCAGAATTTTTTGAGAAACTGCAGAATTCTGCAGGCAGCTGCAGAATTGTTGAAATTCTGCAGGTGGCTGCAGAATTTGTGAAATTCTGCAGGTTCCTACAGAATTCTGCAGCTTCCTGCAGAATTCTGCAGCTTCTTACAGAATTCTGCAGCAGTGCATAAAACCTCCCAAGCTGCATAACTCCTACAGAATTACAGATTTTGCTGCAGAATTTTCTCAAAAACGCTGCTGAGACAGATGACCACCCAAACCCCCAACCCCCCCCCCCCACCAACGTTTCCTGGGTAGCGGCAACATACTTGTCAAAGAGGCCTGAACTTTGCAGATGCCTTGCAATAAGCTGGAGGAAGTAACAGAGGTTCAGAAATCCTGCAGGGAGCTGCAGAACTGCAGAATTCTGCAGCTTCCTACAGAACTGCAGAATTTGCTGCAGAACTGCAGAATTCTGCAGGTGGCTGCAGAATTTGTGAAATTCTGCAGCTTCCTACAGAATTATGTAGCTTCCTGCAGAATTCTGCAGCTGGCTGCATAAATGCATAAAACCTCCCAAGCTGCGTAACTCCTAGAGAATTACATATTCTGCTGCAGAATTTTTTCAGAAACGCTGCTGAACCTGACGAGCACCAAATCCCCCAACCCCCCCCCCCCACCGACCCCTAAACCGCTACGCCCCCAAACCAACGTTTCCTGGGTCGCGGCAACACCTTGTGAAAGAGGTCTGAACCTTGCAGATGCATTGCAATAAGCTGAATCAAGTAACAAAGCTTCAAAAATCCTGCTGGGAGCTGCAGAACTGCAGAATTCTGCAGCTTCTTACAGAACTGCAGAATTTGCCACAGAACTGCAGAATTCTGCAGCTTCCTACAGAACTGCAGAATTTGCTGCAGAACTGCAGAATTCTGCAGCTTCTTACAGAACTGCAGAATTTGCTGCAGAACTGCAGAATTCTGCAGCTTCTTACAGAACTGCAGAATTTGCTGCAGAACTGCAGAATTCTGCAGCTACCTGCAGAATTGCTGCAGAACTGCAGAACTGCAGAAAGAAATTATACTCTCCTCCATGTTCCTGGCTCAAGGAGATGTTGTGGAAGAGGATGCTCTATAGATCACTACTGCACGAAGATGGAACGCTTTTGGTAGTAATCAACAAATTCATGTATATTGACACATACCTGTAAGGTTCAGCAACTGATATGTTGAAAGTTATGTATCACTCTAGTGGGTAGTTACAGTAACTGTACCCCCCCCCCCCCAATATGTATATTTTTGAAAGACTTTGAACAAACACCAATAGGCGGGGGCTGAGTGATTTTCTAAATTGCAATGCCTGATAGTTTTGGTATAAATAATACATTTCTTAGCAGCATCATTCTCAATCAAACAATCAAGTTTCTATGACTTTATAAAATGCAATGCTGCAGAAAGGTGAAAGATGGCATGCAGCTTCTAAATGCGTTTTAAAGTACCATGAGTCTGTGGTTATTATGTTGTTGTTTTTTTGTGTGAATCAAAATGACCTTTAAGGATATTGGAAAGAATAATATTGATATAACCATGGTAAATAACCATAAAAAGCAGGCATGTAGCAGGAAATCTTAAAAAACAGAATTGCTTTGAGTGCATAATCATATTGATTTAACCGATAAATCTAAGGCAGGTAATATGTAGATTATTCTTCCGTTTATGAAAGAAAAATAAACGAGAAAAATCATTGTCGTGGAGGAGATGAGGAAGAGGACAATTAAAATACATATAAATAAGAATAGAAGGAACTATAAAAATGTGGAGAGGGGAGGAAGAGAATGAGGGAATTTAAAAACAAGAAGCAGAATTTTGAGCAAAGAGGAAATAAAAAGGAAAAGAAGGACGATGGTATGGGGAGCAGGGAGAAGATGGGAACAGATGCAACCATTTATCTGCAGCATTATGTATTCATGTTAAGTGAATGCTGGTTTATTTCTCTTTCCTTATTTACGTTGAACCGTTTAAAAACAAGGTCAGTTCCAGCAGGAAAAGTAAAATGGTCACTGAAAAATAATTTGGTTTCAAGAGCCACCCTTTGCCAGCTTTCAAATAAGCCAGAACCATTTTCCAACGGTTGTGGAAGCTTAGAAGCATGCATTTGTTATTAATAATTCAGATGTTTCTTTTTTAGGAAAGCACCAATTTGACATTCATGATAAAAGTTGACATTATAAAATTCTTAATTGTAAATATGTTATTGCATTTAATGGTTTTTCCATACACTAAACTAACTTTTTCCATGCTGGCAGTTTCCTGTTTGGCCTTTAAAAAGCACTGTAATACATTTACAGACACAATTGTATGCAAACTTATGATCGGCTTCGGATGTCAACTTTCCATGAAACATCCGAATGTCTCAAGTGGAAGTGACTGGACAAAACATTCCTAGAGCAACTATCATGAGGACAGGAATGCTAAGCGTCAGGCAGACTGTGTCTTTTATCTGCACTTTATTCAAAATCTGCATTGCGATTGGATATGAACTCTCTCCTGACATAACAAAACTGGACATGAACTCAGCGGGATTAGACTGCATTGAATTTGCAACAATGAATCATCTAAAAAGTTTAGAATGGATTAGGATGACGGGAGGTACCATGTCTTACTTCCTAGACAAGAATTGTAGCAATCCAGCACATGAAGAGGACGACAGACCTTTGGACTTGCCGAACCTGAAATATCTGTCTGTGAGAAGCGGCAACTTGGGAAAAGCTCCAAATACAAGTCTCATGCCACTACTTGACTACTTTAGTGTGAATAACAATAAATTAACAGAAATGCCTGGGACTCCTTTTCTCAATAATCCTCACCTAAAAACTATTGGTTTTGGTGGCAATAAAATCACGGTAGCTCCAAATTTGACAGGGGGTTGTAAAGAACTCAATGCTTTGTGGGTGATGTTTAATCGCATAACATCATTTCCAGAAAATTACTTTGAAGGATGTAGAATCAAAACAATGAGCTTAATGGGAATTAAATTCACAGCATTCCCTAATCTTGTGCCGCTGGGAGATTCATTGCAGAGAGTTTGGGTGGTAGGAAGTAAAATATCAGGAGTAATTACAAATGACATGATAAAGGATTTAAGTAATCTGCAATATCTCTTCATGTATAACAACAAATTACTCCAAGGATTTGACGCCAGCTTCTGCCACATGAAGCAACCTGTAAATCTGCGCTTGGGTGGTAACATAGAACTCAAAACCTTTGAAGACCCATACCGCCTCTGTCACAGTCTGCTTGACAGTTTTGCCACCAAACCGACTATAGACATAACTGGCACGAACATCCCCTGTGATCACCACCGCTGCTGGATGAAGAAATTTGCCTCAAAGTTCAGCATGTCAATCCCGGATTGTCCAGATGGAAGGTCATGGGCCAATACGACGGTGAAAGAACTCTGCACTCAAGGTCAGTGATGCTGTAAAGGTTTTTAAAAACATGATGTAGACCATCTATCTTTTACAATCTGACTAACCTTTTTAATCTTTTAATTTGTATGTCTTGAGCATGATCTCTGGGATTACTTTCTGACAGTTTGTGATATCATCATAATGGCAAGCCGCAATAACTATAAGAGCGACATCTCAAATTCTCATCCTGAAATTATCAAAATCAATTAAAACAAATATAAGATTGGATATACCTCGTTGATTTTTGCTGTGTAATTGTCTTTCTAATTTTCGCATAATATCATAACTGTGTGCTATACAAACTAATGAAAAATCAATACCATAGGCCAGCAACCTAACTATCAATCAGACCAATAATTCACTAAAATACACAAAATTCGGACAAAACATTATCAGAAAATGGGAATTTTTACCTAATTTTAGGTCCATGAAAAACACACTTTAATTTTTAATTTGGTGATGACACTTTTTGGGCGGATGGAGGAAATCTTATGCTTCAGATTGCTGCCAAATACATGGGTAGGCAAGCTCTCAATTAGCCAATTCATTCAAACTAAAGCTGTCCGACTCAAGGTAACAACCCTTAAGTGTCCGACTCAAGGTATCTTACTCTATATGTTCATTCCCAAGACCTCTTGGCTACAATATTAAGTGTTGTTACATTATATTCTTAATTTTGAAATAGTAAAAAGATCGCCTATAAACATCATTGTCAAGCGGCTCATCCTTGCCGACTCTGGGAACCATGAGCCATGGCATGGGGGGGGGGGGCTAAATGTATTATCCTTCTTATTCAACTATAACGAACTGATATCTCATAAACCATATGATTTACTTGAAATTTTCCCTTGGCGCATACCACAATATGGATCAGATCCATTTTGCATATTTTTCTATGAAAACAGCACAGATGTGTCCTAAACAGCTGCTGATATATTGCACTATAGTTCTGGACCTACAGCAGTAGATTTGTTGCTACAATTCAGCTTTAATTGCAGGAAAGAGGTACATTAAAATTTTAAAGAAACTGGCTCATGGTGCCGCAACTCCAAGTGGCTCACGGTGTCCCATTAGTAAATTGCATCTATTAGTGCATATCACCATTTTCCACTTTATTATAGTATCAATTTTATGACATCTTCCTAGCACATGCCTTACTTTCTCTAAGAGGACTAAGTTTTATGAAGATGCCGGAAATAGTTAAAGTACCAGAAGAAAAAGTTCCATTGCTCAATATTTCTGCCCTTATCTGACAAAAGGCATTTTCTGACAAAAGGCATTCTTTTTTTTTTTCGACTAATCAACATATTTTGGTGATGGCTATTTGCCAGTGAAATTTGGTGGCTCTACTACATGTGTAACCTTGTCAAACCAGTACCTAGAAAGGCATTTTTTTGCACTTTTGTAGCACATTTTTCTGACAAAAGGCATTTTTTCTTGCAAATGGCATTACTTCATCAAAAATATGCCTTCTGTCAGAAAAAATGCCTTCTGTGAGATAAAAATGCCCTTTGTCAGAGATGTTCATGTTTTTTGTGATACAAATGCTTTTTGTCAGAAATTATCATGCCTCAAAAAGTAGCAAAAATATAAGAGTTGATAACATAATTATTCTGTGTTATAGGAATTATGTTGCCATAACGTGCACACGTCATTGAGATATGTTTTCAGAGCATTATTACACCTTGCCAAAACATTATATATGCTATTGTCATATATTGATGTTGCTTCACAATGTTGTGACAATAAAATTCGTACCATTCAATATGATTTACTTGATCATTGCAATAATACTATTATTATTATTATTATTTTTTTTTTTTTTTCAGTTAATATATATATCGTTTTATTGTATAAGGTCCTGTGGAATGGGAAATGTTTTAATTCAAAATCTTTGACATGCTTTGAAGGTTTGGCAGATATTATTTTCCATGATGGCTGTATGTGCAGCACGGGGAATTGAAAACCTAAATAATACTGTTGTTATGCACAAAATTCTAAAACATAATAAGAAGCAGACAAAATTGATTTGGTGTCGGCTGACCAAGATATTCTTCTCTAATCATAGTCTAATTACTTTGAATCAGGATATTGGTAATTTGCCTTGAATGAAATTTTACCTCAGTTACTTCATTCATTTTTTTTTTAGTAAAATAGCCATAGGAACGTTCCAAGGCAGAAAAAGCAATGAATGTCTTATTTTTTTTATATCAGCTGCATAGCCAGGTGGATAGACCCCCCCTCCCAATTGATAATTCAGGATGCCCATGTAAAGGAAGCTAAAATAAAAGCATATCCCATCGGTTGATCTACTTGCTTGATTGATTTTTTTGTCATAAACGAAAGGTTGATCTACCATAAAGTGGGGTATAGTCAGCAATCCGGGGTGAAGTTGGCAAGCTATTTTTGCCTGCTTAATGGCAGAAATGTCAACTTTTCTCGCTGACAACAGATGGCAAGTTTGCCAAAGAAACCTACTCGCTTGAAATTATCTTTGTTTCGCGGAAGGTCTTGCCAAAAACAGATTCTCGACAGACAGAGTGCTGACCTGTCCTTGGTCGCATGTCATAAGGTGGGCCACAAATGTGTGACATGGTAAAAATGGCCCATTTTTCAATATTCCCATACCTTATTGCAAGTCATCACCCACATCAGATACAGCAAACAGATCTTTATTACCTTTATTTATAACTGAGATATACTTGTTTATGTATAATTAATTAACAGCACTAAAAGCCTGATCTAAAAACGCATTTTTCTCAATTTGGACCTTTTTTACAAAAAAAATCATTGCAAGGTCAAATCTCAATAGAATTGACTCTGGTCTGTTTTAAATCATGGATTACAGATGGGACTATGAGGTAGGGCCAAAATAACCTGCTTTATCAAAGTGAAAAGGAGAATGAATTGTGAGTAAAAAGTAGCAATAAATTGTGTCAGATGTTCGTAGTAAATATCTTCTCAAGTTTGCTCTTTATGACTCCTTTGATCCAATCATAGACCACAAATTATATCAAAATGTCATTCTGAATGCCTTTCCAATGAGCAAGTGCCCCCTGACACACCTAATAATGGAAATAAGTGTTCACAAGGCTCTTTTAAGCACATTGTGTCCTAATGGTCAAAAACAGACGAAAAACCAGTCGTCTGCGCCTGTGGTACAATAAATTTCTTTTAAATATACAGACATTACACCACCAGAGACATCTGAAAGGCCTAGTAGAGACATTCAAGAAACTGAACTATACACTGAAACAGTATGTTCAGGTTACAGTCAAGTACTTCAGAGATACAGGCTTGATTACTGCCTTCACCTCCCGCCACCGCCTCTGCCACCGAACCACCCCTGGATTTTTTCATTTACAGGGTAGCAGGGCCCAAACTATTCAATCAATTTAAATAAAGTTGCAGCCAAATTAAGGAGAACATTCAAGGCTACAATATGAGACTAAAGCCACATTGATAGACCTTTTAGTTCTTGTGAAATAGACAGTTGAATGACCAATTTCCTTGCAGAGTGTCACAAAACCACCCTTTTCAGGTGCCCACCTCACGACATGTGACCCCTAAGGCTTGTCCATATCATCCTGTTAAATGGAAAAGTCTTTTTGTTGGAGAATCTAAAATTCCAAACAAAACCTTGATGATTTTTGAAATTATCTCTATACCGAATTAATTTTGTCTTATTTCATTTTCAAGACCATTTGAATTTGTTGATTTTACACATTTATAATAAAATAAATAGATAGGACGAGACATTGTTACACCAAGAATTGGTATTAACGTTTAATCAGTAAACAGATAAAGTCATAAAAAAAGATGCATTTAAAGTTTTCAATTACATGAATATTATTTCCAGCAGGCAAAATTTTTAAGTCCAGGATCATCGAAAATGAATCACTATTGTCTTACAGATTTACTTGTGCGGGCATATTTTGTAGTAAAAGTCTTTAATCAAATTAATAATATGTTTTTGCAGTAGTTATGTAGTGTATGACATCATTGGAGAAGACCAACATTATCTTATTGATGTATTTCTGGCAATTTAGTGTGAACACTTTTGAGATTTTAGCAAAAAAATGCCTTTTGTCAGAAATTTTTGACTCATGACTCAGCTTTAATGTTCTGACAGAAGGATTACTTCGTGATTATCTCATCGAATATTGAACCATTGAAATCCGAGTTACCTTGTGCATTTACACATTAGTGTCATACACATCCTTGAAAAAATCTGGGAGTGTGGGACAAATAGTTTTCATGCAGCATCGATCTGAATAGTTTTTGAGCTCTCCTGAAAACCTTCAATTTCTGAAAAAATGCCTTTTGTCAGACAAGGGCAGATTTACTGTTCACTAGTCAAAAGTATTTTTTTTCAATTCTTGATCCTACATTGAATAGAAATTATACACTAATCAAGGAATATATGGTCTTCCTATCAACATGATCAAGCAGTTCTATCACACCATTTGTTTCGTGGGGTCTATGGCTCCTGATGCCCCTTGGCTCATGGTGCTGCGCTTTCCCCTACCTTATCCAGGTGTTCAGAACATTGCTATTTTTTGGTAGCTTGACTATTTTCAGACTTGTTAGAATCGACTTTGGTAGAAGAATTGACAAAAATACAGGGTTTTCGCAAACATTTTTTACATATTTGAATTTTGCAAGAAGAGCTTTCAAATGAGTCTATGGGTTTCATAAATTTGGACTGAATTTGAAAAAAAACGAAGATGAAGTGTGTTTTTTTAAGATTTCAGTTTCTCAGTTCATCTTGACAAATAATTCGCAGAAACTATTGATTTCATTTGAAAGGTCAAGGAATTCAATCATGTAGTCTGTCTAATCATCACCAAGATACTTATACCATTGGAAAAACTGGTATCTCACTGACAATATTGCATGTTAGCACCCTGCTAAGGATTAGCACTGTTTACAACAGCAAACAAACAATCAGATTATGGTTTATTTTGCTAAAATTATAAGTTAAAACAAATAACAGAAGAAGCATATGATGTCTAAGTCAGTTAGACACCTCTTCGGTCGGGATCTAACTGACAAAAATGCATGTTAGAACTCTCCAAATCGGTGTCTAACTAATACATTGAGACTCCAAGAAACTATATGGGAAACTGCGAAAATGCTGCATTTTTTTCAACGTCTACCAAAATGGACCCCAACCATCCTTTCCGTCCAGAAATCAAATGATAATGTTTTATAGATATGTTGAAAGAATAATGAGCACTGCTTTCATATGGTCCAGCCAAAGGTACTTCACAGAAAGCAAGAACATGAAAGAATTCACAGCCCTTTTGTCAAATGGCTGCCATGGGTCAACCGGATCGAATCTGAAGTGGCTCCCTATGTAATTTTTAAGATGTTTTTTTAAAAAGAAACTGTGTGCCAAGTTTCATGGTTCTATGTATAAATGCATAATTACTTCCCTATTCATGAGCCCCGCTACAAAAATTGTAAACTTTATTATCCTCGCTGAAATAAGATACACCATCTGAAACCATTCATAGGAGTTTCAAATGCTCTAATATTATTTTTATTTTTGCAGCTGAAACAGGCTTCAATGTCGTGACCAGCGCCTCTGGGGCAACATTCGTTTCGGCACTTCTTCCAATATGGGACACGGTCACCATCGGAACAGAGAAGGTGCAATCTAAACTGGACTGTGCCCGTCTGTGCATGTCTAATGCTTGTATATATTTTGACTACTATCTTGAAACTGAATCCTGTTCCATAAGAAGACGTGCCTAGTACAGTGCTTTGGTTAATATTGCTCATTCCTAGGCATGGGCCGGGAAAAAAGCTTCAAGCAGTGCCCATGCATATGGGATTGTTTTTATATGATTTAAAAAGAACTCCCACACTCTAAAAATTTCAGAAAAAATTGGTTTTTTAGATCCAAAATGGTTTTTTGAAAAACCACATTTCAATGCAAAAAACCAACATGGATCTTTTCAAAAAACCATTTTGAATCCAAAAAACCAATTTTGTCCCGACATTTTTTAGAGTGCATGGCAGGCTGCATCATGCAGAAGGGTAAAATTTTTTGTATGTTACTGCTTTTCCAGTGAATTATTCGCGTCAACGACTACATTATGGCATGAAGAGACAGACAGAGAAGTGATTGAGACAAATAGTATGTACTAAAATATCATTCTATCTCTGTATCAATGTTGCTAATTGCTGTTGATTTCCAGACCAGTTGATGCTTAAAGAAGAGTTACAAAAAAACTAACAATGAAGGCATAGGAATCTCAAAAGGGTGATAACTATAGTAAGTTATGTTTTCCGATAAAATTGCATGTAGTTTTGAGTGTGAGAAAGCAGTACCACAGAACATTCTTGAATAAGATGGCAAGTCTCAATAAAATGTGAATGATTCTACTAGAGCTTTTTTTCCTCGGTGATTATGAGTTGTAATCTCTCCAAATGGCGACTATGGCTACTAAAGGGATTACTGACCATTTAGGAAAACAGTGTTAAACAGGCAAACCCTGGCAACAGTTAGATTTCTAACAACTGTGAAGATTTGCAACAGAATGCACTCTTTTCTCTGGACATGAGTTCCTTCTCCTGAAACACCTCGTGAAAAACAGTCAATCAAAACAAATTTCACACTTCAACATATTTAACAATGTAGTTATTTTAAAGTGGTTGTGATTTCGAACTTATTCATGTCATTGCAAAGTAAACAAAACTAAGTCCAGGTATGATTTTCTCAGTCCAAGGACATTTTACAAAATTTAGACTTTGAATAGGCCCATGGTGCAGCCCTTCACATATAATGCATATATATATTTTACATATATTTTAGTTGTTCAGCATAGACTTTGATACAAAGAACCCTCTAAGCATTTGTAATATGAATCAAAAGGCCATAAATTCTGATTTCTCTGATTAATTAAATATAATAAATCATAAAAGTCAATCCGAACAAATTCATGATTTTTTTATGGGAAAAAATCATGTATTTGTTCGGATTGACTTTGATAATTTATTAAATCAAAAAGTATAATTATGTATAATTGTATATATATAGATAATGAAGGTCACATCTTTCTATTTATCTGTTTCTCTATCCGTCTATCTATGTAAAATCTATCTATCTATCAAATGGGATTATATTTGTATTCATGTGCCTGGATTTCAATAGGGAACTTAACATTTCCAAATTTTTTGGAATTTGAGCATAATGCCACAATGTCACTTGTACATCAACATCGCCTCAGAGTCGCCTCTGAGACATGTTTCATTGGTAAGTGTGTACAGCTACTAAATTGTGACTTCAGCAGTGAAATACACATAAGTCTGTCCCTATCAGCGTGCCTCGGCGGCCCAACGTCGGCCCAAAGCCGGTCCGATGCTGCTGACATCGGACCAACGCCGGGCCGACGCCGGACCGCCGAGGCACGCTGACAGGGACGTGGGATCAGTAGCAATACCATAGTCACCTAACAGTCAATTGCTAACAGTCAATTGCTTCATTTCAGTCTCAGTCACATAGTCGCCAACAGGTATTATAAGCCAAAATAATCAATCATTCACTTTCACCTCATAGTTTGGATTTTTTTTAATTACTTGGCACAGACACTGACCAAAAAGGACCTAACTGACAGGGCCTTAGAGATGGGTCACAAGTTGAGAGCATGGCTATAAGTCCATGGTCATGATAAATTGAAAATTTAGGTTATTTTCTCCAGTTGAATGTAAACTGCGCCATGTTTGTATCCATTTTTTTCTTCTTAATTCAATTAGTTAAAATCAACTGTGAATAGTAGGCTATGGCAACATCTCAGTCACCTGGAATCACCTTCGTATTGTGATAAATAACGTTCTCACATTCATAAACACGCCATAGTCGCCTCTAAAGCACCTGGGTGACTGACACTTCTATAATCACTTGTATAACCAAACCATGGTCGACTTACAGTCAAATTCTTAATCTCAGTCTCAATATCTTAGTCGCCAATAAGTGTTGAGATGTGAAACCCTCCCCCTCTCCTTCTTGTTTCTCACTGTTACACATCGTTTTGCATTGGAAGTAGGCTTTCTCAATGCAAAGTTAATCCATGTATAACTGCATGAAACAGAAATAACAGCTTAGAAACTGCTATCAACTGTTTCAGGCGACTAAAGTCATGTTGGAGATTACAGAGATTACAGTTTATAATCACCGAGGAAAAAAAGCTCTAATAGAGCTTTTTTTCCTCGGTGATTATAAATTGTAATCTCTGTAATCTGCAAGATTAATTTGATTGCCAAACATAGTTTATGGCAGTTTTTAAGCTGTTATTTCTGTTTCTTGTAGTTATACATGGATTAATTTTGCATTGAGAAAGCCTGGTTCCAATGCAAAACAATGAGTAACTGTCAGAAACACGAAGGATAGGGGAGAGGCTTCAGTATCTCAACACCTATGGGCGACTGAGATTGAGACTGAGATTAAGCAATTGACTGTTTGTCGACTATGGTATTGTTATACAAGTGATTATGCAAGTTTCAGTCACCTGGGTTAGGTATGTTACAAAACACAGAATTAGGTGTGAAATTTTTTCCCTTGTCACTTGTGTGAGCAGTTGTGCTACTCTTCGATGGTACCTCTACAAAAATATGACTTTAAAGATGTTTTCATGGATTTGACCTAATGTTTTGACTGTATAAGATAGAGATAATCCCAGGCTGTTGATCTATGATATTTTTTTATTCACACCTCAGTGATTTCACATGCTAACACCTTCACAAAGTGGAGACTCAAGTTTAACACCTTTAATTTCATTTATAATTGTACCAGGATTTTCTGAAAAGTATCCAGGATTCGAGAAAAACATTTCAACTTCAATTTTGTGAAGTTTCGAGAAAATCTATAGATGCAGAAATGAGCTACAGGTTGCACCAAAAATGACATTAAGATAAAGGATGTCTTGATAGTAAATTCACCGCTTAACAAAACCATCCTCTACGGGTCTTTTGTAAATATATTGCATTTCTAAGCATAGTTGAGTTAGTATTACCAGAAAATGTCTTAGTAGGGGCAGTGGGATCCCATTGGGACATGGAGTGGATTGGGATGATATTTGACCTGATGTGATGATTATATAGGATAGGATTAATCCCAAGTTGTTGATCTATTATAATTTTTTGTCCATTCCTCATTGGTTTCATTAAGTGACACTATCACAAAGTGAAGATTCAAGTTCAACACCATTAATTTCACATTTTATTGCACCAGGATTCTTTGAAAAGTAACCACGATTGGGGAGAAACATTTCAACTTCAATTTAGTGTAGTTTAAAGAAAATCGTATTTTGCAGAAAAAAATTGTACATTGTTGTATGTCTGACATGAAAATGGGAGAAAGCATCAAATGAGGATTCATCTTGGATAAAACTATCCTCAGCAGCCGTTGTGTTTCAATGTGGTATTGTATCAGTTAGGTTATTTCCTGAAATGATACATGTCTTGTTTTGCCCCAATCCACAGATGCACCACTTTTTCAAGATTTGGTGATGATCAGTTTCAATGGCCAAGCTGCTAATTCCACAATTTTTTACGAGTCTGGGTGGTTTATCATTTTACATGCTTAATTCGTTGGAAGACAGGTATGTTTGACTCAATAACAATTAAAGAAGATGAAATTAATAAAATGTAAGTGCCCATGCTGACCTGCCCCCTACAGGACCTTTTTGTAAAAATCTTCAATAAAGGTGTTTTCATTCAGATTTTTGAGAGTTTTAGCACTTAAAGAAGGTCTATGATTGTTCACTGGACAGTTTTTGGAAGCTATGAGCATGTTATGTGAAATTTTCATAAGACTAATCCCATGTAGTATGTTACAAAACGGATATTTGCATTGGTGTGCTTTCCAGGGAAGTGCTGTCTGTAAATGGAAGTCTCAAAAATAACTAAAACTAAAATAAGCAAACGTTTAGCAGAAAGTGTTGCAATTACTAATGTGTCTTCCAATATCATACATGAGGTCTATGCCAGACTTGACAATTATTGAATAATGAAACTTGGAAATGTGTACAGTGTATTATTGGTATTAATAAGACAAACACCAATATATCTCTCTTTTTCCTTAATATTACTTCTAAATGAAAAGAAAACATGAAGCAGGCCTAAAAATTTCATTTCCTAATCATTCAGATTGATCCATTGTGTTGTAGGAGGTCCAGTTGCGGCTCATAGTTTAAAGAAATTGTGCTATATTTGCATGAAACCAGGGAACTTCAAAAGTTTGTGATAATCAAGATTCTAAAATCAATCAACATATCAAGTGAAATGATCATTTTAACATTATGGTTTTTGTTTTCCACTTAGTTGACAGTCTCTATTACAATATATTCTAAAATCTGTCCAAATTTCAAGCAATTATCTCAGAAGATGAAGAAGTTATTCACATTTGTTTCAAGAAATGCATCTCAGGTCACAACTTTTGTGCATTTAGCACAGGAATCAAAGGGAAAATTGTATGTGTTTTTTGCAACACAAAATTCGCAATATCTCCCTTATTTCTCAACCGATTTAAGCAATCTCTGTACCATTGTCTTAGTTATGCTAAGATCTATCTGTTAAGTTGGGGCTCGGATCTATAGCAAAATTTAATTTTTTTTTGTAACATACCTACCTGGGTGTCTTAGAAGCGACTACAGAGTGATTATGAATGTACGAAAGTTATAATCACAGCACTCAGGTGATACCAAGACAGGGACTATGGCTACAGATGACTGAGATGAATTAATTCCATGGTCACAATACTTGCTGCAGCCCCCAGCTTCCCAAACCTGTGAAGATAGAGAGTAGATAGATAGATGGACATATAGATAAACAGATGAACACTTGACTTTAAGAAGATATATATCTCTATGTATACATCCCCCAAAATGAAAAATATTGAAATAAAAAGACAATTAGGTACACACATATTTCAAAAGATACACACTTGTAACGCATGCATTACTTAATTACTGCAGCTCCAAGTTCAGCAAAGGTTGGGGAACACGGAATTTGTCTGGGCAAAAGTAGACTTGGAGATTACACATGTGACAGAGCAGGTATCTGTCTCTCTGTCTCAACACTTCTGTGGGCGATTATCCATTTAATGTATGACTATTTGACATGTTTTCAGTCTTCACATTTTATAACCACAGCATTTTATACTAATACACTGAGACTGAGATTTTACACTTCAGTTTGGGCCAAACTGAAAAAATGTTTTAAAGTGATTATTTATACATACTGTGATATAAACATTGTAGGTTTATGCTCAATGATAGATAAATATATATATTGGTAGACAG
This sequence comes from Platynereis dumerilii, assembly GCA_026936325.1. Lineage (NCBI taxonomy): Eukaryota > Metazoa > Annelida > Polychaeta > Phyllodocida > Nereididae > Platynereis > Platynereis dumerilii. Next base: position 527,008 of record JAPTHN010000028.1, read on the forward strand.
ATAGAAAGACAGACAGATAGATGGACTGATGGATAAATAGATAGCAGATAAATTGAATGAATTTTGTAATAACAAGTATTTTCTATAAAAAGTGAACCCGTTGATGCGCATTTCAAATACTTTTGTGGATCCCTTGTGTCAGTGTCTATACTGAACAAGTAAAGTGTCCCACTCATTAGGTATATGTGTAACATGTGGAGGGCCGCACAATACATTTTAAGGTAAACCTGCCAGATATTACCTTGAACTGAGAAAATCATGCCTTGGCTCAGTTTAATATTCTTTATATGTATACAATAACTTTAGAATAAATCCATGTTGAACCATGCTGAAGTGCTCGAATTTAATTTGATTGTTTTTCACAAGGTTGGTAGGGGCAGAGAGATCATGGATTAAATAATTAATTGTATTGCAAATCATCACAGTTGTTAGAAATCTAACTGTCAGTGTTTGTTTGTTTAAAACTGTTTCCCAAAATTGCCAGTAATCCCCTTAGTAGCCATAGTCGCCATTTGGAGAGATTACAACTCATAATCACCGAGGAAAAAAAGCTCTATTAAGGTGATTGAGAGGCCTCACGGCAGGATAAAACCCTACATACTTTCATAAACCTGGCACCCTCAACTGAACCACTTTTACCCTCACCTTGCCTCAAATTCCTTCAACTACCCTTGACGCCCCTACAACCTTTCGGCCTTTTGCAAGAAGTCACTTATTATTTATTAGTTATAACGATATAATAACATTTACCATTACAGTGTATATAAATATCATAATTACCTTTTTATCAATAAGTTTTTATTCTCTCCGCAGCAAATTGAGATTTCATAAGATTGCACTTTATAAATTACAAAAATAAAGAAATAAAGTAACAATATTATTTCTGGTGGGGATGGATCAACACAGCGCTCCTGAATAAATTCCAAGATTAGAAAAATTTAAGAAGAAAACCGAATATATATAAACTTATGGCGCAGGCTCAGGAGGAGATTTTTAGACAAAAACTGAAAAAATCCGTTTGGGAAAATTTTGACTCATACTCAGCCTCAGACTCAGACTCAGATTCATTTTATTCTGCCTTAAGAAATAATCACAAGTTACATGAAATAAAAGTTAATATTAATAATTAGGCAAAGGAGACACCTCTAAGGATATAGTTCCGCTATCGAGGGGCCACCTTACAGTGAATGAAAATAGATTAACATCGGATTTACATAGCAATTATAAGTAAATAGACTATTAATAATCATAAAAGATGGTTTAGTAATAGCAATAGTTTCTATTTGTTGAGTGACAGATTTTCTTACATATATAAACAATCTTAACAGAGGCTTAGGGTGAATAGTTAGCACAGATAATTCAGTTGAATGATGCCAAAAAGTGGTTAAAAACATTTACCTTAATATTAGACGCATGCAAGATAAAAGTAATTTTGATGATTAGTCATATTTACAGGACGACTTACCTGACCAGCATGACAGTTGCGTTATCGTCATTTTAAATTATTTGTTTATCACACTGATATGTTCATGCTGGAATTGGGGGCAAAGAAAGCTGTTAAAGACATTTAGGATGTTCAGGGAGGCAAATGTTGATGGTAAGAATTATTCTATAATTTACATTACCATTATATCCATGTTAGATATGTTTAGACCAGAAATATCATGCAGGGTGTGATAAACACATGTGACTGCATGTTACAGGATTTAACACACCTGCAAGTAAGTTTGCTGTTTTTAAATATTGCCTCTCTAATCCCTTTGAATGATTTATTGTATTCAGGCCAGTGTTAGCAAAATTAAATGTGTATTACACGTACATGAAGAATTCTAATTTTTGAACCTTTGTTACATGTGTTTTATCTTTATGGTCTAGTTATATAATGCATTGAATCTGTAAATTGTGTATATATATACTTATACAATGTGTGTTAAAAAATATCTGACTTAGTTTGAATTTTTTATTGTGGCCCCTTGCAAGCGTCAGTTTCATTGACTTTAGGGGTCTCCTTCATAATTACATTCATCACTAATATAATTACTCCATTTATTGTATGTATGAATGTAAAAATGTAACCAAATGATTATGAAAATAAATAATGTCTGTCTGTCTTATCAATAAAGTTTGTTGTATGGTGCAATAAAATAATCCCCACTATTGCACATGTAGTTTTATAATGGAGTGGTTATATATCACATTTTATCATATATATATTCAGAATATTACACTACTCTACCCTATCAAAGAATGATACAAGTCTGCAATATAAATTCTTGTACCTTAGCTAATTTGTGGATATGCAATTTGTTAATTTTCTGCACAAATACATGTACAAATATATATACTGTGTTTGCAGGCATTATTTGTAAAGAGACATTAATGACACTTGGGCAAATATGGATCATACATTTTGAACCATTCCTGTATTTATTTTGTAAAATTGCATGGTTACCGCCCTTTGTTTATAATCCGAAATTGACAAATTTGACAAAGGTTGAGAATTGTAAAATATTTGAGAAATGATTTAATGCTGCAAAATAACACCGGAATGTATAATTGTGACACCAACCTGGTCCGGTGGTCCCGCTTGTAAATAGGTTTTTATTAATATTTCTTGATTTATACACTCCTGGGCAAAAAAAATGGACCTTCATAGAAATTACTTCATTTCAATAGGCTTTGATTTTTATTGGAAATCTACAACAACAAAGCTTCATTTCCTGTCAGGCAATCAATAACGACGTTATCTTAGTGTGGAATTGTGTTTTATTTTGAATTTTTAAGCAGCACAGTTTTTTGTTTGAGCATCTTGACAAGTTTGTGCGCCACAAACTGTCAGTTTTTTTCCATTCTTATTACACTGCCTTCCGCCCCGGGGCTCCTCTGTGTTACTGAATTTCTGTACTATTAGATTAAAATTAATAGTCAAAAGGCAAAACATTTCCATACTAAGATGTAATTGCCATTGATTGACTGACAGGAAACTGGTCTTGCCGTTTTGTATTCAGGCAATATGAAATTCTACAAAGGTCCATTTTTTGTTGCCCAGGAGTGTACTGATGGATAAGACATTGTTGAAAATATGCATTTAATATTATAGTTATTACAGAATCAATCTATTAATATCAATAGATTATGATGTCATGCACAGACCTACCATAATATCATATATCCAAGAACTTTGTAATTCCAGCACTGAGTAAAGTTTGCAATGAAACTCTTTATATGTCATGTTTCTGTTTAGCTCTGTCTTAGCTCAAGAAGGTATGGGTTATCAACAATGGAGAGAATTCGACTGCTGTTCACAATAGGAATAGTGAACATTGTGAAATTCTTTTCAAAAACTAATTGTCGCCAGCATCGGAATAAAGAAATAGTTCGCGTTGAATTTTAGATAAATTTTAATTTCTAATTGACAGGTACAGTGTACCTGCATGGTACACATGCACATACACCAAATTACCACGTGATAATTTCATCATACTTTTGCAATACAGTTTTGGTGGACAATGGACATATTTGTGGACAATTTTAAACCATAAACATGAAGAATTACAGGCAGTGATGAAAATGCGCATTTTCTTCAAAGGAACTCTCAGCTAGTCAGTAGCAGTGCGACATTCTCAATTTTTAAAAGAAAATGTGTTAAAAAAAGGTAGCTACCTTTTTTAAGCATCTTGCACTAAATGAAAGCAAAACTTTGAAATCACTGTGGTCGATATTTACATGAACAAAACACTGTATTCAACGTCAAAGCACACCAATTAGTGAAGAAAAATACAAACAATTCAAATCCTTTTTGGAGAATCATAATTTCATATGTATCAGAAAAAGGTGCAGCCGTATAACTCTGCACTCAGCCTAGAATAGACATAAATGGTTTTAAAAGCGGAAAAGGATTGTATCAGATTCTAATAAATAGGATAATGGGTTGCCTAGATTAGGTGAACTGACAGCTAATTATAACTAAACTGACAGGAATATTTGTTGAAGAGTTCTAGCTAAATTGTACTTTATTTTTGTCACCGTAATTTTGTGGCTGGACTTCGACTTGCCTCAGAGTCATATCCAAGGCCCAAAAGCTCTGATAAAAATCATAATTAAGATAAAAAGGCTTAAAAGAGCAAAAATAAAGCTGGCAGTAAGGTATTACGGCTTGCTATCTGCCATTTAGCGATACTCTTTCCAAAATGTGCCCAATGACAAATTACATAGGTCCCTTTATATAGGGCTATACAGATACATAAGATATATTTTAATATGTTTCTGATATATATATATATATACCTGAGTAGATGACTACATAACATAAATACAAATTAAAACAATTTTGCTTCTATCATTATATTCTCATGATTCCCAAACAATTTCATTGCTGCAATGAGACAGTGAGCCATGTTATGCCAGTGTTGATATCAGACACACACATACATGTTAAACTATCGACAGGCATTGTGAGACTTTGTGCCGAGACTGGTGATGTAACTTTACTGAGCAGTAGTTCAGTTTATTACAGAGTAGGGAAATGATGACTCGTTTTGACATCCCTTTAAGCAAGGGTGTATCTAGAAATGGCCTGAGGGGGGGGCGGGGGGGGCATTACATGGGGAGTTTCCTATCTCTCCCTGTGATTTTTTGGCCTGGGGGGCATGGTCGAATGCGCCCCCCCTAAATCCGCCACTGCCTTTAAGTTCAATTACACAGTTAGCTGTTTTGTTGTATGTCAAAAGTCATGACTTTTCAAAATATTTGCTGCTGCTTGGCAACGATGAATAAATATCGGCAACTATTTTTGCTTATATTATATCTTGTTGATGACCTAACCGCATAAGATTATATGATCAAGGCTCCGATGTCCAGGTATGGCCGTTACGTCATGGAGAGTTTGGTATCCGGCTTTTAAACTACCTTCAATGTCATTGAAATCATAAGTGGAGGTAGACAGTACCATCTGCCATTTATATGTAATATTGCAAGATAATTGCTTTATTATCTTGGGAGATATTTCATTTTTTTATTTTCTAAAATTTGTGGACGTAACATGGACAGCACACTGAAATTTTGAAAAATCAGACAGCAAATAGCATCTGTTTACCACATTAAAGTACAAATGTATTTATCCTTCAAAAATAAACAATGACTTTCAATCTCTTGTGAAACCCAGTGAATTTTGAGGAATAAAATGGTAATAATGTTCCATGACGTAACAGGACACCATTTTAAAGTTTAAAATCATGTTATAGAGGTTAGAACCTGACAGAGGACAACAAAATGTTTACTTTTTATAAATTACTTTAACAAAAGCAAAAATTGACACCAGTATTGCATTGCTGTGAAGGATTTTGAACTGAATATTCACAAAACAAAAAATGTATGATGTAACATTGGACACCAATGTTCCACAGGTGATACAATTTCTCACCTGGCAATAACATATTTCATGCATTTTGTATAAATTACCGCCAATGATCTGTGAGACTATTATCTATGCCTAAAAATTTCATTTTCTTGCATTCTCATTAATTTTTAACCGAAGAAATTACTGCTAAAACACAGGGCTAATTTTAATTTTTTTATGATTTGCAAAAATTAGCACACTTTTTGCTTTTCTGTGACAGTAAATGAAAATTTATCAAATATCCATTAAAGGCTGCATTCCTGCAGTGCAGTCCAACAATATTAGACATCTAGTTCTGTAGGGAAATTGATATTTCATGTGTTTAACCCCCCACAGACGATAGTTTATTTAGATACAAGAGAAGTGGAGTTTGACTTGAGGTTCATGGATAGCTTTGTGGATTTCTTCCAATAAAAATGCAATTGAAATTTAATTTCCTATCCTGTGTATCCTTATTTTACCTGCCAGGTACAAATGATGCACTCAAAACAAATATTTTGACCAAAAGTAATCAGGATTTCAAATTGGTGTCTCGGTTACATCCGAGTCTTGTAAAAGTTATGTCCTCGGAATTAATAAGATATCTTGTGATTGTCTCGCACAAAAAGTATTTAACATGAATTCATGAATGCTGGACTGTGAAAATGAAGTAAAATAATAGAACAAGCCACATTTTACTCTATTGTAGGGGAATATTGATTTGATTTATGCCCATGATGTAACTTATGACACCTCACATGCTGTCCATGTTACGTCATTGCCAAGATTTGGCTTTTTACACTTACTTATAATGTTAAATGAATATTGTGAACCATCTTGGTATAACTCGTGGCTATTTATTGAAATTCAAGTTTGTATAACCTTCCATTCTGAGAAACTAAAAGAATTAAACCTGCTTTTATAGCTTTTTATCATGACGTAACATGGACACACGATAGGATGAAGTTGAATTTGGTGTCTCTGTTACATCCAGTTGTATTTTCAAAACAAACTTAGAAAAAGAGTTCCAGTTGCAGGTTTTTTAAGCATTCAAATGTTTGAAATGATCCAGATTACAGATTTTGTCAAGATGACTGTCTTCGGTGCAAGTGGCTAACATCTGTACTAAAATATTAAGAGAGTATGACTTGGATGTAACATGGACAGCGTTGGTTACAGAGTGGAGCTGACTTTGGTCTGGATTTTCTCTTTCTAGGAATGGTATGCATTAAAGAAATGTGGCCAAACCCTTTGCAAAATTAGTTGTGAGTCTGCTACAGATGGTTTCAACAACATCTTTGCTACTGTTAATTCAATATTATCAACTTTCTGTCAGCATGTCACAGCAGATTGTGGATGTAACGAAGACCAGCCTCACTATGGCACACCAGATCCCCCTGTTATGCTAATTCAAGTGGTGATGACACCTGTTTTGGTGTCAGAAATTATGCATAAGGATATGGAGATGTCATAAAATGTCTAAAAATAGAATATCCTTTGGCCAATAACAAAACAGGAGGGAGATTAGGGACGTAACATTTGGACACCATCTGACATAATGATGTTTGATTAAGTATGCTGTGGTGCCATAGGGGCTCCTGTAATATATTAAGCCATTTTCCAAAGCCACTATAGATCAACTCAACATTGACAGAAAGAAAATGAACTAGCTTGGTTAAGTTTAGCTGTCAGGAGCCATGTCATGGATGTAACAAGATGGACACCAAATGTTACATCATGGTACTCACTGAAAATAGGCCTATATCTTACCAAATTTGGTCAAATTACAACTTCTTAAAAAATTTACACAAACTTCTGTTAAATGCCTTCAAATTGTAGTCGAAATTATTGAAATTCAGTTACTGATGTCTAACATATAGTAAAGTCATTTTTGTCTCACCAGATGGACACCACAAAAATGTCCAACTTTTTACCACTTTTGCAAGTGCCCTGTCTAAACATTAATTAACAAGAGCAGTTATTGCCTTGGAGTTATCTCCCATAAAGGCATGTATTTCATTTGTAAAAAAAGATAAGAGCGGAGAGCAGCATATTTCCAGGGAAATCCATTTATTTATATTTTCCCATGATGTAACGGAAATACCTGGACATCGGAGCCTTGATCATATAGCAAATTCCTTTTAAAACAACAGCAAAGAAACATTGCAGACAAATGTTTGTAAAACTTTAACAACTTAAACTTAACCGAGGACGTCTTTGTACTAGCTTTCTTCTTGCGCTGAATATTTCATTTGGTGGTCAATACACAATCATATACCAACAAAGACAACTAATACACAATTTATTGTTGCATGGTATTAGAATGCCAATTTTCAGGACAAACAAATGATGTCACAAGACACAATATTCACATTCAAATGATCATGGTGACTGGGAGTGGACGGTTAAGAATATGCCAGACTATGCCAATGTGTATATTATTGAAAGTTTGCATTTTATTTTATATTTGCATTACCTTTGGATATGCACTCTCTACTGACATGACATCATTGAACATGGCATCTCTTGGATTGACCTGCATTGATTTTGAGACACTGAATCAACTAAAAAATTTAGTTAAAATACAGATGACGTCAGGAAACATGTCTTACTTCCCAGACAAGAATTGCAGCAATCCGGTACACGAAGAAGAAGAAAGACCCTTGGACTTGCCAAACCTGAAAAGCATCACTTTGAAGAAGATCAAGTTGGTAAAAGCTCCAAATTTAAGTCTCTTGCCACTGCTGGATTACCTTAATCTAGCTGAGAATATAATACCAGAAATTCCTGGGACACCATTTCTGAACAATACTCACCTGAAAAGAATTGATCTGAGCGGCAACGGGCTCACAGTAGCCCCAAAATTGACTGGAGGTTGTGCTAAAGTCAGTGTTCTCTATATGCAGCATAATGATGTGACATCGTTGCCAGATGATTACTTTGAAGGATGCAGAATCACACAAATCAGTTTTTGGGGAAATAAACTTACTGCATTCCCTAATCTTGTGCCACTAGGAAATTCATTGCAGAAAATTTGGGTGGTAGGAACTAAAGTACCAGGATTTATCACAAGCAATATGATGCTGGGTTTGAAAAATCTGAAAAATCTGCAACTATTTGCAAACAAACTCAAAGGCTTTAATGCCAGCTTCTGTCACATGAGCCAACCTGTAAATCTCGTCTTGTCTGTAAACCTCATCAAGCACGATACCTAAATACTTGTACCTTTCAGCATATTCAACAGTATATCCATTTAACTTAAAAACAAAATTACTTCTGGGTCTGGCTTGCGATCGAAAATGGACTATCTTAGTTTTATTCACATTTACGATCATCCTCCAAGTATAGCACCATTTTTCAAGAATTTCTAACAAAGACTGCATATTTTCCTCGGATTCTGCAATGATAGCTAAATCATCTGCATACATAAGTTCCGCTATATTTAGTTCGTCATTGAGGATTACACCTTTGTTGCTGCAATTTAATACATCAGCTAAATCATCTATATATAGATTAAATAAAGTTGCTGAGAGTGAATCGCCTTGTTTTACACCGCAGACCATTTAAATTTTATCTCACATAACAGTTTTTATGAGGTATATATTTTTCACTATTTGGCATGTACACGAAATTGTATACCTCCAAAAACGAACATATACACGAATTTGGCAATAGTGTAAGTGTGAAATATTGCAATTCACGAATTTGTGTAGGTGCAAAAACGTACATTGCAACCTTAGACTTGGATAAAACTAACTCTAACCCTAATTCTAACCCTAAACCCTAATTATCTAGCACTTCCACGAATGCTAGAAATTTCAGTTACACAAAAGAAAAATGCAGCACATACACGAATGTTAGTTTTTACAGATACACGAGTTATATGTTCGTTTTTGCATGTCCACAAATTTGTTCATGCTCGCTTTTACACCTCCACAAATTCGTTTACATGCCAAATAATGAAAAATATATACATGGTTTTTATACAATGAGTAAAGAATTGATAACATTTTACCACCAAAACCAAGATTGCCCATTTTATGAAATATCAAATTCCTATCGACTCGATCAAATGCCTTCTCAAAGTCGACAAAAATTATAAAGGTGTCTTGTTTATCTCTTTTCCGATTTCTTATAATAGATGTCAATGAATATAAATGATCTTCACATGGTCGCTTACTACGAAAACCATTTTGAGTATCGTTTAGTATTTCCTCAGCTACATTCTGTATTCTCTTGTTTAATATGGAAGTAAATAACTTGTATACAGTTGACAATAGGCTTATTCCTCTATACTGCAATGGAATATGAGGGTCTTTAAGTCATAGAAGCATGAAACTTGGGGTACACTTAATAAACATCTATGCAAACATATTTGGATAGGGAGCCACCTCAGATTTAGCTTAGGTGGCTCCTGGCAGCCATTTTCCAAAATGGTGGCCAATTCTTCCATTTGGCTGCTTTCTGTATAGTTCCTACAAATCAAATACATGCAAATAGGGTTTTTTGTTGCTTCTCTATAGGTATTCAGTACATTACTCTAACATTTTTTGGTAGCCTGGACCATTTTCAGGCTTGTTTGAATCCATTTTGGTTGAAACATTGATTCAAATACTGGATTTTGCGGTTACGTATGGTTACGCCATTTCTTTACATCAATTGGTTCCGTAAATTCGTTACGAAAATGGAAAAAATGAAAATATAATGTTTTCTGAAGATTTCGGTTTAAGTTTAATTTTGACAAAGAATTCACGAAAACTATTGATGCGACCATTCATTTGAAAGCTCTTCTTACAAGGAATTCAAATATGTAGTCTGTTCATAAATCAATTGAGATCCCATGAAACTATGGGTAACCGAGAAAATGCTGCATTTCTTCAACAGTTCTAACAAAATGTAACCGGACTACCCTAAAATTCCTCAGTTCAATCCTGAAATCAATTGACAATGTTTTTTAGATTTGTAGAAAGACTAAAAAGCACTGTTTTCATACAGTCAAACCATAGGCACTTCACAGGAAGCAGAAAAATGAAAAAATAGGCGCAAATCTGAAGTTGCTCCCTATCTAAATATTTTCTTTAAGACGTTGTTAAACTGTGTGCCAAGTTTAATGCTTCTATATATAAATGCACAATTACTTCCCTATTCATGACAAATCTGCCCCGCTATTATTGCCTTGTTGCAAATCCCACATTTACAAGAATCACCAAAAAAAATTTTGTAGCTATTTGAAAACATGTGGACTTTTTTCAGACTTTCAGTATCGTCATTATTTAGCAAAGCAGTTAATAAAAAAAGCTTGAAAAGCTTCAACAAGTTCCCTTCAATAGTCGTCAAGTTCTGTCACTTAAAAAAGTGGGGGGGGGGGGGTTTATTTGTAGACAGTTAACCAATGCCAGGAGATTCACATCAAGGTGGCCCAACGCTAGCTGTACTTCTTATCTAGATAAGCTACAGGTATGCCAGATATGTAGACCGGTTTGTATTTACATAATAAATCTTCAACCATTTGATGTCCAACTGGGTGCAAATTTTTTTAACCTCAACTGTATTTTGCAAAATATTTGTTTTTGCAGTGTTTAGATGCACCAGGAGTATTTTCTATGTGACGATGTCATGTCATTAGAAAATCTTAATTTTTTCTCACATGTACTTTTGGTCTCCTCTGAAATATGTGCAATATATCTGGAATATTGTCATGACTGTGTTGAAGCCCCATAATGTCCCTGTTCCAGACAAACACTTGTTCTGTTTCTGACCATTCTAAGAGCACATTCAGGACACATTTACATTGCCTATTCAAATTTTCACAAGTATGTAGTTTACATATTTGAAAGTATAAATGTCTAACTATTAGAGGTACGGTTAACGTTTTTACAGATATTGAGTGTATCAAACAATGCTATCATCAAAATATTAAGTCTCTACTCATCATATTGAACTTGTTAGAGCTAATCTTCTGTCTTTATTTGTGACTTACAAGTGGCTGTCAGTCCCTGGAAAATCAAATTGGGTCAACATTTACTTATATAAGTAAGGTCACAAGATCAGATAACACTCCAGCAGTCTGTAATACTACACCAGACTACATTCAAAATGCATGGCTGCTGATGAAGATCCAGTATTTTGCTTTGAATGGAAATGTTACGAGATCAGCAGGCAAAAACAAACAGCTTTGAACTCTAGCTTTGCCTTTTGTTAAAGAAAGGGTTGATTTTACTCATCAGAATTGTGATGGTCTTCAATCTACTTCAGACCAATTATACAAGTTAAAGAGTTGTCAGAAAAGTGTCCAAAAAGAGTGCTCTGTCACTTATTCACAAGGCTATACAAAGAAGCCGTTTTTTTTGCTTTTTGATACTGAAAATACCTACTTTGTGGAGATAGATTAAACAGGACACCCGAATAGTTTAACATTTTGTAAAGGCTGTGTAACACTCTACAGAATTTCTGGTCTAGGCAATGAATGGTGCAATCTTTACTGTGTTGTTTTTTTTGCTACAATGTGTATACCAAAGTCACACTAAACACAGAGTTTTTGGAAATAGACTGGGCCCTCAGCAAATGCTGGGACTGTCTTGGTTGTGTGAGTTCCAGACAATCAGTTTCTGTTGACCGCTCACAGGAGTTCGCGAATTTGGTCCCTAGGTGGCAGGAAAAAGCGGTCAACTTGTTGGGCGTTTTCAGAAAGTTTTACACTAGTAACACGGGTGACTCGGGTGACTCTAGAGAGACTCGTGTTTGTTTCAAAACATGCATGATGGTAGCATGGAACCAGAAGGGGAGAACTTCATCGAGCAGGAACCAGTTTGTCACGTGGTACAAACTCTCCAGACCCTGGTACTCTCCAATATCGGGGAGTAACCGGAAACCAGAAATACTACACTCTAGAACTGATGTTGGCACCTCCTGGAAACACCAGGGTTGAGTTTTGCGTGTTCGGAAACAAACCCTTGTGACTCGTGTCACTCGAGTTACTGTAACTTTTCCGAAAATGCACCATGACAGGCTAATCTTAGTGTGTTCACAAGTACATTGCGTTTCGAGAAACTAACACATCAAGCTGGTATTTTACCAGGGTCGAGCCAGCTGCATGGATACACATAGATGAGAATAATAATGAGTCTATATGATATTCGATTGATGATACTGAATTGTTTTATCTGAGATAAATATTACTGTAATATGAGGTGAATTGGGAGAGAACTGGGTCTTTTCCTGTAAAAGCGTTGCCACAATTTTCAAGAAAGCTAAATTTGATCTTAAATCATGTCCTTGCCCAGGGTCTAACTCTCCCAGGAGCTCTTTGAAACATAGGCTGCGCAGCAGCAAACCTTCAGCGAATAACATGTTTAGAAGATTACAATTACACCATAAAATTGGTGTGTTTACAAAATTGCATGTTTATATCATAGGTATGCAATAGTGGTCGAGTCATGGCCTTCTCTTATCTCTATTTGCCTGCTTCCCTGCCATCTGCCCGTGTGCTTGCCAGGGTTTGTAAAAGCAGGGAAAGGCCTTATTGGACTAATTAATTCATATTATGGTACGGTGTATGCATAAACAAAGAATAGGTTATGCCCTCCCGAGCAGCAACGTAAATCAAACCTTTCGCTAAGAAATTATTTTTGTTAGAATCAAACATTGGGCCAAACAACGTATGACAGAGGTAGGGCAAAGGTAATTTCCAAACGTTGCTCTCAGATGGAAAACCAAACGTAGTTCGCAACCTTGGTAAGAGGTTGGCAGATAGTTTGTTTTATAGTTTGGCCTAACGTTTGAGTCACATGTAAGTCATACCTTTGGTTGAGAGGTTGGATGAACGTTTGGTCGTAACGTTTGGCTAAACATGTCATCATACGTAAGTCATACCTTTGGTTGAGAGGTTTGAAGAACATTTGACTGACTGTACCTTTGATAGTTTGATTCATAGGTTTATCAAACATTCATTTGAGAGGTTTTTACAACCTTATAGACTGTTACGTATGACCATACCTTTGATTCACAGGTTTATCAAAGGTATGGTCGCATATTTGGTAATACGTAAGTTCCAAGGTTTCTCCAACGTGTTTTTGACATGTATGGACAACATTTGAAAGTAATGATCAGGGCAAACGTCTGATCATACGTATCTTCCAAATGTTTCTTGAAGGTTTGCACAAAGTTGCAGAACCTAGGATCCTGATTCTCAGCAAGCCTTGTAGCGCCATCTATTCCATACCTATTCCAATCTATCTGGTAACTTTCAGATTATAAAAACTCCAGCAGGATACTTGCTGGTGATGATTGAATAAAGCCATGAAGAGATGGTAGTTCCAAAAATTTTATGATATATATCTCTTAACATGCGAAAGATTAGATTGGCCAAAAAAATTTCCGAAGTACTGCTCAACCACAAACGTGCAAGACAGAATCAGTTGAGACCGGAGTTGAACTGAGCCTACTTGCAACTGAATGCCACTTATCCAACAGGCCAATTTGGATTGGGAATTTTCCAACTCTTCAGAGTTGCAGCATTAATCCCTTACAAGGTAAGTGAATATTCTTATTTTATTGTAGTCCTTAAATGGACTGTAGACTGCTTGGTAAAACCAGGAAGAAAAGTCTGCCTATTTTGGAGCCACCTTCAGTGCTTGCTGCCTGGCTCTGCTCTCTCTATCTCTCGTTTTTTTTTCTTCTCTTCACTGTTTTAATTCATGTTTTCTCTTTGCAGGAGTTCAACAAAAAATCCGAACCATGCATCCCAACCCCTGACCTCAAATAAAAAATATTCTTGAAAACCCCCACACTCCAAAAACCAAAAAATCCCTGCAGCAAAATCAAATAATAATAATAATAAATAATAATAATAAATACTTTATTATTCATGCCAGGCACGAAACTTGTCTTGTACAATCACACATTCACACATCAGACACACACAGTCATACAAATTACATCATACAATTGAAAACATACAACCACGCTTATACACATACACATTTTACCAAACAATCATTCATTCAACATTCTTATACTGGCTGGCACAAATGACTTGTGGTATCTGGCCGTGCGGCACTTTATGGATCTTAATCTTTTTGCCGATCGTAGTTTGACATATTTGTGGTTAAGTGGGTGGATTTCATCCTTTACAATAACCTCACACATTTTCTTAGTAGCCTTCTTATAAAGTTCATACAGAGACAAGGCATTACTAACACCTAATTTTGTACATGTGTTGACTGCTCTGCCGAGTTTTTGATGTGATTCAGAAGTACTATTACCATACCAGCAGACAATGGAAAATGACAGCACAGACTGTATGACTGATGAATAGAACAGGTCGATGATCACACTATCAACATTCAATTTACACAGTTGTCTCACAAAGTATATCCGTGATTGAACTTTTTTGTATACAGAATCTACCTTACTAGCAAAAGTGAAATTGTAGTCAATGATGGTTCCAAGATATTTATACTCGGTTACATTTTCCACCAGTTCATCACCTATGTACAGAGGACTATGGATAACAGCTGACCTCCTGAAGTCAACCACCATCTCTTTGGTCTTTTTAACATTCGGCTCCAAGTAGTTTTCGTCACACCAGGTTGTGAATCTTACAACTTCTGCTTGATATGAACAATCACTATTTACACATCTTCCCACTAGAGCAGTGTCGTCTGCATATTTAAAGAGTTGGCATTGGTCACTTGCAGTACGACAATCACTTGTGTACAATGTAAATAACATAGGAGACAGGACGCAACCCTGCGGAGCACCAGTGTATGTATACAACAACTAAGATTTGGCACCAAGAAATTTTACATATTGAGGCCTACTTGTGAGAAATTCATTTATCCATAGTATGAGTGTTTGATGTACCTTCTTATCACAAAGTTTGTTCATCATCACATGAGCCTGGATTGTATTAAAGGCACTTGAGAAGTCCACAAATAGGATTTTGACAAAGTGTTTTCGGACAGCAGAATTTGCCTTATCTAGATGATCTAGTACATAGTCTACCATTGACAGGGCATCATCATCAACACAACGCTTTGATGCATAGGCAAACTGGTAAGGATCAGTATACATAGCAACCTTTGACTGAAGTAAGTTTTTCACAATCTTTTCGAGACGCTTCATCATGATGGAGGTGAGGGCGACAGGTCTATAGTCAAAAATGAGAACATTATCATAATAAGGGCCATTGTGTAAGGACTTTACTTTATTTATTTATTTTTTCCACGGTGGCAGCAGCCTGGGAGGTTGGTTGGACCGCCAGAAGCAAAGTTGTGGTAAGTCATTTTACAGCTTTTTCGTGAAATCTGCCTTAGGCCTATGACATGAACGTAAGTTGGATATAAACATGACCATTACACATCTTTTGGTCTTTATTTCATGTCTCTATTTCAAATAATTCCAGAGATATAGTTTATTTTAAAATGGGCCAGGGGCCTGGGTTTTTTTCATCATATTTGACTTTTTGTTAGTAAGAACTTGCTTCCCCCAAAAAAGCATGAGGACCTCGACATTTTAACATTTTTTGCAAAAGTGACAGGCCTAATGCAATAGTGAGCGAGTCTTCGGCAAGAAACAACAAACTTTTTTTTTTTCAATATTTCAAATAACATTTAATATTTTCCATCAGACCTTTCAAAGGGCACAACTAGACCATATGGGCCATATGTGTAACAAACTTTATCCATTTACATGCATAGCAATAGCGACCGAGTCCTAGCCCGAAAACCAAAAAATACATATATTTGTATTTTTCCTAATTTTTTTACAAAAAGTATAGAATATCTATCAATGAGACCATCAAAAGGCACAACTAGACCATATAGGTCACATCGAGATCTGTACCAAATTTCATCCTTGCACATGCAATAGTGACTGAGATTTGAGCAGGAAACGAAAACAAATAATTTATACATTTTTTTAATTATTTCAAAAAGTATAGAATATCTATCAATCAGACCATCAAAAGGCACAACTAGACCATACAGGCTATATATGTACCAAATGTCATCCAAGTACACTCAACAGAGCCGAGTGCTTGCCCGGAAACGATCTATCCGCCCGCCGCCCGAACGCCCGCCCGCCCGCCCAGTGGACCGACAACATTTTTACCCAAGTGATTACTTTGTTCGGAGCACTTTAAAAGTAAAATAGTAGTTCATAATGAGTAACTTGCTGTATCTTCCTTTACTTTTAGCAACCAATTTTATCACAATCTGAAAGTGTGTCAATTGACTTGAAATTCAATGAAAATTGTAAAATATGCAAATTTGCTTTAATTCAATAGCAAAGACAAAACAGTGCCTATTCCAAACCAACAGTAACTAAAAAGGCTAAAAGTATCTAATATAATATGGTGCATGTAAATAAGTCTCACATTTATTGATGTTGTTTTTATAGAAAAAATGATATGCACTAATAATCTGACATGGGTAATAAAATTTGACATTTTCAAATTATATTGGGAAATATAAATCGTCCTAGTTTATGGCTTACATAAAACTTTTATCAAACACACTGTTGCCGTAGCTATCACAATTAAATGGCTGCATGTTCTTGGTTCTAATACGCCTACGTTCCATTCCAACTCCACAAGTTCAAAATAGCAGTGCAAAGACACATCTCTCCAAGAACAACAATTATGAGGATTGATAGGTTAAGCTTACTGCAGTTCATATTTTTTAATATCTGCACATTGTTCAAAATGTGCATTGTCCTTGTACATACACTCCCATCTAACATTACCAAATTGGAATTACAATTACTTGGTATGACATGCATTGATTTTGCAACACTGAATCAACTGAAACGTCTAGAAATGATTAGGATGGTGTCTGGAAACATGTCTTACTTCCCAGACAAGAATTGCAGCAATCCAGTGCACGAAGAGGAAGACAGACCTTTGGACTTACCTAACCTTAAAATTCTTACACTGCCGAACATCAAATTAGTAAAAGCTCCAGATCTAAGTCTCTTGCCAAAACTTGAGTCACTAAACTTGGCAAGCAATCAGATAACGGAAATTCCTGGGACACCCTTTCTCAACAATCTTTACCTAAAAAGACTTTATTTGGGAAACAACAGACTAATCACTTCCCCAAATTTGACAGGTGGTTGCAAAAAGGTTGATCTCCTGATGTTGAAAATTAACAGTTTGACTTCATTGGCAGAGCATTACTTTGATGGATGTAAAATCTCAAAAATTGATTTATTCAGAACTAAACTCATTGCATTCCCTAACCTGGTGCCACTAGGAGATTCATTGCAAACAGTTTCTGTGGAAAAAAATCAAATATCTGGATTTATCACAAGTAACATGTTGCAGGATTTGAAATATCTGAAAGAACTCAATCTGCAAGATAACAAACTCATGAAAGGATTTGATGCAAGCTTCTGTCACATGAAACAGCCTGTAAATCTGCTTTTGTCTGGGAACAATGAACTCAGCATTGTTGAAGACCCATACCGCTTCTGTCATGTTCTGCTTGGAGGTTTTGTGACCAGACCCAAAATTGAAATCGAAAACACCAACATCCCTTGTGATCACCACCGCTGCTGGATGAAGAAATTTGCCTCAAAGTTCAACATGACAATCCCAGATTGCCCTGATGGAAGGCCATGGTCCAGTGTTTCTGAAAATGAAGTATGCCCTCAAAGTAAGTATAAGCGAGGCTCACTGGCGAGTATGATTTTTAAAAAATGAAAAGATTAACAGTGTTTAATCACTAATTGAACATTAAAAATAAGTTGAACTATTTAATTTCCACAATAAGGCATGTTTTCACATATGACACAATTAAGTCGCATTTTGCTTGTTTTTGTATAATTATTATATAGAGTGCCCATTGCCCAATGTGCAGGTAGTTACATGATATGTATTTCAAGACTGCCAAGAAAGAATTTATTTTTGCAACAAAACTATTCTGAAACTTTTTTAAATTCATTTTGAATTATTCCAAAATGTTTTCATTTTAAATTACGAGGGGTTTTCCAGAAGTTCTGTCCAACTAATCATAACTTTTGGGATTTTTGATGTAGAAACATAATATTTGGGCCAGACAATATTTAGGTAATTTGGAAGTAATTCCCAAAAAATCAAATGACAGAAATAAAAATAAATGCTTAATCTGTTGCCATAGAAACTAGAAGTCATGAAATGCGGCCCAGACTTTGTGATGCTCTTAAAATGAATTTAAAAGCTGCTTGCATTAATTGTGTCTTTACTTATTCAATTCAAGTATATTCATAACTTATTTTCATTAAATACAATCAGTTAATTGTAACATCATTAATAAGAATGGAAACTGGTGTTATTCTCACATCTTAGTTACTTTACCATCACTCATGCAGTTGCTCAGTTTTTTATGAGAGTTTTTTTTTTTATAAGGATTGCATTACATATACCCACTATGTTTCTTTAATTTAATTAGATAAAAACTAGCAAAGTGAGTAAGAACCATCTTTATCATACATACGAGGAAGACAGCATGAGTGATGGAACCAAATGAAGGTTGTACAAACTTTTTCTGAATGAAGAGAACACATGTATTGGAAAACCCAAGAAAAGAAGACGGCACCATGCCAAAACTAACCTAAACATGCAGACAGAGGTATTTAGACATAGTTAGAAAGCATGAGAAAATGTATTCAGTTTCCCAGTCATTAGTTTGTGAAGGTGTGAAATGGCTATGAATGTTTTGAATATATTCTGTGCTATATCTCATGTAATAACTACATATTTTGACGAGATATATCAAGGATGTGTCTGTTAGCCAGCTCTCAGCCGCTTTTCATGGCTTTTGGTTTCTATAGCAACAAATCAACAAATTATTTATTACTTCTATGATCTGATTTTTGGGGGATCATTTGCAAATTACCTCAATATCAACTGACCTAAATAACTTTTTTCGGCATAAAATCTAGCAAAAGTTATGACAGGTTGGACAGAACAGTGATCTAAATATAAGGACTATGGAGCATCGATTTTTTAAAGGAATATAAGGTCAGAGGAAATGTCCTCAGCGTCAAATTCATTATTTCAAGAATTTGGGAAATGGTAGGGATTATTTTTAATAGGTTTCTTGCCCTGTATCCCTGGTAAAAATTAATTTTTTTTGGCAAGATATAATGAATATGTGTCTCTAAAAGTGCCCTTGGCCGCATTTCATGACTTCTGGTTTCTATGGCAACAAATTAACCATTTATTTTTGTTTCTATGATCTGATTTTTATAGGATCATTCGCAAATTACTTCAATATTATCTGACCCAAAAATCATGTTTCTGTATGAAATGACAGAACTTTTGGAAAACCCCTCGTATTCCAAATTTTCATCATTTTAAAATGCCAGATAGTTATTTCAAGACTGCCAAGAAAGAATTAATTTATTGCACCAAAACTATTCCAAAATGTATTCATTTTAAGCAACTCCAACCCCCGCCCCTCCCCATAGACATTATGGTTGCACTTATAAATTATTTATTTATATTTTGCAACATGTATAAATTTACAATTCTGTTTGGTTATAAAATAAGATAAATCCTTGAAATTAATTTCAAGCAAGTGTACTCTAGCTTGTAATGGGCTCCTCATTTGAAGATCTCGTACAAAAGATCATAATGATATTCATAAGTTGCCTCTGATAGAATTTAAGAAACTGAAACTTCTCTGCATATGAGTGTCTCGTAGAGTAGGTCGGGGCAAGAAGCCCGGGTTAGGTGAGAGGCCCCCCCAGGGTTATATCTAAACTAACATCTTTGGTGCGTTTTCTTATTGATAGGATTGAAGCTAGAGGTTTTTAGGTGATCTCACAAATTTTCAGGGCAAATGGCACCAAACCATAATAGAAATTAAAGAAGCAAAAAAATATGCATGGTTTTTGTAACTTCGAGTGATTCTTTAAAAGGGGTTGTCAGAAATAACATTGGAAATATTTAAAAGTATAATGGATATCTGCATTGCTTCACTTTATGACCATCATATAAATATAATTTGGATCATGTTTTTTGCATTTTAGTTCAAAATATAGAGGTCAAATTAAAATATGCGTGTTTGGGGCGAGAGGTCCCACAATGGTATGGGGCATGAGGCCCCCTTCACTGGGGCCTCGAAGCTGCTTCAGGAACTACTTAATAATGTGTACTTTACCTTAATCGTGATAGAATAGCTAATTAAAATAGAAAAAATGTGGCTGAAATTGAAAAGGGGCAAAAAATATAAAAAAATAAGAGTATGAACAGAAAAATTCTGAAATTCAGAAAAAGTAAATAGAATGCCTTAAAAATGATAGAAGAATTACTTTCAAGCTGAATGCCCTTGCAAAAATATTGCCATAGGATTGTAAGAGGGGGGCTTCTTGCCCGATGGGTGGGGTAAGAAGGCCATTCGCAATTTATTATAAAAATGGCTGTAACTCCTTTATTAAAATTGGTAGACATTTGTGTCGCTAGTTATAAGTAGAGTCAAGTGATCCATTCCTGACAGCATAAGCATTCAAATAATTGACCATAAAAAGTAGGAAAAATCACACCTCAAAGTTAAGGGGGGCTGCATGCCCCGCGCTACTCTATTCTTGCATAGAATACTCCTTCTGAAACAACATTCTGATGAGCATATTTGCTAAATTTCTACAATAGCATTTTCACCTTATCTGATTGGTTCATGATCAATCATCAAGCAATCACAAGCAATCTAACTAAGCTAAAACGTTGTGCAGCAAGTGAGAAATTAAACTGCTGAAACTTCACTCACTTCTCATTGGTTGTTCATTTGCTTTGCAGCTGGATTAGGCTTCAATGTGGTAAATCAAGATGCATCCCAAGCAAAATATCTTTCGGTGCATCCACCAGCAAGGGACACTGTCATCATTGAAATGGGGAAAGTTCACTCTAAACTGGACTGTGCACGCCTATGCAAGTCAAACGCGTGTACATATTTTGAATACCAGCGTGAAAGTAAATCATGTGTGGTAAAAAAGCTAGCCTAGTAGGTTTTTCTCCATCCACATCTTCACACATGGCACTGTGGAAAATTTATTAGAAGGATTCAGTGATATTTCACAAGAAAATTGCCTGGTCTGTTTAACTACTCATATGATACCCGGTTAAATATCTTAGAACTAGAAAGTCTAGAACAGTGCAGGATTAAGGCTGATTTAGTATTATACTTTAAATTTTTAAGAAGTGAATTTACTTTAACCATCGGAAATAGCATTAAAACATATCATAGCAGCAGTGGTCACAATAATCCTAGAACTGCAACCAGAAAACCTTTTTGGTCCAATAGAAGATGCATGGAACAGCCTTTGTCCCTTTGTCCTGACATTCACATTGTAAATAGCATTTCTGTACATAGCTTCAAAAAATAAATTAAAACTTGTTCAGGTATACGTTTTAATATACCCAATTATTTGGCGCTTTTTTAGTATTATTCCTTTTATTATTATTCCTTTTATCATTATTCCTTATTATTGTGTGTGCGTCTAAATACTATCTATGAGTGACTAATTACATGTAGTTAGAACAAACTTTGTGCCTACATTATTCTATATAACAATTATAAACTATTCAGTTTGTTATTTAATGTACCGACATAAAGCTTCACACTGTATATAACGACTATAACATGTTCTCAGATATGTTATTTTAATGTTACTATTTTAACGTTACTGTCTAGATTATGATTGTAATAATATTGATGTAAGGGGAAGTAGCATTCTCATTACACCCCCTTGTTTTGTTGTAATTCATGTTTTTTTCTCTGTCAATAAAATTCAATCAATTCATTCAAGGATTTACACATTCTGCTGCGGGAATGTTTCGACTTTTTTTTAACTTGCAAATCATATATAACGAATGGGCATTTATCATCATTGTGCAACCGGACATCGTTTTTAGCATAGCTATTTCTTGCTTAATACAATTTTTCAATATATTGATGTATTAAGAGGGTACATTTATCTCAGCAAAGTAGTCACAGTTGCTTAATTTTTTGGTTAATATTTTAAAAGCAGGCTTCTTGAACTTGCATGACAAGATTCCCTCAAGTACAGGAGTTGCTCTTCAGCCTGCTTACTTACCTGGACGGACGGCGTGAATTTGGTTTCGTCGACACAATATCTTGACAATGTGACATTATTGTCCAGAGCATAGGCAAAATTATTGTCTGTGCAATTATTACATTATCACACTGATATAAAAGTATATCTACCAAATAAGAAAATGGGGATTAATTGCATGTTATGTTGGCAGTGCAGTGATAATCCATGTCGGTGAATAGTACAGGTATAAATGCTGAAACACACCGCTCTCTTGTCTCAGTGGGCCTGAGGCCATTGCAGAGTGAACATGGGTATTGAAGGCTTCCCCAAATAATTAATGCTGAAATTTGGTTATTACAGTGGTTGTAGTAAATATAAGCCATTGTTATACTCCAATCAGCTTTGTCCTAGCCCAAGCCTAAGAATCCACAATGGTAAAGGGGAAAAAAAGGAAATAAGTGTACATGCAATGTACAGCTGCCCCTCTGCGTGACAGAATTCACGATGGCCTAAATGTATTTCATTATTTATATGTTATTTAATGTTTCTATTCAGTACAGGTATGTTTGTATGAGAGACACTTAAGATAAACACATATTTTAATAATGGCTACAAGATACCACAGCAGAGCTAGAAAAAGATGAGGGAGTAGTACATGTACATCTCACGTACACGTCATTGAACTTTTAAAACTAGAACGTGACGGTTTTGTGATGGCAATCTGAGGAGCACAATCAGAGTAGGAAAAAATTACAGTAGCTAAGCCGATATATCACTAATACCTGGATATGAAAAATCATATAACGTTTTAACCTGGATCTGATGATTCAAGACCTGTCATTTCTCAAAATGCATGAGCAATCCTATCACATTGACTAATGCACAGGAAGTAGAGAAGTACAGACTGAACAGTCATAACAAAATAGTACTGCTATCTGCCCTAGAGCAACTACAATTAAAATAAATAGCAAATAATAACATGTTTCATTTTTTTCCCACTTCTTGTAAGTTTTTCTTTCACACTACTCAATGTCAGCACACATCATGTTTAGGCTACTTGTAAGTATGTATGTATGTAATCGTTATTTATAGTCGTGTATGATCATATAACATATTTTAAAATAAAGTTAACTAAGTTAGAGCACTTCTGTACGACTAAGAATGAAATCAGAAGAAAGAAATAAAAAATAAAAAAATACAAAGAAATTGAAAGTGTCCTTTTGAGGATTTCAATATCATGATTTACAGATGATTTCCTATTTGTAGACATTTGAGGTAGAAAATACATAATTTTTCTTGCAATTTTTATTGGTCGAGAGAAGGTATGACACCACTCTTTCCTGAAAAGTAACATAGCGTTTTACATGGGTGACCATGGCAAAATCACAGTACTGAATATGCTGCAATAGAACTTGTAGCACGTTTAACTTCTGAAATGGACAACAATGATGTTCCCTTGAATATTTATTTAGATTTATCGAAAGCTTTTGATACACTGGACCATACAATACTTCTAGAAAAGTTGAAATTCTATGGAATTAAAGATACAGCGTTATGTCTGTTAAAAAGCTATCTCTCAAATAGGTATCAATATGTGGAATTCAATGGAAATAAATCAAATTTATTGCCCATAACTACTGGTGTACCTCAAGGGTCTATCTTAGGCCCTCTTCTATTTATTATATACGTCAATGACATGGCCAATGCTTCTGATATATTTTATCCAATAACTTATGCAGATGACTCTACGTTAATAACAACAATGAAAGCGATAAAACTAATCAATCCTAATGAAAATACAAATAAACTCATCAACAATGAATTGAAGAAAGTTAGTAGCTGGCTAGAGATTAACAAATTGTCATTAGATTGTAAAAAAACGAAAGCAATGCTATTCCGCACTAACCAGCGAAAAATTGATACCCCAAAAATCCAAATAAATGGACAGGAAATCGAATTCGTTAAAACATTCAACTACTTGGGAATAATTTTGGATGAAAATCTTAGCTGGAGAGGTCACTCAGATCACGTAACTAAGAAGATATCAAAAACAATAGGTATCTTAAATAGACTTAAAAACATTCTTCCTCTACAACCCCTGCTTAACATATATAACTCCTTGATTCTGTCACATCTTAACTATGGCGTTTTTCTGTGGGGTGTTAAACATCGGCAGGTAGAAATTTTACAGAAAAAGGCAGTACGCGTACTCAGCAAGAGCAGATATAATGCCCACACCAGCGTAATTTTTAAGAATTTGGGAATACTTAAATTTAGAGACATATGCACACTACATGACTATAAGCTATGTTACAAATTCTTTAATGCCACACTTCCGGAATCATTGCTGGACTGTGTTGTCCTGAACGAGGGACCTGGACCCAGGTATGTAACCAGATCATATGATATTCACTCCTTACCTTTACCTCGAGTAAAGCATGAATTTGCAAAACAGAGTTTAAAATATAGATTGCCATTAAGATATAATGACATGACAGAACTTATTAGGCAAAAGATTTTCACTCACAGTTTCATTGGATTCAAATTGTATGTAAAAAATAGTCTGATAAAAAACTACGAAACATATTGTAATAATGATAATTGTTATATTTGTTCTCAAAATCATATATAATCTATCTACTTCAGAATTGTAATTGTTTTAAACGTCATCTTCTTGAAGAAAGTAACCTCCTACGTCTGCATCACCCTCTCCGGTCACTGTGTGAAAACTCCAGTCAGTATGCGAATACGTTGCACTTTTTCTCTTCTAGTTCCTGTCTATTAATCTTTATATATATTAAAACTCATATAACGGTCTTGTTTATATGAAATTTGAGATATTTTGACTGGTGGCCCCTTGGTAGCGGCTCTTGGGAGCCTTAGAGGGGTCTCCAATGTGCTTATTTTGTATGAGACAAATAAATTATCTGAATCTGAATCTGAATCTGAATCTTCTAAGCCATTGATCTCCTAACAGGGACTGACTTTAGCAGTTTCAAGTGAGAGTTTCAGTTTGTGTTTCACACATTTTTAGTACACACATTCTGCAAGTCCAATTCTGTGCATTCAGATGATTGGGATCAGGTGATCCATGTAATGCCTGTTTATACAGAAAATAAACATGCGTAATTGTGAATGTAACATTTTCTCAGAGGCGGGGCTCAGCTCAGGCGGCAGGAAATGGGCTACCAATGGCGGCATTCCTGATCTGATTCCCACTGTGATTTTCTAATGAATGTTGGTTGCCTCTAAATAGCCCACACCGGTGCTGATGGGGCGTAAAACACAAACCCACTCACTAACTCACTCTTATGAATGTTGGCCACATCACTGGGCCACCATCCTGTCCTGGGGGACCATTCAAAATTTATGATTCTTGGGGGGGGGGGGGTAGTTTTGTTGGAACTTTCTGACAAAAATGTATAATGTATATCCCCCTTTCGTTTCATGCTTATTTGAACCTCTCATACATTCCATGTGGATTTTTAGTAGGTCCACTTTTCTTTTATTAGAATTTCATACCCCCCTTAAGCATGTTGTGAGTAATTAGTACCCCCCTTGAAACATGTGTGAAAAATTGGTGCTCCGTCGGGCAAAACTCCCATTCCCCCCCCCCCCAAGTCGTAAATTCTATTTAGCCTGCAAGGCACATAGATTCTGGACAAAAGGTAAAAATTAGAACTGCTCCCCTTGAAGCAGGTAGCACCCACTCAGGTAAAACTCCCACCTCCCCTTCAACACAGTCATAAATTCTAAATAGACTTTTGGTCAAGGCATGATAATTTAGTGTAAATAGATGTGAAGCCTTTCAGAGTCAGCTTGAAACTGATTTAATATCAATTGAAATCAATAGTTGTAGGGGAAGCTTGGGAGAGTTGGGCCGCAGGGAGGGTTGGGCCACCCTGATTTTTGAGGAAACTAAGAAGTTTTTGAGAAAGCTGCAGCCACCAAAATATTATAAAAATAAAAATCTTTCAATGGATGTAAAATTTCTGGCTAATTTGCTTGTAACAATCTTTAGATAGAAGAAAATTCAAATTTGGATGAAAAACGTAAAAACTGAGCTATTTACGAGTTTTTAATTGTCTGTCAGACAACGAGGACTGAGAAAATTTTCTATGGCATGCTTGGTAGGCTTGTCATGACTATTCAGTTGTTATTAAAATATTTTGGAAAATTATCAGTCAACCGGTTTTATCATAATTGGGATTTAGAGAAAAATGGTGGAATGGGGGAGAGTTGGGACAGTGCCAATACTCTTCCCACGTGTGTTGCATTTACCCAGATTTATTTATATTAAGAAAGAAGAACTTGTCTACAACAATTTTCAACAGAGATTGAATATTTTTAGGCCTTAATAATTATTCATGGTCTAATAGAATTAGATATCAGGAAATCTAGATGGGGAGAGTTGGGCCATCAGGCCAAGGCTTAAGTCTGACAGCAAGCTAGAGTTGCTAGAGTCCTCAATTCAGGATTAATGACTACTATTACCACCACACTACAGGTTAAAAATATTATGGCCTCAAGTACAGCTTTACCGAACCTGATATATATTGCAATGGCCCAAGTCTCCCCCCTGAATGGCCCAAGTCTCCCACTTGATGGGGAGAGTTGGGCCAAATTTTTTCCAATTTTCATAGGGCTGTAGCTCATATGTTCTTGGGCAAATACCAATGCAAACCTAAAGATATTTTTCTGAAATATTTCAGGAGACAATACATACATTAAGCATGTTTATATAATCATTACTGTTAGCAGGAGGTGCAAGAATGTAAAAAGTCGCCCAACTCTCCCAAGCTTCCCCTACACAGAAGTGTGAAATACAACGGTTCATGAAGAAATTAAAGAGTTCATATGGATTGCGGTTTGACATGTGTGAATAACTGCCACAATACGAAGTTGACTTTTGCAGTATACCATTGGTCAAAATTTATGACATCATTTTTCCAGCAAACATTACTTGCTTGAAGCAAGCTCAAAAAAAGTGACACGCACTGTGCAACTTGACCAATCACCTGGCAGGATTTTCTGATGTCAGACCAGAAATTTTACAAAACATTTTTTTATTTCATCAAAGTCTACAAATATGAAATCATCTGTAAAGTCTTTTGAGTGTCCTTTCGATATGATTATTGCTGTATCATATGATTATCGTAAAGCCTATGTTTAAGCGCCGTTTGTAAGTTCTGTGACTCCTGTCCGACTCCTGGGCTCAGCAACTGAAATCAGACGAAGAAAGCAGGTGCAGTTCCAGTCTTACATGATAAAGTCATCATTACATGTTAGAAGCCATTTACCAATGGCTGATTTGAAGGTGTTGAGTGAGACACTATTCTTGATAGAGAGAGGAATATTATTCCAAAGTTTAGCCCCATAATATCTAAAGCTATTTTATTCATGATGTATGGTATTAAATCGAGGAAGAACAAGTTTATTGTTATCTCTCATTTCATGCTGAGAATTCTGGGTTCTAAATAAATCAGATACATAGCTTGGTGTCATATCATTTCTTACTCTCTACAGTGTGCAGGCTACAGCCTTAACACAGTTTCTGTATACATTAAGCAAATTTTCTTGTGTACATATCTCACTATATGTCAGTTGACTCTCATTAGTAACAAATCTGACTGCTCGTGTGTTGGTCTTTTCAAGTTTATCCATGTTACATTTGTTTGTGAGCATCCAAATCACTGAGCAGTAGTAAAATGTGCTCTTAATATAAATTGTAAATGGTCAGTTTGGATTTCTTCTCTAAATATTGCCTAATTCGCTTGATAGCATTTATCTGCTTGTCTGCCTGACCACACACTTCATCAATGTGTGCTTGAAAATGAAGACGTTTGTCGAATTCCACGCCCACAATGTTTATTGAGTTTGAAGCTTTTATTTCAATATTTCCTACTTTAAGAAGCAGATTTGTAATTTCACTGTTTCTATTCAAGAACATCACTTGAAACTTGTCTGGATTGGCTCTCATGCTATTAATTTCAAACTATTTCATTACTTAGTTATATGTTCCCACATGGCGCAAAATTTAAATGGGAATACTTAGTACTGAATTGAATCAGGGCAACAAAGGTCCTGTGCCATACTTTTTGATTTCAAATCATGTATTAGATGTCCAAAAATAAGCTATTTCTAATCCGTGACGATAATGACAAAATACGATGCATATGACACAAATGGCTGATTTCTCCTGATCCTCTTACTTGCCAATGCAGTTGCATATGTATAAGTTCATAAAATATTACAAGTGCAAATATTGTTGGAAAAATGCAAGAAATTTTATGGTTTTTACACTGCAGCCAGGAGTGAGTGAGTGAGTTTGTGTTTTACGCCCCATCAGCACCGGTGCTATGCTGCTGCAACCAATGCATTTTTAGCAGACCTCTTATAAGAGGCGCTGCTTATGACATTGAAATTCTGCCATATCTTGTCGGTCAAGTTTCTGCTGGCCCTCTTCAATCATAATACCATTTACCATGTATCATGTGATGGGCCTCCACATGAAGCATTCAACTTTTGGTACATGTGAATCGCCAAATAAAGTCTCTAGCAAGGGAAATCCATTCAACCCAAATGCTATAGCAATGAATGATATATCATAATGCATTCCCCAAGGGGTTTCCCCAAATAAGGAATCCCCCTGCAGCAGCCAGCTAATTTCACGGGTCACAGGGCAGCAGTTTAGCAATGTGCAGAAGACATTCTCTAGCACTAAATACATAACAGCTATATCATTGTTCTGCAAAGGTGTTATGTTTAATTGGCTGACACATTGTTATTTTAATTGAGCAATGCATAACAAAATAAAGAAAATGTTTTTAAATGCAATTATACAGAAAAACGGTATCTCTAGCACTTAGCAATTAACAGAAGACAAAACAATCCTGTATGCATTTCCCATTTAAATTTTGCACCATGGGGGAACAGATAACTAAGTTTTTTGTGAAAGAAGATCCCATAAATTGCACTTTTGCTTGTCTTAATTTGATTTGTAGACCTACGTTTGAAACCAATGTCTTTTTATTCCATATCAAAAATGTTTGCCACTGTTATTTATTTTATCTTTCTGATTTAAAACTTTTATATATCAAAAATTGTATTACTTGTTTCGCCTGAATTCGACCCGATTCATATAAATTAGCAGTCATCTCAACAGTTCATACTCCTTGAGTACTGCAAGCATATCAGTAGCCATAATCAAAAATATGTCTCATAGATTTTTAACTGATCTACAGTTATCACTCGACATAGCACTAAAAATACCAATTTGAGGTCGTTCGGTTTTTCTCCCAGTTGAAATTCCTTAAAAAATACTCTGGCTGCAAAAGTGCACATAAATCGGGATTTCCAATATGACTGTAACAAAATTCTAATTGTAACAAATTATTTCACTTCAAACTATGACCAAAGAACATTGCAGCATTGAATACTGGAACAGTGAAGATATGATACACTCTTGATCAGAATGCTGGAATAATTTGGATTTTCAAGGTGTCAGAACTTCAAAGTTCTAAAATTGGTGATAGAATGTGACAAATTGCGAAGATTTGTTCCTCAGACATTATATTTATGTATAAAATATATTATAAAACATTTTTACTGGTTGAGAATTATTTGAAATTTTCTTTGGTTGACCCGGAAAAAATTGATCACTTTTTGTAAAAAATCATCAAAAGTTGCATCATAGCTCAACGACATAGACTCAATATTTCAACACATGCAAATATTCCAAATTAATCTTGATGTGTACAACCAAAAAACATCACAATTTCATGTTGAATGCCATATGCATTGAACTCTATCTTCACTTGACTTGAAATGGATTCCATCGACTTGTTTCTTGCTTCTTCTTCACCGATATGGCCACTATTCAGTGAAAGTCACTTGCCCCTGGTCCAGATCAGTTGGCTGGACCCCCATCTTATGTGCAATATGGTAAAAAATGTGCCTATAGTGTAATTAAGGTTCAAGTCTGGTAAGGTAAAAAAAAGGTAAGGTAAGGTAAAACTTTATTCAACGTCGGTGATGACAGTAAAAACAATAAACACAAGCTATAAGCTTTTTACCGACAAATTAAAATAACAGAACTAGATGAAGTGATGAAATTATATACAGATGGAAAAATGAATAACATATATTTACAGTTGTATTCTTACACTATCATACATGTATCAATGCAATAGTGTTCATATCATTACATTTAATTTCTACAGAGAATTTCTTAGACACAATAAACATGCTCCACATTCACATTTATTAAGGTACTTGTTTCTCCGCAAGTCTGACTTGAATGATCCTATATCATCTGAACATTTCAAATGAGTTGGCAGAATATTCCATAAAGAGGGACCTTGATAACTTATTGATCTTTTTCCATATTGAACTGTGTTGAAAGTAGGTTGTACTAACTTGTCATTGTCCCGCATGTTGTATGGAGAGATTTGTTTCTCAAAGAAGGAGCTTTCTAAAGGTGGCGCTAGGCCATGAAGTACCTTATAAACAAATTCAACTAAGTTATTTTTACTGGTTACATGTAGCATATTTTAGCCTGTTTTTGTAAGTAAGTCATTGTACGTACTCTCATAATCATTGCAAACTAGTCTTAATGCTCTTTCATTCAATTTTTCAATTTTCCTTTCGCAACCTGGAGAGAAAGTTTGATAGGCCATTGAACAGTAAACAAAATTTGAAGCAACAAATGCCTCATAAATCCTGAGTCGTCCTTCATAATCTACTGTTTTACATAATCTTTGAAGAGCATTTATTTGCCTTGCAGCCTTTTTGCAGATTAGTGATAAATGATGATTGAAGTTTAACTTATTATCTATATGAATGCCTAACAATTTCACTACACCTTCTGATTTGATAGTGTTTACATCAACCTTGAATTCAATTTCAGTATTGCCTCTGCTTAAGCATATTGCCTGAAACTTTGACGGATTAGCTTTCATATAGTTTACTTGGAACCAAGTGATGGCTGTTTCAGCAGCTTTCTCAAGTGTGTCTTTAACCTTTAATTTATCCTTATGAGAATATAATAAAGTATTATCGTCAGCATAATTGTACACATCACATGTTTTCAGTTTTCTTGAGCTCAAATATGAAATCATTTATAAATATGTTGAATAGAAGAGGACCCATGATTGACCCCTGTGGGACACCTGTTTTTAGATTTAACCATTCGCTTCTAATATTTCCTAACTTTACAGCTTGCTTTCGGTTTCTTAAGTAACTCATGATAAATGAGCAGGCATCTAAGGAGACACCATACGCATGTAATTTTGCTATTAAAAGTCCGTGCGGCAAACTGTCAAAAGCTTTTGAAAGATCTATTAATATACAACCAACATGACAATGTGTGGTAATAATGTGTGGTGAAGTTGCCAATAACGGCAAATACTCAATTCTCTCAATTTTCCAGGTTTTGAACGATTTGTGGTGCCCTACTACAAGCTTGAGCATAATGAAAGACACACCAAACAGGCACTGTGGCCATGAGGCAGTATTTGGATAGTATCTTGACACCCTCCTATCGCACAAAAATATCTCCATCAGCTCTGTGAAACATGTAGAAGGATATATTAACTGAGATGGAATTTACTTGAAAAATTCTCAAAATGTTCTAGCATTTTTGTCAAGAGTGTATGCTTTTTGGAACAGGAGGTGATACCTCAGTGTAGAGAACACTTCAATTGAAACAATTTATTCATTTATGACTATGCTCAAGCTTGTAGGGCATAACAAATCCGTCAAAACCTGGAAAATTTAGAATTTGCCGTTAATTGCATGGCAACTTTACCAGACTCGAGTCTAAATACTTTAGGCACATCTTGGACCTTATTGCACACAAGATGGAGGTGCAGCCAACTGATCTGGACCAGGTGCAAGAGACTTTCACTAAAGAATGGCTATATTGGTCAATAAGAAGCAAAAAACAGGTTGGCGGAATCCATGTCAAGTCAAGTTTAGGTAGTACACATCAAATTAAAAGTTGGCATTTTTTGCATGTGTTGAAATTTCGTGTCTATATCGTTCAGCCATGATATAATTTTTGACGATTTTTTTACCCAAAGAAAATTTTCAAATAATTCTTAGCCACTTAAAATGTTTTATAATATCATTTATGCATAAACCTAATGTCTGAGAAAAAAATCTTTTCAATTCCTCACATTCAATCACAAATTTTAGAACTTTGAAGTTCTGACACCTTGAAAATCCTAATTATTCCAGCATTTTGATCATGAGTGTACTATTTCAATAATTGCAAAATAAATCATTGCAGCGTGAGGCATTCCCACATTGAATATTGAACATTAGCAGGATTTCAAAAATGTCTTTGGTATCAAATATAGTAACTGTTCATGAATGTCATCTCCAAAAATTATGTGACGTTATTACAGATTTCGTACAAGTGTGCCATGTTCTTTTCAACTGCCACAGTGCTCTTGTGATGTCAGTATCAGCATAATGATTTCACAGTTGGTATATTCGCAGTTTCAGCTGTGTCACTTGGAACCCATACTGATCACACCATTACAAATCCACAATAAGCCATTAGATTGTTGCTCAACATTGATTATTCAGTTTAATGTTTTGAATAAATCCAAAAGTTACAATATCCAGCTATATATAATGCATGGATTTTGTATATAACTGGTATCAGTTTTAGCACTTTTACAACAAAACAAATTCATTCACTCTCATATATTCATTTGTTGGTCTGAGAGGTTATCATGTACTGCTCTGTCTTGGCAAAAATAATATACTCAGAAACCATTCAGAATTTAAGACCTAAGGGAGTTTTGCTTGGGGGCATCCTTATCACTGATTTCCAATAATGTTTATTCGATGATCGAATTCTTAGCCTCCTTGTCTGGCCTTTTCCCAAATTTTGGGGTGCAACTATAGCCCCCCCCCCCCATTTCTCGTCCTCTGATATGCCCATGCAACACCGCCACATTCACTTCCAAAAAATCTCCCCATCATCCCCATTCCAGTTATCAATTCTGAACAGTTTCTTTGGCCCAGATCTCACCTAAAAGGCTTAAAAGCCACAAGGTGCTGCCCTCAAGGAGAAATTTCACAACAGGACACCATGAATGTCCATCATGGATCAAGCAAGTGGCTCAAACATATCAGTTTCACGTGCTCCAACTGAATCAAACAACCATACCAATGAATGCAGATTAATCAATTGTTATTCACACATAGGCAGCCCATAAGCCTGACTTGTTGGGTGCAGTTGGAATCAACACTGAAGCTGGGAGTGCCAATAGTGATGTCAGTATGGCATCTGTGCATATATTCACATGGAACATGGCACACTTATACGAGATCTGTAATAATGACACAAGTGTTGGTCAAAGCTCATTATGAGGTTCAAATGAGGTGGATCAAGGTAACAAGAAAAATTATTGAGGGGATTTGTCAAGGAAAAATCCAGCAGAGACAGGCCATTTTGGGGGAGGGGGCTAGGGCACTTTCATTCAAATTTTTGGATAAAAGTTATATGCCACACTTTTCTGTGCCATATTGTTTGCTGATATATTGCTCTAAAACCAATGACCACCTTGAACCTTGTGTGGACATTCATGTGAGTGGGAATTGACATTGGAGACAAGAATTTCAAATTTACCAAATTTTGACCCATTTATCTAAATAATATCTTCTGTACGAGTGAAAATTACAAAACAGTTGACATTTCACTTGACAGGGAAGCCAAACTTTTGAATGACAACATTTTCCCAGTCTTCTGAGCAAATGAGAACCGCATTCAGCTTCCACCTGCACAAGTTAGTTTTGTAAGCTGCAGCATTGCTAGTCCAAAGAAATGGTTCCAATTTCATTGCACATTCACAAAGTTTCTACTCAATACTGAGGTGAACCTGAGTCAGACTAGGCAATACTTAACCAATCCATTTATCCAATAACACAGTCATTGAGGGGTCAGATGTCTCCAGATAAATCCTAAAACAAATGTAGAATTTCCCCAGTATTATAACCCTATAGCTTAGTATGTGTTTTTCATCTTCCTCTCATTCCACTCATCTTCATCTCATCTTGTGTCCAGGTAAATAATTAAGTAACATTAATTCATCTGGCACTAATCATCCTAAGGTTTTTGAAAATTTGTATTATTTGTAATGAAAACTTGTTTTCACGAATAAAAAAAAAAAAAAATCACCTTCTCTAAGGAAGTAGACGAGGCCATCATCACACTCAAAAACAACCCTGGTTTCTTCCAGACAAAGTTGCTTGAGTTATGCTACATTCTCACGGCGGCTCCCGGAGAACTATTTAAATCGGCGTCGAAGTATTTCCTGGTAATTTGGATGAATTTGGGTGATCCGCCGTCGACTTTTCACATCCCCCCAGGGGAAGTTTTTGTTCCCCTCAGGGGTTCCTAGAAATGGAAAAACTGCGCCGTGGATGTCAAAAAAGATTCAACAGGTACAAACTTTTTTTTCATGACGGCGGAACAGAGCCCAAAATTTTATTGATTTTTTGATGTCCGACGGGGATTTTTTCAGTGAGAACGTCTCAAAAACATCTCCGGCGGGATATTAGGACATCCCCTGCCCCTGAGGGGACCTCTCCTGCCCCCGCGGGGACCTCTCCTGCCCCTGGGGGGACATTTGAAGCCTCGCCGGCAGTTTTTTACATCCCGCCGCGGTGAAATAGGTTCCCTGAGGGGCATTTATAGGTTCCCTGAGGGGTACTTTTTATATCTCGGGGCGATATAAAAGTATCCCTCAGGAGGAGGAAATTCCTTTCCCCCGGCGAACTTTTGGGGACGGCGTACACCTTTCTTATTTTACTATTGACTTTACTATTGATTTTATCGATTTCTTGTCATTGTTTACATATTATGTTAGTGCGGGCACCAAATTTAAAACAGTGTATATCGCTGATTTGGTTTTCCAAATAAAACTTGTCAAACTTGTCTTAATACTTTTCTTTAATCATTGCATCCCCAGGCTTTGTCAATCCATTGAAATGAGTACCTTGATTAACTTTCTTCAAAATCATTGAGTTTGAAGGTTGGCTTTGAAAAATTTGGTCAAATTGGAAGTGTCTTGATCTGGGATGTTCTCATTTCCCTTCGACATATTTCATTTGAATCTTTATGCCATTGAGATCAAATATTGCATCAACTTAGTTGTTTTAGAGCTCCGTGAATACCAGGTTAATTCATGGAAAAATTGCAATGAATAGCAGGAAAGGTTAGTGAGTCGCATGCACAAGGCTCGGTTAGCTCTCAAGTGACACAGAGCCAATAAGGCCGTGTTTTAACCTTGATTGGCTTAAAATATTGTGAATCTATGAAGCTTTAAGAAACTTAGAACTAATCCTTTTGTGGAGAAAGCTCATGTTTCAGAAAAAGTCAATTCATATTCATATAAAATCAATATGCTATCAGCTATAGAAAACCACTTAGAACTGTGTATGTAGTCACTGTGGACTAAGCCTATGCAAAGAGTAACCTTGAAACATCTTTGATACTTGACTGACAGCCTGCAAAGTTTCAGTGTGAGTTGGCAAAAAATTGTGTTGACATGGCCACAGGAGAATTTATCTTACCTTGTCTTTTAAATTAGTATCCTATGATTTGTCCTGTTAGCCTTTCCAAATAATAGATATACCATGCTTTCCCCGCTGGACTCAAGACCTGGAGAAGATCCCCCCCCCCCCCCCAAGCCAAAACTACACTCTGAGTCTACTCTGAGTGGTTCGCCTACCTAGAGGCGGAACCTACAGGAAGAAGAAGAAGCAACAAAGATATAGTCCATCAATAAATGGATGCTCAAATGTTCAAATTATCAATTCTTTGGCAAAAGGTCCCTGGCTGTGCTACATATTCTTATGATCTGGCAGTGTTTTAAGGGCCCTGTTACAAAATAACAAGCTTGATTATCTTGTTTATCGCTGTTTGGCATTGACTGTTTGTTGTAATCACCTGTTTCGAACTACAGTTCAGTGGAGTTCACCAGTTTAACTTTGAACTCCATATGTATGGTTGTAGGACCATGTAATCCATGTTGGTGACTGGTTTCTGGTGATAGAATACAAAAATTACTTTTGTCATACATTATGTAACGCTCTGAAAGATAGCGATCAAATTTTTATTTTATTTTCTTGAAAATTATTAAGCAATAATTCTAAGATTACATGGAGTGAAAATCACCTCAAAATTTCAGTAGTGGGGTATGTTTCATTGCCTAATTATCTAAATTATTCCATTTATTTTTTATTTTTGCCAAATTTTCTAAAGGCAAAATCAGAATATTTTTTGAACTTTTATTGCACACCATTACCTAAAATCAGCTTTTACTTTTTAAAAATTGAAAAAAAAAACCTTCAATCATCAATTGCTTAGTAAATTGATACTTGCTTTGGTGGCACTAATTTGGTATGAATTTATAGCCCACATGTAAATGCATAATATAACATAACACAGTAGAAATAATTTTCAAGGAAAACATATGCCTCTGAGCACATAGAAAGATGCAGTTGGAGTTTCAATGCCAACTGAGTTCCATTTGCTTGGCCACTTCGCAGCATGACTATCACCAGATGGCTCCCTATCAGCATCTTAATTTAGTAGTCAAGCATTGCTACGCAGTGGAATCGAACCCTGGGCATGCTAACCACTCAGACATGAGACATACAACATTGAAGTGGGGAAAAAATCTTGACACCAATATGCATCATAGCATTGTGGAATCTTTAATTGAGATTTAAGAGCAAGGCTGGAATTTGGGAATATCAAGTAATTTGATTATGCACATTTAGGCCCAAATTTCCTGTATTGCCCGAAATCAGTCTATTGATAGAGTGACCAATCAGGGACTTGCATCATGACAAGTAAAAATTTAGTTCTCCAGTTTCAGGCCAGCATAAAATCCCACAGAACACTGTCAAGTGCTGCTCAAATACTAATTTGTTTGCAAATTAGTGGGGAAAAATATTTCCATGTGTTGGAATCGAACCGCGGGACTCAATATTAGAAAGCCGGTGTGCTATCCACTCAGCCACTGAGACATCCTGTCTGTGCAGTAGGAAAAAATCATGAGACCAAATGATTTTAGAGAAAGGCTGATTTCAGTACATTGAAACTGAGCAAAGTGCAATAGTATTATGCCTAGTGGGGTCCAGCTCCTGCCTTGAAAGATAGAAGCCTTTTGAAAATCTCAAGGCTTAAGTCAATGACTGTATGCCATGATTTTTCACAAGGTGGAGCTGATGTTTCGATTTTATTGCACCATGTGGAAATCCTTAGTGCTGAGGTTAATATATGTAAGTTTTGAAAATAAATTTTTGAAATATAAAAAAAAAAAATAGTGTGTTTATCATGAGATTTTGGATGTCTTTGAATGGAAAATCATAATATAATTTCTGGAACTTAAATATGTCCATTAAAATATGCGTTGGTAATTTCATATAAAAAAACATTTTAAAAACATTTTGATGGTCATGTCAAACTCTAGCTTCGTTATTTTTGAAAAAGGTCTTAAGTCAATTGAAAGTACCCTGCCACTATTTTATGATGCCGCAGGACAAGTAGTTATAAATGCACCAAGGTGAGATCTTTTTCTTAGAATTGAGAGAAAAAGTAAATCTTTTTTAAAGTTTCTAAAGTTGTTTCATTTGGCGGGACATTGTGAAACATTGGAACAAACTTTGTCGGTTTCTACCAACAAACTGAACTGCACGTGTTGCTTGCAGACATCCGGTTGAATGATTTATGTTTCTACGGAACGCAGTCAATGGGACTCGATAAATACAGACAGTATGAGCAATAAATTATGGATAGAGTAAAACTGACTGCATAGATTGCGTGTGCATATGTGTTGGCTCATTAAATAAATAAATAAAGCTTTATTACATTGTAACCACGCAGGTTAAATTGGTACAATAAAATATACATAGTAGCAATACACAATAAATATAATATATGAAATGATTTAAAAATCACAAGAGTAAAAATATGATTAAAAGTGAATTACCAATATGATATATTGTAGGCACTGCATCAGAAGTCGACTTCCTCTGCAAAAAGAGCCTTGTTCTTAAAATTAGTTATATCCAAGAAATAGAAAAAACGTTATTATTCCTTGCACTGAAAAAAAAAAAAGGATTGTCTGATAACAGATAATCAATGTCTAACAGTCTGGTGAAAATGAGAACTGCATGCTGCTGCCAACAGGCACAAAAGTTAATTTTATATGCTACAGCATTGCTGTCTCAAGAAATAGTTCAAATTTCATTGCACATTCACAAAATTTCTATTCAACATTGATGTATACTAGAGTCAGACTCGGCAATCACATTCTCTAAGGAAGTAGACAAGGCCATCAGCACACTCAGAAACAGCCCCGGAGTCTTCCAGACAAAATTGTGTATGTTCCTCTGGTTGAAATTATGTGGACGCTCGCAGGAGCTCGCAGAATAGCACACTAATCACAAGTGGCAACACAAGACAGCGTATGTTCTGATCTGTGGCAATGCAAGAGCAGTCCACTTGTAGACAGAATGTCTAATATATGTCCGATCGAGCGATTGTCTAATCCAGACAATTCAATTGTTAAAAATGTCAAAGAACTTGTTTGTTTCATTCAATTAAGCGTCTGGTTTAAACAATAAACCAGTGTAGGTGGGGCTGGTCCAATTTTTTACCATTTACCAGAAAAAAAGGTGTTACATGGGATTTTCTCTTCATATTATTTCTGAAGACTTCACCCAAATTCGCCTCACCAATTTAAAATGAAACTGACGCCCCTGATACAACATCCCCAAATATTTCTTTCTAAATCAAACAACTCAGTCCTAAGAACCAGAAATTATTTACATATTGACTTCTAAGAAAGATCTGTTTAATTCATTTTTATGAAAACTGAACAAGAAATTATTTTTTTCAGAAGACCTACAATGGTGGTTGCCTCCTCACATAGCATTGTAAACAAAAGTGTTTCTTAAACTAATGGATTAAAGCGTTTTTTTCGTCTTGGGAGAAAAGTGGCTCGTCACAAGACCACTTGAACAACAAATCATATTAGTGGGGGATCTTAGTGCATGAAATGAAACATACAATGCATTTCCAGATGAAAGCGTGAAATTTGACACAGGGGTAAAACAGACCTAGAGGAACAATTTTTTTGATGGAAGCACTTTGACACACCCCTGCTTCCATCGCCATCTTGAATAAAAAAATGGCGGCCATTCTAGACCTGTTTCGTTCCATATCTCAAAAACAGAGAAAGGCAGAGAGTCCATTCCAGTGGCAAAACCTCTATTTGTGGTCAAAAATTCATGTAGACAATTTTTAAACTATTCAGATTACTGCCATATTGATTTTCAAAATTGCCGCCACTGAAAACCTATTTATCACTGTATCTTGAAAACTTCATAGGTTAGAGTGACCATTTCAGTGGCTATACCCCCATTTTGGACCCAAGGAATCAGATAAACTGATTTTGGACATGATTGGATGGCAGCCATATTGGATTTTACAAGATGGCCAACATGGCTAATCATTTTTACTCAGGAACTAAGGCAGCTGGGAAGATGATTTCAGTGGCTATACCTCCATTTCCAGGGCTACGAAACTAGATGCACCACTGGTAGAAGGGATGGGATGGCTGCCATTTTGGATTTTTTAAGAGTGCCACCATGAATCTGTATTTTCAAATATCTCTCAAGGAGCCGAGGTAGCTGGAATAACGATTTATGTGACCGTACCCCATTTCTAGGGCCAAGGAATTAGATGCAATATGCAGGATTTGAATATCAGTCATTTTAGATTTATTTCAAGGATTGGTTGAAAAGGTGAGAACAACTGTCAATAAGCCAATCTTGTGGTTTATTCAGTTGGGGGATTGCATTCACTGTTCGATTCACTATTTGGGCCCACAATTAATCTGTGTTAAGACTTATCAAGGGCAGCATGATTGTCAATAAATCAAAATTTAATAATTAATGGAGAAACTGGTTACTTCTCCAGTTTTTCTTTTGAAACAGAGGGCAAGCAACCACTGATTTCCTAAATTATTAACTTGATTCATAAAATTTCAGTTTAACTTGCTGAGACAGACACAGTTGTGGTGGAATTTTAGTATTCAGCTGAACTTCCGAAATCTTCCCAGAGCAGGTTGACTCGCGAGGCATCAAGGCCCGATTTCACCAACATGTTTGGACCAGTCCCAACTGTTAGAGACCAGTCTCAAGTGCAAAAAACATTTCACCAACATATCTGAGTAGTACAAACTTTAAAGAGCTGAAAGATACAATATATAAAGGTAATTCAGTTTTAAATGCTATACATTGAGTGCATAGGTAATTTCTACTCTCAATCATATGAAATGTGTAAAAATATAATTAGAAAAAATTTATAATGAAAAATTAAGTTTCAATATTCCACATGGAAATTGCTGCATCACTTCCATTGGGAAGCTGCAAATACGGGAAAAATAATACCTTATTCGTTTTCACTTACTTCCATTGTCAAAATGCATATAAATCTACTTGGGACAAGTCTCAATTAGACAGCTGGAAGAGACTATCTATCTATCTATGTATCTATCTATCTGTCTATCTATCCATCTGCCTATCTATCTTTTTATCTATCTATCTATCTATCTATCTATCAATCTATCTATCTATCTATCTATCTATCTATCTATCTATCTATCTATCTATCTATCTATCTATCTATCTATCTATCTCATGAGTCAAATACACTGGTATATAAGTTACAAAAAGTATATTAACATTAATTATAGCCATTCTTTTCAAACAATAATCATTGTCCTGATAAGTTTACTATTGCAGGGCTCATGTCATGATATGTCATTTCTCAAGACAAATCAGACTTGCTAACCAGTGAGAACTGCTGTTCAGACCAGCTCTGAGCAAGTCTCTACTTTGGCCTTCTTAGACTGTGACTCTCAGCTAATTCTTCCAAAAATTTTGTTGGTGAAACAAATTGTGATTTAGACTTGTGATTTAGGCGTGAATAACATTGAAAAGATTGAGTGGGATTTGAGACCAGTCTGTTTGGTCAGTCTCAATAGTTTAGACTTGTCACAGGTTGGTGAAATCGGGGCGAGGGTCTGGACCAAGTTTTGGCACACGCAAATCTTTGACATCATGACATAAAATCTTTAACTTTTCTAAAGAAGTTGTAAGCAATGGAGAGAAAAATTAATTAGATCTCAGACAGAATTTCTGATGGCCGCAGCGCCTAGCAACGATTATATAGTGAAATGAAAAGATATATTTTAAGAGTTGAAACATGGTATTTTAGGTAGGGGATCTTTGGGACTTGTGCAAGCACTGGTAAAGGTTAGTTCGAGTTGTCATTGCCTTTGTGAAATGCTTTAAGAACCATACCACCTTTGGCATTTTTGTGTTCTCCCTTGACAACAGGAGGCATCATGACAAAAGGGGTTCGCTGAAGCCCGAGCCCACAAAAATTAAAATATCATTAAAGTATAACTTCTGACATATCTGAGAAATGCACATCGTCTTTATCTGGACCAAAGTCCCTTAACGCAATGTCTTGATAAATAAAAAACACATCCACTTGGAAGGAATCAACTGCAAAAGTGATTGGCAAAAAATGTTAAAGTGTGCTCTTTAGACTGTTTACTGTGCATAGTTCTACGAGAACAAGAGGCATTCACCTCTGCCAGCTACAAGATTCTATATTAGAGTGATCTCCAATCTACTTAAAATTCATTGTGTATGTTGCCATGCTGCAGTATTTTTCATAGGCAAATATAGGAATTTTGTGTCTGACTAGGGAGTCAAAATTAGTGAAGTCCGTAGCAATCAGTGTGACAAACAGGACATAATGAAGTGGCCTCTCATTCACTAACTCAAACCTTGAATGGTGATTTCAAAAATCCTTTTGAACCTTCAAGAAAAATCAAAACTGGATGTTATTCAGTTGACACACTGAACCTCCTAAAATACTTGTCAGCCAAAGACAATATTTGACTTCATGTCAAAATGGCTTTTAAACGAAGTGCCAAATCTGAGGTCAGAAAGCCAGATGAGAACTGCTTTTGTTCTTACAATTTATACTTCTGAGCATTGGCCTGATTAAGTATAATTTGCCGTGTGAGCCCATGTATTTTTAATTGCTGATTTTTTAAAAACATTAATCTATGGATGTTCTTACCTTTTTTGTGAGCACTAACAGCAGTGACTCCTGTAGACAAGTATCACATGTACATTAATTGTCAATGAGCTCCAAGGAATGAGGCATAGAAAACTCTTCGCAGATTGTGCGGCAAGTCTAATTAATTTTTCCCAACATTGCTTACCCCAATGTGGCAACTTCTTCAGAAAAGTAAAATTTTTATGTCATGATGTTGCCAAAACTTTGTCCAGACCCCTCATCTCTCTACGAGTCGACCTGCTCTGGCAAGATTTTGAAAGTTCAGCTAAATACTAATATTCCGCCACAACTGTGTCTGTCTCAGCAAAGTTAAACTAAAATTATATGCACCAAGTTAATGATTTAAGAAATCAGTGGTTGCTTGC
The DNA here is from genome assembly GCA_026936325.1 of Platynereis dumerilii. NCBI lineage: Eukaryota > Metazoa > Annelida > Polychaeta > Phyllodocida > Nereididae > Platynereis > Platynereis dumerilii. The sequence continues at coordinate 569,978 of JAPTHN010000028.1, forward strand.
CATCTGTTTCAAAAGGGAAACTGGAGAAGTAATCAGTTTTTCCATCAATTCTTAAATTTTGATTGATTGAAGCGCTACCCTTGAAAAGTCTCAGCACAGAATAATCGTGGGCGGAAATAGTGAATCGAACACTGATTGGCATCCTGCAATTGAATAAACCACAGGATTGGCTTATTGACAGTTGTTCACACCTTTTCGACCAATCCTTAAAATGAATCTAAAACGACTGATATTCAAATCCTGCAAAAAGGCATTTAATTCCTTGGACTTAGAAATGGGGTATGGTCACATAAATCATTATTTCAGCTACTTCAGGTCCTTGAGAGATATTTGAAAATACTGATTCATTCATGGTGGCAATGTTAAAAAATCCAAAATGGCAGCCATCCCATCCCTTCTACCAGTGGTGCATCTAGTTTCTTGGCCCTGGAAATGGAAGTATAGCCACTGAAATCATCTTCCCAGCTGCCTTAGTTCCTGAGTTCTGGAGTAAAAATGATCACCACAGTGGCCATCTTGTAAAATCCAATATGGCAGCTATTCAATCATCTCCAAAATCAGTTTATCTGATTCCTTGGCCCCAAAAATGAGGGTATATCAACTGAAATGGAAACTCTAGCCGATGGAGTTTTCAAGATACAGTGTTAAATAGGTTTTCAGTAGCAGCCATTTTGAAAATCAATATGGCAGTCATCTAAATAGTTTAGAAATTGTCTACATGTACATGAAATTGTGACCACAAATAGAGGTTTTGCCACTGGAATGGACTCTCTATTTCTCTTAGCTTCTGAGATATGGAACGAATCAGGTCCAGAATGGCCGCCATTTTGAAACCCAAGATGGCGGTGGAAGCAGGGGTGTGTCAAAGTACTTCCATCAAAAAAATTGTTCCTCTAGGTATGTTTGACCCCAGTGCCAAATTTCATGCTTTTATAGATAGATAGATATGGTAAGTGCAGCCCTCTAAGCCCAGTTCTGGGCGCTCACGAGGGTTGATTGATGAGATGAGAGAGAGAGCAAGAGTCCTCAACATGTTACACATTTACCCCATGTGAGGGATCTTTTACTTGCCCAGCAGAGACACTGATACAAGGGGCCGCCAATTTAACGTCTCATTCGAACAACATCCAGCTGGGATTTTGCTCATAAAGGCACACTAAAAATTTTGGGTTCCCCAACCGGGAGTCGAACCAATGCAGGCAAAGACCTTCAGCAGAGCAGGTGAGAACCTTAACCACTACACCACCCAGCTGCCATATAGGGAAATGCAGGGTCCTTTCACTAACATTCCCCACTATATGATCATTTCATTGTACTTCACTTCTTGTTTCCCTGTTGTAATGAAATAGAGGCAAAGTGCATGACTCAATATACCACCATGGGCCTGGAGCTGTCTACAAGTTGACCGCTATTTGCTGCCACCTAGGGGCCAAATTCTCGAGCTCCAGTGAGCGGTCAACAGAAACTCAGTGTGAGGAACTTGCATAACTTTGTCTAGAAGATACTAAGACATTCCCAGCATTCAGTGATGGCCCACCCCGAGAATCTTTGCTGAAGTTTGCTGAAGTGCATGTGATGGCCTAGTCTATTTGAGAAAACTCTGTAAGTGTCTTGTCTGTCTTTGGTTGACTTCATTTTTAAGCAGAAAGCTTTCGAATACCAAATTAATTTGGAACTATTTTTTTATCATGGAGGATGTATACATTGTAGCCCGAAAAAACCATAGTAAAGATGGCACCACTTGTAGCATAGACCAGACATTCTGTTGAGTGTTACACAGGCATCTCAAACTTGTAAACTAATCAGCTATCCTGGTTAATCCCCGCAAAGTAAATGAATAAATATAAGTGGGTATTTTTGGTAAAACAAAGCAAAAACAGCTGCTTTGTATATAGCCTTGTGTATAAGTGACAGAGAATTATTTTTGACACTTTTCTGACAACAGTTTTTAAAACATACATGTATAAATGCTACAAATAGATTTTATCCCATCAAATTTCTGAAGAATAAAATCATCTCTTGCTTCAGCAAAAGGCAAAGGTAGAGTTACAAAACTTTCTTTGTGTCTGTTGATTTCCAAACATTTCCATTCAAAGCAAAATACTGGATCTTTGTCAGCAGCCAAGCTTTTTGAAAGTAGTCCGGCGTAGCAATACAGACAGCGGTTGTGTGACCTGATCTTTTGACCTGTCCTGTATAATTATGTAAATGGTGGCCCAATTCGATTTTCCATGGATTGACAACATATATAGCTATATATACTGATGCCACTTGTCATTCACGAACAGAGACAGGTCTTGGAGTGTATGCAAACTTTTGACCCATAAACTTTGGATGGCATGCAGATTAATGCTGAATAATTAATGAGTATTTTGTGAAACTGACCAATGGTGGTCAAATTCATAAGATTAGTATATCAGGAATACATAAGGCACCAATGTGCCAGACAGACCAATTTGCACTTACACAACACATCTTTAATTATTTGATGTCTGTCTGTAGGGGAGAGCGGGGCACAGTGAGACGGCAGGCACAGTGAGACAAAGCCCTTTGCGTCTAACTGGTACTGTTTACAGATCAAACCCTCTTTTGTATAGTACGAAAAGTAAGTAAGTTAGAGACTGTCCTATATCCTGAATGCCTACACAGCATACCGAGAGTGGAATTTCAATATTTTGGTTTTTAACCAGTAAAAGTAAATAATTTTGTGAAGCAACTTTTTGTTATAATTCCCAAGAAAAATGGTATAATGCAAATCAATTGCCAGGGATTCAAACGTTGATTATTTTCTTAGTTTAGTGAAATGATGATCCACAAAGCAGGCTTCTGGTCCACAGGATTCAAAAAAGTTATAAAGAGAGCTACGTGGGGCACAGTGAGACATTTTAAGGCGGGGCGAAGTAAGACATCACAAATTACACTCCAAACGAACTGAATGTGATGCACAGCTGACAATTCGCAATTAAAAACTAAATTCCTCCTATACAGTACTGATTTTAGTGAGTCATATCCAAAGGGAAGCATCAGAGAAGAATTTTAATGAGTGTGTAACTGGTGCGGGAGGTTAAATATGTCATGCATACATGTATCCTTTGTGATGAAGTTTCAAAACATGCTCAAAAAAGGACCTAAAACATCACCTAGCCAGTTGCTTTTATTAGAGTACAGTAGTTTCTGTAGCAACAATTGATAGAACAATTTCGCAGGATCTGAGGATCAGCAGATACCCTGTCTCACTGTACTCCGCCAACGGGGCACAGTGAGACACTTAACAAGCATGGACGTAACTCAAAATTTCTCCAAACTTGTAAAAGGTAGGAACCTGAAACTACTGGACAACATACCCAACGACATTATCTATAAAGTGGAACTGATCACATTTTACTCATTACTGCCAACATTTTGGATCACTTGAAAATAAAAAAAGTGACTCACTGTGCCCCGCTCTCCCCTGCACACATTTTTTACCACAACTGTGGGACCGATATTGATTGAAAACATTCTTGTTTTGAGTTACCAAGCGACAGTTTACAGTAATTGCATGGATTATTTAAAACAATAAGGACCACGCTAGAGTTAAATGAAAAAAAATGAGTACTATTTGCTAATTTGGGGTGAGTAGTACGCTTCAGCAGTTTCCAAGCAAGAATGGCCTACCACACGTCATATGGGTGTACCACATGGCATAATATCATATGGTTAGCCAGAATACTCGCTGCTGATTGGCCGACAGCCGTGCAATATTCTACGATATTGCACGCATGTTATTGCACGCTCATTTTAACATGTAAGACATTGGACGGACCTGAGAGGAAGCACCACGTTTCAGTGCTGCTGCAGCCACAACCTGACAAAAAGATTGTGTTTTTCCATTTTACTAAAAGATTCATTGCATCGCAACGGAAGCAGATACAAAGCTGGTTTTAACGGCAAAAGATGCGTCTATTGAAGGGCTAATCGGATATCAACTTTTTGTACTGCTTATGTAATTTGTTTTATCAGAATAAAGCATTAAGTGGCCGAAAAACGGCATTTTTGCCGATTTTTTGGTGATTTTATTGTGTTTAGACGTCAAAAGTCTGCTATAAAGTTTTTCAAAAAAATCGAAAATTAAATCTATCATCAAGTACATCATTTTTGGATTCCTATAGTGTGACTTTTTTTTTTGATGAGTGAAATATTCATCCATTTCTAGTGAGATGCATTTTAAGTATGTGGTTCAAAAGAAACACAAATTGAGTCTTGCAGCAGGAACAATTTCGTTTCTTGGTTTTAAATATTAAAGAAAGTCACAGCACAGAAATGGAAATAGATAGAAAAATGATTGTGGTGGCCAAAAGATGGGTATATTAAAGGGCTAAGTAGATATCAACTTTTAGTACTGTGTATGTTATTTATTTAATCAGAATAAAGCATTAAGTGGCCGAAAAACAATTTTTTTCCCCCATTTTTCAGTGACTTTGTTGAATTTAGAGGTCTTAATTAAGTCTGCCACAAAGTTTGAGGAAAAAAAATTAAAGAAGACCAATCATCAAATATATCTTTTATGGATGCCAAAAGTGTGAAACATTTTTTGTGAGTGAAATAGTTATTGATAGGCCCTACTACATTTCAAACATGCAGGTCAAAGAAACACAAAAAGAGTTTTGACATCAGAATTCCGACCCTTTTCTTAATATTTCCCAAAAAAAACCATATGATATAACAGTTATTGCACATCACCTCGTGCAATATCAGTTTTTATGGCACCTCGGTGACTAATATTGCACTCGGGCTGCGCCCTCGTGCAATATTAGTCACCTCGGTGCCATAAAAACTGATATTGCACTCGGTGCTGTGCGATAACTGTATAATATTCTGTAATTTTTTCTCTAGGGACCGTTCAGAATTTCATGCGGATTTTTAGTGTCCCACATAGGTTACCCTTTCCTTAGGAACCATTCAGAATTTATGACTGTGGGGTTGGGAGTTTTGCCCGAGAGGCTATCAGTTTTTCGAAAGTGCTCAAGGGGTACACATTTATTACAACAAGTCTTCAGGGGAAGGGTAAGAGACTATAACAAAAACAAATATGCTGTAAAATACACTCAGTTTAAGCGCTTGTTTTATGCACAGACATCCACGAATCTGTATGTTTCACTGTTCACGGAGAGCACGTACAACACACTATCACAGTATATGAATGCATGTGTGTACCGTATTGTTTGTTGGGGGGGGGGGGGGTTACTAAAAATAAACATGAAATCTAAAGGTGGGTCTGGTGGCATAATAAATATCCACATGAAACTAAAAGGGAGTAATACATTTTTGATTGGAAGTTCTGGCAAAACTCCAGACCTCCCCCCCCCCGTCATAAATTCTGAATTGTCCCTTAGTCACCAGTTACTTTTATCTCTGGTTCTATGTCTGGATTTTGTTACAATTGTCGTTTGTGCTCCATAGAACGCATTGAGTCCAGAATCAATAAAAAAACTTCTCAACTCGTCAAAACTTCGGAGATGGTCTTGGCATCCTCATTTCATTATTTTGAAATTTTGTTGTTTATTCAGAAAGCTGGACTCACATTTTATTGCAAATGACAGTCATTGTACCGATGTGTATTGCATAATTCAGAGTACTCTTAACAACTACTATATATAATAATAAGCAACCAAGGGGACTTAATAATGCATCTGGTTCACTACAAAGACTATTAAAAAAAAAGTATTCCACATCTCCTGTTATTTTCTTCTGTATGAAATATTCACTTGACTTGTCAAGAAAAGAATCCTGTGTATGAAAACAACAGTGCTGTCAATTTGGCCCAAAGGATCTTGGCTGGCAATTGTTTCGTGAAGCCAAAGACTGAAGTCCCCATCAATGCTGAGTGCAAAACAGATTGCAATGTCGGCCGGATAAAGGAGTCAATAATGGTTGCCTAGTGAACAATGCTATAAGGTGTATTGAAGCCGGGAAGAGGGCCAGGGGGTTTGCTGCTGCACGCCTATGTTTGGGCAATTGTTATTTCTAATAAAAGTCCATTATTATTTAACCCTTCGTGTTTGTCTTCTGTCCGGTAGATTCAATCGTTCTATATTCTACATCAAAATTTTATGGCCAATCATGTAGCAGGAGATCAGTCACTTGACATGCCAATGAATAATGATTTTGGTGTCTTAAAAGTGTAATGAGCATGTGGAGAGTGATATTGGCGTGCTTCAGTGCCCTCAACTGCAACCATGCACTTTTAAAATTGCCTATTATTAAGTGCTAGGCTGTGGTTAGCAAAATTCAACTTCTTGGAAAGTCAGTCTATCATTTAATAAATATGCCCATTGTAAACAATGGGCAAAAATTAAGTATATTTCTAATTGCAAAAGTGAGTATTTTAAGAAAAACCAGTATTTACAAATGTATATTAGTCTGAAAATTTTACTGCAGAATATAACAAATAGTGGATGTTTATTGGCCTTAGACGGTAATATTGATGTCGGACTACAGCCTCGTCCAATTTTACTACTTCGGCCATTAAAACTCAATATGGGTCTCCTCACCATCCACTATCTATATGGTATTTTAAAAACACCTACATAATATATTTGTTAAACTTACAATTTTACAGCCTGACCAAAATCTTAAAGCATACATGTAATAGGACAAAAAATGGAACTGTCGACCCCCTAATGAATGTAATGTTACCCCCAAAAAATACAGTTTATCAGTCAACAGTCGCCATAGCACTGCTATTGAGACCCCACTGCTGAAAGATTGGCTTAGAAATTAGGTCAGTGTCCTCTGCGTGGCCAAGTTGCTTAGGTGCCCGCCTGCATGGGTTCGAACCCCGGGTGGGGAACCAAAAATATTTCAGAGTACCTTCATGAGCAAACCCCAAGTTGGATGTCGTTCGGATGAGACGTTAAATTGGCTTCCCCTTGTAACAGTGTCTGTGCTGGGCAAGTAAAAGATCCCTCACATGGGGTGAATGTACAACATGTTGAGGACTCCCGCTCTCTCCCCCCATCTCATCAATCAACCCACATGAGCGCCCAAAACTGGGCTAAGAAGGCTGCATATTCCATATCTATCTTAATTCTTTTAGTCTGCTTCTCTGATCATGAGAAGAAGTACTATCTGCTAATTGAATTGCAATACAGCTGACAAACTTCCAACTTTTCCAACTCTCAGACATAGTTGGGCACTGCTATATGCCCCCAAATGAACTTCTTGACTTCAGTTAAAATATACATTTTAATCAGACACCGATTTGGAAAGTTCTAACATTTGTCTGTTTGATACGGACCGACACCATACGCTTTTCTATTATACCTTTTAATTATAATTTTGAAAAAATTTACCATAATCGTGTCTCCCCTACTGATCTACAACTTAATTATCACAAGATTTCTTCTCAGATTTTTATGAGAAGTTTGGAACTTTTCAGGCTTTCATATAGACTCCTAGCTTTGTAGACTAATCAGCTGGAATGTTTGTCTGCCTCTGTTTTCCAAATCTTGAGCTTTTAATTGGGTTCGAATTTCATTTACTAAGCATAGCAGAGAAATCACCAACTGCGTCCTTTTCTGAGGAGAGGCTGATGAATACTTGTTTTGTAAATATATTAAGTTGATGATTTGAAACTTCCATTGTAACATTTTAGTCGCCAAAGTGAGCATTTGAGTACTTTAAATTTTTTGTAGTAGTGTTGCACTCAGGCCAACTTCATAAGATTAGTATATTTAAAGACCTTTTTGGAATTTTCAGGGTTTTTTGGAGCAGAAACTAATCTTTGTAAAATTTTTTGTTTGATTCTGCAAAAACGCATGGACGTAAGTATGTGAGGCAGGAAAAAGATTTGCATCGTTTCTGGCAGCCACGCAACTATATTGAAGGCTCCTCTCAGCCCCCAAACCATAATATCCTGGAGCCGCCACTGCCAAGTGCATGAATACAGGTGTAAAGTCCCAATTATCTTTCCAACATATCAAGTGGTAGTGCCAGATAATCATGTGTCAACAATACCTTTTTTTTTTAATTAGAACTACTAAATTTTCATTTGACAATTAAAATATACATAATTTATCATGCTCCAACTCGATACAATATTCCCACTTGACTCACAAGACAAAACAATCTGACAGCAACGAAATGGGAACTGTTAAGCCAAGCTTCAGGCAGATTATGTGTTTCGTTTGCATATTAGTTGAAATCTGCATTGCCCTTGGATATGCCCTCTCTCCTAACATAACAGAATTGGATATGAACTCAGAAGGATTGACTTGCATTGATTTTGCAACACTGAATCAACTGAAAAACTTAGAAATGATACAGATGGTGTCCGGAAACATGTCTTACTTCCCAGACAAGAATTGCAGCAATCCAGCACATGAAGAGGAAGACAGACCTTTGGACTTACCTAACCTGAAAAGCCTTACTCTGAAGAGCATCAAGTTGGTAAAAGCTCCAAATTTAAGTCTCATGCCACAACTGGATCATCTCAACCTCGGCAAAAATGAAATAACAGAAATTCCTGGGACACCCTTTCTCAATAATCCTCACCTGAAAGTGATTGGTTTTGGTAAAACCAAATTGACAGTGGCTCCAACTTTGACAGGAGGTTGTGTACAACTTGACAAACTGATGCTGCAATGGAATGATTTTACATCCATTGAGGATAATTACTTTGAAGGATGTAAAGTCGGAGATATCAGTTTTTGGGGAGTTAAACTCACTGCATTCCCCAACTTGGTGCCATTAGGAGATTCATTGAAAAAAGTTTATGTGGTGGACACTAACATATCTGGGATTGTTACAAGCAGCATGTTTCGGGATTTGGAAAATTTAAAAAATTTGTATGTGTTTGCAAATGAACACTTGAAAGGCTTTGATGCCAGCTTGTGTCACATGATTGAACCTGTAAATCTGTTCTTGGATAGGAGCTATGAACTCACTGTTGTTGAAAATCCATACCGCCTCTGTCACAGTCTTCTTGACAGTTATGCCTCCAAACCAACAATACACATAAAAGACACCAATATCCCCTGTGATCACCACCGCTGCTGGATGAAGAAGTTTGCCTCAAAGTTCAACATTTCAATCTCGGACTGTCCTGATGGAAGGCCATGGTCCAATGTGACTGAAAAAGAACTCTGCCCTCAAGGTCAGTACAATAGAACCTCAAGAAAATCTGCATCACACATACAACCTTGCCACATTATCTTTTTTTTCACACTTCATTAGTTGTGTGATGCCAGACTTCAGGTTACCTTAGAAGTTTTGTATAATTGTCATATTTTGCTGAAGGTCAGCATTCATTCTTTTATTATGTTTCACTTTTGCGCTATTTCTCCATCAGTACCAGATTGTATGAACGTTTAAGTCATTTTATTGATAATGTATCAATTCTGAACATGAGTGAGATAAGGGTTCAAATTTGTCTGAAATTCTTGTCTCCAGTGTTTAACAATAATTCATGATGACAGGAAGGCACATGCAGGACCTCTTGTTGTCATTTGTCATAGACAAGGATATTAGCAAAACTTATAACACAAAAAATATGAGGCAGGTTATTCTTATCCAATCCAAAAATAGCATTAAAGTGGCAAACCCCCCTGAAAATGGCCTGTCTCCACCAATATTTTCTTTGAAAGATCGCATCACAAGAACTAGTACAGGATCAAGATTTAATTAAACTCATCCATATATGGAGACATGACTATTACTCTTCTGAAATCTCGTTACCTATAGCTGAATTTTCTGTATAAGAGCAGGAGGTTGTAGAGTCAATGTCACCAATAATTTGTCAATAGAATCACACCGGATTTGTTTTTTAAATAAAAAAGAAAGGCACACACATTCTGTGAGAAAACCTTGTGTCTGATTGTCTCGGAGAAACATAGAAAATAACTGCACTATCTGTAGCTCGGTATCATTTACGTAAACCAAAATATTTGAGTATTTCTGTTGGCACGTCAGTTGTCCTATCTCAATTTGTCATTAGGAAACACCTTGCTGCTCTATTTCGACTGCATATTTCTGGGCCAGAATCACTGTGAACAGGTTTCTGATGTTCATAAGTCCATTGCATGCACATATTGCCAGACTGCCAGTTTAGCACTGGTTCCTACAAATATTTTCACCCAAATTGTCATTAGCATCACACTACATAGCATCACGAAAAAAATAACTTATTGCCTTTATGTAACTAAAATACTTTTGCAGGTTACTGAAGTTAAAATAGGTTGAATATATATTATCACTAAATGTTTCAACAGAATATTGTATACAATTTTTGCATTTTCTTGCATCTGCTATGCTAAGTATAAAGTTTGATGCTTCTCTGAAACGTGGAGTGCCAGTGACAATAAGTGAGTGACATTGTATATTGTCTGGCATCTGAAATATGTTTCAGCAAAGACTTTGGGCACTGGAGGGATTAATGGAGATCATCTTTGATATTGGTGAAAATAGTATTTTTGTTTCTTTTTGTAAATTTCTTGTTCAAGAAAAGTGTTCTACCTCAATAAATATTGGTCATAGAGACCTGAAATATAGCTCAATGTGTGGCAAATAGCCGCTTTCCCATGCATTGATCATATATTCTTCAGCTCTAAATGGTGCGGATTTCAAGTTCTAGGCATGATGCTAGTGACACGCATATTTGGTATTTTAATTGAACAAAACATAGTATCTCAAAAATAATTGGCGCTAGAGAGCTGGAACTTGGCCCAAAATGTGCAAGCCATTTGCCTAAGCATTGGTAATCGATTGTTAGGCCCAAAGCGGTCAGGATTTTTTAGTTATGAGTGCGATTTTAATGACAGTCAAAAAATATTGCAGCTGTATTCATCACCTCAGACAGATCAGCAGAGCATTGGGACTCAAGTTTTTCAAATTTGATCCATAACTAATTTTCATTTTTAACTATACAACATAAAAACATTTTTTACCAATAGCCCGGTTAGAAGATAAATTATCGGAGTTAACATTCTGAAAAGTGCGTTATTTGAATTCATGATTAATTTTCTTTTACTTCAAAACTGAAGTACATGTATTATGTGTGCAGTTATCAGGTCACGTTGCACCTGCAGATCGAAGTACATACCTCGATGAGGTATGTACCTCGAACGAAGTATGCATAGAAGAAACTGAGACAAGTTCATCAGTAACTTGCATACTGATGAGTCCCTCCTGGATGAAATGATAGAAAACAGTATCAGAATCGATTTCGAACTGAATAAACATTGCAAAGCATGCCCAGTATTATTTTGTGAGAGTGTGAACATGGATGTCGGAACTGTCGGCCTGAAAAAACGACAATTTTTAGCCAATTTAGTACACTGCCTGTCCTGTTGACACATGGGATTTGTGGAAAACACCATCAGAAAGAGCATGAGCAAAATAATGACAATTCTATGTGGGCTAATGAAACTATTGGCTTTTAAAGTAGGTTGTTTTAAAAGCATACTTCGTTGTAAGCATGCCTGTGTTTTGAAGGCAGGATGCCTGATTCCCGCTCATAAACAAAGATGATGTCATCAGATTTGAGTCTATACTTCGAACAAAGTATGGCCATCATTCAATCGAAGTATGAATTGATGTTGCTTCATTAAATACAATTTGCATGGAAATGCCAACAAAGAATAGCAAAAAATAGTTGCTCGCCTGCTAAACAGATATATTTTCTTCAAATTTGTGCAATAATATATCCAGGCAATGCTTTTGGTAATCTATTTTGGTGCAGTGAAAAATTTTAGTCCTGCTGAATTTCCATGAAAAAACAAACGTTTAGGGGGTAATCTCTCTTCCGTGTGACACTAATAACAACAATCTTGACACAGAAAAAGTTGGCACAAGTGCCAAAGGCCTTGTCACTGAGAAAACATAATTTTCATCTTGAGCTGTCTGAAATTGAATCATACTTCAATCGAAGTACACACATACTTCCAAGGAGGTACATACTTCGTTGTAAGTACGTACTTCGACCTGTGGGGGCATCTTGACCTGGTGATGCACGCATCAACATTGTCACAAGGGAATACCCTTGACAGCCAATCACAGAACAACATGTGAGGATATCTCTTATGACTCTCATGAACTGCACAATGGAACGTCCTCCTTTACTAATTGTTAAATACAGAGTTGTGATCGAGGACCTGTGCTTTCATAAGCCAATCGCAGCGCTCTCATGTCACAAGTGTGGCTCTGTAGTAAAATGGTTGGCATTCCCGCCTTGTAGACAAGAGGATGCAAGTTCGAACCCCACTACGGCCATGACCCATGTCAGGAGTTTATCACTATAATGATTGGTATGATTGTCATTCAGTATGTTGAGTGCCGGTGAGCAGATTTATCTGGAATAAACGCTTTATATAAAATAATACTATATTATCATTATTATTATAATATTGTCAAGATTTTCTGAATGTTCCTTATGTGTTATTCCTCAAGTTTCAGTATAAGAATAGTAAGTGACAATGACACGTTTTGCCCATACTCAGTAGTGGAATTGTGCTAAGATGTCCTTTAGTATTACCTCTAATTGCCCATGCTTATCTTACTCTGCTGTTATGCAGAACATTATTATTTAAGTTGGCACTTCAGAAAGCACTCTCTTGAATTACGATTTTATTTTGTTTTTCCCTTTCAGCTGGTACAGGCTACAACGTGGCGAATGAAAATGTGGACACAGCAAGATTCATCCCTGTGCTTCCTCCAGCAAGGGACACAATCACCATCGAATCAGGGAAGGTGCGCTCAAAATTGGACTGTGCACGTCTGTGCAAGTCTAATGCTTGTACTTACTTTGAATACAATGCTGAAAATATGTCTTGTACCACAAAAAAGCTAGCCTAGCAGGATTTGTCCTTTTATTATTCTCATACATGTTTGTTACTTGCAGAAAAACTTTAAATGATACTGCTGGATCATGTCTTAAATCTGCTCATGTTATTGATTTTGTCTTGGTGAAATAAAGTGTGTGAACTTGACTTTAACATTAGCGGGTGTTAATTTTGAACAGTTGTCACAAATGTTCCATCATCATGAAGAGTCATGTAAAGGTGAATAACCTTTTTTTTAAAGAGTTTCAGTCAAGCAATTGAGATACGAAACGTGCATCAGTAAAATAATTTGTTCATCTGATTGCGATTGTGGTTTCCAATGATGTTTCCTGATTTGTGATGCTATGTATATGTAATGCACTTAGTAAGGGGTAGGTCGAGTTGTATAAAAGAAATATTTAAATATGTAGGTCTTTCACATTTTGATGAGAGAAACACCTGTGATTTGAGACTGATAGAAAAAAGGTTACTTGATATAAGAAATGTTGAATGGCATGAATCTCTTTTGTTAAAACCAAAGTTAAGAAAATATACGAAATTTAAACATGCATTGTTATGTGAAGAATATGTTTATATCAATAATAGAAAACAGAGATCATTAATTGCACAAACTGGATTAGGAATTCTCCCTATAAATATGGAAATTGGACGGTTTAGGGGTATTAAGTTAGAAGAGAGAACTTGCAATATTTGTAAAAGTAATTTAATTGAGGATGAGTTTCACTTTATTTGTGTATGTCCAGTTTACCATTACCATAGGGAATTGTTGTATGCTAGTATCTCTGTAAATAATTTTGTACATTTTGACAAATGTATACATATCATGACAAATGAACAATATAGTTAGCACATTTATTATTAGTTCTTGGAAATCAAGAAATGACATTTTATGCAATACTTAATTTGATGTATCTCCTTTATAAAATTATGTATTAAGAAAACCTTTCATGAGTTTTGACAAAAATTATTGTAGTTCGAATTATATGATATTGTAATATTCTGCACCAAAATTGGTAAGCCAATCAAGTGAGCCGAGATCAATCACGTGCCACGCCAATAAGTATATATTATTACATGGATTGTTTTGTATTGACCCGAGTATTCTCCCTGCCAGCCCATATTTTCCCGAGGGCCGCTAGGCCCGAGGGAAAATATGGGCTGGCAGGGAGAATACGAGGGTTAATGCAAAACAATCTATGTTATAATGTTTTTATTCCATGACTTCTTCTGAATTTTTCTAACCAGCCACACTATGAGGACTTATGATCAATAGTGTCAGAAAAATCATCCTCCATGGTTGATATTTTTAGCAACTGTATTGTGATGTCACCAGCAGTGCTGATGATGTCACAATCCAAACAATGGGACTATGACGTCATGTTCATTGTCACAGTATTCAAATTGCAGAAGCTGGTGATCTTTTGTAACTGATTTTTTGGTGAATCAGGTGATAAAAACAAAACTAATCCTTTACATGTTTTTATTCCATGACCTGTTTTTAATAACAAGCCATAATATCAGTAGTAATATTGGTTTCATTCTCCCCATTTAGGCTAAATAACTCCAAGCCAACATGTAATTTGTGAATTAACACAAGAGGGCTCTGGGGGTAATGTCATCTGACGGAAATAACAACGTCTTTTGAGGGAAATAACTTTTATTTCCCTGAGATGACGTTGTTATTTCCCTGGGCCTGTTTAGTGTTATTGGGGACAATACATGGCTAGTCATGGAATAAATAACGATATTGGCGTGTGGAAAGTGTTATTGGCGCCTGAAAGCTATATTGGCGTCCACAGTACACATGTACTTGCGTTATTGCAGTACCAAGCCCTGTCAGTTAAAAACAAAGGGCATAGTCATGTAGCTTTTCATTGTGTTGACTCATTCCAACCAAATTCTCGATTGTCATTGAAGGATGATAGTCTAGGCAAGATTCCAGAAATTGTGACTTTAATAGGCATTTCTTGTTAAAAGTCGGTAACAAGTGGTTTTAACCTAATTTGAGGTTGCCGATTCTGAATCCACTTGTTACCGAGCTGGATTTTTAATTTTAAGGGGTCAAAATGGCAAAACAAAATGGCCGCCAAAATGACAAAAATTGTCAGAAATATGACACTTTGAACCATATATTCAGCTTTTTGTTGCAAATAGCTTCCTATGACCTAACAGATTCATTGATTCTTGTATAAACAGATGCTGAAGGAACTATTTCAGTAACATTTAGAGCTTCAGTTTTAGTTTTAAGGGGTTCAACAGCCTGGAAAACAAAATGGCAGACAAATGATCAAAAACGTTGATTCTGATATGACAAAACCAACTCATTCTTGTTGTAAATCATCCCTGAATTACTCGTGACACCTCTCCAGTATAATTCAAGGCTGCTGTATCTATTTGATTTGAAATTTTTCAATTAAGGGGTGAAAATGGAGCCTAAATCTATGTTAGGGAGCAAATCGCCGAAATTCAGATTTTCCCAAATTTCCGTTTTGATGCAACTTGCTGACTCAATCTGGTTTTTGGTTAATTATATTCAATGAAACACATAATAACAAGGTTATTTTGCATATGTTGCATCACAACTGTTCATTTTAAAACTAAATTTTCAGATTTAAATAGGTTTTAAATGGTTGGAAAATGGAAAGGCCGAGTGCGGTCCTCACCAAAAGGCTAAAAATGTGCATAAATGTAGCTCCTCGATGAAAATAACATGTGTAGTTACATGTAAATCATTTTCCTTAGCTAAGTCTACCATTTATATGTAGTATATTTCATAAATGAATAAAATAATGTTGTTAATATGTATAAAATTGAGTTTTAAAGCCTCAACAGGTCAAACAAGGCATCTGCTAAATGTCGAAATTGACAGAAATCTGCAGTTTTGAGCCCTATAATTGACAATTTCTGTCTAGTTTTTTTTCTCCAAATTACCTTATTTATTAAATCTTACATTATCTATTTGTCAGACATTTATATGTGTTTGTGCATACATTTTATGGACATTTATCAGAGGTTGATATATGGCGGAACAATACAACAGCATAACCTACAAACGCCAAAATCTTGCTAAATTGGATGCTTTTAATCTAGGAAAATGACAACTTTTCTTATAATTAGTTAAAATAGCTCCTTATACCCTTACCACATTGATTGATTCTAGTATAAACAGAGGGTGCTTGAACTATTTCATAACATTTTGAGCTGGACTTCTAGTTTTGAGGATTTGACAGCGACGGAAACATAATTGCTGACAAATTATCGAGAATGCTGCTGTTAGTACCACAAGACAAACTCATTTATGTGTAAAATCATAACATATGGAGACTTGTATGTAAAGTCTTCACTGAATTGAAATTAGTTAAGTGGCCCACAGCCTACTTGGTTTCGGCTTAAACCAAGTCTAAAAGTGTACAAATTAGGATTTAAATGGTTGGACATGTCAGCAAGTTCCTCATTAAAAGTTTGAAAGTTTACTTAAATTTAGATTTTCCACGAATACTAACTGTAACTCTGGTAGTGAATTTTGTAATAAAATTTAGATAATAATTATTTTGATGGCGCAATCTTGCAAAAAGCAAGATCATCACAAATCTGTTGTTTGATATAACAATTCCATAAAGTTCGTAAATTTTTACACAGCACAAACTGCATATGAACCAGCCATTTGAAATTGTAAATGGCTCCTGCAATGAACAGCCAAGCTTGAAAGTAACCTCTATCCAATATAAACCCATTGCAGTATGATTTGGCCTATTGGCCAAGTGATATGTGCCAGAGGGGCTAGATGGATGGATGATCGCGGCTTTACATCCCCTTCTTATGCACTTGGAAGGCTAATAAGGACAGGAGGAGGACGTAGAAATAAGGCGAAGGATGATTGAAACTGCCATGCAACATAGCACCAAGTAACCCAGCAAGAGTTCAATTCGAACAGTGGTCCCTGGATTGGCAGCTAGCATGCTACCATGGAGTTGAAGAATTGAGGGAGGCTGGAGAATGTGGAGTAGGGGTGTCCTGTGAGGAGACAAACAAAGAGAAGAAGGCTAGAATGGAAAAGGGAGGAGACTATAAAACGGGTAGCATGCAGGAAGGAGACAAGGCCCTGTTTCCCATCCAGCAAATCCAATAAAACCTTCTTGTAGAATATCAAAGAGAGGTAATGTAGACCAGCAATGAGGAGGGTTTGAGCAGACCAAATTGTAAAAGGGATGGACGAAAATAGGAAGGAGGAGACCAGCACAAAGAAGTGATAAAGGCGACCAGCAATGAGGAGAGATTGATGAGACCAGTAGCTGGAAGGGATGAAGGAGACTAGGAAAGAGGAGGGAGGGCAGAGACTGGGAAGGAGGAAATTACAAAGGTAAAATGGAGACTAGGATAGTGGAAGAAGGGATAAATAGCAAAGGGGATGCTGTTAGCTTGGTAGTGTCTGTAGAATAAATTCACAAACAGACATAAATATCTGACAAAAAGATAATATCGGACTTAATCAATTAGCTAAATTTTAACTTAATCAATTAGCTAAATTGAAATGAGTTAATAAAATTGCACAGAAATTGTACAGAAATTGCACAGAAATTGCACAGAAATTGAAAATTAAGACTCAAAACTGCAGATTTCTGTCAATTTCGACATTTAGTAGATGCCTTGTTTGACCTAAATTGGAGCTTTAAAACTCAATCTTATGCCCGTTAACAACATAAGTTTCTTCAAGCATGAAATTTATTACACATAAATGGTATACATAGCTGAGAAAAATGATTTACATGTAACTACACATGTTATTTTCATCGAGGAGCTACATTTATGCACATTTTTTGCCTTTCGGTGAGGACCACACTCGGCCTTTCCATTTTCCAACTATTCAAAACCTATTTAAAACTGAAAATTAAGTTTTAAAATGAACATTTGTGATGCATCATATGCAAAATAACATTGTTATTATGTGTTTCATTGAATATAATTAACCAAAAACCAGATTGAGTCAGCAAGTTGCATCAAAATCGGAAATTTGAGAAAATCTGAATTTCTGCGATTTGCTCCCTAACATTGATTTAGGCTCCATTTTCACCCCTTAATTGAAAAATTTCAAATCAAATAGATACAGCAGCCTTGAATTATACTGGAGAGGTGTCACGAGTAATTCAGGGATGATTTACAACAAAAATGAGTTGGTTTTGTCATATCAGAATCAACGTTTTTGATTATTTGTCGGCCATTTTGTTTTCCAGGCTGTTGAACCATTTAATAGAATAAAAGAAAAAAAAATCATGGTCTTGATAGATAGATAGAAGTAGATAGATAGATAGATAGATAGATAGATAGACAGATAGATAGATAGATAGATAGATAGATAGATAGATAGATAGATAGATAGATAGATAGATAGATAGATAGATAGATAGATTGATTGATTGATTGATTGATTGATTGATTGATTGAAAGACAGATAATAGGTAGATTAGGTGGCTTGACAATTTTCATTCTGCTTGTTTTAAAGAGTTTCAGATATAAATATTTTTTTTCTGTCTTTTTGGCACACAATTTATGAATGGCAAATGATAGTTTCTGGGCGGAACATGTCATGTAAAAAAAAAAGGTATATAATGTTGTAAGTATATAAAGGTCAATCAAAATTAGCTTACCATATTTTATTATACAATGGTTTATGAATCTAAAATTGGAAACAGGCAACTCTTTTACTTACAAACATTATAAGTCTAAAAATTTTGGCGCAGAATATAACAAATAGTGGATGTTGAGTCGACCAATATTGAGTTTTATTGGCCTCAGCAGGTAATATTACTGCTTCGGCCAATAAAACTCAATATTGGTCTCCTCACCATCCTCTATCTATATAATATCTCTACATTTAAAGTTCATATGTGTATTTTAAAAGAAAGTTCTAATTGTTACATTTAAGAGTTGAATATGTTGTGACAATCACGTCATTGTAAATTGTAACCCTCCAGTAAATATAAATAATATGTAAATGGCACTGCCATGAAATTTGTGCAGCTTTGTCATATACCTACTGCATTAACTTCAACTTTCCATGCAGAAGGCCAATTTATCTTTTTAAAGGACTGGGCAAATGGGAAAATAGATAAAATAGATAGATAAGATCAGATTTATAGATAAGATTAGATAGATAGATAGATAGATAGATAGATAGATAGATAGATAGATAGATAGATAGATGGATAGATAGATAGAAAGATAGAAAGATAGATAGAAAGATAGATAGAGATACATGTAGATAGACAGATAGACAGATTGCACTGACAGGTGTGTAATTCAAATCTCTGTTAAATTTGGTTCTATAAATTTGAATCTATTATGTTAAATTATTGATGTTACATTACGTCGGTGTTCTGATGAAACCTGCTATCTCCAAATTTTGGCAAAATCACTTTTTCTTTGATTATTGTAGACTTGGGGTCCGCCCTTTTTCTGATGAAACCTGGTTCATGTAGAAAATTTTCCTCAGGCCCCAGGAGCTCTCAAAAATACTGCTATCTCCAACTCTCCAAATAATGACCTCATAAAAACTGCTATGTGGAGATGTCTGTTTAACTGAGATCAATAAAACCATATAGCTATTCGGAGATGACTGTTTACTATTAGACTGTTACATAATTTGTTGATGGTTAATGAAGATTATGTAACCTTAAGTGTTGTTATGATTTCCTACTTAGTGAGCAATTTAAGTCATCAACTATTGTGTTGACTTTTAATTTTCACTCACTTCTTACAATCAGGGGTATGGAATTATATCCAATGTTGATACACATGTTGATTTAAATCCCTGAAATATGTCATTGGAGGTTGTTATAGGACAAGAGTGAAATTTTAAAGCTATTTTGGAATATATTTGAGGTATTTTAATTATTTACCAAACTAAACCCTGACTAAACTACTAGCACCACTGTTATAGCAGCTACAGGCACTTCCTGTTCAGGCAGTCACTGTAGACAGGAGCACCACGCAAAATGAGCTGTCCTTGTGCTAAGTCAGCTTCGCACATATTAATTGATTTATAGTGACAGATACGCCCCCAGAAAGGCTGGGTACCGTAATATGGGGTGAATCGGGACAGAATTGGCAGTTTTTCTGTCAGAGCATGGACAAAAATCAATCTAGAAATCAAAATTTGGTGTCAAATTGTGTCTGAGCACGAGGTCTAAGTAACTCTTGGAGCTTGATGTGATACCTTAAATTCCCAGTGCTCAAGGCCCAGAAAACAACTGTCCCAATTCACCCCTTACTTTGGGGTGAATCGGGACACTCTATAATTTCCACAATTAATACTCCCTACCTTCTTTGGGTGACTGCTACTTGTAAATAGACATTAGAAAACATGTTCAACATGCAAAAAAGTAATTTTGAGCATCATCTGAAATCAATTTTAATGATAATATGCAAATTTAAAAAAACGTGATAAATGACGGAAAACTATTAAAAACTGTAGTTTTCTCCTAATTTTTCTAGTAATTGATAATTCTGGACTAAATCCACTGTAAATTATGCCAAGTTCAATAATATTCATCGATAAACCAAGCCAGTACACGCAATTGAAAATTAGTATTGTTATTTTGGTTCGTCCCGCAAACTTTGCCATTGACCTGGATCTGAACCTGGGACCAAGCATACACAATCCCATATCCAGTCTTTAATTATGGTCCCTTAAGACCATGTTAGACTGATTTTAAAATTTGTTTCAAGTTTATTGGCTCTAGTATTCAACCTTTATATGGTTCGAGCAAAGTTTTGACCAGCTTGTAAAACATCATTTCTGCAGTGCCAAGTTTAAGGTCCTGCAGCTAATCACTGAATGCAGTCAGAATTACAAAATTTTATCACAATATGCGCTTGTATGTGTACTATAACTGTGCCAAAAATCAGGTTCCTAAAAATATTAGAAATAGGTGTTTTTGAGCAAATAAATTGTTTCCCTGCTCTGTCCCGATTCACCCCAGTGTCCCTATTCACCCCATATTACGGTACTACAGGTCGTTTATGTTGTATTATTGTTAATTTGTATGTACCTGTCACTTAAATAATAAAGAATCAATCAATCAATCAATAATCGTAAATATTTTACTTTGAGCAGGCCCCATATTGAACCCGATGCCCTCATTCTATAGGGGAGAATATGAATAACAAATATAAGTCATCAGGCCTCAGACGTGTCTCCCCATAAATTATATAAATTTTTGTGAAAAAAATTGTGTAAAAATGTATTCATTGCCATATCATCATTATTATGCTAGATGGGTCCTTCGGAGGCAAAGTGAAACAACCCTGAATTATGGCATTACCATGTTTCCATGTTTTTTGGACATGAAATTGTGTCCTCTACCTAATAGTTAGGTGACCTACCTTTGTTTCGAATAGCAAGGTTATTTTTATATAGGGGTGAACCAACCCAGTGTGGCCATATCCAGGGTCAGCTGCAAGGCAAAGTGAACTAACCCACATACCACAATGAAAAGTGAACCAACCCATGCATTTCAAGGTAAAGTGACCCAACCCAAATGTTGGTCTTTATTGCAGCATTCCACTTTTCAGAATGAGGCGGATTAATTCATATTCCACCAAAGACCTTCATTGCCCTCTCTGTTTGGTATTGGGCCATTTTCGACCATCTGGTGGACCATCATTGCCATTCATAGGGTCTAAGATTCAGTATTTGGGAAAGGTGAACCAACCCGAGCAACCATCTTTTTGCAGCAGAGTGAACCAACTCGTGTTTTGAACATTTTCTGAAGAATACACTCTCCAGAGTGAGGCTTATTAATTATTCGCCACTCTGAAGTGGTGGTAGTCTTGAAATATCTCAAAGTAAACGCAAGATATATCTATTTGGCCCGAAATCATCTGCAGTTTCAAGCAAAATAATATTATACTAGAATACCCGCTGGAAACAGATTTGTGACATATGAAGAGTTTGGTGTATGCATTTAATATGTAAATGGCGCTGCCATGAAATGCGCGCAGCACTTAAAACGTTGTTGTAGGGTTTATTGTGTTACCGTAACTGTGATTTTTTTTTCATATTCAATGTATGAAAGGCAGTCATTTAACTGTTGAAAAGGATAATGAACTATTCCAGAAACATGATAAGTACAGAGAATATTACTGAAGAAAATGTAATTTGTAAGGTACTTTTGATTTTGTTATGTTTTGTTAAAGACGAAAGTAAATCATTGATAAGAAGCTGGACCGACTTGACGTAATTCCCTGCTGTGGACTGACTATGTTGGGACCATTACTGGACAGATTTGCGAGTCCTCTCTTGGGCTCAATTCGCTGCGCGAATATGAGACGGTGGCTTCAGTTGTATATTGTAAGGGGGGGGGGATTTTCAATGTTAATTGGTGGTACAGACTAATGAGTTGTATACATGTCTATCCATCTATCTATTGGTATATCTATCACTATCTATATGTAGTTATGTATCTATATGTATCGATCAATTATCTATCAATCTATCTATCAAGATATCTATAGGTCTATCCATTTGCACTTGCATTGTACATTTCCATAGATCCATTATTGCACAGATTTTCGAGTCGTAGCTTGGGCTCAATTCGCTGCGCAAATATGAGACGGTGGCTTCAGTTGTATGTTGAAAGGGGATGGGATTTTCAATGTTAATTGGGTCAGACTAATTAGCTGCCATTATGTCTATCTATCTATTTATCTATCTGTGTTTCTATGTATCTTTCTATCTATCTATGTATCTATCTGTAGCCTATAGGCCTAAATGTATCCAGCAATTATCTATCAATGTATCTATCTATCAAGATATCTATCTATCTTTTGCTATCCGTTCGCCCTTGCATTGCATGTAAATATCAAAACAATTCACTATGAGGAAGGCCCAAGATGCACCATGTGGCGCTATCTATAGCAACCATGAATATGACATTTTTTCTTGCATGATTTGTATGTTTCAGGAAATTTGCATGCTTACCAAACAAATATGAAGACATTTTGAATCAATCGTTTTATCCAGTCACCTAAAATGTGCATAAGTATACAAACACTTGATGAGATTATGTCACCTGAACTTGACACTATTGTAAACACAAATAAGCAATTGGCAAAAAATATAAGATCTGAAATTTTAATTTCTTGTGGCAGGTCATTTATTGACTCGTCCCAGGTGCTCTTGTTATTATGCAAATGGCTTAGGATGCAGGCTGTTCTTTTTATTGAGTAGCCCTCCGAATTGCATAGGCTGATTGAGTGGAGCAGGGGGAGTGTGAGCAGCGCTGATGGAAGAGCCTTATGATTGGGTAGCTTGTTTTTCGGAGAAGAAGGTGTAAAATAAAGCAGATTGCGAAGGAATTAGAGTGTTTTGAAGGATAACAGAGCTTATTTCAAGGGAAAATGTCAATTCCTGTCTATATGGCAAGTTTCGTGATGATTGAGACAGGAATGGAAGAAAAATAAGATAAACAACAGAAGTAGAGAGATGTTCAGTTATGTGGTGGATGGTGGATGGCTTGGTTCACTTTGCCTTGCAATGAACGGTTTCATTAAGATAGTGTGGTAAGTATATCTGTATTAGCCAATATATATTTAAAATATACTTTAGAATGGATTTTGCTGCATGAGATCCTCTTTAAAAACATCAATGACTAGACAGAAAAGGTGGACTTACAGGTGATGCAAATAATTTACAAGAAATAATAGCAATAAATTACAAGTATGTAAATATGTAAATTTAATTTATATGTAAAGCGATTAATAGAAAAGTTAGAAAAAATAATAATAGGAACAGTTTGAAATGAGCACAGCAGATGGATAAAAACAGTTACTGTTTAAAATCATTTGTTACCATAAAAAGTTCGAATTTGTCTACCTGATCTTAAAAATTCAGACATAGGCTATTTATTTGGCCAAAAATCATCTGCAATTTCAGGAAAAATTTGCCTTGGTTCACTTTGCCTTGCCAAGGATGATTAAAGGGCATTCAGAGGGTAGCAATATACCCGGGTACAGCAATTAGCCTCGATTCTTGCATATGATTAATTGCTCTATCATCATGATTGGATAACTGTTATGTCAGACAGGCCAATCAAGGAGCTTTGTTGCACATGACTATTGTCAATTAGCATATGGGCACCCGAGCGTGAGTTGCAGAGCTGTCATATGTCAACAGCTCATTTTCACACTCGCACGAACTGTCAGTTATTGTCATTACACATATGTACAAATAAGGTGTAAGATTGTGACAGGCATCTGACATGACCTATCACACAGGGTATAAGATAAGTCAGATAATGGACTTCAACATTCTGGGGAATGATGAACAGATCTCACCTCAGGAACTCCAACAACCCGAAATACTTAAATACCACTGCCTTTACAACTATATAATTAAGCATAATCAAAATTAAGGAGCTTACCATTTCATATTTGAAGAGAACAGTTATTCAAAAGTTGTTGATCTGACACCAGAGTGAATTTAATCAACCACACTGAAAAATCCATGCTAAAACACAGCTGCCATGTTTGATGACTGCCTCTGTGATGTCACAATCCTGAAAAGATGCATAAAAATCCAAAAAGACATGCTTAAGAATGGTAACAGAAGGAATTGGTTAGAAATAGTATGTCACATAATAAATAGCTGTGAGATTGAATATGACATCAATAATATTGAAAACCCTGAAAATGTGTCTAGTAATGTTATAACTAAGCTTTATGGTGGTGGGCAAACGCAACTAATCGCTTCAATAAATGTTAGCACACAACAGCCAAAACTTAGGACATAAGGAGAGCGGGGTCAGTTGAACCAAATTTTAGAAATAGCTCTCCTGTGTGCATACCTTTACAGCTTTCAAAGAGAACAAAGATGGAAAAGGTAGTTTGAAAAGTTGTCAAGATACATCCCAATTTTAGGTTTTTGCGTATATCTTAAAATTGGCCGACATATGAGTCTCCAAAAAATAATCAAAAATTGGGGCCAGTTGAACCATTGGAAGGATGATGGATGGAGTGTGGGACTGCAGTCTTTTATTTTTGCTAACAAGTTCATCTAGGAGCACAGCATTTTTCGGCTAAATCTGGCATGTCTCGAACATTTCCTTCTGTTCAAAGAATAGCCTGGGGCCAGTTGAACCAGTCGACGGTTAAACTTTAATAACAATTTTATTTATTTATTCTAATCCAATGTAATGGGCCTATTAGAAAAACTGTTTTACTGAGAATTACCTCTCATTGCAACTGGCCCCACTGTGACCTCCATGTATCTACAGTATATATAGCCTGACTGCACCCTTGTTGTGGGACACCATTTTAAGGAGGTGGGTTTCCATCTGCACATAATCTATTATATTATGATGATATGACATCCCTGCAGACCAAGTAATTTAAATGCTATGAAAGCTCCAATCTCAATGTGACAAACTACAATTTACATGCGAAAAACGCAAAAAAGAGTGATAGTTTCATTACCATGTGTCTCAGAGCCAAAACCTCTACATGGAAAAGACTAGCCTAATAAGGCCTAACGCAAGGTTTTATGTATGTTCCCATGCCTGCTCCACCCGGTGATAAATCAAGGGTGGTTCAACTGGCCTGCCAGTTTAACTGGCCTCACTCTCCCCTATAAACTCTATAAAACTGACTGTCAGTTAGAACCCTACCTTCTCTTAAGAATTAGCAACAAAATGTTAACCAAAATTGCTAGATTTAGAACTAGTTCACGCAGCTTAAGAATTGAAACTGTGCGACACCAGAGGCCAAAATCACCAGCCCCTGAAAGAATTTGTGGAAAGTGTACTTTTGATATGCCTGAAGACGTAATACATTGTTTGACTGTATGCCACAGCTATGCAAGCCATCGACAACAACTCTTTTTAACAGCATCTAAATTTGTAGATAACTTTCAGTCATTGGATAATAAAAATAAATTTGTTGAAATAATGAAATGCAAGGAACCTGAATTGCTAATTAGTCTAGTGAAGTTCTTACAATTAACTGATGTGTAGAACAGATATCTCCTGCATTCACATGATCATGTTTGCTAACTGTAAATAGTAATACTCTGTTTTTTGGCGTATATAATAGATGATACATACAATTGTGTTATATGATGTCTATTTACCTATTTACCATATCTTTGTATGTATATATATATAACATGTAACATCAGTATGTGCAGTGTGACTCCTTAATTAGTTATTCTAAAAACTGGTTGTGTAACAGCAAATTAAATATCCTATAAACTCTCCTAAATTGTTTAGTAATAATTATATTCGTGCAGCGAAACGACCACAGGCCGTTTCGCGAAGCGAATCGAGCACAAGAGAGGACTCAAAATTCTGTGCAGTGATGGTCTGAACATCAACAGTCGAAAGTTGGGAATTAGGTCAAGTAGGTCCAGCTTCTCATCAATGATTTAGTTTCGTATTAAACAGAAAATAACATAAATATCTTCAAAAGTGTATTAAAAATTCAATTTTCTACAGTTATTTATCCTGTACCTGTCCAATATTTTTTAAGGTATAGTAAATTACCAGCCTTTGCAAGCTAAATCAAATTATTAACAAATAATTCATTTCATTTCAAAACAGAAAACAAGAAAACAAAACAAAATTGAAGTAACATAATCTCTATAAACTTATGATTAAGTAACAGCAAGCAATTAATCTTCAAGCAGATCGTGTTATTGTTTTTGTATTGCTATAGTATATACTACTTACACTATCATGTAATATCAACAATCTAACACACATAGACTTGACTTTGACAGCTTTCTGTGTTGTCTAGTAATGTCTACCGTTCTACCTTTCAGCTGATTATCTATCAATATTATTTATCTATTAAGTATGTATCTATCCATCAATTTATCCATCTGTGGGTCGATCTATCTATCTATTTATCTATCTATTTATCTATCTAATTATTTGTCTATTTATCTGTCTATTATATTTTTTGCCTATTTTATCTTTCTAATATTCTAAACTTATATCTGTCTTTCTATGTATCTGTCTTTCTATTTTTTCTAAAAGTTATATAACTGACTTCCATACATTGAATATGAAATAAAAATAAAAGAAAAAAAACTTTTTAAAGTGCTGCGCGAATTTCATGGCAGTGCCATTTACATATTATGTTTAATAACAATCTTAACTGGTAATTAATGGTCAACAAACAAAAGGTATGTTGCTATATAATATACATATGTATCAGAAGTATAGGACCTGAAAGAAATTGACTAAAAATTTATATATTTTTCTTAATTATTCGTCTAACTGGGTGGCTGGAACTTGGATCAATTTAAAACTGCAATTACTTTACGATTTGTATCTATTGTATATATATCAACTTAGTGGATATATATGTGTGTATTCTATGTTTTTATTATTATTTTAGCCTATGTTGTACCTAATTGCTTTTGCCTGACATATGTATCATTTCCCATATTTGAATGTCTAATAAAATGTATATACATATATGTATATATATTTTTGTAAATGAAGTACTCAATAAAGTTTGCACCAGATATTTAGTGTCTCATGTGTGATTTTAAGCTAGTGGAAAAAAATCTTAAGGTGGTCTCTACTCGTGCCAAGTGGTAGTGAGCGCACATTCACGTGCACTGCATAGGGTGCCCAAAAAAAAGTGAAAGTCTGAAATTCATTGGGGCTAACCTCTAAATGTGTTTTATAGCCCCTCTCTGACTCCCATGTAAAATTTCAGCTCATTTGAAGGTGTTTTAGATGTTGCTCAAGAGCCCCAAAGATAGATAGGGGTTTAACATTGAATTTTCATACGAAAATGGCTATTTTAGGCAATAGCTCACAAATTATCGGTTTCATTCCAACCAAATACACGGATGGTTGAGACAAATATGTATAAATTATTCTGCACATTGTGGTACCAATTTCATATCTGTACCTCACTTGGTTCTTGTGTTATAGGCAAATGTACACAATTTTACAAGAAAAATTGATGTCACAGCAAAGCACCTTTTTTAATGAAGATAAATTGCAGTCTAATTTTGAATTTAAACGTGAGACAATCACATATTGGTTCCATAGTGTGACAGAGACACAAGAACATCAAGCAATGTCTTACTATCTGTTTCAGACTATTGAAACAATCTAAGAAGTTTTTTTTTTAATCACAGAAAATCGTGTAAATAAGCATATCTCATATACATATGTATATGTAGATTTTCTCAATACTCAAGCAAGTAACAAATATAAAATTTGGTACCACAATGTGCAGAATAATTTATACATCCTTTTATCAACTATCCGTGTGTTTGGGAGGACTGAAACTGATAATTTGTGAGCTATTGGCCAAAATAGCCATTTTCGCATGAACATTCAATGTCAAACTCCTATCTATCTTTGGGGCTCTTGAGCAACATCTAAAACACCTTCAAATGAGCTGAAATTTTACATGGGAGTCAGAGAGGGGCTATAGAACACATTTACCGGTTAGCCCCAGTGAACTTCACACTTTCACTTTTTTTGGGACACCCTTACGTGCAGCCAGGCAGGCCCTATCTATCGTAACGTCACCACTGTGCTGACACTGCTTCAAGATCTTTTTTTAATTCTGAGAATTTCATGCGTCAGCCGCTTCGTTTGCTGTTTGTGCCACTGGGGTTAGAGACTTCTTGTTTAGAGCATCAGATGCACCATGAAGTGCACTATATACAGCCGGAGAATCAACTTGATACTGATAACAGAAAATGTTTACAGGCGATTTTCAGCAAGCAGGTCTAATTTATCCAAAATGACTTTGTGATATAATTAAATGTTTATATCAATTTGAAGTGTGGTAGGAAGGCTTGTCTATATCATCATGTTGTTCCCAACTATTTTTGGAAATGAATGACACAGAAACGAAAAATACTATCTCGTCAATTTTTTTTAGCGCCATGGTTTATAAAAAAAGTTAAAATTGTCGAAATAAAAACTTATATTCCGAGCCTCTTGGAAAGTCCTTTAAACTCAAAATATCTCTTTGAAATTGTAATCACCTTTTCCATGAAAGTATCTTCTTTAATTTCCTGCTTCATTGCATAATATGGGATGCGTAACCACTGAATGGCAGAACAAACTTCACAGTAGGAAAAATAAGAAAATTTTTTAATTTTTCTGGTTCGCGTGGACTGACTTTCTGGTACAGAACCAAGCCACACATTTAAAACTATACAAGTGGACATATAAACCCAGTTTCCGTGAAAAAAATCATTGTTTTCGCTCTTGGCTGTTAAACTGGTTTATCAATAAAAAAAATATGCTATTTCTATGACCAGAACATAAGCATTGATGTGTTCCAAACGATATATCCATTGGCTGACAGGCTGTGATGCTGCACTTGTAGAGGCCATTCCAGAACCAATTATCACTTTGACTCTGTTTTACATATACTGCAATGCCGGGGAACAGAGATGCCAACTGTGACATTGAGTGTTCAAATGACATCACACTTCAACAAAAATGAAAACAGTCTAGACTGAAAAATAATTGTTTGATCTCAGACAATGACTGTCTTATTAATATGTGTCCGATCAAGCTGTTGTCTAATCAAGACAATTGAATTTTTTAAAATGTTGAATAATTTGTGTAAATTTCATTCTATTGATTGTTTAAAGCATACAATCCATAGAATGAAATAAACAAGTTATTTGACATCAGGAATATTTCAATTGTCTGAATTAGACAACTGCTTGTTCGGACACATTATCAGACAATCATTGTTTGATTCAGGCAATCCTTTTTTTTCAGTGTATGATAAGGGCAGTAATATTTACCAACTGATACAGTGGTC
Organism: Platynereis dumerilii; assembly: GCA_026936325.1. NCBI lineage: Eukaryota > Metazoa > Annelida > Polychaeta > Phyllodocida > Nereididae > Platynereis > Platynereis dumerilii. The sequence continues at coordinate 599,605 of JAPTHN010000028.1, forward strand.
CCTGTATGTGAAGACTGCTCCTTCTGAATACAGGAAGCGGTCTCTTTTGGGTGTGCAAAATGCATTAAAATAGTACTTAGTGTGGGAGTAAGAAGGCCACAAAAGGCAAGTCAGTCTTACAACAAGGGGTCTTACAATGCAGGTACTCCTGTGCACTTGAGTACATATAGTTTTGTGAATAATTTGTTATGACGAGAGGTAGTTTACACAAATCAATACATATTTGTAAATTAATTATAACACTTTGCCTGCTCTCCTCAATTTATTGGTACAATAATTTATTTTTTATAAACTGCTAAAAACATTGGCTTCAGTCTGCTGTTCCTTTAGAAATCAATGTTTGAAAACAAGAGACACCTTGCATACTACATGTATTATTCGATTGTTCAAATTCTAAGGCCAGACATAATTGATCTTTAGCTTCTCGGATCTTCTCGGGGCACTTTTTCTATAGGGCCGGTCGGTAGAATGAAAAAAGAAGGTGAAATCTCAATTTTTTATAATGACAATTTGATAAAAATTCTAGTTATGCTCAATTTTTTTTTACCGTAGGCAGAAAATCTTTTGGGTCGGTCGATCCGAGAAGCTAAAAATTAAAAAAGTCTGGCCTAACTTCCTTACTCACATATGCTCCAAGGGCATTTTCAATTTATTTGACATCATTAAAACATCATCTGACACAGCACAGCTGGGGGGCTGAGTGACACAGTGCTTTTTAAAAATAAATTTTAGTCTTGAGGATTTTGCCCAAAGAGGGTATTTTATTATTGCATCGCATAAATGAAGGTGTGTGACTACAAAGATTTCAAATTCTAGCTGCAGTAACAAAATTAATGATATATTCAAATTGAATTCTTGGTTTAGAGTGGGTCGGGGCAAGAAGCCCAGGATAGGTGAGAAGCCCCCCCAGGGTTATATCTAAACTTACATTTTTTGTGCTTTTTCTTATTGATAAGATTGATGCTAGAGGCTTTTTAGGTGACGTCACAAATTTTCAAGGCATTCAGCACCAAACCATAGTCGTAATTAAAGAAACAAAAAAAGGTGCATGGTTTTTGTAACTTTGATTAATTCTTTGAAAGTGGTTGTCAGAAATAGCTATGGAAACATTTAAAAGTATAATGGATATCTGCATTGCTTCACTTTATGACCATCACATAAATATGATTTGGATCATGTTTTTTGCATTTTAGCTCAAAATATAGAGGTCAAATTAAAATATATGGGTTTGGGGCGAGAGGCCCCACATGGTATGGGGCATGGGGCCCCCTTCACTGAGGCCTCGAAGCTGCTTCTGGAACCATTAAATAATGTTTACTTTACCTTAAATCTTGATAGAATAGCTAATGGAAATAGAAAAAATGTTGGCCGAAATTGAAAAAGGGCAAAAAATATTAAAAAATAAATGCATAAACAGAAAAATTCTGAAATTCAGAAAAAGTGAATAGAATGCCTTAAAAATGATGGAAGAACCCCAAGAAATAACTTTCAAGCTGAATGCGCTCGCAAAAAGAAATTGCCATAGGATTATAATAGGGGGGCTTCTTGCCCGATGGGTGGGGCAAGAAGGCCATTTTAATTTTTTTACAAAAAGGGCCATAACTCCTTTATTAAAATTGGTAGACATTTGTTTCACTAGTTATAAGTAGAGTCAAGTGATCCCTTCCTGACAGCATAAGCATTCAAATAATCAAGCACAAAAAGTAAGTCAAATCGCATCTCGAAGTTAAGGGGGGCTGCATGCCCCGCGCTACTCTACATTCATTTGATTTATCTCCAGTGGTATTGTGAATTACCACATTTTTGGAATTTTATGTTAAATGCGGAAACAAGGTGCACTCACTGATAGGGTGAATCTCTTTCAGTAGTTTGGATTTTTGCCGGGACTGGTGGACAACATGTTACACATTTATCCCTTGTGAGGGATCTTTTACTTTCCCAGCATAAACACTTATATAAGGGGCCACCAATTCAATACAATCCTCATATTGCTCCAGATATAGAGCAGAATCCTTGGGAGGGCGAAGACTGGTCCGGTAGCATATGCGTTCCGAATACCCCGAGTAATAATATTATTAGCAATTTTTCTGAAATGCACCATTTTTGGTAAATTCCTACAACATCATATATTTTTGTTTGATTCTTATAAATTACATAAGCAACCTTTTGGTCTTAATGTAAAAGGAACCAACCAAGGCTGTAGGTTGGGCAGAAACTAGCTCTCCTTGCAGGCCACAGCCCTGAACAAAAAATGTTATCCTATTTGTTTGAGGAATCAGTTTGCCCCAAGTGTCTGGAAGTGTGCTGTTTGACAACAAAGATTTCTGTGAAATTCTGTCTCTGTTTGAGAGTGTGGCACAGCCCTGTAATGGATGGAATGGACGGTGTGGACTCAAGAAACAATTACTCCAACTTTTCAAAGTTAAGCAATTCAACTTTTATTTTAGAAAAATATCACTAACTTCGTGGGTGATTTTAAAGTGCACATTAAACTTGCTGTGAAGCACTAAAGCGAATCACTATGCAAAGCACTCAGCTGTTTTTGTGGGTTTTGAGTTTGTACCATTCAATGCCTTTACGAGTCTGCAATCTCTAAAGCTGGTTCAGAATGGCGACAATTTTTAAATTAAAAATGGCTGAGGATATATCAATGCACTGGGAGTTGCTCCACCTCTACTGAAATTATGTAGTACATTGTTTGTCCTTTTGAACATCTGTGCCAAGTTTCAATCATTGTTTCATGACCCAGGGGGGTCTTGGAGTTGTTTTTAAATAAGTACTGTTTTTTTTTTCAGTTTTGGTGTAAATAAATTCTTTTTCGACTGTCTTGAAATAAATAATTACGACTCAGGGCATATTTCTTAACATGGTACTGCTTGATTTAGGAGTGGATACTTGAGGACTTTGCGCACTTGAAATAAGTAACTACTGTGGCAGTTAACGCGAAATAAATAATTGTACTGCCGTTCAGCAGGGAATGCTTCACCATCTGGATTATGCATAGTTCTAGAAAGTACAGCATCTCATGTTACTCGAATGGAAATATCAATATGATGATAACTACTTAATACACTCTAAACACTAGGTTGGCACAGTGACAAGTTCATGACTACTTTAGGGTAGTAATGGGTGCAAAATTTCATGCTGACTACCTGGTAAGTCATTTTGACTATGACTTACAATTCAGGCATAGTCAAAATGACTATGCTGTTCATACATTAACTCAGGAAACTTTACTAAAAGTAGTCAGAAATGTATTACTAGTCTAAAGTGGTAGAATGTATTACAAGCTAGTAGAAATGACTATTCACTTAGTCATTGTATTACTAGTCCATGGTAATTGCAGGCTGGTGGAAATGAAATTCCGTTTGTTGTTGTCGAATGAAACAATACACAAAACTAATGCTTAATCTGCTTTAGCTTGCCAAGATCACTGAACTTTTCTGATGAAGTGGTCATTTGCTGCTTTGCAGTTGAACAGGACTTACCATTTTAAGTACAAGATTACATGCCAGCAAGTATGATTATTCAATTAACTTCATACGAACGCATAGACAGTCTGTCATCTCATTGAGTGTTATTATTATCATGTTTATTCGTACAAAAATTCAAATACATGGTAGGTAAATTTGAAAAAAAAAAATTAAAATTTAATTGCCAGATTAGGGTAAAGTAAACTATTTGTGTTTTTAATGGCTATGCCTCAATCAATGTGAATGAGTGATCAAATATCTATCATCTTTAGCCTTCATATTTAAGACATTGAAGTGGAAACATTATGTGACACTGTCTGCCTACAAGTAAAAGACCCCGCATATGGTGTAAAGTTTCTGTTTATGTTATTATGAATGGACAAAAAAAAGTATATTCTATTCTATTCTATAATAGATGACTTGTATTTTTTTTCACCCCTATTTTAGCCTGTTCAGTGTTGGAGTCATTCACTCAACATAAATTGGTCTTTCTCTTTCAGATTACCAGCTCCTACATATATGTAAGAGGCCGGACAGTGGCGGATCCGCGGGAGGGGGTGTGGGCTAGGGACCCGGCCCCCCCTAAACCACTGAGACGGAAATAATATTTCAAAAAAAGTTTGGCATCCACAATTGCCGAAACGCTGCTTACACAGGCCCGAGAATGCCGAAACGACTGCACTGTCTCTATCCACCACTGAACACCAACTTCATTAGAACATAAAGAGGTGAACATTTATATATATATATATATTTTTTTTTTATGGTTTCGATAGTTACTTTGTGAAAATAACTTGTGACGTTCAATGGTTTATTTAATCAATATCTTGATACAATACTTCAAAGTGTCCTTTTTGTTGATTTATTTTCATTGTTTCATGATTTTCTCAGTGTCACTTCTTGTATTGCAGGTCCCTGATTGAACTCGTGGTATACTTCCATGCCAGCTTTATTCAAGGGAATACCGGTGAAACTGACTTAATGGCCAATAGCCATACGAGATTATCAAGATTAATTTTGCTTGATTCGAAGCAGCTGCATGCGTCTCCACTATCTTCAAAAATCAATCCAGCATGATGAAAATATTTATAAAATATCAATGATCATTAAGAAAATGACTTTGAATTTGATTCACACAAATTTGAGGAACTGAATGCTGCAAAATAACATCAAATGAGTTGAAACTTCGTTGTCTTGCCTAAATGTTAAGAGATGGGGGGCAAATTTTGAAATATCCAAGGCCTCCCCTTTAATTTTTTGTTCATGCATCTTATTGGCCACTATTTTCCATTTGATTGTGTGTTTGATCTTCTTATATAACAGTTTACTGTGTTATATAATTATTGATTGTTCTCTGGCTGTAATTTGATTGTTTGAATATGTTAACTGCCAAAACAGCAGAAAAAAAAAGGTTTCTTTCCTTCATAAATATTTCTTTAAAAAAATTGTATTCGTTACTTACATGAAACAATTGCTAGTCAGGTCAAGACGCATCTGAATAGCAAGTCAGGACAGCTGCTAAAATTTTATTCTTTCTTGCGTATGAACAGTGATGCTCCATATGCTGTTAAACGTCATGTTTCGGACAGTGCTCTAAGTAGTGCTATTTGTTATGGATGTGAGACTTGGCTTGCCAGAGACTTACGCGAAGCTGAAACGGCATGCAACAGTGCATTGAAGAGCCTGTTGGGTGTCCGAGTAACCACATGCACTGACCTTGCATGTGTTGAAGCTGGGGAACCTGGTGCAAGAGGATACATTCATCAGAGGCAATACAACTTTTTCCGTAAGTTAAGAGCCAGAGACTCCTTCAATGGTAGCTACATTGAGAGAATCATGCTTGAAGCAATACAGCTTCGTACACCCAGTGGTATGGCCTTGCAGGCAGTAGAGACTTACAATGATGAACCTGCTAAGCTCGAACTTGAAAGAAAAAAGATTAGCATTTCTTCATCAACCAGCTCACGCAGAACGGCTTATCTTTTGTTGAACCCTAACCTGGTTGTTAGTGAGGTGTACCACAGTATGGTGCTAGAAGTTCAGAGACTTTGCTTCATGAGACTTCGGCTTAGCTCGCACAGAATGCGTTTTGAGACAGGTAGATGGGCACGAATTCCAGCTGATCAGAGGATGTGCCCATGTGGGAGTGTCCAAAATGAGAGCCATATTTTGCTGCATTGTGGATTAGCAGCACATCTTAGAGAGGACTTAAATATCCGTGGGGAAACATGTAGTGACATTTTTGATGGTGAAAATAATGAAGCTGTTTCGCAATGCAATTACTGCTTCAATTTGCTGAAATTGTTTGAGTAATGCATGACTGTTATAATTATTTACTTATTTTCGATTTGGACATTTTTGTTTGAATTTGGACATTCAAATTTCACTTGCTTCAGATGTATGTACAACCATGTTGGACATGTGTAACATGTCAATAAATAACTAACTAACTACATAAACTCATTTAGGCTAATGTGTCCTTGTTTTTTTGTTTTGATCAGCTTGCTACACATTTAAGTAACTGGGTTGATATCCAATATTATGCTATTCTATGAAAAGTTGTTTCAACATAGTTATCTTCTAGCTTTTGGAAATTTAGTAGATATTTATATGTTTTCACAGTTATGATATGATCTTTACCGTAGCTTCAGACCAGTGAAGTATTCCAAAAAAACCTCATGTTAGTCGGTGTATTTTATTGGTTAGTGTATTTTATTGGTATATTGTGCCAATATCAATGGTGAATCTATCTGTATTTATGATGACTGACATTTTAAAGTGTGATATGACATACAAAATATGTTACAATAATTGCTGGATAATAAATTGATATAGTATTTATTAAGAATTTATGATTGTATGATTGAGAAACTGAGACATGTAAAGAAGTTAATAATGTTATTAATAGTTGTGAAAGATAAAATAAACTGTTACTATCTATTTTGCATACTTTTTTTAAGGCTATCTTCCTATGAATGGGGCATAGCAGAGCAGGGGTAACTTACTATAAAGCTTTACGTTAACCACCTGCATGGTCCAAAAGACTAGTTGCCAGGTCAAAATTACTAGCCTGTGTTGTCCTAAAGACCAGTTGCCTAGTCAGAATTACTAGTCTGTGTTGTCCTAAAGACAAATTACCTGGTCAAAATTACTGGGCTGTGTTTTCCTGAAGACTAGTTTATCTGGTCAAAATTACTAGCCTGTGTTGTCCTAAAGACCAGATACCTGGTTAGAATTACTACCCTGTGTGGTCCTAAAGACGAGTTATCTTAATCATGCCTACTACATAGGTAGTCAAGCTTACTATCATGTGTGATAAAAATGACTACCCTTTAGTCAGTTCTATGATGGAATTTAGTGGTTGACATGATTGCAGTGTAGTCAGATTGACTCAAAAAGTAGTCAGACATGACTATGAAAAGGTAACTTTCACCAATAAGGTAGTGATTTTGACACATGGCAACTCTATAGTACGATAGTTTTTGTAACACTTTTCACATAAAGTATTACATATATCTTTAGGAAGATGCAGGATAATAGTTATATGTGCACATGAATTTACTGACACATGAGGCGTATTTTGATTGTATAAAAGTAAGTGACAGGGGCGTATCTAGAAGTGGCCTTGGGGGGGGTGGATTACATGGGGTGCATACGGGGCTCTCCACAGGGTTTCCTATCTCTTCCATGTTAATTTTGGGCTTGGGGGGGGCATGACACCATGGCCCCCCTAAATACGCCACTAGTAAGTGATAGTTCATCATTTGCACTGCATGCTGCACAGGTGTGTGTGACAATCGCATGTTCAGAAAATGTTTTTTTATTTTTTGCTTGATACACTGGCACTGATCAACAATCTTATGCACAACTTAAAACAATCGACTTAGGTAGCAACAGCCTCACAGTGGCTCCAAATTTGACTAGGGGATCTGAAAAGCTCAGCCTTCCCCGTTTGCATTTAAATGATTTGACATCATTAGCAGGGAATTACTTTGAAGGACGTAAAATTGAAGCTATCACTTTGGTGAATAACAAACTAACAGCATTTCCCAACCTTGTGCCACTAGGAAGCTCATTGCAAAAAGTATGGATGACAAAGTGTAACATATCAGCATTCCTAACAAGCAACATGGTTCTGGATTTGAAAAATCTGAAATACCTCAATCTGGGTGACAACAAAATTATCAAAGGCTTTGATACCAGCTTCTGTCACATGAATGACCGTGTGAATCTCCACTTGTTCGGGAACAATGATCTCAAGATCTTTGAAGACCCATACCGCTTCTGCCCTCATCTGCTAGACAGTTTTGGCTCAAAACCGATAAAAACCCTAACAGACACCAACATTCCCTGTGATCACCACCGCTGCTGGATGAAGAAGTTTGCCTCATTATACCATTCGACACCTCTGTCAGCCAATCATACTACAGTATTTCAGGGGAACAATTCCTATATTCTTTGTTGTCCAGTTATCCTCTCATGTTTGGGTGTTTGAGTGTTTGTCTCATGGTATAAGCCGGTTATTCACCATGGGATCAGGAATATGTGTTTATCACACCTCGGCCTAAAGGCCTCGGGTGATAAATCACATATTCCCTCTCCCGTGGTGAATAACCTTTACAAGTTCAACATGTCAATCTGGGATTGTCCTGATGGAAGGCCATGGTCCAGTGTGACTGAACAAGACCTCTCCCCTCAAGGTCAGTGTCAGCATAACCCTTAGGGCCTTTTCACCAACCTTGGTTTTCATAGTTAGACCTGGTCTGAACAACTGTAAACCTTGTTTAGTGAAATCCCCTTCACCAACTGTGTTTTACTCTTTAGACTAGTCAAGGATCAGTGACTCTCAAACATTGTTTATACAACTTGCAGATCAGTGATCTCAAACTGTTTTGGTGTTAATTTTCGGGACTGACCAGATTACAGTTGGCGGGGGGGGGGGGGTTTTGGCCTTTCAGTGAAAGTTAATTTTGAAAATGTTTGGACTGCCAATCTGCAATCTGCTCTAAGAATAATGTCAGATTTATTAATTTTATTGAATGTTAATAATTTCGGAAAGGCTCACTTGGAATCGCTATTGGATTCATGTGCTCTCGATCTGTTTCTGGAAGATATGAAGATGCAAACGACACAAGTCTGTGTATGGAGAGAGTCTTCTTTGAATATCTGAAGTAAAAGATCTCAAGATAGTATAATTTTGACCTACCCGGTATTTCTGTTTTCTGCCTCTCACCTGAAACAAGCATCTTTTCTCCTCATAATTATTTTTTATGATGTCATACCCTTCAAAATCGCTCTTACTTATTTTCTTATCACTTCGATTTTTTATTTATTTTTATAGTTGAATCGGGCTTCAATGTGGTGAATGGAAAAACGTTTGGAGCAACATTCGTTTCTGCAATTCTTCCAGCAAGGGACACAGTCACCATTGGAACGGATAAAGTGCACTCCAAACTGGACTGTGCACTCCTTCTTCTTCTTCTTAGTAGTACTTCCGTCCCATCAGCGGAACCACCCTCTATTGAGGTAAAATCGTGTTATTAATTAATTAAAATGTCTCTGTGCTTGTCCAAGTTGTGTATTAGCCTATTGCAGTATATATTAAAGTTCATGCACCATTCATGCGATCTGAGCACTCCCCCCACTTCCCCCATTCAGAACCACTTTGACCCAAGCGTAGGGATTGTGTGTGTGAGCACTTTCTTTCTCTAGCAGTCGGTTGATTTCTCTGACGGTGTCCTTCCTGACGCTCTCCAGGGCGAGTCAAAAAGTGAATTGTATCTTCATTTTCTTCCTTGCACAGAATTCAGAGGCTGCTACTGCTTCTTCCATATTTCGCCAGCGTCTCCTGCAGGATGTATGTCCCTGTGAGAATCTTAACACGGAGTGTAGCCCTCCTTGTCTCTTCTAAATTGTAGATACTAGTCGACCATAGGGGATGAGGTTTCCCCTGTTGACACAGCTCAAGGTCCAGGAAATGTAGAGATGATCTGCTGGCTGCTTGCCCAGTAGCTCAGCATAAGCAGTCCCAAAGACAGCTCCCTTCAACAGCCTTTTCCATGCGACTCTGGTCCAACTTTGTTGAAGGACTTCTTTGAGGTCAATGCCGTATCTCAGCATCAGCTCACGACTATAGATGAACCAACTGCTGGAGGATGCAGGTAAAGAGAGATGCTTCATTCCTATCTGCTGTAATGGAGTATCACTTGCCCTCAGGATCGTACCCAGGAGAAGCAAGATTTTGTAGGCAATGTAGACATCTGCAGGAAAACTCCTGTGCAAGTCTAATGCTTGTACATATTTTGAATACTATCGTGAAACTCTATCTTGTACCACAAAAATACTAATCTAGGGGGTTTCTACTCCTTGACGTATCGCATGGCCATATCTAAATCTAAAAAGTTAACATACCAAAATTGTTATAATGATTATTTAGCTGACTGTATTGCCAACAAGTTCACTCAAGCAAAAATTCAAATTTACTCAAACTTTTGTTTACAGCGAAACACTTTGATATAGAATTAAAGTGGACTGTGGCACTCTGAAAATAGCACTTCGTGTCACATGATAGCCGATGTAGTGTCATCTTCTCTACTTTCAACATGGGGAAACGCAGAGGCTGTTTGATTAGTCATGATCAAGAGTAAGCCATTTGACTTCTCATAACAAATTTTAGAGTGAAAATCAGATGCATAATCCTTTCATTTGGCTGTCACCAACAAGTGGGATAAGTCTCCTTCAATCAAATTAACATTAAATTTTAGAGTGAAAATCAGATGCATAATCCTTTCGTTTGGCTGTCACCAACAAGTGGGATAAGTCTCCTTCAATCGAATTAACATTAAAGTATTGGGTTTGATCATGACATCAGCATGATGACACACAAGTGCCATTTACACAGTGCCACAGTCCACTTTAATTTTTAGATTGTTCTTATGGTGCACCACCTCAAATTTATCAATTTTTTGAAAATCATGCACTAGTTGCAATACTTCCAAAGTACAACAAAAGCTGATCTTTGGCTCTAGATTCTGTTTATTTCAATAATGTACAAATTTTGTTATTGGGACTAATTTTCAGCTTTAAAATTGGCTACATGTGTAGTTCAACTTTCCACATTTCATAAGCAGCAGCGATGTAAAATATTGAATTTTTAATGCACATTTGAGTATAAAATGAAATATTATTGTTTTAAACATCTCATAATTTACATTAAGAACTCTTCCAGACAATTGTAGATGTGTTAGTCAGACCCCTTATTAGAAACACAAAGAGAAATGTAATAAAGTTGAGTGGTTGAGGAAGGTGAGTTTAAGTTAGTTGAAGTGAGTTTAGTTTTTTTAGGTGTTTATTTCGATTGCTAAGACACAATGGAAAAGCACATATCGCTTGTATGTGAAATGTGTCTTACTTATTGTGCTGCATTAATAAAATCAGACATTTCTCAGACCGTGCCAGTACGAAACGATTCATTCAGATCTTTGTCTCATGTAGAGCAGATTATTGTAATGGTGTCTTATCTGGTATTTGTGTTTTTCAACTTAAGAAACTGAAATGTGTCCAAAAATCAAGACAGCATTATACCTCAATCCTATGTTATCTTCCTTGGTTACCGGTCAAATCAAGGGTCGATTTTAAAATATCATATCCATAGTTTTGTAAAGGAATCCTTACAGCAACAGCGCCGTTTTACTTGAAGGATTTAATAATTGCAACACAGAAGGTACACATATAGCTACATATATACATTAGTCAGCCATGGAGACAAAAGCAGTAGCAATGATTGATTATGTTGACTCAAAGTCTTTTCTCATTCAGGCTGCACCATACTGGCACAATAGTTCTATCTGACAAGATAAGCTTTTGCTGTGACTTTGATAGATTAGAGAAGTGCCAAAACAATACCTGCTCAGTGACCTGAAGGATTTGAAACAAAACAAGGTCATACCACAAAAACAAGGTTAACAATTTAAGATGGTATCTAGATCTAGATTTCATTGCACGAAAGGGGAATATAACATTTTTATTTGGCATCTATCACATATTGCGGTGAGCAGGTCCTATTATTGCTGGAGTGCAGTTATGACAATATAAGTTTATGTTATGTCATATTGCGTTTACTCATTCAACTTGCAACACCCTGACACAAGAGTTTTATCTTGGAGGATGACATCTTTTAGTTTCAATTTGATGGATAAGAACAGTAGCAAAACAACTATACTAATGTCTTGCTAACTGACCTGAAACACCACCAAGCAATACGATTTTTATGTTTTGGATACACTCCATGGCTTCATGAAATGTGTCTAACTCTTTCAGACTCATAAGTGGTGGGCTAGCATTTAGCTTTTTAAAAACCATGCTTATCTAGGGGTCCCGGGCTGCACAGTATGCAGGTAATAGCAGTATATTACAATTTTCTTTAGTAGCAGTATATTATAATTTTCTTTTGTGGAATATATATTGAAGTAAACAATCAGGAATATAAACCAGCGAATCCAAACAAAGTGAATAACCAATGTGTAGTATACTCCGCCATGCATATAATGACATGATTCGGAACTGGTTATGTCACATTAGTTAGCCATAAATTGGGACGTATTAAAAATGTGATGTATGAACATTTATGGACCTTTTTCTTTTATCAAAGACTTTCAATGACCCAGTTTAATACATGGGCTCAAACTATTTTCTACCATACCTTCAACAGCTGCCATGCATTATTGGTATGTCTCTACACTGTGCGGGTTTTGATGTAATATGTATAATATATTATATACATATATATACATTCTGTACGTTTACATCTTTCTGTTGAAATGCCATAATTAATTTAGGAAATTTTCTTCACTGAAGGACTATTTTTCCATAGTCAGTTCAATTTGCTGTCCAGTCCACATAAAACATATCAATAGTACCAAAGTGGCTACATTTTACTGCAAGACAGGGTGATCATTTACCTTTAAACATTGAATTTTTAATGCACATTTGAGTATAAAATGAAATATCATTGTTTTAAACATCTCATAATTTACATTAAGAACTCTTCCAGACAATTGTAGATGTGTTAGTCAGACCCCTTATTAAGAAACACAAAGAGAAATGTAATAAAGAACTATCACCCAATAACTGTTTCCAATTGTTGTTTCTCGAATATATTTTGGAGAGAGCGCATTTATAACTTCCAGTCAGCTTAGAGTAGGGCAGGGCAAGAAGCAAGGGTTAGGTGAGAGGCCCCCCCCCCCAGGTTTATATCTAAACTTGCATTATTGGTGCGTTTTCTTATTGATAGGATTGAGGCTTTTTTGGTGATGTCACAAATGATGTCTGAAATGTTCTCATAGAGAGTGACCAAATTGTCTTGGAGATTCTGGGCGGGAACAATCTTGTTCAGAAAACTAGATTTGCAAATGTGATTACTCGTAATGATATCCCCTGGGTTGTCTATAAAATGGCTACTAGGCATCACTTAGCGTCATACCGCATCAAAGGAATCTTGAGCCAGGGAAAGAAATTGTCAAGAAATATTTTGTCAATGCCGAAAATAATCAGAATGAAAAATACATTAGACAGGCAGGCATTGCATAAGATTTGCAAGTCACACTAAGAGTATCGATAACTATGGTCTTGGCAGAGCACTCGCACAAGAGTTTTTTCAAATAATTGAGAATACTACCCAAACTAAGCCTGAGTTGCATTCCATCAACGTGCTACTTGTGCAAGAGGAAGTACAAACAGACACATATGGTGAGTTGTTCTTTTTATATTTTTATATGTTTCCATTGTGGAAGTTGCGTAACAGACGGTATGGCCACTGAGAGTCAGACACTTGTTTGGTTTGGATGATGGTGCACTCTAGAATATAATCCAGTATGGGGTTCTTGTTTCGTACAGACATTAATATTTCGGCTGCAATTCTCGAAGGTCGCTTGTTTGAAGAATTTGTTGATATTGCAATTGTTGAAAGACTGATTACATTTACATAGTGCTCATACACATAAACAAATGATGGCAGGTTACAACGTATAAATCAGGTTGAAATAAAATATTACACTCAGTATATTATAATATATATTATTACATGACCACTATGCTAGAGCGATGCTGATTGGCCTAAATCAGTCACGTGACGACATCATAAAAACTCATATTGCATGGTTCGGGTGCAATATGAGATTTTTCCAAAAAAAAATTTTTTTACAATTTTTTTTTTTCAGATTTTTTCATATTGCATGGTTAGAGTGCAATATGAGTTTTTATCTAAAAAAAAAAAAATTTCCAAAAAAATTTTTTTTTTCATTTTTGTTTTTTGACTGAAAAAAAAAAATTTTTCCAAAATTTTTTTTTTTTTTTCGGAATGGAACATTATATTGGAAGCATAGTGGTCATGTAATAAAACAAATACGGCACTTATTATCGTGCAATATGAAAATTTATTTGCACTCGTAAATTCATATTGAACTCGGGCTGCGCCCTCGTTCAATATGAATTTCCTCGTGCAAATAAATTTTCATATTGCACTCATATCATGCCGTATTTGTATATTACAACGGCCTATGGTTAGAAAAAACTGTATTTCAAGAGGAAACAAATACATGTGTAATTAATAGCAGCTCCACCCAGTGCAAATTTAACACTAAATGCCAATTGTAATTCAGAACTAGAGTTTCCAATGAGAGCGCGAGTTCTCGAGAAGTCTCGAGATCAGCAATGACTCAGCATTTTCTCGTCTCGCCGAGCGAGTCTCGAGAATTGAAATGTTGATCATTGTTTAACATGGTGTTCATGTGTTTAATGTTTATAACAGTTACAAACCATTGGGATGTTGTTTTGTTTTGCTTGATATTATTGTTATTGTGTAATTGCTCCATTGTTCAATTTAAATATCTGTTGATGATAGTCCCCATTGTATACCTGATAAATGCTGAAGTTGAACTTGTACAAATGTTTTAAAATTGTATATTATCTGGATGTTTAACTGTGATTTATAGGAAACAAAACACACAGATTAACATTAATAGGGGGGGGGTGATAATTCCAAAATGTTACTTTGTGGCGTTTTTTGTGTGACCTGGACCTAGTTGGGCAACACGGTTGCCCCCGTTTGTTAATATAAGCCAAAAACCCATATGGACAGAGCCTTTGAAGGTTGACACGAAGAAATAATGTCGAAAATTACCCAAAAAAATCATATCTCAAGAACTGTTGGTCTTAGAGACTTGTGAATAGGCTCAAATTAAGCGGAATCCTCACTTTTATATCAGTGTTTCATAGTAACTATAGGCCTAAGTGCAATACTTTTTTTGTTATTGGACAAAAACTGTTTTTTTTGCTCTTTTCCGTCAGTATACAAGCGTAAACTCGAGTTGCAGACTGTGTGTAGCGTTAGAGTCTAAATATTAGCAAAAATTGCTCAATCTATGTTTACATTTAATATATGTATATGCATTTTTCTATTCCACATTATTAATTACTGAATCATACTATACCAAGTTGTTGTATACTGTGCATAGATTATGCCTAAATTGATTTGACTAGCGAGATACTTGATTTACTTATGACAATAACATTAATAAAATTAGTTTCATATAACTGCATGGTACTCTATGTGGAGCTATCTTAAAAGTCTTGAGGTTCACTGACAAGATCTTTGACAAGCTTATAAAACAAGTAACATCCACATCACCATAATAATTCTATTTCACATGTGAGACAGCAGTAACGCCAGTAATGGCATGAAATTAACTTGAAGAGTATAGCATAAATAATGATTCTATTAATACTAAGAATACTAATATTAAGTCCAATTCTGGAAAATTATGTCCCGGATGGACAAGTAAGTGTCAAATTGGATGCTCATCTTGCAGTAATGATATATTAATTTTATTATAAGAAGAAAATAGAGGATTTTTCAAGACGAGAAACAAGAAGATGGGACAGGATCTAATCATTTTAACACAGTAGTATGACTGAACAAAACAATTTACAATGTATTGACTGTGCCTGACATCTTAATGCACAAAATTTGTATCAGGAATAGTGGTCCAAATCCTCAAAGATTGGGTTTGCATATAGCTCTGAAAATAGAGTAAGCTGTTTCTCTGAGGAGAGAAAGATTACGCTGAAACATCTACCTCTGCCATGGGACCTTGCACCAATCCCAGGGACTTCTTAAAAAATATAGTTCTTTCTCCAACACCCCCTTGCTTAATTCTGTGGTGCATGCCTTCAGTGACATTGAATTCTCCCACATCTTGTGACTGCTTTGTTTTTAGAACTCTTTATCTGATTGAACCAACTGACTTTTGAACAATGAACAGTTAACCAAAGAAAAGCAAAAGTTACACAGACAACATGTGACAAAAGAATACCAGCAAGTACTTCTTGAGAACAAGTCAATCAATTTCTTGTTCAGAAACATTTTCAGGCATGAAACTTGGATGTTGAGAATCTTTCTTCTCTAACAAATAAGCCATACAAGTCTAGATTCTAGAGTTATCCAAGCTTTCAATACTCTAACCGTAGGCTTTCCCCTACTGAAAGAGGTTATATCAATTGGGTAAAAGGGAACTGTGTCTGAAAATATAATGAAAAAGGACCTTGATGCTGAAAGGTCTGTGCTCTCTATCATTGATTAACTGGAGAAAGGCAGTAACCAGCAAGAAGACAGCCAGGGAAGCACACATGTAATGCTAAATCAGTTATTTTGTTGAACAAGGAAGATGCACAATTTGGTCTCTGAGTGGTCTGATGCCCAAGCTAAGTTGGAAAAGTATGTATTGTTGAAAAATAGAGATGTTAAAAATCTCTGTAAAGTAGCAAACACTAAAAATTAAAAAAAAAAAGTTTTATTTGACAGGTTATTTATTTAGTCAAATCAAGTCTGTTTGAAAAATGGCTACACTTTAAAGTGGATACATGTGGCTGCACAGTAAAGAGAAAAATGTTACACATATGTATAGAATCATTGACATATTGTATAATTGGAGATACAACATGCCAGAAATACAAAGTTCCTCAATTCCTAAAATTTGTGAAATGTTTCTACTGAAGGTGGAATAAACATATAAGCCTTTTTTGTGACCGGGAACTACATATTTCTGCTTATCAATGTAATGTTGAATATTCAAGATCACCTTTGTATATCTGAATATCTGATCCATCACCACCATAAGAAGTCACACAAGTGTCTCATTGAATACTTAAGACTTACACATTCACAGCTTCAACTTGATAATGCTGCTTCAGTTTGTAAAACCTGTCAGTGTCCTTTCGATAAAAAAAGAAACAAAACAAAAATCTAAAATTACAAATATAGTGAAATGTGCTGTCCCTATGAGACTCCTTGCATTTTCTTACATGAAAATTGGTAAACAAAATTAGGCCTCCATTTCTTCACCAAACACACATTTACTTTAAAATATGAGGAAATGACTGAAGACAAATAAATCCCAAGTCATTATAGTGCTAACGAGGATAAAACTAGAACACATGCATCACCTAAGACAAAGATAGACACTGTTACACAGAAAGACTGATTTGGCTAAAACTGCAATATCAATCTTCAATGTTTAGGATGATACTTTAATTTTCGGATGATAAAGCAAGTGGAACAGAAATTTTTTAAAGATAACATTCTTCAAATTAGGCCTATAACATTCCTAAAAAATCTAAAATACAAGGTTTTTGCACAAAATCAAGGTTTTTTGGCTATATCTTAAAAAATGAGGCAGATAGGCATATATTTACTATGAAAGACGAATATAAACTTAGGGATTGCGAATGATTTGAGCCTATTTTGAAGTCTGTATGTGCATTGGTTCTCGAGATATGGCATTTTTGGGTAATTTTGCATTCGACGCAAAAGGCGTTATCTTAAAAGCCTCCGTCCATATGGGTTTAAAACCAAATAATGCAATTGAGGTACCATTGGGTTTCTTTTGACCTATATTTTCGTATTCCATCCACAAAGGTATGATTTTCTAAAATTTTTATCTGTCGTCATGTCCAGAAATTTAATTACTGTGAGACTAGCATGACCTATAGCATTTTTTGAGGTGAACTTAGGTGAAGATAGTATCTTGGATAAGTGACGGCATTACAACCTTGCGACATAGTTTGCTCTTTCAGTTTATCACAACCATATGCACAAGAGCTATGGATGGCTATCTTCTTGTCTTGGCTGGTAACTGTAATGCAATTTTAGTCAGTGACCACATCTTGCCCACTGGACGAGATCCATTTAGCTTCAAATAGTGTCACTCAAAGTAAGATTGGCTTCAAAATGTTCTCATAGAGAGTGACCTAATTGCTTTGGAGAGTCTGGGCAGGGGAAACCTTGTTCTGCAAATGTAATTAGTACAAAAGAGATTGTCAGTAACAATGTCTATCAGTCTGTCAGCAAATCAGAGCACATTAGACAAGACACAGTCATAAACACCATCTCCTTGCCAAAATGACTCTAAGTCTGTCTGAGGATTCTTTCAATCAGATATACAAAAATAGTTTCTGTTTTTCTGTCTTTACAGCCTGTAAACTTGATATGCAAACAGAGTGGACTGTGCTGTTGCACCGTGAAAATGGCACTTTGTGAGTCATCATACTGATTTTTGTCATGATCATACCCAATACTTTCAATGATAATTTGATATAAGGAGACTAATGCTGCTGGTAGGTGGCTGGCAAACGAAAGGATTATGCATCTGAATTTTACTGTAAATTCAATTATGACATATATCGCATGGCCTTCTCTTGATCATGACCAGTCGAACAGCCTCTACAATTGCCATGTTGAATGTAGGGAAGGTGAAATACCATCGGTTATTATATATAACTCACAGAGTGGCAAGAAAAATACAATTTTTGAAAAGCCTTTAATAATAATGTCAACAAGCCTAATTCATTGATTCTTGATTTAGAACTGAATTAGCTGAGGATGTCTTATTTTTAGGCCATATCATTGGATCATACAGCCTGACAGGTTCCTGTTTGCCTGTAAAGTTTCAACATCACATACTTTGTGCTTATGCATCTGGTTATACACCAAGACTCTCTCAGCCAATCGACATCAGTGACGCATGTATGGTGAAAAAAATTAATGGATTCGTCATTTCCTGCTATATAAAATTGTGCAGAAAGTACAATTAATCAAAAAATGTCTAGTTTCACTTTTTAGAACCATAAGGGATATTATGTGTATCACATGGCTCTACAAAGGCCCTAGGAAGAAACGTGGTGTTTTTTTTTGCTGTGCAAGAAATAAATCAATAAGGGAGATTCGGAGATGGAAGAGTCACGGTCATGCATGTTACTGTTATTAGTCTTAAATAATTAAATGAAAAAGAAAGCTTGACACCAGTCGTTTCATTATGTGTTTTCCCATGAGACTTTATATATATGCGGCCGCTCTTTTGACCAATTTTGATCATCATTGATGTGCCAATTATCCATATTCAAAACCATTTAGTGCGATTCTGTTGACTCACTCAATCACCCATGCCATCATCACCATACCATTCAACATCACCTAATATTTTATTAAACTCCTTTCATCCTTTACAGATGATTTCATATTTGTAGACTAAAGGACTGAATGTGATTTTTTTTCAAGGACATGTTATCCTATGAGGAAAAGTGATGTCATATTTTTTTTGATGGCACTTTTCCCTATTGAGTACATGTCCCAGAAAAAAAAATCACGTTCAGTCCTTATGTCTACAAATATGAAATCATCTGTAATTCATTAAGATGATAGGTCAACTCACCATTGCTTCGCAAGTTTGGTGCAGTTATTTGACAATATTAAGAAACTGGGTAAATGCACCAGGTCAGATGTCTTTGCATAAACTGACTCTACCAAATCATCAACTTTTGCATGCAATTTGAAAAAAAAAAAGTGCAATGGTTATCCTACAGGAGATGATTTGTTGCAAAATCCTGCCCTTTTTTGGGGTCACCGTGTTTGGCAACTTTTCGTATGAAAAGTGAATTTAGCCCACAATTAATCACTGTCTGGCCAAATCAAATAGCCAGTCAAGTCATTTGAACCCTTGTGAAGGTTCCTGGTTAATTTTTTTTCTAGTTGAAAATTATGCGCCAAAAACATGCTTTTTATTTTTCAAAGTCAAGCAAAATGACAAAAACTTGAACGGGAGGTATGGGTGCAAGGGCACTTTTTTGCAATTTTTAGAATAATGGTTCATATTTGGTATCAAAAGATAGGTTTTAACTAAATTAGATAATTTCAGGTAATTTTGCATTTTTGTGATGAATGGTTGCCATGGTAACCAGTTTAAAAGGCGAAAAAAGGCTGATTTTTTCTGCTCACGAGAAGTGAAATTTCTGAAGTTACAGGCATGGTAAAATTATTTTGAAAAAATTGATGAAAGAAGAAAAGCCAAATGAACATATTTACTGAGCGGATTTTTGATATTCCTTTAATAGTGTCAGGAATTGGTGTAAAGTAGACAAAAGTCATTTTTGGTGGAAAAAATGCTTGTTGTTATGGCTGCAATATCAAATAATTTTGTTACACAACAAAAAATTTCAATATTTGTCTTGTAAATATGAAGACATTTTTTTAAGGATTCCATTGATGTATCCCATGAGTTCCTAGGTTGAACAGTGGTCAAGATTTTTCACATCCGGTGCAGGGTAAAAGCGGTTTTTTGCACTTAGCGGAAAATGGCAAAATTGTGACGTAACGTCATTATAGGCAATTTATCAATGAAAACGAAGAGGCCTATCAGTGGCTATTTCTCCAAAACTAATGAAGCTACAGGCATGATATTTTGCAAAGATTCAGTAATCATTGTCATGTTTCACCAAAGTAAATACTGTGCTGCCATGGCAACTGCTTTGTTGTGTGTACACCTTTGAAATGACACATCACTGCTCGTTCACTTCTAAAGTGTGTTGATGATGTTGTATTTGACATTGTTTTAAGTGATAAAAGAGACATATTTTGACATAATTGAAGTTTGCACTGGGTGCCCAAGTTCATGTAGGTCGAATATATGAAAAAATTGAATTTGTGTACCTTCTCACACATACCTCCCCTTAAAAATCCCATTTTTGGTCTCATGACCATCCATTGTAACATCACCATAACAGAATAACAATGGTGAAGCAATGAAAGATGTTGAAAACTATTCGATTCACATTTCTGATCAATTAAACATGCATTGGCATGCTTCAATGCAAAATTATTGTACTGTAAAGTCAGAAAGTTGCCAAACAATGGTGAGTTGCGAAGCAATGGTGAGTTGACCTAAAAATAGTATTTAATTGATTTTGCAAATTCACAGATCCTAAAATGTATGTTGTGACTTGACAATTTTATAAGAAATGACGTTCTTGATTCATAAAAGTCAGATAAATGGCGTACATGCAGGGGGGGGGGACGGGGGCATAATTATGCCCATCTATATTGGAACTGTGCCCCTCCCCCCCCCCCGAGGTACACATAAACTTTTTGACTTATACTAAAATATCAGGTGCCCCTCCAGAAAAATTGCGTGTCTACCCAAGTGGCCCCCACCCCCGCTCGAGGCCCCTAGTTACGCCACTGAGGCTAATTTTTACGTATTCTTGTCTGTGATTGCCCAATGTTAATTTTTCGATTACGTCTTTGCAGGGAAATATATGCAGGACAACATTTTTGCCCAGGTGAGAGAACAATTATGTGTGATGGAATTGTCAATGAACAACTTTTTTGGTTTTTATTTGTCATCATTGACCTAAATAATTTAGTTAATTGTATGTGTTTGATTTTACCCGTGCTGGGCCGTGCAGCCATCAACCGAAGCACATAAATATCAATATGAAATTTAGGCATGAAATAAACAAGCAGCATATTGGGATAAATGGTTCCACTGTTGTAGTTAAAGCATATTGGTCAGAGGGATCGAAAGGGCTCTCATGATGGATTATGTTGACTCAAGGCCCTGTTGCGTTTACTCATGTAGCTTGCAACAGAAGAGTTTTATCTTACAGGATGACGTTTTTACTTTTACTTTGATGGATTAGAAAAGTAGCGAAACAACCTGCTTAATGACCTGAAAAACGACCTTGCAATATGAGGCATTATGTGTTAGATATCGTTCGTGCCTTTAGATTTTCTGGATGGCGCCTTTATGAAGTACGGCTAACTCATATAATATGTGCTATATGAGCTGATGTCCAGAACTGCCCAAGTGCATCCAAGAAAGGATAATTGGATGCTGGTGAATTTAAGGATATTGAAGTTAATAATTGTGAAAAATATAAACAATAATTAAATTGCATGTCTGTGGTGAAATTCTTACATCCAGCTGTTTGCACTATTATTCGCTTTTATATAGAATAAGATAATTCATTTCAGAGATTCCCTTTGCTGATGTGCACTGATCTAGCAAATATGTTTAATAATGAATGATGCATTTTCATTATTGCCAGCTTTTAAAAGTGAATTTTTTTAATGTGCATGTTGGTCATAGCTGCTTCAAGTGCTATTGTGATGTATTTCGCAATTCTTATCTACTGTGATATGACAATTACAGACATTGTGAATTTCGGTTAGGGCCAAATTATAACAAATAGAAAATCATACAGGCTGGTCAATTGTTTGTCCATAGTACAAAATTGATAGTAATATATATTCTTGCAATGCAATTCTTGTTTGTGACTCTATCTTGCTATGAGGCAGGTTACCCATTTAGCTTCGAATGGTGATCAGCTCTGAAACTTCTCATAGAGAGTGACCAAATTGTCGTGGAGAGTCTGGGCAGGGACAATCTTGTTCAGAAAAGTAGATTTGCAAAAGTGATTACCAGCAACGATGCCCACCGGGCGGTTCGTAGAAAGGCTGTAAAGCATCACTAGTCTTGAGCTAGGGCAATAACTTGCCAAGCAATATTTGGTCAATGACAAAAAACTGCACGGAAAATATGTCAGGCAGACAGGCATTGTATAAAATACATTGTATTTGAGTAAGACATAGGGGAGAGTGGGGCATAACCACCCCCAGGGGCATAACCACCCACACAGTGGTTCCAGGTGATTGGTTCCACATAGTGAAAATATTGTTAGTGCAGGTGATTTTACTTGTGTGAGATGACATTTTAATGGAAGGGGGTGCAAGCAAAAGGCAGTACCAAACTGAACAGGTCAGTTTGTTTATTTTTTTTAGCTTTTTTAAGCTGCTTCATCTTATTTTTACATGTGACGGTATTTGTGATGGCATTCTACATAAAGGAGATGTAAGGTATCAGTGATAGGCATTGTGTTGGTTCATATTCAGACTAATTTTTTTAATGGATTTAACTGTCATTAAATCTTGTCATGAGTGATAATAGGGGTAGCGGCTGTTTTACCCCAATATGGGGCATAACCACCCGCCCCTGGAAAAAATACTGTAGGGGGGGGGGGGGTGACAGAAACAGGAGGGGGGTTTTCAAAAATGTACTGTAAATGTGTGAGAAACTTGGGAAGGGTTAGCATAGATTATGTCATTTGGGCTGTCTTGAAAAACCAAAAGATTGGTATTGGCGGGAGCGTCCCGGAGAGAAATGTCTCAGAAGTCAGTACCATAGCAAAAGTGAGGACACTGATACGGTTTGATACTTTCCAAGTCAAGAGCACCTGCATTTTCATCACAAAGGGACATAGTATCCTTCCACCAGATATGGAGATCCTCCAGTTATTTTTATTGCTGGTACCTTAGGGGAGGGGTTTAGCCCCATGGGGTGGGTGGTTATGCCCCGAGCATGGGGCATAACCACCCACCTTGTACCAAAAACTATTTCACATCCCTGTGCTATAAGGGAGAGTCATTTGATGCTGCGGGTAGGGGATATGAAAGTACTCTAAGAGTGTGTCATATTGCCAACTGGAGTTCTTAATTGTGTTGGTCATTATCATCCTGTGAGACATTTTGTCTTAGGGGGGTGGTTGTGCCCCACTTTCCCCTATAGGCTTTTGAAAACTGGCTTTGGCAGAGGACATGTAAATACAATTGATAAAACCTCTGAATTAGACTTCATTAAAAGACTGCTTGTGCAAAGGAAGTAAAGACAATATGATGTATTTTGTGAGTCATTCTTTCTTTTATATCTTTTCATCTTGCATATCATGTAGTAGCAGCTGCAGCCACTTGGAGTCATATAAATGTTGGGATTGGCTGGTGGAGCCCTCTAGAATATAAACTAGTGCCTTCTAATATAAGGACAGCATTGTCACTGCAATTCTCGAAGGTCTCTGTTTTAAAGAATTTTTGGACATTGCAGTTGTTCAAAGATTGTGGGTCTATTTCAGGGTCTATTTCATCTTTTATTTTGCAAATTACATTAATTTAAGAAAGGGTAATCAGTGAAAGACTTAATTACCTGTTTAATTAACTGGCCAATTTTATGACAGATTAGACGGAGGTCGCAGTCTTCACGTTGCTGAAGGCAACGTAGACTGAGGACATACCAATGGTTGAGAACTCCTTGAAAAACTAGAATTTGTGTCGCAAGCGGAACACATGCGAGTTCACTATGCGGATGTTGTTTTGCCATTTTTGTGAGTAGATTCTTGGGGAAAATGGTGTGGAGTTTGGGGCCTAGATTTTCATACATGATCAGAGAAATAGAACAGACAATAAACTTAGCAGTGGTATCACCAGGAGGGGGGCAGTGCAGTAAAAAAGAAAGTACAAGCGGCTTACAACAAATTATGGCAATAGCAGGAAGGCCAGATCTAAAAGGTGTTGAGATCAGTAGCATAGCCATTAGGGGGGGGGGGTGAGAGGGCAGGGGGGACAACTTGCCCCCTGAACAGATTTTGGGGAAATTTCTGCAGATGTACTAGAAAGGAAAATGGGGATATGGTAAGAAGGATGGAGAAACTATGAGCAAAATGGGGAAATGGTAAGCAAAATGTGGAAATTTAAGTAAAATGGGGAAATGGTAAGAAAAATGGGAGAAATGGTCAGAAATAGGGGAAATAGTAAAAAAGAAGTGGGAAATTAACAGAAAAAAGAAACTGAAAGAAAAGGGGATTTATACGAAGAGTTTTAACAGACTTTTCAATTTTTTCTACACAATTTCCCCCTTTTTCTTCACTATTCCCATTTTTCTGCCCCTGAATGATATATATTTGCAAAAAACACCACAAAAATTTCCAAAAGGTAACCAGCACCAGTGGCGTATCCAGGATTTTTTTCAGGGGGGGGGGGCAAACCACCCAGATATTTCCCCAAATTGTTTTTCGCGACCAACAGCTCTGTCATGTGTCGCACATTGTACAATGTTCAAAAATTCTTTCAGACAACATTTTCAGTGTACCTTCATGAGGAAAATCCCAGCTGGATGTCGTTCGGATGACACGTGAAATTGGCGGACTACTGTATCAGTGTCTATGCTGGGCAAGTAAAAGATCCCTCAGATGGGGTAAATGTGTAACATGTTGAGGACTCCCGCTCTCTCTCCCATTTCATCAATCGACCCTTGTGAGCGCCAGAACTGGGCTTAGAGGGCTGCACCTACCATATCTATCTATCTATCTATGTGTGTTTAAAGAAGAAATAGATAGAGCTTAAAAAGCTGACAAAATAAACTTGAGACAAACTGAAACTGTGGTAAATTTTGCAAATGCTTGTGATAAGTTCTAGGGAGTAGCCAACTTATGTTCTAGTGTGCTCTGATTGGCTGGTTCTCATGACTTTATTTGACATTGTTTAATTTAGTCCATACTTGCAAAGTCCAGAACGCATCTTGTGATGGCAGTGAGCCAGTAACTGATATTTTAGAAAGACAGATTTAATTGTTTAGATGGACAAAAAATTATGTGTTTCTGTTGTAAGCTCCATGGGAGATGTTGGGGATTGCTTGATAGCAATATATATATATAGCAAGATAGATAGATAGATAGATAGAAAGATATATAGATAGATAGATAGATAGATAGATAGAGAGATAGATCAGATTCTAGATAGTAAGCTAGATAGCTAGAATGGTCAGATAGCTAGATAGATACATAGATACATAGATAGATAGACAGCTAGCACGATGGATAGATAGCTAGCAAGATAGATAGACTGATAGACAGATCGAAATTCAAGTTTGAACTTCACACCTTTTCCAAACAATAGACCAGCATCAACACCAGGGTTTCTGTTGGGGTGCTCAAAAAGTGAGTCCTGGGGACTCAGTGAGGTCTGAAACAGTGGGTCCCCAGCCAAATTTCTGGGTCCTAGTTTTTTTCATATCATGGCCAAGCGGCCATCACCCAATTACAATTCTTGAATATAAGGGAGGGGGCTAGCCCGGCTGGTAGAGCCTTGGGCTCCCAATTGTTGGGGCCCAGGTTCGGAAGCTCTCCACAAAATAGTTTTCACTTTGCTGAAACAATTCTATGTCGCATCCCTCAATCTTCAGATATATATCAAAGTAGGAACTCCTAGTACAGGGTGAATTTTCTATAAATCTAAAATGGTACGTTAAATGTATTTAGGAGTCGTCTGTAGGAATATATTTCTTTATGCATCTTCAAAAATGCCAGTCTTGTGAAGCAATATTGGCTATAATTCAGTTACTCGATCGATTAAAACTGTAGAAGGCACCAAATGATCCATTATTGACCTATTGAATATGCAATGACATCACAGTAACACAAACAGTTTGAAGTAATCACTTGCACTTCCCTGACTGTAACTACTCAAAGGGTGTGACCTGGGTGTCTGCCATTCCTTGAAAAGCCTTGAAAAAAAAAGCATTTACCACAAAAGGCTGGAATCTGCTTCATACTAATAAAAAAAAGGAAACACAGCTGAATATTTTGCGATTTCTTGTGACAGTCAGGCCGCAGATACATTTTTACTATCAGAAAAAAGGTAATCTGCATTCTCTGGAATATTGGTCTTGATTTTGGGAAAATTTGGGCCAAGAAAAGGCTAGAAAATCCTGGAATTTGATTCCAAAAATTCTGCAGACATCCTGCACTCAACACAATGAGACTGCAATGCAAAGGCAATAATGTTCTTCTAAAATTGAGATATAAAATACAAGAACTTTTCTGCTGACTTGACTTGTGTTGTGCTGGTATACCCCGGCTGACTTGACTTGCGTTGTGCTGTTGATAGGCTAGTAGCTGTTACTCTAACTGTTACTGTATCCACATATTCATAACATTTTGTCAAGGGCCAACCACTGGTATTTCACTCTCTGCAGCATCCTCACCTCTCAGTATAGGCTAGTGAACCTACCCTGACCACATGCACCATGTTTCAGTGAAGTGATCATTAAAAGATTAACAAATCTCCGGTGTGACCAATATAATTCACAGTTTGACATTGTTAAAAGCAACTGAATGAATGTTTGAATGTTGTCACTGTTGTCTTGTTATTTGAATAAAGTATTTTCTTTGTAGAAAAACGCCGGAAAAAAGCTGTAAAAAGATTAGCATATTCATAAAACTCCGTCATTTTATAGTGCTATTGGCAGGGTAAGTGTAAACGAACCCTGCAATGGGAGGATGCTCTGCAGGCTGGTTTGGTAGTCATCAAAGAAACTGAATTGAACAGCAAAAAACATTGTAACAAAGAGTGTGCAGCTGTGGTTCATGTGAAAAAAAATTCACAGGAGTGTCATGTTAAATTTTAATTGAGTGGATTGCCTCCCCCCAAAGATGGCATTGATTGCTATGAGAAAGTTCACTTTTACAAAGGCCTTCAATGATGTGGGACTTCTTAGAAGGTGTTAATTGAAATGTACTAACTCAAGGTGTGAATGGCAAATTGGCTAATTGGTGAAGTCTTGATTGCTATTCAGAATTGCCTGACATTGTAAATAATGTTCAAATATGAAATATCAAGCATTATTAATTAATCTATCAAGCATTATTAATTAATCTATAAATACTATTTTTATATATTTTATTTAAATTTTTCCCATTACAAATGACATATGTATCAATTGTGATATTTATAGATGTCAATAAAAGAATATATATATATAGGTAAAGGGACTGCTGCTCTTCTCAGTGCATCCTGGGGAAAAAAATATATAGGCCTATTTATTTTAACGAATTCTCAGCAATGAATTGAGATATCTTCATGAAAAAACGAAATCATAAAGATTAAGACACCAGGATTCCAAAGAGCGTAAAATTTTAATTCTAGCCCTAATAGAAGTGTCCGAAAACTATCAGGAAGATATCGAACCTGTTTCGGCCAATCAGAGGGCAGTAAAACAATAACAAGAATATTTCTATTTCCTGTTTTGCCGTGATTTCGTTGAAACTAAAAACTTAAATTGTAATTAAACAAGACACAAAAGACACACAAAAAAGCAAGACGCCTCAAGTTAGCCAATTCTTCATTAATTTCTTGAAAAAGAAACTTTGATAAGTGCTTCCTTGACTCTCACAAACGATCCAAAATTTCTGACTACCCCTTATTTAACTGGTTCGCTCACAAATGCGAGTGAACTCGCAAATAATGTGTGATTTTAAAAACTAAGCTGGCAATAGACAAAACATTCAAACAGAAAACAACAAACAAGCTGCCACCAGAAAGCAACGTAGCTCAATATAAACTGCCATAATCTATTATCAGTAATCTGATAAGGCCCACATTAATGAGAACTGGTTGCTCAGGTCTGCTAATGAGAAGTTCAGACCACATTTTTGTGAAATTTTAACTGCCAGTTTTTACACAATTATAGAATTGAGCCAAAAATCCAATACTTTACAGTTGACAAAAATATATATAGATATATTAGTTAGAAAGATAGATAGATAGATAGATAGATAGATAGATAGATAGATAGATAGATAGATAGATAGATAGATAGATAGATAGATAGATAGATAGATAGACAGACAAGATAGATGGACAGATGGATTGATAAATTGATGGATTGATACTTTTGATAGATTGATAGATAGATAAATTGATAGACAGATTGATAGATAGATTGATAGATAGATTGATAGATTCTATCAGGCTACAGTTGGGAGCGTGAGCGAGCAGGCTACAACATTTCACTGGAGCTGTTCTATTTCAAAAAGTATAAATTCATGTGTATACCTTTAATTAGGAGCATAGTGCTGAGAAAATGCCAAAATCAAATTGCGATTTGAGAAAGTCAAGGTGTGGTCTTTGTAAATTACTGTTCTCAGAAGGTATGGATGGATGTCCACCAATCAAATTCTCATACATGTTTTATAATAAAACCTCATGACAGTGTAGTTCACAGCTATGAACATCATGAGTGGCAGGTCTGCTCTGAATTAACACGAGTCCGAAGGACGAGTGTTATTCAGAAGGCAGACCTGACACGAATGATGTTCATAGCTGTGAACTACACTGTTATAGGGTTTTATTTATATCCCGCAATGACTTTATCAGTGGTTTTATTTAATTTTAGTCTGATAACTTCAAATTCTCCCAAGTTAGGAGCAGCAGTTTGTTGTGACGTCACCAGCAGCCCATGGTGACGTCATGACATAAACAATCGCTGCCCATTGTTTGCATAACAACGTCGGATAATTTATTTTGAAGTTCACAAGGATGAACTCAATGGTGTGAACTCAATGGTTTTTCCATGGTGTTCACTCGCAATTGCAGGATATTATAACAAAACAACCCAAGTCAGGGTCACTGAGTAACAATATCACAAGCTGTTGTGTGAATTAATATCACTCGAGCCCGCAGGGCGAGAGTGATATTAATTCACACAACAGCGAGTGATATTGTACGAAGTGCCCTGACGCGTGGTTGGTTTGTTTTTATCACCTGGTTTTACCTCAAATTTTCAATTATAAAGAGGGACTATTTTCTGCCATTACAAAAATGTGACGTCACCATGGAGCAACAATAGATATGACGTCACAATCCCATTGTTTTGGCCATTGCTTGGTTTGTGACGTCGTCAGGCATCTGAAATGCCGGTGATGTCATAACAATTGTTAAAAAATATCGCCCTTGAAGGGTGGTATTTTTTACAATATCATAGGCCCTGATATTTTGACTGTAAACAGTGATATTCACAGCCAACCAGGTGATAAGATTAAATACATGGACTTGTAAGAGAGCATTGTGCCAAAGTATGTGCTACAAACAATTTCACAGTTTCTATTAGTTCAGTTTTGCGAAATCATGGAAACAGAATAACATGCAGATCAACAGTTATTGTGTTAAGCAAATCCCCCTCCCTTCAACCTAAAAATTGTGTCATTTTGGCTATTTAATTATAAAAAATTGGCCGATTTTAACATTTTAAATTACATCAGAGATTTGAGATTTTCACACAGTATGTTTTAAAACATTTCCTATCCATTCATACCTTTAATTTTGCCTAATATAGTCCCAAAAAGCTGCGACACAAAAACGTGTCATAAGTGTTCAGCTCAGTCATGCCAATGTCTCCAATCCCTCACAGCTGCACTGTTAGTAAAGGTTATTCACAACGGGAGAGGGAATATGTGATTTATCACCCGAGGCCTTTAGGCCGAGGTGTGATAAACACATATTCCTGATCCCATGGTGAATAACCGGCTTATACCGTGAGACAAACACTCAAACAGTCAAACATGAGAGGATAACTGGACAACAAAGAATATGGGAATTATTCCCCTGAAATACTGTAATGTGATTGGCTGACAGAGGTGTCGAATGGTATAAATTGGAAAATCCAACTTGTGTATCGTCAGCCTAAAGCAAACTTAGGCCATTTTTCCTTTTTGGTACCATAGGAAGGCCCTTATGATAATACATGCGCTAAAAAAATTTGAACTCCTAAATTAATAATAAACCCCTCAAAACCCCAACTCAATTTCCGCACAAATGGCCTAAGTCCTGTTGGCCTATTTTGTTATCACTAATTTTAGCGGATATCACCAATATTTTGTGGTCATAATTGTGAGTATTAATTTTATCGAAGTTGTTCCCTCGCATTTCATTCATAAATTTTATGGAGAATTGCTTAATAACACTGCTGCACCACAAAAGAATTTTGGCCTAAGTCATTTTGGTTAAAAAAAAAAAATTGGCCTAAGTCAGTTTTTGGCTGTTTGCCAAAAATTGCCGAACATTACTTAGGCCAATTTTGCTTTAGGCTGACAGTATGTTAACTTCCAATAATTGAAGCTACAATATCTGGGTGGGACCAGGATTTGTAGCTGTGATGATCACCGGTGAAGATAGGATCTTGAATAAGAGATGATATGACAACATTAAGACTTTGTTGTTTCAGTTTATCACAAAGATATGCAGGAACTCACTGTATATGGCTATCTTCTTGCTGTGTCTGGTTATTGTAATGCAACTTTTGTCAGTGACCACATCTTGCCCACTGGATGAGATCCATTTAGCTTCAAATAGTGTCACTCGAAGTCAGATTACCTTCAAAATGTTCTCATAGAGAGTGACCTTATTGTTTTGGAGAGTCTGCATGGGCAGGGAAGACCTTGTTCAGCAAACGTAATTAATTTAGTTCAAAAGAGATTGTCAGTAACAATGTCTATCTGTCTGTCTGCAAATGAGGATACATTAGACAAGACAAAGTCATAAATACCATCTCCTTGCCAAAATGACTAAGCTAAGTCTACCTGAGGATTCTTTCGAACTTATATGCCAATATAGTTCCAGTGTTGTTGATTTTAACATCAATGTGTATATCGAATATGAATTTCTAACTGCTTGAGAAGTTGCAATAATCAGGTAATCATAATATGCTTGTCTTTTTTCAAACTTAGCTGGAAAGTACGTTCTGATATTAGATAAGACAGGTAAAATTTTTGAAAAGCTTTAAACACGAGTTCACGAAACAAAGAAGCCTAATTCGCATCAGAGAAATACTTTATTTATGCAACTTAAACCAATAATTATAAGCTCTGTGAAGTCTTCAAATGTAAATTTAATTCTGATTGCCATGAATAATGGTCTGTACCATTTTCGGAGATAAGTTTTTGACAGTCGACAAAGATACATGTATTCCTTCGATACTACCTTTGACAATAGTCTAATGCATTGATTTGATACTGTATGGGCTGAGGGTGTCATATATTCAGGCCATTTTGGTGGATCATAAATTCTGACAGACTTAATATATTTGCCTGGTAACATGCCATACTTTATGCTTATGGATCCAGCTATGAACACCGACTATCTGAGTCAACGGACATTCATGATGTATGTGTTGTAAAAAATCAAGAGGGTGGCCAAATATATCTTAAGTCTGTTGGGAGAATGCATAATAATGCAAGGATAGAAGCTTCCGTGTTTCATTCATTTATTCAGGACCAACATGTGTCTTCTCCAACTCCAAATATAATTCGCGTAACTGATTTATTCCGTCATTTGGCTGTGAAATAAAATAGCAACCATCCTCTTCCTCCCCCTAAAAAAAGTGAAAAAAAAACTGAATTGCTGAAAAAAAAGCATAGTTCATTCATATCAAAGAAATGCCAATCAGACTTAAAGGCTCCTATATTCAAACAAGTCCGATTTTTTTTCATAGTCATGTCCATGCATGATTGCCACAATGTAAAATTATTCGATTAAGTGCCTTACAGAGAAATTGAACCAAGACAAATCTTTGCATTATTATTATGATATTGGGGTGACCAGAGGTCTCTGGTTAAAGAAGGGAAAGTGCAATATCTGATTTTACCCTTGCAGCCATCAACCGAAGCATATACACTGTAAATATCAATTTGAAATTTTGGCATGCAATAAACCGACAGCGCATCGGGCTAAATGCTTCCACTGTGTAGTTAAAGCGTATTGGTCCGCGGGGTCAAAACAGCTCATGATGGATTGTGCTGACTCAAGGCCCTGTTGCGTTTACTCATTCAACTTCCAACTCTCTAACACAGGAGTTTTATCTTACAGGATGACTTTTTTGCTTTTACTTTGATGGATTAGAAATGTAGCTAAAGTATACCTGCTTACTGACCTGAAAAACTACCTTGGAATATGAGGTATTACATGTACATTTTAGATATCATTCATGTCATGGGATTTCTGGATGGCGCCTCCATGAAGTATGTCTAACTCATATAATATTATACAGTTATCGCACAGTACCGAGTGCAATATCAGTTTTTATGGCACCGAGGTGACTAATATTGCACGAGGGCGCAGCCCGAGTGCAATATTAGTCACCGAGGTGCCATAAAAACTGATATTGCACGAGGTACTGTGCAATAACTGTTATATCATATGTTTTTTTGTGGTAAAGGCAAAGAAATGGCAGTAATTCTGATGTCTAACCTTTGTTTGTGTTTCTTTTGACTCACATATTTAAAATGTATCTCGTCATAAATCAATAAGTATTCATTGGAAATTTTTTTTTTCACATTTTTGGATTCCAAAAATTATATACTTGATGATGGGTTTTGTTAATTATTTTTTTCTGAAACTTTGTAGCAGACTTTAGTCCTCCAAACACCAAAAAATCGCTGTAAAATCGTGAAAAATGCCGTTTTTCGGCCACATTATGCTTTATCCTGATGTCAAAAATAATGAAAGCAACACAATAAGTTTAAATCCAACTAGCCCTTAAATTTGCGCATCTTTTGCAATTATCCCCATCTTCCTATCTGCCTCCGTTGCCGAGCAATGCATTTTTTACTAAAACCGAAAAACACAAAATCTCTGTCTGCTTGTGGCTGCAGCGTCACCAAAATATGGTGCTTCCTCTCAGGTCCGTCCAATCTCTTACATGTTAAAATGAGCGTGCAATAACATGCGTGCAATATCGTAGAATATTGCACGGCTGTTGGCCAATGAGCAGCGAGTATTTCGGCTTGACATATGATATTAGCCCATATAACATTATATCATATGACTAGTGGAAATGCTCGCTTCTCATTGGCCTACAGCCGTGCAATATTCTACGATATTGCACGCATTATATTGCACGCTCATTTTAACATGTGAAAGATTGGACGGACCTGAGAGGAAGCACCATATTTCAGTGCTGCTGCAACCACAGGCTGGCAGACAATTTGTGTTTTCCGATTTTAGTAAAAAGTGCACTGTACAGCAACGGAGGCAGTTAGAAGGCTCGTTTTTGCGGCAAAAGATGAGTCTTTTAAAGGGCTATCAGGATATCTATTTTTTGTATAGATTATAATTGTTTTTATTTCCAGAATAAAGCAGTAAGTGACCGAAAAACAGCATTTTTGCCGATTTTTTTGTGTTTAGAGGTCTAAAGTCTGCTATAAAGTTTCAGAAAAAAATCTAAAATAAAATCCATCATCAAGTAAATCATTTTTCCTTTCCGAAAGTGTGAACATTTTTTTTGTGAGTGAAATATTTATTGCCTTTTGACGAGATACATTATAAAAAGGCGGATCAAAAGAAACACTAAAAAAAGTTTGGATGAGGAATTCCAGCCCTTTTCTTTGCATTTGACACAAAAAAACATATGATATAACAGTTATTGCACATCACCTCGTGCAATATCAGTTTTTATGGCACCTCGGTGACTAATATTGCACTCGGGCTGCGCCCTCGTGCAATATTAGTCACCTCGGTGCCATAAAAACTGATATTGCACTCGGTGCTGTGCGATAACTGTATATTATCTAGAACTGCTCCAATACATTCAGGGTGGTTTTTGAACAGAGAAATTGATAACAATCGTGAAAAATGTACACAGTTGGAAAGCAAACAAAATACTTAAATAGCATGACTTTGGTGAAGTCCCAACCTCAAGCTATCGGTACTATAATCTGATAAAATTTCACTTAACTTAAAGTTTAGTAGAATAAGATATATTAATTTAACAGACTCCTTTTGCCGGTGTGCACTAATCTATTATGTTTAATAATGAGTGATGGATGTTCATTATTGCAAGCTCTTTGCAGATTGGCGGTTGATTGATTTTTCTTCTTTTGAATAGTCAAACTGGCTTTGCCGCATCATTAAAAGTTACTTGTTGGTTTCATAATCATCTTATCAGGTACATACTTCAAAGTAGTTATTTAATTTGTTTATTCACAACCATGCTGCCAGATATGCTGACTGAACTGATCCTATGATAACAAAACAAAATCATTGAAACAGTTTTAAGCCAGTGGCGCAGCATAAGACCAAGTTGAATGTTCAATTTTGAAGTTCTATTTGAAAAGATTATCTGCAAAGAGCTGTAAGTGGATTATTTGATGTGAATGTGGGTCACAGCTGTTTCAAGTGATATTGTGATGTGTTTGACAATTTTACCTTCTGTGATGTAACCATTAGACACTGTACATTCCTGTTGAGCCAATTTAAGACTAGTGGAAAATTATACAGACTGGTACATTACTTTTCCATAGTACATATTGATAGTACTATATTCATGCAATGCAATTTTTGTCTGTGACTTTATTTTGCTATGAGGCAGGGTATCCATTTAGATTTGAATGGTCTCATTAGATGTCTGATCAGCTGTGAAGTCTTCTCTTAGAAAGTGACCAAATTGTCTTGGAGAGTCTGGGCAGGGGCAATCTTGTTCAGAAAACTAGATTTGCAAAAGTGATTACCGGCAACTATGCCTACCGGGCTGTTTGTACAAAGGCTGTAAAGCATCACTAGTCTTGAGCTAGGGCAATACCTTGTCAAGCAATATTTGGTCAATGACAAAAATCAGAACCGAAAATATGTAAGGTAGACAGGCATTGAATAAAATAAATCGTATTTGAGTCACACATACATGTACGTGCATTTGAAAACTGGCCTTGGTAGAGGATGTGCGAGTACAATTGAGCATAAAACCTGTGAATTAGACTGTAAGTTGTGTTTCATTAAAAGACTGCTTGTGCCAATGAAAGTGAAGACAGAATCAGATATATTTTGTGAGTCATTCTTTCTTATTGATTTTCATCTTGCATATCATGAAGTAGCAGCTGAGGCCACTGGGAGTCATACACATGTTGGAATTTTCTGGCGGAGCCCTCTAGAATATAATATAGTATTAGGTTCCTTCTATGGACAGCATTGTCATGCATTGGCATTTGGCTGCAATTCTCGAAGGTCTCTGGTTCAAGGACATTTTGGACATTGCAGTTGTTCAAATATTATGGGTCAATTTCAGGGCCATTACTTTTCCTTCCTCATATGTCAAATTGTTGACTAGTCTTTTATTTTGCAAATGACATTAATTTCAGAAAGGATAATCAATGAATGACTCAATTTCCTATTGAATTAACTTTACAATAATATGATGGATTGCATAGCTCAAACTGAAAATCATTTGACATAGTATGTGTGTAGGTGAGACTTACTACTTGATCTTTAAATAGAAAATTAACAGCCTATGCTGTATCCAGCCATGAAATATTAATTGCAAACAGTTGAAGGTCACCATGTTAAGGTCATTTTTTATTTATTTCATTGGGAATGCCAACTGTGTTTGTTTACTTCTAATAATTGAATCTACGAGGGGTTTTCCAAAAGTTCTGTCCAACTTGCCATAACTTTGGTAATATTTAATACAGAAACATGATATTTGGGTCAGATAATATTGAAGTAATTTGCAAATAATCCTGAAAAAATCAGATCATAGAAACCAAAAAAAAAAGGTTAATTTGTTGCTATGGAAACCAAAAGTCATGAAATGCGGCCCAGGGCACTATTAGGGACACATATTCATTATATCTTGTCAAAAAATGTTATTGTTACCAGGGTTACAGGACAAGAAATATATTGAAAATAATCCCTAACATTTCACAAATTCTTGTAATCATGAACTTTACACTGGGTACATTTCCTATAACCTTATATCCCTTTAAAAATCAATGCTTCATAGTCCTTATATTAAGTTCACAGACTTTTTTTTCTTTACGGTGGGTTTTCCATAAGTTCTGTCCAGCGTGTCACAACTTTTGCTAAATTTTAAATATAAAATTGATATTTGGCTCAGTTGATATTGAGATAATTTGCAAATGATCCCCAAAAAATCAGATCATAGAAGTAAAAATAAATTGTTGATGTTGCAAAAGTCATGAAATGCCACCGAGAGCTTGTTAACAGACACATACTTGACATATCATGCAAAATATGTAATTATTACAATAGATATAGAAAATGATTTTTGCAAAACATGCATAGTCATTTCACAACTTCAAAACAAAATGCATGGGACCTTGTAAATACGTTTTCTCATACTTTCTATCCATTTCTAAGTATGATACCTCAGTGTTCATGTTAAGTTCAGTTTTGGCATTTTCCAGTCTTCTTTTCTTAGGTTTACCATTGTGTCTTCTCTTCATTCAGAAAAAAATTGTACAATTTTTATTTGGTTCTGTCACTCATTGTCTTCCTTGTATGTATGATAAAGGTTCTTACAATCTCTTCTTGTTTTATCCAATTAATATGAAAAGATGTAACAGGTACATATGATGTCATCCATTATCCAAAAAATTGCTCATCTCGTAAAAAACTGAGAAACTGCATGAGTGATGGTAAAGTAACTGATATGTAACAAAAATACCAGTTTCCATTGTTATTAAAGATTTTACAATTAACTGATTATATTTCATGAAAAAAATTAAGAATATACTTCAATTCAATATGTCAAGACACAGATAACGCAAGCAGGTGTTCAGTTCGTTTTAAGTGAGATCTACAAAGTCTGGGCCGCATTTCATGACTTCTGGTTTCCATGGCAACTGCTTAAGCATTTTTTTTAATTTTATGATCTGATTTTTTAGGAGTTATTTGCAAATTACCTCAATATTACCTGACCCAAATATCGTGTTTCTACATCAAATCTAGCAAAAGTTATGACTAGTTGGACAGAACTTATGGAAAACCCCTCGTACAATATCTGGATGGGTCTAGAAGTTATCGCTGACGTGACCACCATGAACAATTGAATGTGCTGTGATGAAGATATAATCTTGAATAAGAGTCAGTGATGGTATCACAACCTTGCAACTTAGTTTGTTGTTTCAGTTTATCACAAAGACATGCACAATAACTCACTGTATATGGCTATCTTCTTGCTGTGTCTGGTTACTGTAATGTGGCTTCAATGAGTGACCACATCTTGCCCGCTTGATGAGATCCGTTAAGCTTCAAATAGTGTCACTTGAAGTTAGATTGGCTGCAAAATTTTCTCATAGAGAGTGACCTAATTGTCTTGGAGAGTCTCGGTAGGGAAAGCCTTGTTCAGAAAATGTGATTAGTACAAAAGAGATTTTCAGTAATGACGTCTATCGGTCTGTCTCTGCAAATCAGGACATGTGGACGTTGGACAAGAAACACTTACGAGAGACACAGTCATGAATAACTTGGCCTTGTCAGAATAACTGAGCTCAGTCAGTCCTGGGATTCAAGTCAAGTCAACTTATAATCCCAGAGTAATTAGGTTGCAACACATGCTCAGAAAATAACTAAAATCAAAATAATCTTTCAGATGACTAATATGCAAAAATCCTCCTGGTCTCCAATGCGTATAGCAAAGATGAAATCCTCACTACTTGAGAATCTTCTATAGTCAGGTAACCGTGGTATGTTGCCTGATAATAATTATTCAAGGTCTCCTTTTGTGGCCTTTGAGGTTTAGAATTCTTATAGCAAAACATGCACCTAAGAATTAAGCAGGGAAATTAATTCTAGTCTTAGACATCACATATTAAATTTGAAATTCCTGACTGACCAAAATTTTATGAAAGTTTTTCGATTGAAGCATGGCAGGGAATTGCAGCATCACAAAGCATCACAAAACCATACCTCCGGAAAGAAGAATTTTATGTGTGGTTGCTTCCTGACCCACATTAGTTCAGGTCAGCCATTGATCATTGGTCACCACAAACAGATTGAACACTCAAGCCTGAGGGCCCCAAGCACCGAGTAATTACAAAATGTATCTTCAAAAAGCTGGGGGGGAGGGATGGTCTAGTGGTAGCGCTCTGGGCTGCCAATCGCTGGGTCAAGGGTTCGAATCCAGCTCTTGCTGGGTCACCTGGGCCTATGTTGGACGGACTGCTGTTTCAATCATCCTTCGCCTCATTGCCGTGTCCTACCCCTGTCCAAATTAGCCTGCCAAGTGCATAAATATATATACCATTTATTCGTGTTTGTCAAGACGTGATGCCCCAATCATCCATCATCCATCTTCAAAAAGCTGATACCACAACGTCTTTGCCTAATGTATTTATAAGTTATATTATTTCTCTCTCGTATATCTGCATACTAAATATGTTGATGAAAATAGGATGATGCTAGCATAATGTGTGGCTAATTACATTGCAACAAACTTCCTGTCAGACCAAAGTGCTCACAGACTTCCGGAAGACAAATTGCTATGTCTCAGTGATATGTAGAGTGGGAGGTTGTATATTAGAACACATACGGTATGTTCAGCGAGTGATGGATAAAAACATATATGGTGC
This sequence comes from Platynereis dumerilii, assembly GCA_026936325.1. NCBI lineage: Eukaryota > Metazoa > Annelida > Polychaeta > Phyllodocida > Nereididae > Platynereis > Platynereis dumerilii. The sequence continues at coordinate 638,427 of JAPTHN010000028.1, forward strand.
TCTATTTGCCTGGATGTAGTTCATTGCCAGTTTTTGCACACATATCATAGAGTACCAAGTAATATTCAGTCCATATTATAAACGTCGCGCAGGGCTGAATGCAATGAGTCAAAAAATCCGGCGGTGATTTAAACGATTTTTGTGGAGTTCATTTTAAAAAATTAATAGCTTGCTGTTAATACTTACTATCTGTGATAACTGATATGATTGTTCGGTGTGATGGCTTTCACACATTCGGTCCTGGTCATCAAATGAATGAATTAGCAGTCACAACAGAGAAAAGCATAATGAAACTAAGGATCTAAACATATTAAAATCACCCAAACCCGAACTTTGTGGATAATTGGCACTGCAGAAATTATCGAAAATATATTGTATGGTGACTCAAGAAATTAAATTTTTCACAGCACAGCAGTATTTAAAGTTTACCAGCTGTAAGGAAGAGTGTGGAGTGGACTCCTTCGAGGAATCGACACTGTCATTTATAAATATGTTGCTTTCAACAAAGTTCCTGTAGACTAATTTCTCCGCTAGATTGCTTGTACATACGCTTCCTTCTTACAGATTGCTACATCTCCCTTCCATGAGAATTACAAGAGTTGCATGAACAAACTGAAGGCATGGTAATTGATGGTCAAAGGCATGTTGAACACTGAAAAACTTTTTGACAAATTTTTGAAAGATGGTCAAATCTCAAAAATTACTAAAATGACTAATTTAGTTGGTCAAGTCACTGATTTCGTCAGACATTTGACAAATTTATTTAGTCATTACCGTATTAATTAAGGTGAAATTATTTCAAAGAAAGTAATTATAGTATTTAGTTGGTAATTTGGCTAATTACGTCTGTCATTTACCTAGTTATACAATCATTTGAAAAATGTATTCATCATTTGACTAAATTAATTAGTCGTTTTGATTAATTTATAGTGTAGTTCAACATTTGACTGATTTGATTAGTCATTTTGCTTAAATAACATTTCATCTCAAGTAGCTTGTCATTTGACTAATCTAATTAGTCATTTTGACTTATTTGCAATGAAGTAATTTATGGACTTCTGTATTTCTGTATTTCAGATAGAAGCTCTGACAGACAGACGCTGTATGTAGTGAGTGAATATTATAGGGATGCATTGTATACCCTATAATTACGGCGTGTGCACACTGTAGTTATCGTACAGTATGATATAGTGTGGTAGCAAAAAAAGCTAATTACATTGCAACCCTGTTCTTGACTGTACTCAACTAAAGTGCTTGCGAATAATGCTGAATTCCGGCTGATGGATTGCTATGTTTCAGCCACATGTTGAGAGGCAGGTTGCATAATGTTATAAATTGTGCTGTAAGTGGTGGATGGATTGAGACAAGTTTGGTGCTCTATTTTGTCTGTGGTATAAAATTTGCTCTGCACAGCATGTGTAGCCTAAACAATTAAATCATTCCAAAATTAAGTTTTTTTGTGACTGATCATAAACTGTTAATTTTTTTATCACACCGTAAAATCAATAGAATATTCCTTGAGATTTCAATGTTCAATATTGTCAGTAGGGTGAGGCACACTATCCCTGCAAAGGGAGAGTGGTTATAAGTAGCCTATAGGTTATTCATCACAGGTGAGGGAATATACTTCTTACCATAGCCTGTAATTAGTCACGTAACTTACATGCATCTCTGAGTCTGTAGAGCCTAGTGGTTGATGTATGAACGGGTGCAATGATGTCTTGTTTAAGAACAGGCAACATCAGCTTCATTGTTATTGTCGTTTTTTCCGAAAGTTACACCAAAGATATTCAGCTTTTCCTCAACTGAATGTGAACTCAGTATGGATGGATTTTGTGTGCTCTGCAACAAAAATACAGAAGCTTACTATAAATAAGGAGCCCCATTTGTCAAGATTATACTGGGGACATCCTGTATATGTTAGTCTATACAGAGACTGAGGGGATGGCAAACAGGATGTCAATGAATAAGCAACAGGCATGCAATAGCATAATTATGGTACCAATATATTCCGTGATAAAGTATATGGAAATCCTGTTGAATGTTGAAAAGGTAGAGATGGAATTTTCGTACAGATAAGTTGAGATAACAGCCAGTGCACTATTTGTTCTACAACATGGCATCAACAATCCAAGTCAGAACAATTGCTCAAAGAATTCAGATTTTCACATTGTTTATTTTGCAAGCCATTTCAGCCAAGCAGAAAGAAATCCAGTTCTTCACTTACAGTCCATGAATGTCAAGTGCTTACATAATTGGACTGAAATATCCCTTGAGAGGTCTTATCCTTATCCATCCCATGTTATTCTCTATCACTCACAAGCAATTTGTGAGGACATATCCTGTACTTCCAATGCTATCAATAAAAGTCACCTACTGAGTGTCAATGAGGTGGCAAGCTGCTGAATGACAAATCAACAGTTCATTTCAATGCAATGTTGTGAAGTCATTGATGTCCACTTGCAGCTGAATGTAATTTCTCATCATTCGTTTGCTGTAAAGGACAGACACCATAACAAAACTTTGCAACCCTTGTCACATTCCTCCTCTGCCAGCTTCACAAAACACATCTTTGTTAGTTCAGTGGTTTGTAGAGTTTGTAGACATGCCCTGGGCAGTTTGACATCAGACATTGTTTTAGAAGTTGAGTGCAAGAATGACAAGCTAGGAAATGGCCTCTGAATCTACTCAGCTTGTCCTGCAGGACACAGGGCATGAAATTTTCTTGACAGTAGCCCGTTTTGGCAGACGGCATTTACAAAGACCCGGTATAGGCAGTGATGAAAAAGAGGTGCAGTTTGCGGGAGCTGAGCTCCCTAGATAAAAAAAACTGGGGGAGCTGTGGTCTGTCCCCTGTTAAAGCTCCCCCGATTATCAGTTGTAAAATTATAATGATCATGTGCATTTTTTTCTGGCCTCAAGGTAATATTGGCCTAAATTATGCTCTGGTTGCAGAATTTTTTCCCATTGAAAAATTTGGAATGGCATGCCGCTGCCGTACCAGCCAACAGCTACCCAATGACAATTTTCCCTTTTCCACCACTGGGTAAAGGATTGCTTTGACTGAAGCGAACAATGACAAGTTATAAAAATGAGAAAACTTATGTAATCAATGCACACATAAATATGTATACTGCCAAGGAGCTCAGAGAAAATTACCCAAACTCACTTTTGTGAGGCATGGTGTAAAAACTAATGTGGTTCTCTCATGTATAGATCTAATACATTTATGATAATAAATTATGATAAAAGGCAATCACTGTTTTCCAATTGAGTAAATGAGTTGCCATTTTGCCCTCTGCAGATAAATCAAAGCAAGGGGTGTCAAAGAAAATGCAAAACACTCAGATTGTGAAGTCATATCCGACACATTCAATGCTATCAGAACAAGTCTACAGTGTCACAGCAGTGACCCCTGAGGTCACTTTTGAAATGACAAATTGACAGTTAATTTCAATGCAATGAATTGTGAGGTCACTGGTGAGCATTGATGGCCACAAACAAATGAATGTGTACACGTGTAAGTACTTGTAGGTCTTCTACTGTAATGCAGCTCATCAGAAACAAAGAAGCTGATATAATATTATTCCATCTTTTTGCTTCCAATTGATTTGCATTGGTTTCTCAATTATTCCAATAGAAATGAAGATTAAAATTTTAATATCAGCTTGACATATCTCCCGAACGAAGAAATGCAGACTGAAAATTATTCTTTAAGTACATTGTATTCAGTTGTATGGGCACAAAACAAAGATCATTTTTGTGCAAAATCACACTAAGTCTAAATACATTCAAATGGACCTATCTTAAAATTGAAGTTTATATTCAAATTCCTTATTAGAAAACTAATGTTCCATTTCAATTTAACATAATTCAAGGATATAGAAACAAACTAAAACAATAAATCAGATAACTCCAAATCAATGATCTGGCGTGAAGATTGCATGAGAGGAACCCGCTTCAGATGCTTCAGCCACGGAAGACAGATGGGATTGTATTACAAAGGCTAACAACAGCTCAATCCCAGTAAGCTGTGTGTCCTTAATTAGAATTTACAGGGTTTGGGACACCGTTGGACCAGAACAATTCTGGTTTGGCTGAATTGCTTGAAAGCCAAGCAACTTTAAGCTACACTTTATAGAGACATTGACTTTGGGACCAGCGGCTTACAATCCGAGCCTCACTGCCATTAATTTTCTCTGCTCTATTTGAAATTCATTCATCAGGAACCATATCTTGCTCACAGCTTGAGAGGTGATAACCTTGCGTGTATATCACATTGATACTGTTGTATTTCAAATATAGTGGCTCATAAAGTTTAATGGGATAGTATTATATGTATCACAGACTTCTGATCGTGAGTTGCAACCTTAAAGTACAAGGTAGATTACTCATGTGGGGTAGAATACAATCATTACATTGAATATGGAAAAGACTTGACATCATGGAAAATTAGCTTGACCTCAAATCAGAGGTTCTCAACATGTTCACGCTATGTGTTGTATTATTGTCTGCAAGTGGCGTTTTGAGTGGCTGTCAAGGGAAATAGACCAACCCAAGCTGGTAGCAGTTCTTAGGGAAATGTGTCTGATCGTGTAAATAATATAATAATGAGAATGCTCTCATGTTACAGATGATTTCATATTTGTAGAAATAAATCAAATAACAAAAAATTTAGCAAAATTTTTGATCTGACATCAGAAAATCCTGCCAGGTGATTGGCCAAGCTGTACATAGCGTGTCACTTTTTTTCAGTTTGCTTCAAGCAAGTGATGTTGGCTGGAAAAATTATGTCATAATTTCAACCAATAAACTGCTGCAAAGGCAAACTTGGTATTGTGGCAGTTGTTCACACATGTCAAACTGCAATCCTCATGAACTGTTGTATTTCACGCTCCTGTGTTACAGTTGATTGCTTCAGTTGATAATAAATCAGTCTCAAGCCAACTCTAAATGGCTTCAAATCTCTGAAAGCTAAATTATCATACCTTGACCAAAAGCATTGTATGTGATAAAAAAAAGGACTATTCAGAATTAAATTTTGCGAGTGGGTTGAGGGGGGTGGTAGTTTCTATAGTTTTACTTCAGTGGGAACCACCTTTGGCACAAGCTTCTTAAGACTTGGGGCAATGGGAATATTTCCCAACAGGGTACCAATTTTTCCCAGATGTTTCAAGGGGGGTACTTATTTTTCACAACATGCTTAATTGTCGAATGAAATTTTAACAAAAGAAAATTGTGGTACTATAAATATTTGTGAAACCAAAGATGGGTATCACAGTTCACAGAAAGTTCCATCAAAACTCCCCAACCCCCCCCCCCCCCAGTCATAAATTCTGAATTATCCCTTAGAATAGGGCGATGATCCAGTGATGGTGCCAACATTCATTAGAAAATCATAATAGGGATCAAACCAGGGTCCCAGCAATTTGTAGCCCATTGTCATGTTGTCTGGGCAGAGCCCTGATCTGAGAAAATGTTACACGCATGTTTGTTGTTTTCTGTAAAAAATAATCATAGTATTAGACTTTGAGAATGTGTGTACTAAAAATGTGTGAAACACTAACAGAAACTCTCACTTGAAACAGCTAGAGTCAGTTCCATTGAGCAGATCAATGGATTAGAATGCCATGGTCACCCATGTAAAACCGCTATGTCACTTTTCAGGAGAGAGTGGTGTCATACCTTCTCTCAACAATGAAAATTGCAGGAAAAATGATGTATTTTCTTCCAGAAATGTCTACAAATATGAAATCATCTGTAAACAAATGTACAGAATGAAATTTCAAAAGTGTTTGTTCTGAGTTATGTATTACAAAAGACACAATATCTAAAGTGAAATTAAGACAGTGCTCCCATGCCTAATAAAGAAGTAAAAAATACAATGTTTCTGCCCCTCTGCCTGTGCTAAACAAGGTATAGAATGACATCCCGTCAACTGATGTGAACAATGCCCCCTTATAGCTTTGAGATGACCTGTTGGTTACCATGATTGGCCCCATTCCAAGATTTCGGATAAGGCATTGCAGGAAATTAAAGCAGGACAAAACGTTTGCCCCGGAGAGATGATTTTTTTAAGTGCGATGGCTTCCCACACAAGTGTGGTCCAGATCGTCCATCAGCATTCAGCAGACAAAACAGAAAATAATTCTGACAGCCACTAAAAGTTGTTGTTGATAAAAAGGTCATCTGACATGATTTTTTCCAGCTTGATGCTATATTTGCTTGTAAGTGACAGGGCTGATATTAAATACATATAGTTGTCAAAGGTCTCTATAGAGCTTGATGGTTAAACATAATTTATGCATGGTGTATCTATTACTTGATTGAGCACAGACAAATATTGACCACTTCTTCGGTTGTTTTAGACAGATATCATTGCGTTGTCTTAACTGTGTGAATGTGAACTCAAGTATAGATGGATTTCGTCCGGTCTCTAGCAAAAGTGCAGAAGCTTACTGTAAATGTGGATCCCCATTTGTCAAGATTATACTTAGGACATCCTGTATGTGTTAGTCTACACAGATATGGAGGGGATGGCAAACAGGATGTCAATGAATAAGCAACAGGCACGCAAGAGCATAATTATGGTGCCAATATATTCTGAGATGAAGCATATAGAAATCCTGTTGAATGTTGAAGAGGTAGTTAGAATTTTTATTGTGATAACGCTTTTTGCACTACTTGTTCTACGAAATTTGCATCAATGGTGGTATTTCTTAACATCGTGTTCTTTGTTTTTGAAATCATTAGTGGGGACCTCGCTGCTATTGTACTATAAATAATTTCCCATAGACAAAAACTCCCAAGCCCCAGGCCACCCGCAAACGAATGGTTGCCCGCTTTTTTAAAAATGAGGCTAGACGACACAACTTTGAAACATTTGTTCTCTAAAAGCTCCACAAAACACATCTTTGTTAGTTCACTGGGCCTGAAGACATGCCCTGGGCAGTTTGACATCAGACATTGTCAAGGTTGCAATGTGGTCTGTCTGGCAAGCGAGGCAAGGTGCTCTGTTTGCATAAACCAGCCTGTCATGCAAGACACAGAGTATGAAATTTTCCTGACAGCAGCCCATTTTCACAGACTTGCACTTAAAATGTTTTTATAGATTTAGGTTTGATTTTAATATACGTGTAGTGAAAAATATTGAGATATAAAAGTGTGGAAAATTATGTTATCAATGCGATATAAGGACGTCTAATTGTGTATACTTGAAAGCGCGCAGGAAATTACCAATGAAAAAGCTCTTTTGCAAAGCAAGATGTAAAGTAATATGGTTTTTGTTCATTCGTATATTGCATTAAATTTCATGGTGATATGATAACAAAAGCGAAATTAATTGATTTGCAGTTGTTTCTCACTTGTCAGCTTGCCACATAACATTTTCAAACAACAAAGTGCACATTGAAGACAGTAAGAGAGATTATACAAAGTTTTTGCAAGAGCCGAGTATTCTGCTGTCAGGGCATTAAACAAGACAATTTTTTTAATGCAAAATCAGATGAAGTCAGCATATATTTAGAAAAACCTGTCTTCAAATTGAGGGTTAATGTTCAAGTTCCTTATTGGAAAACAAATGTTCTTTCAACTTAACACAATTCAAGGATACCAGAAAAATACATCAGATCACTCCAAATCAATGGTCTGGTGTGAAGAGAGGATCCCGCTTCAGATGCTTCAGGCACCCGAGACAGATGGGATTGTATTACAAAGGCTAACAACAGCTCAATCCAAGTAATCTGTGTGTCCTTAATTAGAATTTACAGGGTCTGGGACACCGTTGGACAAGAACAATTCTGGTTTGGCTGAATTGCTTGAAAGCCACGCAACTCAAAGCTACACTTATAGAGACACAGACTTTAGGATCATTGGCTTATAATCTGAGTCGCCACGCCATTAATTTTCTCTGCTCTATTTGAAAGTCATTCGTCAAGAACCATATCTTGCTCACAGCTTGAGAGGTGATAACCTTGCGTGTATGTCACATTGATACTGCCGTATTTCAAATATAGTGGCCCATAAAGTTAAAGTGGATAGTATTTATTGTATGAATCCCAGGCTTCTGATTTGACCTAAACAAGATAGAATACTCGTCTGTACATAATTGTATGAATGCTTATCACAGGTTATCCGAAAGTGGTTTACTCCCATAACTTATCTTCTAACCGGGTCACTGGCAAAAGATTTGTCATGTTGTAACATGAGTCCAGTTTAAAATCAAAACTAGTTATCTAGCTCATGGACACAATATCAGCAAAATTACTTAACCACTTTTGGAAAATAAATGCTAGGCGCTGGCAGCCATTATGAGGGGTGTCCCAAAAGTTTTGACCAATTTTTTTGGCAGACCTTTCTATTTGAAATAGCTAAATGAAATTTTCACAGAATAACTTTCAGGTATTTGACCATCTATTTTGAAAAAATCAAGACTGTAAGAATTGATAAAGTTACTGTTCTGTTACCATGGTTACGAGAGGTCAGTGCACCCAGCGCAGCTCAATTTCTCACACGGAATTCAGCAAATTAGCTGTGTTAAAAGTCAGACAATTTACAGTAAAAAAGCAAATGATTGCAAGAAAATGTATTTCTTGATAAGCTTGCAGTCTATCAAGATACCTTCCATTAGATTATAAACATTTATTTATATTTCAACCTGATCAGCTTAGGCAAATACCGAAGGCTTTTTCCAGCAGTTGCCCAACAGTGCTTGAGATGGTTTGGCTGAAACAATCTGCTGTCAAGAGGCAGTTCTTAAGAACCTTAGGTTGAAAACCCAATCTGATCTGCTTTAATTACCAGATTTGGCCTTCTGTAACTTTTTGTGATACCAAAATATATATACCAGTTCAAAAATTAAAGAAATAATAGTCATAACGAGAAATGAAGCAGTCGCCACATACACTGAAATTCCACAATTTAGGAACAGCCCAGTTTGGAGGATACAGGTGATCGCCTCAGCACATGGGTTAAACTGATTAACAGTGACTTTAAATGTAAATGAAAAACTTTGAGATACTGTTAGGTTTCCAAATAATATTTTTCATGATCATCCATTGCATATTTACAGTAAATTCCTTGGTTATTTACAAGCCTAGACACTTGGATTTGGCCTAAAAAATTGAGCTGCGCTGCATGCAGTGACTTTCTGTTTCCATGGCAACAGAAAAGTTATTTAAAATGTTCAACAGGTACCATATTTTGAAAATTGATAGTGAAATACCTGAAATTGATTCTGTGAAAATTTCATATAGCTACTTCAAATAGAAAGGTCTGCCAAAAAAATTGGTCAGAACTTTTGGGACACCCCTCGTACACTTGACATGACAAAGGCTTGACATCACAAAAAGGAAATTCCTTGACATCCCATCTGAAGTTCTCAAGATTTGGGATATCCTCACTTGTCTACAAGTATAATTTTAAAGACCTTGTCTTTTGCCACCTCAAGCCTGAAAGAAAATTATTTGCTTCAACATGTTTTCATAAAGACAAAAAATCATGAGGTGTCAGAATGGTTGTGTTATTTGAATCAATGTTTCCAACAATTCATTTATCGATCCCCATAGGGCCATTTTATGGTTTGTGGCACTTGAGTAATCTATCTTGTACAATGTACCCATACCATTATATCTCATACATAGAGTTCAATGCTATCAGAAGTCTGTGTTTGCAAACATGCTTTGCTCCTGATTTTATATCACTTTTTGACACCACAACATCTTAATTTATTTAATTTATTTAATTTATGCAAATCTGCAAAACTCCAGAAATTGAGATATTCAAGTGAAATATGGGTACTTTGCAAGGTAATATGAGTAGTATTTCACAAGATTATTCTGTCAGGATGAGGAAATACAATAACTGGGCTCATGTACTATATCTTTTTTATTAAAAATTAAGACACTCATGGTGGGCAGTTACAATGTGTCACATTATATCTTACATTGTAGATAATATACCCTACAACATCATAAATTATGGCTGATAAATCACATACTGACCAGTTTGATATTACAACTTTGGAATGCATAGGCGTACGGCGCGTGGGATTTTTTGGGGGGCGAGCGACATTTGCCCGAATTTCAAGATCTAGATTTACAGTGTAATAACATTTCAAATGAAATTACCTGGAAATCGTTAATATTCAATAGTGATTATTTAATCATCTGCACGAATTTTTTAGCCTTTTTGCCCGAATCTTACAGTTTCCCAAACTTTTGGGGGGGCGATCGCTCCCCCTGCCCCCCCCCTCCGATACGCCTATGTTGGAATGTAATGAATGTTTATATCTTACTTATATATCACAAATTAAATATCTAAGAGAGGCGAAAAAAAGATATATACATTTACACAAAATATTCACAAACGAAATGGCTAAATTTTAGCAGAGTACAGAGGAACCTCGCCCTAACAGGCTAGATGTTAGGACCAATCCATTCTCTCACGAATGTAGTCTCATTATAATGATTATTAACTTGTGATAACGTAATTTAGAATTAAGACCACATAATTTGGTCCCAAATGACCAATTGGACCTTAAGAAATTAAGGCCACCTGAAAGACCGAACACTCCAAAACTTGGATCAGATATGGGTGTGCCTTTCTGTCTGGCCATTCCAGATGTTCCATAATCAGAGCTACAGTGATTGAGATATGTGTAACCAAAAAGACCCATTTTAATTTGAAAGCAGTTGTTCTTAATTGTGAGATTCCACTGTATTATTTTCTAAATGACCGTGGAAAATGAATAAAACACTGACAACACTGGCGTATCTGTAAAGCGTACCTGATACGACATTATATTACATGTGTATTTTTTTGTGTTTTCTCAGGCCAGACTCAGTCAGATAAGTTTTACTGCACTCGGAACACCGAAATGGTTTTTCTGTATGAGTTTTATACTTGTGCTTGGACACATCTGCGGGGGAACAAAACCATTTGTCACATTCATTGCATTTGTAGGATTTCTCTCCATTATGTCTGAACATGTGATCATTAAGTTTTGACGATGTTGTGAATCCTTTGTGACAAATTGAACACTTGTGAGGGCGTTCACCAGAATGGATCATGTAGTGTTTGTTGAGATGACTCTTTTGTCTGAAAGTTTTGTCACATGCAGGGCAACGGTGTGGTAAATTGTCTGTATGTATTTTCATGTGTCGGTCAAGTTCATACTTCACAACAAACTTTTTATTACAGGTTGGACATTCGTGATCCAGGATATTGGCATGTTTTTTTTCATGATTTACCAAGTCATGCTTGTAGCGAAATTTTCTTTGACACTGAGTACACTCAAATGGGAGTTCACCAGTGTGTATACGCATGTGGAAATCCAGAACTTTTTTTGTCCTAAATAGCTTCATACAAACAGTGCAGCCATATGGAGTTTCACCAGTATGTTGTCTCATATGAACTGACAGGCCTGATGATTTGGTAAAACACTTGCCACAAACTGAACATCCATATGGCTTCTCCCCCTTATGAGTCCTTTCATGGCTATTCAAGGATTCTTTTGCATTAAATGTCTTGGCACAGATTGGACAACTGTAATTGTCTCCATTATGCACTTTAAGATGCATATTTAGAGAATGCTTCTTTGCGAATCTCATTTTGCACTTGGTGCATCGATGTGGTCGTGCATATTTGCATTCCTTTATGTGCGATTGCAGGCTGCCATTGCTAGAAAAGGACTTTCTACAACCTGAACATTCAAATAATGTTTCCGCGTCACTGTCTGTATCTGTATAAAGCATATTTGAATTGTCTTGAAATTTATTTGTAGTCGACGGTATATCCTCCTCTTCAGTTTTGATTTCGCTCTTCACGATTGTTTTTTCATTAGGCTCTCCAAGCATTCCAAGGCCATTTGCCACTTCATTGGCCATCATTATTCCCATTCACATGCAAATGAGCGAAACTTCTGCTTTGTGATTCAACTGCATGGAATATCAGAAGGCCCAAATGTGGTGTAATGGTTAATCCATTGTTTGACGGAGAGATAATTCTGAAAAGAGAATAAAAATGTTTACAGCTTAAAAGTTAAAGACCTATAATGGTCCACTGAAGCATCTGACCTGCCTATCATTACACACGATCTAAAATTCTACATATATTGGCCTATACACCAATCAATTTTCGAATTTTATAATCAGGTAGCCAGAGGGTTCAACCCTGCACCAATGGATAGTGTTTTTTTTTCTCAGCCCCCTTAAACATATACGGCAGGTAAGGAGAGTGTATCCTTGAGCATTTTAAGAAAATGTCTAAATAGAACATGGCCACCGAAATGAGCATCGGTCAGTCTTAACTTTTCTAATTTTTGTACAAGAAAGGTGTGCAATGCCTCTATTTCCTGTGATGTTGACTTGGAGAACATTGACAGGGTATTATTAGTATTCATGTGCGCACTCTGATGGCAATGTCAAGGAATCTGTGACATCCTCATAGAACCGATGCAAAGCAACACCACATAAAATGGGAATGAGTCCATTTATGGACGTGCACCTTTAACTAGGAGGTAAAGGAATGAAAAGGCTACTTTGCAAAATCAGCAGCATGAGTCAGCAAATTCAAGGTAGCTATCCATGCAGCTTCATTATTTTATGGCACAACTTACCCTAAAATGATTTTTCAGAGAAATTTGTTGTCAAAAATAAACCAACAATTAAGTCTAATGACACAAACATTTAGATATGCTGCACTGCTCCAATGCACCAGATGGACAACTGGTCACAATCTAATTACCAAAATTATATGATTGAGAAACAGGAATGTCAGTCGTCAGTTCATTTAAATTAGATTTATGGGTTTAGCTTTGCACATCATTGTACTTGGCAATATTTTCATAGTGCCTAATCATGTTGATGCAGTGTACACATGGGTAGCACAACTTACCCAAGTGCACGAATTATTTGACATATATTATTATTACGAGCAAAAATATAGCATTTCAAATGATAAGCCTGTTAGACCACGGGCTCTGGGCATTTAATTGCAAAAAAAGTGTAACGGTCTTAAGTGGTTTTTATGTTGTAGCATACATCAGCACATCTGAAAACCAAAGTCTTAAGTGTCCCATGGGGGGACTTTGGCCTACAGCCCCAAAAAACCACAAAAACTTGAAGGGTGTTTTTTGGAAAATCCATAAACTACATTTTTGATGATTGTGTAGTCATTTTTGAAGCTACATCTTTGATATTTCTCATGAACTATCCTATTATATGCGGCAATAAGTGTATGGCTTTTCCAAATCATAGCTCAAGGCTATCTGGTACTTTGTGACTTCTGTTTCATCAAAATGATGCAAAAATCATTTCTAGCGAGGTTGTTTTTCTGACTGTTACGGCAGTACAAATCAGTTAATAGGCATTTGAAGATTTATAATGTATCTAGAAAACTGCCTGACATTCATAGCTACATTTTGAGCTGTTTTTGAACTTCATAGTGCTAATTTTGGGGACTCAGTGCAACTTTTAGCTACCCCTACCCCAAATTTATTTAAAGTTCCAATATTTCAAAAACGCTTCATAGCTTTGTTACAATTGCTTGTTTCAAAATTTAAATGATTTAAGTACATGATCTAAACATGCTGAATTCATATTTGATGTGAACTTTGTTGCTTATTGTTTAGATTTTGAGATATGTATGTATGTAAGTTTATTGACAAAAAGGGAGAAATTTGTCCATTACAAATTGAAAATGATGTTAGGCATACTATAATGAAATGATACAATTACTTATAATATAAAATCGGAAACTCTAAAAAACGGTTAAACATTTATGGCAAAATAATACAAAGTCTCTGCACAAATGAGCATCACAGTTCATCAGATTTGCAAGTGAGGTGTAATTCAGATCATTAAAATCATTTCGATATTGTGATGTAAAGTCACAGGTGCGGAGAATATGGTCTTCATTTTGAATTGAGGAATTGTCACATGAGCAGACTCGTTCGTTCACTTCTATTCTAGACCATCGTCCAGTTTCTATTTTCAGCTTGTGTGATCCGAGACGAATACGAGTGGCGCTTATCCTTGCATATTCTGGGATGCCATCTGAATAATACATGGGATGGTGTTCAAAACTTGGGTTGCACTCTCTGTATGCTTTCCGTCTTGACGAAGGAGAGTTTTGGACTGAGTTTTGTACTATTTGTACTTCTTGCTTAATATAGTCAGTTTCTAATGATAACTCTTTGATGTAGGTGCCCATAGCTGAATTGTTGTCCTTAGCTAATTCTATAGCAAAGTGAAGAGGGGTATCATTGAAATCTTCTAGATTACTCAGCTTCTTCAAGTATGATGCTTGACGGTTTTTGATGAACGATTTTGCATCACCAAGTCCGAGTTCCAGCTTAACTAAGTCAGTGCAGGTCTGAGTTCGAACTCCAAGTAAAAGCTTTTGAGTTTTCAGGAACGGTTGTGACACACTTTTTACTGAATTTGTCATCCAACTTTCACATCCGTAGAGAATTGAACTTGTCTTAAAGTTTTTGTCCAAGATGGCTGCCATGTCACATATTTTCCAGTTCATCAATATCTCAGGGTCCAGACGAGTTAGTAAACTGTTAATTTTGTCTTTTCACGTGCTTTTGAAATACTCAACAAATGCATTTGAATTACAATGGGTGCTTTTTTGTTACCAGTGATTGTAATTTTTCTCTTGTCTATGTAAGAAAACAAGCGGTCTGCAGAACTTTCTTGTTTTGTTGTCATGGGTGATTTCTTGGCATCAAAAGCTAAGACTCTTGTGGCTTTGGTCAATCAAGTGATACCTTTGTGGGGTATGAGGGCAGGATATCTCTTCTTTCTTTGGTCGGTCGGGTAAAGGAGCTTCCCATAAGACATCTATGACAAGGTTCCCGTTCACCTGAATTCTTCTCTATGGTGATGCATGTAACACTGTTCTTGGGTAATCTGTTAATTGATAATTTTTATCAATCTACTGACCTACAAGATGCCTGGTTTTGAGAAACTATATTGCTGTGTCAGTCTGTAGTTGTATAGGATTTCTTTTTCTTTCCTGAAGATGCTACCCAGAGAATCTACCCTAGACGAATTACTCCATCGCGGCATATTATCATAAGATTTTGCGTCATAGCGTCACAGCCAATCTATTCACTTCAAATGTTTACCAGCAATTTTTGAAGCAACCATTGGGTCATCAGAGACATATGACCTCTCATTTTAAAGCTCCCAGAGAGATCTATCTACCCAAATAAGAATCTCATATCTGACAATTATGCAAGTGTGTATAACATGTGTGAAGTTCTACATGTACTGATAAAATGGCCAATAGAAACAGTTAAAGAGAGGGAGAACTCTGCACTTTTGAAAAGCTTCAGGTACTTTCTTCGGAACTCAGTTATCTTTTAATGTCAGTTGTAGTGGTTCATAAAAATGTCATTGCTACAAATATTTTAATTATTCAAAATGCTATGTTTCTGGAACCAATTCTTTGGCTGAGAGTCAGAGCATGTCTTACTCTCTTCCAAAAAGATAAGGGCTTGTAGCACACTATTGTGTACACATTTTGGCCACCGATGCTGAAAAATGAAAGTTATAGCACAATTAATTACTTCTTATATTTTGATAGCTAATATATTAGGGAAACTAAATCCAAAAGGATTGAGCTTAATGAGCTTTCGTTGTTCCGTAATATGGGTTGAATCGGTACACTGGGATGAATCGTGACGGAACCGGAATACGTTTTATGTCATTAAAAAAATAAGTACTTCAACTTTATCCAGGAAGTTAATTTTTGGGACACTTATAATACACATACTGGAGTATATTTCGATCGGGTTTTATATTTCTAACTGCAGGCAGTGAGGAACTGCATCTTAAGCTTCGCCCTGCAAAAATTGAATTCTCCACACCTGGTCAAAACACTTGTGCCCCAAAAAGTATACGTATTAAAGCCACCAAACCAACAGGAAACGTTTATGATATAGTAGAGAGGTTTTGCTACACGTTCACGTGTGACGTATACGTGTACAAGTGCTATCTAATTACATTGTTGTCATGGCAACTCCAACGTACACGTCACACGGAAACGTATAGCAAAACCTCTCTAGTGTTGACTAACTTTGGAAAAAATGGTAACCATAGTCATAATAGCATTGACTATACTCAACAAAAACCAAGCCAAAGTCAATTTCAGTGTCAATTTCAGATGAAAATTAATGATTAATAACAGCACAAAAAACCAAATTGGGGGTTTAGTAATATGAAATGAATAATGAACATGGTTAAAATAGAGTGGAAAATCAACTTAACCTTTTACAATTGGTAAATAATGATTAAACACTTCAAGATTGCAATAAGATAAATTCCCTGAAATTAACAAGAAATCATGTGATGTAATATAGAGATGAAGGCATCAAAATAAGGAAATTCTATTTTAAATCAGTTAGTTATAGTTCTAGGGAACCTAATTATTAGACATAGTATTTGATTTAGGATGTTGGGTCTTGGGTTTTGTTCCAAGTTAATCGCAGATTTTTGTCTTTCCCCAAAATAGCCCTACTAATTTTCATTTGAAAATATAATATGCATGGTCCATTGAAGAAAATAATTCAAATTGGCATTATTGATATTAGATTTAATCCAGAATTACCTGTCAATAGCATAATTAAGCGAAAAAATATGGTTTTTGATAGTTTTCTCTCATTTATCAAATTTTTAAAAATATGGTAATTTTGCGCATAATTGAGTTCAGATTTTTCTCAAAAATTTTTTTTTTGCTTCTTAAATGTGTTTTCTAATGATTATTCACAAGTATCCATGCAATTGACACGACCGTGTTGACGTAGCAGCAGGAAGTGTCGGTTTCTTAAAACGCGACGTACTTGTGAACGCACTAAGATCTGCTCTAACAAGTGCAATATAATTGTTAGAGACTTAATATTTTGCCCTATATTGCAGTTTGATGCATAAATATCTGTAAAAAAATTTCAACTTTACCTCTAAAAGTTTGACACCTGGACCTACGAATTTGTAAAACGCGACGTACTTGTGAACATTTGCATAAGCAATGCAAAAGTATCCTAAATGTGCTCTTATAATGGTCTCAGGAACTGAAGAAGTGTTGGTCTGAAAGAGGGATACTATGGGGCTTCCACACAGCCATTAGCAATATTCCAGATATATAGGATATATATTCCAGGAGAGATCAAAAGTGCATGTAAGAAAATTAATGGTTTTCAAACTAAGTGACATCTCCATATAAAAAATTCTCCTGGTGAACCCTAACTCTGTAAAACCATAATTTTTTTTTTAGCTAAATATGTTCTTTGTGTTTCAGTCTGTGATACTGAACCAATTATTTCACTTTGAAAATTGTCAAAATATCAAAATCATCACCATTTGTAAGCAGTACTATTTGAGAATGAGCTATAAACATGGCAAAAAATGTATTTTTTTAGCAGAATTTTGATTTATGGTGATAGGCAAATCAACCAACACATATCAAACCATATATTTCTGAAAAATACACATTCTCCTCTAGTCAATCAGATACATGCCATGTCCAAATAACATATCATGTTGTAATAATAAGCTTTCCAGTCTGAAAAAAAGCCACTGTACACAATACCATGCCACAAGCCTAAGGTCTTTGCCTTGTCTTTTGAAAGGTTTAATGGAGGTGTTTTTATAGGATATTTCATTGACCAGTACAATGTCATTTTCTCTTTTTGTTTATCATTCTGAGGTTGAATAAGAAAGGTTCAATTGGTTTGACACATTATTTTTTCTGCTGCTAAGTTGTCACAAATGTCTACAATGAGTTCCTAAACAGCGATAGCTAACAGTTCATCAAGTGTTTTCTTTGCACCTTTTATCGCAAGGCAATTTCATCTTCCAAGCAGGTGTTAGGGACAGTCAGGGTCAATAAAGTCCTCAGATGATGTCCTTGTGCACTGAAATTATTATAATCAAATTGCTAACTTTTCATTCTCAGCCTGGATTTCAGCTGATGTAGAATACACTCTGCAAAAAGGGCAAAATGACATATTCATTGATATTCCCCTGTAAGTTAGAAGACATACTATGCAGGCAGTGCCAGGCACACTGTCTCATGTTGGCCACAAAAGGATAGAGGTTTTCACCTTAGTGTTACTATCCACTGGTGCATGGAGGCCCAAAACATGTTAGGGCAATGCTATGCCAGTGATTGGAAAGATTATAAAATAATAACAAAAATATCCATGACCACTGGGGTCATGATGGAGTCCATTAGCAATCTTGTAAATATACCAGTTTTATAAGATAATTGACATAACTCTCTATTCTTTGGTTTAGAATCCAATTCTGATGACCACATTATACACCCAAAACAAACATGTTTTTGTTTAGTATGGAATGACAGTAGGCCTACATTTGATTAGTTTAGCCTATAGGTGTTCGGAAGGCCAATGCAAAAATGTTTGATTTCCATTCCAAAATTGATGACAGCTATTTGTCTTTTCAAAATTCACTTTGTTATTAAAACCGTTTCTTGCATTGGTATCAGACTGGTAACTGAAATTTGGAAAATTTACTTGACCTGTATATGTACCGCGTATGATATAACAGCAATAGATAATGCTGACTATTATTCAATAGACTCATTTGGCAATTGCAATATACTGTATATATATTCATCAGATAAATGGGTTACATTTGTTATGCGTTTTAATAAATACTGATTACTTCAACATGTCAAATATATGAGAGTAGATCGCTGCTTGTTGTGCCTGTTATTTTAATAATAACTTGGCTTTTTCCCAGTCAAAATTCAGTCAATCTCAGGAATCATTCATCATCTTACTTTGGTGCCATTGATTTCCATTCACCATTTGGTTTTAATTCAGATTTGTTGCATGACTGACATATTTCATTTTAACCAATGCAGTACCTCTCATGGGGACTTAAAAACAGATTATTATGTGGATACAATATATCAGATTAACTATTGAATGAATTGTTTGACCCTTTTATACAGTAATAGACCAAAACAATTTGCGCAAAGCCAGACTGGAACATGAGATATAGGCAAATGAGTGACATAGCAGCCATCTTGGACACTATCTTGAATATCCCAATATAGGAAAGGAAAACAATGAAGTACCCATCAGATATGAAATCAGAATACATAGATTGACTTAATGGAGCAATTACAGTGAGAAATTAGAACTTCTGAAAATGTTATGCTGTATTTTTGAAATATGGGCACTTAAATAAATTTGGGGTAGGGGTGGCTAAAAGTTGCACTGAGTCCCCAATATAAGCATAATGAAGTACAAAAATGGCTCCAAATGTAGCTATGAATGTCAGGCAGTTTTCTAGATACATTATAAGCCCTTCAAAAGCATATTAACTGATTTGTACTGCCGTAACAGTCAGAAACACAACCTCGCTAAAAATGGTTTTGCACCATTTTGATGAAACATAAGTCACAAATCCCAAGATAGCCTTTAGCTATTATTATGAAAAGACATACGCCTATTGCCACATATAATAGGATAGTTCATGAGAAATATCAAAGATGTAGCTTCAAAAATGACTTCACAATCATCAAAAATGCAGTTTATGGATTTTCCAAAAAACATGGTTCAAGTTTTTATGGTTTTTCGGGGCTGTAGGCCTAAGTCCCCCCATGGGACACTTAAGACTTTGGTTTTCAGATGCGCTGATGTATGCTACAACATAAAAACCACTAAAGACCGTTACACTTTTTTTGCAATTAAATGCCCAGAGCCCAGGGACTATGTCATTTCATTTGAGAATGAAGAAATGCAATAACTACAATGTACTTACTATTTTTTTATTTATTACAACGCATGATTCCAGGCTGGTCAGCTACATTCAAGTTGTCAGATTCTCTTTTATTGCATTGTACATAATTTATATACTTTTAAAAGCTGATACGGCTGATCAATCACATATTGACCAGTTTGATATTATAACTTTGAATGTAATAAATATTCATATCTCACAAGCGTCACATATAAAATATCTAAGAGAAAATATAAAATATAGATATAATGTTACATATTATCTTAAGCAAAAATCAAAAATTAACAGGAACCTGAACTAATTATGCACATATCAAAGTGACAGACTGAAAAAACCTAATTATTCTGTCCAAAATGTTGTACCATTGGCTGGATCAGTAACTTGTGGTAATTGAGAAAAGACCACACTTATTTTCAGAATTAAGACCACGTACTTGGGCACCAAAGAACCTCCGAATTAAGACAACCTGATGGGCACCCCAAAACTCTGGTTGGTTAATGCACTTTTCAGCTTTTTTTGGACAGGGCTGAAATGCCTTCTAATGGATCTCAGTTAAAGGCATTTGTGCAGTTTTACTCCAATTTGTTGGCACAAGGAGTCTTAGAAAATATGTCAAGGAAATAAAAAATTCGGGGGGGGGGGGTTCACTGTATCTTTTAACAGGAAAAAATGCCATTTACAGCTTAAAATCTTATTAAAACACTAAAATAGGGGCCGAGGGTTGAATTTTAACAGTAGAAATGCAAATAAGGTGTCAAATGAACGTAGAGAAATAGCACTACAAGATGCCGGAGGCAGTTTTATGAATTTGGGTCAGTGTACTTCTTTTTGTCCTATTAAAGGGCTAAAACACTCAGTTCAACTAAAACCCCATGGAACAGGGATTAAAATAAAAAATTCTAAAAAGCACCTGCAGCATCATTTACAACTGCTCTGGTTTCATTTTACACCTTATTTGCAATTATACTATTAAAATTCAGCCCTCGGCCTCTTTTTTAGTGTTTTTATCAGGGCTTTGGAGTCGGGTAATAATTGAACCGACTCCAACTCCGACTCCCGACTTCTTTGGCCTTCTGAAAAGCGACTCCGACTCCGACTCCTTGGGCCTCCTGAATTACGACTCCGACTCTACTTATCGGCATTATGGCTCCGTGGTACAATGGTTAGCATTCCCGCCTTGTACACATGAGGACGTGGGTTCAAACCCCGCTACGGCCATATCCAGAGGTTATCACTATAATGATTGGTATGATTGCCGTTCAGAATGGTGAGCGCCGGTGAGCAGATTTATCTGGAATGGGCGCTATATAAAATCATACTATTTATTTATTTATTATTATTGCACATAAATATTTCATGTTTACCAGGGGAGAAAAAGTAATTCTACAAAACTTTCATAGGATTTTGTACATGAACGCTTGTTAAGGAAGTTTTATTTAAAATTTGGAATACATTTCATATTTTTGTAACTGTGTTTTTGTAAATTATATTAATTATCTTGAGGAGTCAGGAGTCACCAATTTAATTTCCGAATCCGACTCCGACTCCACCTGACAATAAAAGTTCGACTCCGACTCCGACTCCACCTAAAAACCTCCGACTCCACGACTCCGGACTCCGACTCCGACTCCAAAGCCCTGGTTTTTATCAGATTTTAAGCTAAAAACAGCATTTTTTCTTATTGAAAAATACAGTGACCCCTGAATTTTTTTTTCCTTGATATAATTTCTTAAGATACCTTATACCGAAAATTTGGATGAAATATACAGAGCAACATTTAGAGAAATAGCAAAATATAGGCCTATAAAAACTAAAAAATGCATTAACCAGCCAGATTTTGCATCAGATCGGGGTGTGTCTGTCTGTCAAGCCATTTTAGATTTTGCGTACAAAATAAGTGGCAGAATGATAATCTGATAAAAAAGGACCCTACCACATCAATGCTGGTCCATGACTGATCTTCTCAGCTTCACCGATGCTTTCACATTTTTTCTCAAAATTCACACATTCGTAATATGGCATGCCATTGAGAAAGACATATTTGACTTTTAGCTTCTCGGATCAACTGACCAAACAAATTTTCGGCCTATGGAGCACAAAATTGAACTTACACAGTTTTTATCAATTTCACATATTAATATTCATTTTTTCAAGTCCTACTTTCCGACCCTTGAAAAAGTGTTGAGAAGATCCGACAACCTAAAGATCAATTATGTCTAGCAGCTCTGACCTCAAATGTGTATTTTCTTGTGCATTTTCAGGCCAAATTCAGTTGGAAAAGATTTATCACACTCAGAACACCGAAATGGTTTTTCCGCATGTGCCTTGTATTTATGGCTAGACAAATCTGAAGATGTAACAAACAATTTTCCTCATTCGCCGCATTTATATGATTTCCCTCCGTTATGTCTGAGCATGTGATCTTTAAGTTTTGACGATGTTGTAAATCCTTTGTCGCATGCTGTACATTTATGAGGGCGTTCCTTGGTATGGATCATGTAGTGTCTGGTGAGATGAACCTTTTGGCTAAATTTTTTGTCACATAGAGAACAAGCATGTGGTAAAACATCAAGATGAGTTATCATATGTTCTTTCAAGTGAGATTTCAAAACGAAGCCTTTACCGCACCCCGGGCATTTGTGAGCGAGGATATTGGCATGTCTTTTTTCGTGATTTACCAAGTGATGCTTATAGTGAAATTTTCTTTGACACTGAGTACACTCAAATGGGAGTTCACCAGTGTGTATACGCATGTGGAAATCCAGAACTTTTTTTGTCCTAAATAGCTTCATACAAACAGTGCAGCCATATGGAGTTTCACCAGTATGTTGTCTCATATGAACTGACAGGCCTGATGATTTGGTAAAACACTTGCCACAAACTGAACATCCATATGGCTTCTCCCCCTTATGAGTCCTTTCATGGTAATTCAAGGATTCTTTTGCATTAAATGTCTTGGCACAGATTGGACAACTGTAATTGTCTCCATTATGCACTTTAAGATGCATATTTAGAGAATGCTTCTTTGCGAATCTCATTTTGCACTTGGTGCATGGATGTGGTCGAGCATATTTGCATTGCTTTATGTGCGATTGAAGGCTGCCATTGCTAGAAAAGGACTTTCTACAACCTGAACATTCAAATAATGTTTCCGCGTCACTGTCTGTATCTGTATAGAGCATATTTGAATTGTCTTGAAATTTATTTGTAGTCGACGGTATATCCTCCTCTTCAGTTTTGATTTCGCTCGTCACGCTTGTTTTTCCATGAGACTCTCCCAGCATTCCAAGGCCATTCACCACTTCATTGGCCATCATTACTTCCATTCACTTGCAAATGAGCGCAACTTTTTCGTGAACGAGTTTCAACAGCATCGAATATCAGTAGGTCCAAATATGGTATATGGTTAACCAACTGCTTGACAGAGAAATAATTCTGAAAACGGGAAAAGGTTAAAGACATATAAAGACCTATACTTGTCCACAGATTATAGGGGAGATTCCCCTCGATCGGACCGGTGCCTTGACCGGAACATTTTGATTATGACTTAATCATAAATCTTGTGAACAGCTGTCCTATCTTGAGTGATTCCTTTTCAATCAATCGGAAGTGGTCATAAATGTGCAACTTGAAAAATTGTTAATATTTAAAGTCAGTCTGGAACCAGACTGCTTCTTTCCCCATCCCCGTATTTATTACCAAAACAATTAAAATCATTTAAATAAATGAATGCTCCCTTTTATGAAATACAGTATGCTCCCTAGGGTAAGATCTTTCCCCATCCTCTTATTTATTTCACAACAATTAAAAATTATTAGATTAATTGGATGATCCCTCTAATGAAACACAGTATGCTCCCTAGGATGAGTTGCAAGCACAGCTTGCAGTCTGGGAGAATTCAGCATGAATTAGAATCATAGGGGGGGAGATAGAAAGTGAGTCCACTGGGACACTTCATAATGATACATAGTATCCAACTATTCATTCTATTTGGACAAACAGACTGTAGCCACTTGTATGAGGCAGTTATAAGTTTGAATATTAGCAGACGACAAATGACAGTTATTTGTTTTATGTGTGCCACATGTGGCGCCATCTATACCTGTACCTCTACAAAGGCTTTAATAAAGTCACCAACTTTCATCTATTATTAGCAATACATCAAATTTTATCATGCTACATGGGGGATACATACCAGATACACAGCTTCATATCATTACTTTGGGTTTTTTGACATGTTAAAAGCCTGTTTACAGCAATTTTGAGAGAGCTATTTTGCGTCAAAATGTATGATGTTTGATTTTGATAAGGCCTGCCAAGCTTCCCCTGTTTAGAGTTCAGAATCTTCCCATCAGGCTTGACTTGGCTTGGTCAGGCACACTGATTTTAGTTTTGTTTCTGCTGACCTCCCATTTCTGACTGTCCCTCCACGATGTGGAGGCTTTTAATCAGAGGGACAGGTACAGTCTGATTTAAAGTAAAGATGATTTGTATAAAATGGTGGTGTCTGATCTAACATTGTGATGCAGGTCTCAAACAATCAGAACTCATGTACAGCTGGGAAATCTTACATAATCTGTCTCAGTGACCTCCAACTATTTTTTTCCAAAAACAAAAAAGAAAACTTCACTTATCTACAAAAATCAAAGCACTGGCCAAAATTTTGTAAATGACAGTTATTCCCTCGATCGGACCAGTAGAGTGTCCTCGACTAGAACACCTAATGGATGGATGTATATTCAAAATACAACCTGTGAATATGACAATGTAAGCTTTTTATGAAGCAATAATCCCAATAAACATTAAATTATGGTTCAGAGATTAGTAAAATAAATTATGATAATTTAACTGCCATGCTGATATGCCCCCTATTGAATAGGCATTTTGTGGAACAATGTCAAAAAGTAGAAAACTCCAAAATTTCAATTTGATGCACCCTGAGGTTAGTTGAAACAAATAGAAACTATTGTTTCTTGGCTGCTAAATGATACCAATAGCTTGGATTATTCAAAACATCGCTTTCTGGTGTGGTCCAATCGAGGCAACTTGGTGGTCCAATCGAGGATATTACATCAGTGATTTGAGAATTTGAACCCTTTTTTGGAAAATGGTCTAGTGTCTTTATAGATCAGGCTTTGTCCACAACATGGTAGCACAATATATTTCAATTCAATCTTCATCGTTCTGAACAGTTTCTAACTTCATAGCACTAATATCCTTTCCGCACTGAGCCCCTGAAGTTTGGTTTTCCGATCGAGGGGACTCTCCCCTAACAGTTACATACTTCAGCAGATTATCTGGGTGTAGTTCCAAAGCTCTGTTACTTCAAACTGGCATCAGTCTGAATTAAGGTTTGTCAAAATTAAAGTTAATCACCCTGAATTTCACCAGAGACACCTATTGTTTGTTCGAGCTTGCCTGGTTGCTATAAACAAAGCCTACAGAATCACGTGACTGTCTGTTGTTAAATTGTGACGTGACCCCAAGTGACGAGGACAAAATAGCCTAGCACCCATTGTGAAGTTATGTCCCTGGTGGATTAGAGACAGAACAGTTAAATTTGCCTGTTCTGTGTAGCTTTGACTGACCACAGCTGAAAAACGGATGCAGATGGACCACTTTGTTTAAACATGGTAATGGTTTAGGACTTTAGGGTGATTAACTTTAACTGAACGCCTTTTGTTAATCTCTTCAATAATGAGAATTGATTTCCCCATCATCACATGCTATTTAGAATTCTACACATAAGCCTATGGACCAATCAATGAGTGGCTCTCAGAATTTTCTAAGGTTGACAGGACACAAAAAAGTTACAGTCGACAAATTTAATTAAATTTTGCGTAATACTCACAGCAGTAATCGCAGAAAATTCTAATGACATTTCTTTGAATTATGATCATGACTGTCGCTCACACTCGCAACTAAAGCAGGCTGCTGTAGCCTGATGAGCTGCCATATATTTGGATATGTTGATATATCAAAACGTATAATATTATATGAACCATTATTCAAAAGCATAGTTCCAGAAAAATAAAGTCATTTTCACAACCAATAGGACAGGAAGCCGACGTTGAAGAAAAGATAAATGCCTTTCAAAATGTAAATGAAATAGTTTTTTCATGCCGTGAAAAACTCTTGTATTGTTTTCAAATGAGGCATTACGAGGCTTTCCTTATGTTATTTAAAGTTATAAAACCAACTAATGTTTCTAATATCACTTAAAATTCTTAAATATCTGCAAGAGTCTTTATTTGAGGTAGGCCTATATTGATAATATACTCAAAATTTGTTATACACAGTGATCTTTCAAATACTGTATTAAGATTGCAGAATTGTACATAGAATTTGCAGAATGATGGCTTGAAGATGAATAAGCAATGCAAGCACTTTCAGATGATAGAGACTGTCAGTTTTATGTGTTCTATAGATCATTATTGATAAACTGATTGATTCTTTAGCGTGTGTACAATTATAATCAATAGAATTGTGTGTTTCCCATATTTATTAAAAGTGGGTTTAATTCATTGTAAGATTTAAAAAAATCATTTTTAAAAGGAGATCTCTGCAATGCTTGATTTGTAAACAAAAAAAAAGGGTTTCCCAGCGATAAAAAAGATTTGCTTTTAAAATTTTTTAAGGGAATCTTATCTAACTTCATATATCACATTCAGAGAGGCAATTCAGATATTTTATCAGTTAGAATAATATTATGTTAGATATGATGAAATCTACCAATGAAGCTTCTTTTAAATCTGATGACGTAATATTTAGCTTATCATATTCATAATTCACATGGAAGGTAGAATATCATTTGCATCATTGAATCCCTAACCACAAAAGCGATCGTGAAAATTACAAGTATAGAAAATGTATTCTTACCTGATTTCCTTTTTCTCTGAACTACAATGAACAACCACAGTTGTATCGGAATTCCTGAACGACCAAAGTCACTTGAATCATGCATGTGCTGTCTTTTGCAACGTCTTTCAACTGACCAATTCACAATGATTCTTGTGTTACCTATAAAGGCTATATTATAATTGCAGTGACCTATAATTAACAGCCAGTTGGCTTCAATCACAATGCAAATGCATTGTGCTAACTCAAGCGTGAAAGCGTTTTAAACAACAACAAACAATTAGTGGATATGGGCACGGCAATTAGCCATCAATGCCCCTATAATTATAATTGGACAAACCTAAAAGTCAGTAAAAGATCTTTAATGAAATTAATTAAAAATCACATCATTTTATTCTTAAAATTATTACGTTTTATGTCTGACTTGTATAAAAATCCATGAAGTCCACTGATCGATTTGACTTTAAAACTCACAATGGTTACTCTTAAAGTCCAAATAGATTCACTATAATTGTTACAATATATTTCAGCTTTATTAAACCATGATCAGGTATAATACATAACAATAACATAAATTGACACAATAATTATGTACCTGTGGTTAATGGTTTTCACGTTCAATTCTCTTTGTTTTTGCCACCTCAAAGTGAATTGTTCGGTTTTTCATTAGCCAAATGTGAACTTGTGTGAAGCTCTGATTTTTTGTCGTAGGGGAGACCGGGGCTGGTTGTCACAGGGGCAGGTTGTCACACTTTTTATTGCATTGAACTGGGGAGTTACACAACTCAACCAATCATAGTTTATTGCTTTTATAACCCACTGGAGTGTTTTTGAAAAATCTTGACCCCTGGAAGGAAGTTTGGTAGGCACACGGTCTATTAAAAATTTCCGGTCACGAAAAGTAAATTTTTACCTGCAACTTGCTTGTTATCCTACTCATTAACAAATAGTTGTTGAAAAAGGTAAAGTTTATACACATACCATGTAAACAAATCTTTAAATAATGATAGGAAGAAATAGTGAAAAATATAATAAGAACAGCCTTGGTCGCCCGTTTTTTTCATTTTCATCAGTCGGGGCAGGTTGTCACAAAAAGACGGGGCAGGTTGTCACACTTTTTGGAGCTGGTTGTTACCCATTAGGACCAGTTTTTTATACCAAAAAAACTATCACAAATGTAAATTGTTGATTTATACATGCTATTTATGACTAAAGATGTATGCAGATATGGCATAGTGTCAAAGTAAATCGATTTCAAATTTATAAAGAAATTTTGCTAAAAAAATTGGAATTTTCCTACTTCTGATCAGAATGCTTTTCTGCCGCTTGGTAAGCCTGCATTTGTAGCACCCTTGTACACAGTAGCTTGTTTGTTGAGGTCTGCATTGGACAAGCAGAGGATTCCTCATATGTCCAATTTAACTGGTTTTTGTCAAAATCTGCCTTACGGAGTCCCACTTCCTGTGTCCGAGCTCTTAACCAAAAGTGTGACAACCTGCCCCGAGAGTGTGACAACCAGCCCCGAAAGTGTGACAACCTGCCCCGAGTGCTGAATAAAAAAGAATGTCCCATAAGATGTCAAGATTTCGAATGATATAGATATATATTGATCAGATAGGTTTAAGTCACTTCCCTTTTAACATTCATATAGATTTACAGTGCTCCTGCATGCCTTAAATAGAAATAGTAGCATAATTAAGTTCTACACAGTGTGACAACCTGCCCCTGTGACAACCAGCCCCGGTCTCCCCTAAATTAGATGCTGTTACTAACACAACTTTTAGTGAAACATTCAAGGTGATTCTGAATTCTATCAATTTTATTTGCATAATTCAAGAATGTCTAACATTTAACACGAATACCTGAGATTCAAAAGACTCTGACAACTCTGCCGATCGTATCCTGATTCCTGAAAATAACATAGGTAAACCTCAAATACAGACCCAGCTGAAACCTGAGTAAAAGGGTTTATTATTCATTAAATTAAGCCTACTGTACTGTGTATACTCTGTCTACAAGTGGACTGCTCTTGCATTGCCACAGATCAGAACATATACTGCCTTTGTTGCCACCTAGTGACTAGTGTGCTATTCAGCGAGTACCTGCGAGCGTCCACCTACTTTCGACCAGAGGAACACACACAATTTTGTCTGGAAGACACCAGGGCTGTTTCTGAGTGTGCTGATGGCCTTGTCTACTTCCTTAGAGAATGTGATTGCCGAGTCTGACTCTGGTATACATCAATGTTGGATAGAAATTCTGTGAATGTGCAATGAAATTGGAACTATTTCTTGGGACAGCAATGCTGTAGCATAGGAAATCAACTTTTGTGCCAGGTGACAGCAGCATGCAGTTCTCAGTTTCACCAGACTGGTGTATACTGTAATTATTCAAAAATATTCTAAAGCTTGCTTTTTGAAGATATTCAAGAGCCACGCCGCAGCCATGCATCAAGATTATAAATTGGTTTGGCCCCTTGAGTATAGTTTTGCTTGGAAGAGGAAGAGGGGAAGACGGAAGAGTTGCTGCCCAAGCAAGACTCTTTAGATTACGACACTTTACAGTCTATCATTTGATATAGAAAAAATGAGAACCAGTTCACTGTTAAAATGGCACTTCGTGACTCATGATAGCTGATGAGGTGTCAGCTTCTCTACTTTCAACATGGGAAACATAGCTCTAGGCTGTTTGATTGGTCATGATCAAGACTCAAGAGAAGACCATTTTACTTGTCATAAGTGACTTTAGAAAGAAAATCAGATACTTAATCCTTTCGTTCTGCTGTAACAAGCAGGATAAGTCTCCTTAATTCAAATTAACATTGGAAGTATTGGGTGTGATCATCTCAAATCAACAGCATGATGATACACGAAGTGCCATTTTCACAGTGCAACAGTGCACTCATTTTCCAAATCAAAGTGACACACTAATATCAAAGTGACAGACTATAATGGTCATATCTATTTTTGTGAGCTTCGCTGCAGCAGCATCAGAATATTTAGTATTTACCATTCAGGCTTTGACCTTGATTGTTGGGTAATCTCTAATTCTCTATTTTAATGTAGGAACAGGCAGTGTTGTATTGATGTAAAAGATAACGTCAAACCAATGTCAATAGTCTATACAAAGGCCAAGCCAGGTGTGTTTTAGCTTAGGTCTAAACAAAAGATAAACTAGAGTAATTACAGATCCCTGTTTAAGTGAAAACACACCTGGTATTTGTAAGCCCCCAGAGTTAATCTCTTATAATTGCTTGCCCAAGTGCAATGCTGGGGGTATTTTTAACCCCACCCGAAAGGCTGTCAACTCAGGAATTCAGCAGGTCTCCGTGATGCAGCAAATCTCTAATTGGAATTAAGAAAACGGGGGTTAAATTACGTAACACTTAACTCCCTTGTGATCAAGAACATATAGAGGTCCAGAATCAATGACATTCCTTAGTATACCCTAATTTGCATACATGTGGGTTAAACCCCTTTCTGTCAAGACTTTTGATTGCATGGCCAGATCCCTGGACCAACAATATCATTGTAGGCTACCTGTTCTATAAAACCAAGCAACATCTTGGAATGTTTCCAGTCTTATACCATTCGACACCTCTGTCAGCCAATCATGAGCCAGTATTTCACTGCAATAAAACCCATATTCTTTGTTGTCCAGTTATCCTCCCATGGGAGAATAATAAGTGAAGCTGTGAAAAAACCACAGCAACAAATGACAAGTTTCAGTTTTGTCTTATGGTATAAGCCGGTTATTCACCGCGGGATCGGCAATATGTGTTTATCACAGCTCGGGCTAACGCCCTCGCTGGATAAATCACATATTGCCTCTCCCTAGGTGAATAACCTATACTTATTGGAAGTCATTGAATATGTTGGCTCTTAATAGTTTATTGTTTAGCTGGTGGACCTCCATCAATTTCTGTGATATTAAGTATTGATAAGCAGTTTAATTGAGGAACAGACTGAATACTCTTTTTACAGACTTCTTAATTTCAATAAGTTGACTATATGGAGGCTGGAGCTCACACAAGGTGCAGACAAATTTATTAAAATGACAGCTGACCACATCTAGCCGACATAGCTCAAAGTACTGAAAAACCCAACCTCACAGGATATATACAGTACACGAAGAACGCAGCTTCTACTTTACTCGATCCTGATTTATGGCACTGATCTGCTGGTAAAGCCCGCTTATAACGTGTTAATGCCACATATGAGATAAGCATTGGCTGGTCTGATCACCTGTATTACTGCTATTATTCTTCTTTGCCTTTCTCTTCAAAAAATCATATAATATATGCTCTCACTCTTGCAGCTGGCGAGGTAGAATGACTATACATTTATTTCGCTGTTGGACATAGGCGTACGGCGCAAACAAAGTTTGGTGGGGGGAGCGACATTTGCATTTTCAAGATCTAAATTTAATACCATTTCAAAAGAAATCGCTTTGAAATCATTTATTTCCAATAGTGTTTATTTAATCATTTGCTGGATTTCTTTGCAGTTTTGCCAGAATTTTACTCCCCCCCCTCCCATACACCTATATATAGATGCTGTTGGAAGACAACGATGATGTCATGACTAGTCATATATCATTGAATTTACTGTTCCGCTATACATTGAAATGTTTAGTGGTAAATTGACATAGCTCTTTCATATTACATAAATTTATATTATGTATTTTCATCTTATAGTTTCCATGACATAAGGAAATAACTGGCAAAGAGCAAGGTCATTGGGATATCCATTCAGTACAAGACCAGAGATCAATACAACTGATGTCTAATAACATCCTTTCCTGTGAGTTTGAAGTCATAATGAGACACGCAATACAACCACTGACGGCGAAAAAAACCTTTGGGGAAACAAAAATACAGCTCCAAATAAACTTGACTCTCTGCAGTGCAAAGGCATCCACACGAATTTGCTCTTTCACAGACAGCTTTTTGAATGCAAGTTGTATGCACGTTTAGGTCATGCACTGAAACCATCGCCGCTAGCTTGAACTGATCAATGTGATACATAAGGCCTTATGACAGGAGACACCCCGCCCCCTTTTTATTCCTGTAATATCAGTTCTCCCTTTTCTCCCCCTGCTTCCCCCCTTTTTCCATGACTTACTCATAATTGCCACCCGCTAGCTTCCATTTGCCCCCGCTTACCTCCTACTTGCCCCGCTTACCCCTCTCTTGCCCCCACTTACCCCCAACTTGCCCCCACTTATCCCTACTTGCCTCCCGCTAGCCCTGCTACCCCCCACTTGCCACCCACAAGCCCTCACTTTATGACAGGAGACACCCCGCCCCCTTTTTATTCCTGTAATATCAGTTCTCCCTTTTCTCCCCCTGCTTCCCCCCTTTTTCCATGACTTACTCATAATTGCCACCCGCTAGCTTCCATTTGCCCCCGCTTACCTCCTACTTGCCCCGCTTACCCCTCTCTTGCCCCCACTTACCCCCAACTTGCCCCCACTTATCCCTACTTGCCTCCCGCTAGCCCTGCTACCCCCCACTTGCCACCCACAAGCCCTCACTTTATGACAGGATACACCCCCAGCCCCTTCTTTTCCAGTACTATCATTTACCCCGTTTTTCCCTCTGCTCCCCTCCTTTTACCTGACTTACCCATACTTGCCATCCGCTAGCCTCCATTTGCCCCTGCTTGCTGCCAACTTGCCCCCGCTTACCCCCCACTTACATACATACAAACATACGTACATACATACATACATAGGATGGCAAATAAATAGGATTAAGGATAAATAAAATTGATAGATAATCAGCTAAATAGTAAAAAAGATGACAAAACTGAAAGCTGCCAAATTTAAGTCAATGCTAGATTGTTGATATTATATAATAGTGATAACAAAAACAATAACATGATCTGCATACACGTAGATTAATTGCTCACCGCTACATAATCATCAGTTGACAAAAATTATGTAACTTTAATTTTGCTATGTTTTCTTGTTGTCTGTTTTGAAATGAAATGAATCACATGTTAATAATATAATTTAGCTTTTCAAGGCTTATAATTAACTTTTCCATAAAAATTATAGATACAGGGAATATTACTGGAGAATATTGAATTTTTAAGACACTTTTGAATCTGAATATGTCATGTTTTGTTAAATTCGAAACTAAATCATTGATAAGAAGCTGGTCCCACTTGACCTAATTTCCTGCTGTCGACCATTGATGTTGAGACCATCACTGCACAGAATTTTGAAACTTTTCTTGAGCTAAATGTCGCTTCGCGAAACGGCCTGCGGACGTTTCGCTGCACGAATATAAATCTCTTTTTTGAACAATGACAACTATGCACAGCTTTACTTGACAGTGGTCCATGAATAACACATAACTTCCGATTTTGTGGCTGAGAATACATAGCAGGGACAATGGAGAAACTTCCTGAGCTCCTGTTTATGCAAGAAGGCCATACATTTTTCAGATCATGCCTTCTTGACATCCTTCCCACTAAAATTGTTATACTCTTTTATTCTCATATACTTCTCATCCGTGTTAAAAACACAGGGGCTTCTAAAAGATAGAATGGAATAATACGCCACCTTAAGGCATACTTTGACAATTCTTGAATTTCTTCTGTCAAACTACATGTATTACAATAGGAAGTGCTCGATGCATTGAGTCAGTCAAGAATCCTTTATCTCATTGTGGACTGATATAAATAATAAGTTGCCCTGCTTGTTTTAGTGAACATCGCTTGCCAATTGATTTCTTGTCAGACAAAGCAACAGCAGCTGCCATAACCTTAGCCTAACCTAGTCCTTCCAAAAAGAAGTTGCTTAAATAAAATAAAATAAAAAATATATATATCGTACTTGTACTTCGCTTGAGTTAAAATTTGCAGTGTAACATTAGCCTTGTCTGCCAGGGGGGGATCCAGAAAATTCCGGTGGGGGGGTCTATCGGGCTATCGCATCGCGGAATGCATAATTCGCAACATGACGCAACTGCGCGCTGATCAAAATTAACATGTAAAAATATATAAATTTTGGTCTGGTGGGGGGATGTATCCCCCCATCCCCCCCCCCTGCGTCCGTCCCTGTTGTCTGCCTCAACAACTGATCATGCAGACTGAGGCAAAAATATAAATAATAAGATGAAAATAATCCCATGCTAATTGAAACTTCTTTTAGTGATGCGGCAACTTCGGTCATAACAATTTTTTTCACTTACAATCAGTGTTATGAATGCACTTCACCTCAGTTTGAAGTCCACTTGTCATTCACAGTTATCTTGAAATGCACAAAGAGCCTGCATTTGTTTCCTATTTTGCCAGAAGAGAAGTTACCTTCAGCACAGTGGGTGTAAGCTTGACTGTAGGTGAAAGCATTAGAGATTAATTGAAGTACTTGGGAGGTCATTAACTAAAAGCCATATTGTCTCAAACTCAGAACTTTCGTGACAAAATGTAATTGGCCTTGCTTGGACTGGACAACAGTCAGAACCTGACATTCTCCTTCAGAGTGAGGAAATTTATAAGGGACCACATTATGTGAGTCTATTTTCCTAAAAGGAAAACTTGCCAAGGATATTACAGTTGGTCCTTATCTCCATTTATAAAATCTTTAAAGGAAACATTTTGCATCCCATTCTCAGAGAATTATATTTATTGTTATGCAATACGAGGGGTTTTCCATAAGTTCTGTCCAACTACTCATAACTTTTGCTATATTTGATGTAGAAACATGATATTTGGATCAGGTAATATTGACGTAATTTGAAAATAACACCTAAAAAATCAGATCAAAAAATCAAAAATAAATGCTTAATCTGTTACCATAGAAACCAGAAGTCATGAAATGCGGCCCAGATTTTGTAATGCTCACTTAAAATGAACTGAACACCTGCTTGCATTATCTGTGTCTTGACATAGAATTGAAGTTTATTTATAATTTTTTTCATAAAATATAATCCGTTAATTGTAAAATCATTAATAACGATGGAAACTGGTATTTTTGTTACATCTCAGTTACTTTACCATGACTCATGCAGTTTCTCAGTTTTTTACGAGATGAGCGAATTTTTGGATATGGATGACATCGTATGTAGTATACTATGTACCTTTGACATTTTTTCGTTTTAACTGAATAGAACTAGCAGAGAGAGTAAGAACCTTTTATCTGACATGCAAGGAAGACAGTATGAGTGACAGAACCAAATAAAGATTGTACAAACTTTTTCTGAATGAAGAGAAGACACAATGGAAAT
Source organism: Platynereis dumerilii (assembly GCA_026936325.1). Taxonomy (NCBI): domain Eukaryota; kingdom Metazoa; phylum Annelida; class Polychaeta; order Phyllodocida; family Nereididae; genus Platynereis; species Platynereis dumerilii. The sequence continues at coordinate 673,299 of JAPTHN010000028.1, forward strand.
CCTAAGAAAAGAAGACTGGAAAATGCCAAAACTGACCTTAACATGAAGACTGAGGTATTATACTTAGAGATGGATAGAAAGTATGAGAATACTTATTTACAAGGTCCCAGTTATTATTTTTGGAAGTTGTGAAATGACTATGAATGTTTTGAAAAAATTTTGTTCTATATCTCTTGTAATGATTACATATTTTACACGATATGTCAAGTATGTGTCAGTTAACAAGCTCTCGCTGGCATTTCATGACTTTTGGTTTCCATAGCAACAAATCAACAATTTATTTTTACCGTTATGATCTGATTTTTTGGGGATCATTTGCAAATTATCTCAATGTCAACTGACCCAAATATCATTTTTCTGTTTAAAATATGGCAAAAGTTATGAGAGGTTGGACAGAACTTATGGAAAACCCATCGTAAAGGACAAAAGAAACACCAACTGTGATCTTAATATAAGGACTCTCAGGCATTGATTTTTTAAGGGATATAAGGTTATAGGAAACGTACTCAGTGTCAAGTTCATTCTTACAATAATTTGTGAAATGCTACGGATTATTTTTAATATGTTTCTTGTCCTGTAACCCTGGTAAAAATTTATTTTTTTGACAAGATATAATGAATCTGTCTCCCTAATAGTACCCTGGGCCGCATTTCATGACTTTTGGTTTCCATTGTAACAAATGAACCATTTATTTTTGTTTCTATGATCTGATTTTTTTCAGGATCATTTTCTAATTACTTCAATATTATCTGACCCAAATATCATGTTTCTGTATTAAATATTGCAAAAGTTATGGCAAGTTGGACAGAACTTTCGGAAAACCCCTCGTATATTCTTTCAAAGATGCATTTTAGAAAATGGTACTCCCTAGACAAAGAACGTGACAACAGTTGTATTATCATAGATGGGTTCATAATTGTGGGCCCTGAGCTCATGACAAAACAGAATTAATGTTGTCAAAATTTCGCTCTGACGTCCAAAAATTCTTAATTATGGCTTGTCAATCTTTGGTATGTCACTTTTTTTTCAGTTAGAACAGGGAAATATGGCTTTTGACCTTTGAAAAAAAAAAGCCAGAACAATGACCCAGATATTTTGAAAGCATTCATCTTAACCAAAATCCAAAAGATCTTGTTCACCACATACAACAGCTAAACTTATTATTATGTAGAGTTTTAATACAAATCTGTGGACAATGAAACTTTACAGTCTGTCACTTTGATATAGAAAAAGAGTGGACTGTTGCACTGTGAAAGCGGCACTTCATGTGTCATCCTGCTGATGATTTGTCATGATCATACCCAATACTTTCAATGTTTATTTGAGTTAAGAAGACTTATCCGGCTTGTTGGTGACAGCCAAACGAAAGGATTATGCCTCTGATTTTCACTGTGAAATCAGTTCTGACAAAGTCAAATGGCCTTCTCTTGATCATGACTAATCAAACAGCCTCTACGTTTCACATGTTTAAAGTAGAGAAGATGACACTTCATCGGCTATCATAAGTCACAAAGTGCATTTTTCACAGTGAACTGGTCCACATTTTTTCTATATCAAAGTGACAGACTGTAAGGCATGCATAATCTCGGAGAAACGATCATAAGTTGCCTACTACTGTAAATTTCTTTTACGGAAGATGACAATTATGTGCAGCTTTACTTGACAGTGGTTCATGAATATCACATCACTTCCGATTTTGCCACTGAGAATACATAGCAGGGATAAGCGAGAAACTTTCCAAGTGCTCCTGTTTATGCAAGAAGGCCATACATTTTTCAGGTCATGCCTTCTTGACATCTTCTCCTCTCAAAGTATGCCACATCATATTTGTTCATTTATGCTTTTTATTTTTAGAAGGCTAAATAAAGGCAGCTGTGTGGTTGAGTGGCATGTTCCTGAAACATTAACTTCAACAGCAAAATATGAAATGCACATATAATTCTGATCAGATGTAAGAGAGTGGCATCTTGCACTCAGTGTTTGTACTGGAGAAGTAAAAGACTATATATGGTAAATATGAAAAATGAACCACAGGGGCTTCCATAAACATGGGGTGGAATATGGGCTCACCTTTATTAGGTAATACTTGGGTTTCTTAAGCAATGCAATTGTGATAAAGAGCAACTGAAGCATTGAGTCAGGCAAAAATCCTTTCGCTCATTGTGGACTGATAAGTCGCCTAACCTTGCCTGTCTCAGTGACCACCGCTTACCAATTGATTTCCTGTCAGACAAAGTGGCAACAATAGCAGCTGCCTTAGCCTTGTTCTTTCACAAAGAAGTTCATGGACGTACCAGAGGGGGCAGTCGATTAATGATTTAGAAAGGAATTTCAATTTTATTGAAAGAGTATGAAACAGATTTCAATTGATTAAAACAGTATATATGAAATCTTGATCATAAAATTCAGACTAATTTGCTCACCCACCCAAAAATTTAGTTAAATAAGGATATAAAGCCCCATAAGCTATCTCCAACTCACTCCCTAACTGGACAAAGTAGGTATAGACTCCAGTGAAATTAATGACAGAAAATCTGGCCGGCCTTGGTTGTCCCAAAGACTAATTGCAAGGACTTAAAAGATTGGACAATGGTCAGCACTTGACCTTATCCCTCCAGAGTGAGGAAATTAGTGACCACATTGTGTAAGAGTCGTTTTTCCTGAGAAGTTGGCAAGGCCGTTAAGGTTGGTTCTCATTAAAATTGTTGCAAACTTGCGAAGGACATTGCATCCCATTTGTTGCAAGACAAAGTTTAGAAAAAAATGCAACTATATGGTTATGTTTAAAATTGTATCCTCATGTGAGATCAAAGGCCCCATCTATCCCCCAATATCCACGGGGTAAAAGAGGTCAGGCTTACAAATGACCGGTGCCGTCTATAAGTAAGTGAAATGTTTTTTGTTTGCCATAACGTCAATACAGAACAGCCTCAACCAAACTGCTTGTGGAAGAATAAATTGTCATCGGATAATTCGAAAAAATATTCGTTCCTAAAGGATAGTACTTGAAGTACCGGTATGTGGTATACAAATTTTACTTTTGGTGATTCCTTTCATCGAAAGCTATTAATTTGTTACCGTCTGACCTTGTCTGCCTCAGTTCTCTTGGTGACCTTGTCTGGCTTAGACTCAGAGATCAGTAGCAATTCTCCTCATTACTTAGTGTTTGATCTATAGAATCCCATGCGTAGACAGCATTTGTGTGCAGGTTTCAACACGAATACGTTCTCAAGGTTGGCTAAGTTACTTTACAGAGAACAGGTAAGAATGGCATTCATTATCCTGCGAGACATCTTTATGCTTCTGGTTGTATGAAGTAAAGATGTGGACATGTATCGGGTTGGTCATAGGATTAGTAAATGGTGACAGGGCCCCCCCCCCCTTGGATCCACTACTGTTGTGCAGTAATTTTCTTGATAACATGTTACAGCAAAGTCACACCATACAAGTGATGTGACTAGTCTCCAAATTAAAAGACTGGAGCCACAAAGACATCATCGACATCCTAAAAAACCCAAAATTATGTAATCACTCACCTTTCCCTGACTGTGATGGGACATTCATGGTAATGAGGCGAGCTGCATACAATAAGCTGGAAGGCTGAATGCATGGACCATTTACTCCTTTACGGATTTAGACAAAAAATTATATTTGAGGACCTTGATGAGCGAAAACTGGATGTCGGTTTAAAAACGAAAATAAAATCATAATGGTCAGAGTGTTACAGTGCTCGCATGTAGTCACCCATTGAAATTGTAGTAGTTTTTATGACAGCTATGCGAATTTCATGGCAGTGCCATTTACAAATTAGGGAATTTGATTGGCATAAATAGAGCCTTTTTTTCAGTTCTGCTCCGCAAATGAGAAGAAAAGTTTTTTTCTTTCCCTGCATCAGCTCAAGATGGAATCTTTAAGTATTGTACCACTTGCCTTATGCCTCTAATTTCGACATCACATGCTGAACCAGTCTCAAATTAGCAACACTGAAAGGGAGTCAACTGATCTTGACAAATTGATGGCTGACTTTCATTTTTATGGCCTAGTAGTCACGGGTGGTGTGAAAAGATCATCAATCAAATCAATGGAAGATGATGAGACATGGCAAAGCTGCGTTATCCTGCTTTCTGAAAAGGCTGGCTTACTGAGTCATTTTTAAATTCAACGTAGATATTCCCTCTGCAAGACAGGAAAAAGAAGTCAAAATATAATTCATGAAGCTCTGAAATAGCTACGATAGAGATATATAGTTTGATTGATAGACAGCCCTCTAAAACGAGTTATCTTCAGGAAGACACAAGAATTATTGTGATATATATGTTCAGCGCCTATTCATCCTCTGTAATGTACACACGTATAACTCGTATATCTTTGTATAATCTGGACTTTGAACTTCCCAACAAGCATTATGTTAGTATGGCACATGCTCGTATGAATATTTTTTGTAGTTTTTCCTTTTTCTGCATCTGTTCAAGATTGAGAACAATAATTTATAAAAGGTATTTTACCACCTGCCTTATGCCTCTAATTTTGACATCACATGCTAAACCAGTCTCAAATTAGCAACACTGAAAGGGAGTCAACTGATCCTGACAAATTGATGACTGACTTTCATTTTTATGGCCTGGTAGTTCGGGGTGGTGTGAAAAGATCATCAATCAAATCAATGGAAGATGGTGAGACATGGCAATGCTGCGTTATCCTGCTTTTTGAAAAGGCTGGCTTACTGAGTCATTTTTAAATTCAATGTAGATATTCCCTCTGCAAGACAGGAAAAAGAAGTCAAAATATAATTCATGAAGCTCTGAAATAGCTATGATAGAGATATATAGACGTATATATTGTTTGATTGATAGACAGCCCTCTAAAACGAGTTCTGTTCAGGAAGACACAAGACGTATTGTGGGATATATATGTTCAGCGCCTATTCATCCTCTGTAATTTACACACATGTTATAGTCGTATATCTTTGTATAATCTGGATTTTGAACTTCCCAACAAGCATTATGTTAGTATGGCATATGCTTGTACAAATCGTTTTTGTAGTTTTTCCTTTTTCTGCATCTGTTCAAGATTGACGGTAACGCTCTTGGTAACAATAATTTATAAGAGGCATTTTACCACCTGCCTTATGCCTCTAATTTTGACATCACATGCTAAACCAGTCTCAAATTAGCAACACTGAAAGGGGGTCAACTGATCCTTACAAATTGATGACTGACTTTCATTTTTATGGCCTGGTAATCCGGGGTGGTGTGAAAAGATCATCAATCAAATCAATGGAAGATGGTGAGATATGGCAAGGTTGCGTTATCCTGCTTTTTGAAAAGGCTGGCTTACTGAGTCATTTTTTTTTTCAATGTAGATATTCCCTCTGCAAGATAGGAAAAAGAAGTCAAGATAAAATTCATAAAGTTCTGAAATAGCAATGATAGAAAGAAATATTTATCAAGAATGTAAGTAACAATTCAATGTGGTCCTATTGGGCATTATGAAAAAAGACATTACAGTCCTTGTCATACTTACGTGGAATCTCAAGATTTTTTTCTATGCTGTTGAACTCTGATGTCAGAGATGACTCTATTCTAGCATTGCAATATATGTAAATTAACTACAAGCTGTGATGTCATTTCCAACTGGGTCAGATTCCCCAGCTTCTAGCCAATGTTGATTCTCCTGAACTGAGCGTCACAGTTTCAACACAGTGTCAGAGTCAGAGTTTTATCTGGGATAGCCCCTACAACTACATCATCACAGCTTGATAGCCAATGGGCTGACCGTAAACTACGTCATCACAGTTCAAACATTGATATATTAATGAAGCATTACATTTTCGATCCCAATGATTTATCACAGCAATCACCAGTCTAATCCTACCAAATGGCAGCTTTGTGAGCATTCACGGTAGACAACTGTTATAATCCCCACAGAGTTGTTTGATAAATCTACAAACTTGCTAACTTACAACTTTAAACTTTTATGGAAGTTGGTATAAACAGAAGGCTGTGACAATTTGTTTGTAAACACATGGCTTATGCTATGTATATTTGTTCTGGCAGCCCATTGGCTGAGAGGCTGTGATGTCAAACTGCATGGGTTTTTCCAAGACCCAATTTTAACTCTGACACTGAGTTGAAACTGTGATGCTCAGTTTGGTGGATTCGCATTGGTTAGAAGCTGGGGAATCTGACCCAGTTTGAAATGACATCACAGCTTGTAGTTAATTTACATATATTGCAATGCTAGAATAGAGTCATCTCTGACATCACAGTTCAACAGCATAGAAAAAAACTTGAGATTCCACGTAAGTATGACAAGGACTATAATGACATTCAGAGTGTAAAACAAATTTTTGTAAATGATGTGGAAGAACCCAAGAGAATCCTGGAGTATCTAATAAAAAGTATGATTATAAGGGGCGAGGATAAATGCAATTGTTATCAAAAAGAAAATAGTTCCAGTTGGGAGTTACATACTGAAATTGGGCTCCAAACAAATATACCACAGCAGAATCTTCACTGAAACCTATTTAGGAAAATAATACATTATATCATTTAAGGCAATGTTGATTAACTTCTCTTTTCCTAAAGTTTGCCTTGTAATGGATGGAATGCTATGTCCTTCATTAGTTTGAAACAATCTGAATGTAGACCACTGTAATGGCATTGCCGACTTTTCAGAAAATTGTATATTTTAAGCTTCACTAATTTCCTCATTCTGGACGGATAAAGTCAGGTGCTGACCATTTTCCGTTCTTTAAGTCACTACAATCAGCCTTTGAGACAGCCAAGGTCAGGCAGATTTTCTACCTACTTTCCAGTGAAGGAGTAAGGGGGTGGCTCTATGTCCTTAATTTTTGCACTGATACGGTTTGTCTGATCGTTAAAGTCTTCAAATGAGCTTCCTAGACAAGCAAAGCTGGGAAACTTACGCCAAATGGATGTTTCTTCTTGTGCCATGGGTGTGCACCTAAACTCGATCATTACCTGAGTCTGTATCTGCTCTGCATGTTAAGTGTTGTCAGCATAAATTAATTTAATTTATTATATAAGTACAGGGCGTGATTACAACTCATCAATTCTAAGCTTTGTTGCATTTCTATTGTGGTCAAAGTTTGAAAGTAATTTTGAGAGAATGACTGATGGGCTCACCATTCACTACCCAGCTCAGCAATTGAAAGTTATTTTTCTAATTTTTCATTCACATTTATAAATTAATAAATCAAGACAAATCTGGAGATAAATTTCAGTAGAAGACAATGGAATCACAAAATCTCTTCAGAAATCTTTCAGAAGCTTTGTTTTGATTTTTTAATCATTCCGACAAGGTATTAATGAAGGAGCTTCTGACATGACATATCACTTCAAGAAGAGCAGTTATCACAGATGTTGTTGAAACCTCTGAAATAATAACTACAATTAAATTCACAGCTGAAAGATAATTTTGTTACGATTTATGACCTACAGGAAAGGATTTTCCAGATAATTTTACCAAGCCATTCACATGAAGGTGAAAATAACCGTAATGATCAACCTTAATCAAAATCTCCCTTCCACTTTCACGAACAAGTTCAATGTTCTATTCTTTCTCAAACTGCTATGCGGCTTTGACTGTTTCCTAAGGGTTTTGCATTATGTCATACATTTCAGGAACCCTATCAGCATGCCTCGGCGGTCCAACGTCGGCCCGATGCTGGTCCGATGCTACTGACATCGGACTGACGCTGGGCCAACGTTGGACCGCCGAGGCATGCTGATAGGGAAACGCCAACTAGATGGTATCAGTTATTATCATTTCCTGACAAATGTTATCTAATAATGAACTCAGACTCAGAGTTACTCAGTTTTTTTGGCTATGAGATTCTGCACATAAAACTTCAAAGTATATTAAAATGCCACTCCATCAAAATTGGATAACAGAAGATTTTCAGGTTCCTTTACTTCTTCTGATAATGTGATAATGCATTACAGTTGATTGATGATTTAAACAGTTCATCAAAAATTAGTCCCCCTTAACGGAAACTTGAGATCTCTCCTTCAATTTTTATGAATATTTATCAGTTTGTAGGCTTGCATATTGTCATTATGCCTGTGTATTTGCAGCTTGATTGTTCTATTTTTGCCTGAGCCAGCAAACTCTGAGTACACATACTCCTCTTCTCAAAAATAAAAAATTTTGGCTTGTCACAGAACATTTTTACCAAAAAGGTATTCAAACTCCCCTGAAATTATTTCTATTGACATCCGAGGAATGTTGTCTAAAAATGTTGCAAAAGAAGTGATGCTCAGTTTGGTGGATTTGCATTGGTTAGAAGCTGGGGAATCTGACCCAGTTTAAAATGACATCACAGCTTGTAGTTTTACATATATTGCCAGGGGTGCCGGAAGGAATCGCGGCTGGCAGGGACGGTCAGATGAAAAAGGGCAAATCATATTCGCGCCATTTCGCGTGACAAAATTTAAATACAGAGTCACTAATAATTTTGAATTTATACTTACTAATTTGTGCCTAAAATAAGTAAAATAAGGCCTGATAATATATTTTTTTCTTTATGATCTGAACGGCACCCTTGCCCCCCCTTGCCCCCCTTGGAAAAGGGCAGGAGGGGCAATTGCCCCCCCCCTGCCCCCCCCCTGTTCCGGCATCCCTGTATATTGCAATGCTAGAATAGAGTCATCTCTGACGTCAGTTCAACAGCATAGAAAAGAACTTGAGATTCTATGTAAGTATGACAAGGACTGTAACAAGATGGAGAAACAAATTTTCTCCAGTCACTTAATGCATGAAGTATGTCCATCTGGTCACTCCCCAGCCTGGTGAAATTGGTGATATCCATTGGAAAAGCCACTGAATTTTGAAAACAGCCCCCCCCCCCAAATGTTTTGGAAACAGTAAGATTTGGGCAAAAAGGCTAAAAAATTAGGGCGTATGATTAAATAAACAATACTGAAAATTAGTGATTTCCAGGCAATTTAATTTGAAATGATAGTATTAAATATAGGTCTTGAAGTTCGGGCAAATGTCGCTTGCCCCCCAAAAATTGTGCTTGCTGTACGCCTATGCCTACCCAGTTTATACCATTTTATAAAAAAGTGTTATGTAATTATCTTCAAGCTGCAAGGAAAAAATGACAAAATATGTAAAAAAATAATAATGCATTGTCATACATGTGTATCAGGACAGCAATTCCAAAAAGAAGCAATATTTTAAAAACGAAAAATTATGGCAGGTGATCAGCCAGCTAATACCTATCTCGTAAACGGCATTATATCACACCATAAGCCAGCTTTTCTGTCAGATCAATGACGTGGATCAGGATTTATCAGAGGCAGCTATTCTCATTTGACTTCTGAAGGCTTCTTCTAGTGACATAGTTTGTTAGTCATGTTGCCTTATAATTTAAGATTTTTGCCAATCTTTAAATGATTATTGCAGTGAAACGTTCAAGCCAACATTATTTAGCATACAGCCGTATGTACACTTATGACAGCCGTATGTATACATATATATGGGTAGTGGGGACATCGAGAATCTTCAAAGTTTATTTTAGCCAAATGTCAGAGATGTACAATTACATTTTCAGCATTGATGGCCTTAAAGTAAAGTGCAAGTATCAACTACATATATGCCATGCATTCTAACAAAACAGTGACACTTCTTGAGATTTTTCAGATATCATATTGATTGCAAAACATTTCTAAAACATTTTTTCTCTTCATTGAAGTACATGGGTGACATACTGGGTATACTTCTGCACAGTGTACTTGCTCAGTTCCAAGGGTTAAAGGTTTGTAGACACACAGTCCATACAGTAGCTTCGTTTTAAGGACAATAAGGTCACTTGCCTTGAACACATGTTCAACTTTCCATGCCAGGTATCCAAAGTAGTGTTCACTTCAAAAATCATTTCTGGTCTTGCTGAAGCAGATGGACCTCAGCTGTTCTCCTTCTTTTTAAGTGCGGTATGGTCGACACCTTGAGAACTTTGAGAGTAGGAAGTCTATTGCACAATATTATATAGATAGTGGATGGTGAGGAGACCAATATTGAGTTTTATTGGCCGAAGCAGTAATATTGGTCGAGTAATATTGGCACTGAGGCCAATAAAACTCAATATTGGTCGACTCAACATCTACTATTTGTTATATTCTGCACCACAATTTTCAGACTGATAAATATTTGTAAAACACTTGTTTTTCTGAAGATACTTACTTTTTTTAAATGACATGCTTAATTTTTCCCATTATTTACAATGGACATATTTATAAAATGATAAATTGACATTTCAAGAAGTTAAATTTCCTCCTACCCTGGCCTTCCCTTAAGTAATAGGCAATTAAGTGCATTGTTGCTGCGTAGAGCATAGGGGCACGCCAATATCACTCTCCACACACCAATAACACTTTTAAGACAGCAATATCATTATTTATTGGCTTGTCATGTGACTCATCTCCTGGTACATGATTGGCCTGAAATTTTTGATGCAGAATATTGTCACTTATTTCCACAGTCTGATACGGTCAGCTGCTGGCCAATCCCAATTAATTTAGCAGCTCATTTTTAGAAAAGCCCAAGCAATTGGTCTGGGAGCTAAGCAAGCAAGGTCAGACAGCCTTTTGAGAAGTTTGTGGCAGCACATTGACGTTCGATGACTGTACTTTCTCTTTTTTCTGTTTCCCATGCACTGTTCTTCGACAAATATGAAACCGCACAAAGCACATAGATCTGTGATTAGATGAAAAGTATACTTAAAGAAGGTGTGTATACTTGCTAGGTGACAATGTTGCATTGTATTGCAATGAGCACTAGACAATTGCCATCACACTTCAATTAACAGCATAGAAAGAGATTCGGCTTAAATATGGCGAAGACTGTAAATTAAATTCATATACATTTGCGAAATAGACTCCTCTCCTTCTAAATATTAAATCTTCAATCAGCCCTGAAAACCAGGTGCATGTTATAGAGGGAAATCCCTCCCACACTTTGGTAACAAAGTCAGGAAAAAAAGTTACCGCGAAAACAGCCTTTTTATATACATCGAACTTTGAGCTCTATCTTTTATCTTCAAGATTTTTTTTCTTTTTTTGATAGTGGTTGTATTGCATGTCTCATTAATTCCAACTCGGAGTACAGGAAATCATTACCAGACTTTCGGCATTGAACTGCGGTCTGTCTTGCACTGTATACGTCTAGGGCATGCTACACGTATTTATAGCCATCCAACGGACTAGACTACTATCTGATTTTGATCATAAATAACAATATATAAGGATTTTTATACAAGACTTATACAATCAATAAATACGATATGAAAAATTTAATCTATGTAAATGAAGCTGCTGTATGTATTGTATTTTTACAAACCTTTAACCCTTGGAACAGAAAATGTTTTTTCCATGACATGTATGTAACATGCCCCCTGATTAGTCAACAACCCACATGCATATTGCTCATTCTGTTCACCTTTCAACGAAACAGGTCAGAAAGAGGGCTTCGGAGTCGGGTAATAAGTGAACCAACACCAAGGCCCAACTCTTTTGGCTTTCTGAAAAGAGATTCCGACTTCCATTCCTTAGGTCTCCTGAATTACGACTACGACTTCCAACTCCGCTTGTCTGCATTATTGCACATGTTCTGACTAATCTATTAGTATATTGATAAATTTATGACTAATGTCATTAATGATTTGACCAATTTGTGGCTAATTTCATTATTAAATTGACTAACTTATAGGTAATGATTATATTGGCTAACTTCAGACAGAAGGCTAAATTTTCCAAGGAGTTTGGCCACATGACTAGGAGGTGAAACTTGACTAATTAACTTACTAGATTTACTAGATTATGATTAACTTAACTTAAGTTAGTCATATATAAGCGATTTTGGCATTGTCACTTTACTAACTTAATTAACCATTTTGACTGACCACTCTGGTCAAAAATATATACATGTATAATATTGATAAAAGTTAAATACATGAATTCAGATAAGTAGGTTTGCAACCGCAACAGCAACGGGACTCAATTTAGATGAAAATCTTATAATAACCCAGCTTCGTTGACTACAGAAAAATGGCCTTGGTTGCCAAGGACTTTGTTGCCGTTTTTCTCTGTCCGTTTCACTCCCAATGACCAACTATGGCTATCCAGCTCATTCCACAACCTTCTAACACGTCCCAGGTGGGTTCAATCTTACCTCATCTTCAAAATATTCATGTAGGAATCATTCAAAAATTTTAAATGTCATGTTCATTTCCATGTAAACAAACATGCTTTAAGAATATCTCACAACAGGGCAGGGTTGTGCCATTTGCAAACTTGATCCTCCTTTTGGATTATTTTGGAACTTCCCAAACTAAAATAGGTATTCACTCAAGGTTAGGACCCCTCTCCTACAAGTGGGAGTCAGCTCCTCCTCCTGCAGATGGGGGTCAGTGCCCCTCCTGCCAGTGGGGGTCAGTGCCCCTCCTGCCAGTGGAAGTCAGTGCCCCCTGCCCATGGGGTTTAAGAGCGTTCCGGACCTCAAAGTCAGGATCAGTGCCCCTCTTCTATAACTGCGAGTCTGTGCCCCCTTCCTGCAGATGGGGATCAGTGCCCCCCTCCTGCCTATGGGGATCAGTGCCCCCCTCCTGCCTATGGGGGTCAGTGCCCCCTTCCAGAGGGTTCAGCATCTAATCAAAGCCGGATCAGTGCCCCTCTCCTATAAGTGACAGTCACCGCAGATGCGGGTCAGTGCCCCCCCCGTCCAGAGGGTTCAACACCTAAAAGTCAGGGTGGTGCCCCTTACCTACAAGTGGGAGTCAGTGCCCCCCCTGCAGATGGGGGGTCAGCACCCCTCCTGCCAATGGGGGTCATTGCCCCCCTTCCAGAGGGTTCTTAATATACTCAACGTCAGGATCAGTGCCCTCTCCTACAAGTGGGAGTCTATACCCCCCTCCTGCAGATGGGGGGTCAGTGCCCCCTCCTGCCAATGGGGGTCAGTGCCCCCCTTCCAGAGGGTTCAAGACCTAAAAGTCAGGGTGGTGCCCCTCTCCTACAAATGGGAGTCAGTACCCCCCCCCCTGCAGATGGGGGGTCAGCCCCCCTTCCAGAGGGTTCCGAACATACTCAAAGTCAGGATCACTGCCTTCTCCTACACGTGGGAGTCAGTACCACCCCTCCTGCAGATGGGGGGTCCGTGCCCCTCCTGCCAATTGGGTTCAGTGCCCCCCTTCCAGAGGGTTCAGAACATACTCAAAGTCAGGCTCAGTGCCCTCTCCTACAAGTGGCAGTCAGTACCCCCCTCCTGCAGATGGGGGGTCAGCTCCCCCTCCTGCCAATGGCGGGTCAGCTCCCACTCCTGCCAATGGGGGTCAGTCCCCCCTTCCAGAGGGTTCAACCTACTCAACGTAAGGGTCAGTGCCCCCCTTTTACAAGTCGCCCTCCCAAAGGTCGCTGTCAATGCCCTCAAATATCTTTTCATGTATTCTTATTCATTGCATAAGTTCAAATGTGTAGGTCTACAAATGTACACTATAGTATATGACATTCCAACTCCCGTTCGTAGAACGGGTATTAAGCTAGTATAGTATAGTAAATACAAAAAATAGGCTATGATTCACATTCAACACTTCTGACAATTTGGTGCAAGCACTACCTAAGTATGTAGCAAACAACCTTGGATGTTGTTATTCATGACCACTCTGTTTTTGTCATCTCATCCATCTTCTTGTCATCAAGAAAAACTACACTTAAGGGTCTCTTGCATAATCCTGATTGATGGTGGCTCTTGAATTCTTTGAATATGCCAACACACATGCATAATTATCTCAGGTATAATAATATGGTTGAAACTTGGATAGCTAAAAGAAAAAAGCTCAAGCAATGTGTGTCACCGTTATCATTGCATAATTAATTTATGGAGTAAGACTTTAGTCTTTAGTGTAAACTGTAAATTTTGTGAGGCCAAAAGCTTGCTATGGCACAAGTGCTTAAACGCTCTAAAACCGAATGGTTCTGATACATTGTGTAACAATCAATTTGATTATACATGTAAAATATATATAATAATAATAATCAGCGCTTCGGACTCGGGTAATAAGTGAACTGACTCCGACTCCGACCATGACTTCTTAAGCCTCCAGAATTACCGCTCCAAATGTGACTCTTGACTCGGCCTATCGTCATTATTGCGCGTAAATATTACGTGGTTGACAGAGGAGATAAGTGAATTTTTAATAGTACATGAACACTCGTTTAGGAATTTTTGAGTAAAATTTGGAATGCATTTCACAATTTTGTTACTGTGATTTTAAAAATTATATCAATTATTTTTAGGAGTCAGTAGTCACCTATTTAATTTTCGACTCCAACTCAGACTCCACCTGAAAATCAAAGTCTGACTCCGACTCCAACCAAAAACCTCCAACTCCACGACTCTGACCCCTGACTCCAACTCCAAAGCCCTGATAATGAAATTGTATATTCCCTATCTATCCAAATGGTTATTGCTCAACCAAGATGATGGTTGTAACCTTGGGCAATGTTCCTCTCGTCCCTGCCCATGGGCGCCTTACTATATTGCTGCCCTGAGCTGTATCATTGTGGAAGTCTCACCACGAATTTCGTGCCTGCATTGCAGTGCATGACTGACAGTATTTACAATGTCCTCCCGAAACCATTGTCTTTGTTTCAACAACCAATTTTCTTGGATGAGTCATGACATTCAGCTGACTTCACTTCACATTGTGTACCATTTGTTCTATGCCAAACAGCCAAACCCGTTCATTCAATCAAAGCCAAACCTGCATAAAAGTTAAATAGATATGGTAAAAGTTACCAGTTCATGTGAAATTATAATTGACAAGTAGTAAATGGTAGTTATTGATAACATGCAATTTATTTTTTATTGAAAGTAAACTTTAAAATGTCAAAATTGACAATGTAGACATGAATCGGTCAAACTAATTATGCAATTTAAATGGACTAGAAAACCCGTTAGAAGCAGGTATTGGAAGTATTTAGGCTGTGTTCCTGAATATGACTGAAATGTTAGGATTAATGGACATTTATATTAGACAGTGTGCACAAAATCATGTATGTCATTGTTGATGTAAAATGTCAGATTTGGCTTGGAAAAGAAAGGCACTTTGTACTTGTTAGGAATATTGTGGTAGCAGCAGTTACAAGTGTGCCTGGCCCATGCTGCAGCCTGGATAGCCTGACAGAAAGCATACATGACCCAGTTCTGCAGATTGATCAAAAGTTGGTAAGATGTCAAATGAAGGTGTATGTTTAAGAAAGTAGAAATTGTTTTGGTGCAGGTACTGTTGCAAAACAAAGTAAATGTGAGTGATGCGGTGCATGCAACATTATTTTGATGAGTGTGATGAGAACAGGGACAGAGTTGTACTTGAGAAATGGAAGCAAGAGAGATAGCACTTTAATGCTTGGATTGTAAGAAGAAAGGAAATTAATTCTGAAAGTTCCTTTACAGAAAAAGTTCTAGCCTTTGGCAGAATAGCATTTAAAATTGTTTCCCACTTTTGGATAAGTGACACGTGTTTGGTTGTGCGTCTCTGGGTAATTGACTCTCAGACTGTCTGAGGTCTCAAAATTTCTGTGTAGAATTGATCTTTTGTCTTCCCCTTTTAACACTTCAAACAGTGGATGGGCAATAACATGCAAACGTCAGAAACCTCTTCAAAATTTCTTGGCAGCTGTCTGTCAATATTACACACCATCTACTTTAAATTTGGCTTCACTGCTTTTGGCCTCAGCACTTCTTTTCACTTTCCTTTTAGCTACAGAAAACTAAGAAAGAATTTGTTCAGATCAAAAGAATAACTTCAGACAATTCTTAAGTCTAGCTGGGGTGTTATTGGTTTTGGAGACCTTGTGAACATGATTTGTCATGATATGAAGACCTCAAAAAACACGTTGAAAGTGATTGCAGTGACTATATCATCCCTAACTTTGTTCCTCAAAGCTGGTTGCAGCGTCATACACCAAATGATAGGGGAAATCAGCACATGGCGACGTGGGATACAAGGGATATAGGAGGATGGGGGGTAGCTACTTTCCGACAAAGATTTTTGTTTCATGACATTATCAAATCTTGCGAAATTCCATCCATGAGCACACTGTAGGACAGATATAGTAAATTATGTAATTGTATTTTTGGATGTTATAATAGAACCATTTAAACGACAAAATGGTTATTTCTAGATATGCCACTGCTTGTGTGCTTTTGTCCTGAAACTTGATCACTCATGTTGCGAAGCATCAAATAACTTTATCAATTTTTGTTACATTAAAAACAAACCTGTGCCCTTTAAAACCTTTAGATTGTAAATTGAACAAGCTGTAGCCCTAGATACTGTGCCGAAAATCTGCTGCATATATGCACCAGGGAGATTGTCAAAGTCAGTTGCCAATCTTGGCATCAGGTTGTGTAAAAATCTGCATCTGGAAAGCTGTTGTGAAAGCTGTTGTGATATTCTGGTCACTCTGCCCAGCCTCAATTATGATGCATCTCACAACCTGTGCAAGGATATGTGCATCCATTTGAAACCCATTACTCGATCTTTCAATATCCTGTCACTCAACTGAGAGCTTTCTCCATCAATGGTTGCAGCTAGATTCAGCCATTGTATGACATTATTTTGTCACTTCAACCTTTGTGTAACACTCTTACAGTTGCTGAATTACAAATGCCTACGGAAATGTAATGGAATGTTCCTTGTAACCCAATAAACACATAACATTATATCGATGTCATATTAATGTTGTGCCTAACATCGCATTAACATTATTCACAATGTTGGTATAACATTAAAATGTTAAACCTTTTTATGTTGTAACAACATTAAAGTGTAATGTTTGTGCAACGTTGTTACAACATTTTGCCAAGGCTGAAGCAATGTTATAGTTAAATATTATATTAATGTTGTACTTCACATAACTTCGAACATTATAATAATGTTAGAAATAATGTTAACATAACATTAAAATGTTAAACTTTTTAATGTTGTAATAACATTACAGTGCGATGTTTGTACAACCTTGTTTTAATGTCTGGCCATGCTTAAATCGATGTTAAAATAAAATGTTATAATAATGTTGTACCTCACCTAATTTCAAACATTATGATAATGTTATTTATGATATTTATAAAACATTGAAATGTTTAACCTTTTTACATTATATAAACATTAAAATCTAATGTTCATTAAACCCCGTTATAACATCTTCCTAATATTTAAGTGAATGTTATATTGATGTTTTAGTAATGCCATTATCCAACATTGTACCAATGTTGAAATTTAATGTTCTGGCAACCTTGTTTTAACATATATTAAAGGTTGTAATAATGTCGCATTTTATGTTAGTGCTGACATTATAATAATGTCTATGCAACATTGAAAGTCCCATACTAATATTGAAGCTTCTCTCAATGCAATTTTTAACCTATAATTAATGTTAAAATGATGTTAGGACGATGTTGTATTGATAATGCAATAACCACATGATATATTGATAGAAATAACATTACGCAAACGTTGTTTTAAGTAATTTATTCAACATTTTATATACATTGCAGTAACATTAATTACACATCAGAAAAACATAAAAATAACATTATAGAAAATCATCTATGTAACATTGTGCATACATCGGATTAACATTATAAAAACATTGTGTATTAGACATCTTACAAACATTGGAATAACATTATAAAGAGTACATTATTTTAACATTGTAGTAACATCAGAATAACATCGTAAATTCAAAATATTTCACATTGTACATACATTAGAATAACATTACATAACACATTATTTAAACATTATACTAACATCAGAACAACATTAAAATACAACATATTTGACATTTTAAATACATTAGAATAAAATTTAAAAAATACATTTTTTAACATAATACTAGCATTAGAAGGACATTATGATACAACATACATTAGATTAGCATTATTGATCACATTTCTTATCATTATACTAACATCAGAATGACATCATGTAAACATTGAAACACCATTGAAAAAGGAAACTTATTTGACATCCTACATATACTGGAATCACATTATGTAGAACACACTTTTCTGCATTATAATGACATGAGAGGGGCAATACACTAACATTATAAATGCAACATATTTGATAATGACATACATGTACATTAAATCTACATTACAAAACACTTTTTATTCATGATACTTACTGAAATCGATTCAGCATTGTTTTGACCCTAAAATAGCCAAAATAAGTAATCCATCTAGACCTACTGGTGCATTATTTTCTAATCTACCCTTTTCTATGGATAATGGCAAAAGAATTATACAGGCTTACCATTGAACAAAAGAAATTCTATGTCTTCCGCTGTATGATGACAATATTTGTAATTCATCACTGTAATGGTTGACTGTTACAAAATACAGGTCTTTCTGATAGTGGCTTTGGGAGTTTTAATCCAATTCACATCATCCGTTGCTTATCCATAAAGTTCTGTGTTTCAACAGGAATACACACCAGGTGATATCTGCTGCCTCGAGACCAGTTATACAAGTGTATCGATCATAATTAAAGACTTAACTTTATTGGATCCTGTAGAAAAGGATAATACATATACCCTCACTCACTATCTGCAAATAAAATAAACCATGTCATTAGAATTCATTTTAAAAGTAGTTTTGTTTTTTACAGAGGATACCACAACCTTTTAGATTTCATAAAAATTGTAATGAGAACTATCAGTAATGGTTTGTTAAGCTTGTTCAATATTTCTGCACTGGAATCAATTATATACCAAATATGTGAAATTGTGCAACTGCTCAAAACAGTATAAATAAATTGCTTGTGGTTTTAAGACCTCACTTTTGAAAGACCTAATGTTTTTGGTTCTAACATGCATTTTTGTCAGTTATATCCCTCCGAGATTGCATGTTAGAGCCCTCAAAATCAGTGTCTTAAAATACATGGAAACAGTTCATTATTAGGTTGATAGCCGAAACTTGTCAGGCCAGTTGGCTTAAAATGTTGCACTGGCAAACAGAGTTTTCTTGAAATTGAGCGTTTTTAGCCTACTCAAATTGACTTAAAGATTATCAAGTTGGCCTACATATTTGCTATGCAAATAGATTGATAGATAGACGGTGAGATAGGTAGGCTACACATAGATAGCTAGAATGATACTACATAATTACCTGTTCCTAAAACTTCCCTCTTTGAGTGTATGCAGGTTCTGATGTACCTACTCATCTGTCATCATTTTCATCAATCTGAAAAAAAAATATATATATATACTTACTTATAACATCAGAAAAATATTTTTACCATGAAAATCACCAAAATAAAGATTTCTTAACTGTAAGAAGGATTTTAACTCACCTTTGTAACCTGTTCACTTATGGATTTCTGCAGTTCAACTGATTTGTTGACTGAATTTTGCACAGAAGTCATGTGCAGTGAGCCATGTAGGCAATTACCAATAGTGTCTAATTGATGCCAGACCCCAAATAGAGGTGCTAATTACCCTCTATTCTTGCTAATTAGATGATATTATATGATTCCCCAGAGTCAAGGTTGTAAAAATCAAACTATATGCTGGTATTAGTTTATGTATATGTATTTGAGTGATTCCTAAATGAATAGTGTAAAATATTAATAGAACTGTAAAGGTGGCTTTGGTATGCACACAATATTCACATTCACACTGAATATTGCATATTTCAAAGCCACTAAAATTTTACCCAGTTTAATTGACTGTAAAATTTGTTTTTCATATATTTAGAAAATACTAAATGCAATATGGCCTATTTACTATATCTGCATATCTATCTGTCTATCTATCTATCTGTCTATCTATCTATCTATCTATCTGTCTATCTATCTATCTATCTGTCCATCTATCTATCTATCTATCTATCTATCTATCTATCTATCTATCTATCTATCTATCTATCTATCTATCTATCTATCTATCTATCTATCTATCTATCAAATGTGGAAGCAATGTTTTCTGAATCCATTGTAATAAGGTTGATTGTACATTAGAACATTGATTTATAAACTTTACTCCGACATCGTGACAATGTTATTCTGATGTTTGTCAAGGTACATTTCCATGAATTTTCTTGTCAATGTTAAATTTCTTATGTTAAAGTAACATTTGAACACCATTTCTACTTTAATGTTATATAAGGTCAATTTTAACATTGAAATGATGTCTATATAACATTACAATATGACATTATTCTAATGTGGAAGCAATGTTTTCTGCATCCATTGTAATAACGTTGATCGTACATTAGAACAACATTGATTTATAACCATTACTCAGACATCATGACAATGTTATTCTGATGTTTGTCAAGGTACATTTCCATGAATTTTCTTGTCAATGTGAAATCTCTAATAATAAAATAACATTTGAACGCCATTTCTATTTTAATGTTTTTCAAGGCCCATTTTAACATTGAAATGATGTCTATATAACATTACAGTATGACATTATTCTAATGTGGATGCAATGTTTTCTGCATCCATTGTAATAACGCGATTGTACATTAGAACAACATTGATATAACATTTACTCCGACGTCATGACAATGCTATTCTGATGTTTGTCAAGGAACATTTCCATGAATTTTCTTGTCAATGTTAAATATCTAATGTTAAAATAACATTTGAACGCCATTTCTATTTTAATGTTATATAAGGCCCATTTTAACATTGAAATGATGTCTACATAACATTACAGTATGACATTATTCTAATGTGGAAGCAATGTTTTCTGCATCCATTGTAATAACATTGATTGTACATTAGAACAACATTGATTTATAACATTTACTCCGACATCATGACAATGTTATTCTGATGTTTGTCAAGGTACATTTCCATGAAAGTTCTTGTCAATGTTAAATATCTAATGTTAAAATAACATTTGAACAACATTTCTATTTTAATGTTATATTTGGCCCATTTAAACATTGAAATGATGTCTATATAACATTTCAAGAATGACATTAATATTATCTGGAAGCGATGTTTTCTGCATTCATTGTAAGAAGGTTGATTGTACATTAGAACAACATTGATTTATAACATTTACTCCAACACTATGACGATGTCATTCTGATGTTAATCACAGGACATTTCCATGAAGTTTCTTGTCAATGTTAAATATTTAATGTTAAAATAACATTAGAACAACATTTCTATTTTAATGTTATATATGGCCCATTTTAACATCAAGATGACGTCATTATAACATTACAAAAATGACATCATTCTGATGTGGAAGCGATGTTTTCTGCATCCATTGTAAAAAGGATGATTGTACATTAGAACAACATTGATTTATAACATTTACTCCAACATTATGACAATGTTATTCTGATGTTAGTCACAAGACATTTCCATGAAGTTTTTTGTTAATGTTAAATCTTTAATGTTAAAATAACATTAGAACAACATTTCTATTCTAATGTTACATTAAGCCCATTTTAACATTGAGATGATGTCTTTATAACATTACAGGAGGACATTATTCTAATGTGGAAGCAATGTTTTCTAAATCCATCCATACAATATTGATTATACACATACATAACATTTAGGTGTAACATTTATTCTGAACATCGTTATAACTTCGTTTCAATGCATTTCAGATGATGTTACCATGATGCATTGTCCTAATATTCAATCACAAATATTAATATAACATTACTTGTATGTTGACAATAACATTATTCTAATGTAGTGTTCTTAATGTTTTTTGTAAATGTTTTTTCTATGTTATGCTTACATTACACAATAACATTTGCATTTATATGTTGAGATGCCATCACTTAGATGTTATTAATACATCAAACTTAAACATTTCCAGAATGTTTAATCAATGTTCCCAGTAAGGTAGCAATTTTAGATTGAAACAATGTTGTTAAAACATCGCATGTCAAATGTTACTAACTAATGTTATATCAACATTATTATGATGTTTATGAAACATTACAGATGTAACATTAAAACTCGCTAATGTTCACGATGTCTTGATAACATTATGAACATCGTAATAACATTATGTGTTTGTTGGGAAGGTAGTATCTATCACGCAATGTTATTCTGTATGACTTTTATATATTGTTAATAAGGTCATACATGTACACTGCAAAATCGGAGGTATGATTCAGCTCAACTGATTGAGTGAGATGGTTGCATAAGTTCATTGAGCTAACATAGATCTGTGTTTTAACCTGAGATAACTCAAAATATTGAGCTGAGACTGTTATGATTACTGAGCTATATTGAATAAGGCATTCAAGCTGAGAGAACTCAAAACACTAAGTTGTGTTGACATACATTTTCCATGACAGCTGAAAATATTGAGTTTTGTTCACTTCTTGATTCAAGCCGACACAAATCAAAATATTGAGCTGTGTTAACTTATTTTCAGTTGCTTTTGGTTTATATTTGTGTGATTTGTCTTACTTCCCAACAAACACAATTACGTTTAAATTACGTTTATAAACGGTCGAAAATCCGTTGAAAAACCGTTTTTTCATTACGTTTAAATAATGTTAAATTGGATGGTCCAAAAAACATGATTTTAACGTTTTACACCAACGGTAAGAATAATGTCATGCCAATGTTTCCAAAAACTGTTTTCAATTGCGTCAAATAATCAGCAAAATCACGTTTGGATTTAACGGTTTTCCAAAAACGTTTTTTTAACGTTATTTTGATGTTTTATCCCATGGTTATAATTTATCACATATTTTCTGTTTATATAACATTTCTAATACACTGTTTTAAGAAACGTTTATTCAATGCATCCAAAAGATGTTTTTAGAATGTTTGCTACTGCATGCTTTTATAACATTATTTTTGGAGAATGGTTATTTTACGTTATGAAAAAACCATTATTTCACGTATTTGGAAGATGTTTTCATTACGTAATGGGGAAACCGTTATTTTTACGTTTTGAGGAAACGTTTTCTCAACATTTTTGGGAAACGTTTTTATTACGTTGTGGGGAAAACCATTTTTCAACAGTTATATTGAAATTTTCTTTCAACATTGGAGGAGGAATGCCTTTATTATAGTCGGGATGTTGGGGTGCTGGGGTATACATTTGATTTGTCATTGTTTTTGTTCTTTTTATTCCATCTTAAGGATCCTGTGTCACTGCTGGCCTCATCACGTTCTTCCACTGCAAAGAGAGTATTTGTGATCAGTTATTCACTAGTTACATATAGTAAATACAAAATGTCAATAATACATAGGCCTATATTATATGTGAATAAGTTATAAATCTCATAAAAAGAAGGGAATAAGGCAAAAAATAAAACAAACCAGCAGATATTCGGAGCAGGCAGGTAAATAAGAAAGGAAGACAAAATCATTGAAGGAAAGAGAAACAAAAATACAGATGGGAACTAGCGTATTCGGGATTTTAATGTAAAAAAATTGAATACCCGTATTTTTAGTATATTTACATTGGTAAACCCCGCCCCCCCCCCAATTCGACATTTTCTGCATCCGCCCCTAGGGAAGCTAGGAAGGACAGGATAAACTGCATAGGAAGGATGTGATAGAAAAAGTAAGACTGGAAGGATAAGTTAGATGAGCCAGATAGGAAAGATAGAATAGATAAGCTGCATTGCAAGGACAAGGTAGATTATAGAAAGAAGAATACGGTAGAAAGTATAATATATGAAGGACAAGATAGGAATGAAAAGATAGATAAGATACATAAGATTTATTAGATAAATGAGATCAGACTAACAATATCAATTCAATGGATTAGATATGATAGATAGAAGATTGACAGATTGGTAGATATATGGATAGAAAGATAGATAGAAAGATAGAAAGAAAGATAGATAGATAGATAGGTAGGTAGTTAGATAGATAGATAGATAGATAGATGGGTAGTTAGCTAGGTAGTAAGTAGATAGATGGATAGATTTGTAGATACAGCACATTTGGGGGGGGGTGGTATTGGGCCACCCCCCCCTCCCCCGCACAAAATTAACATGGGGAAGATAGGAAAAGCCACAAACAACTGCATAGCCTATTCCCTCCATGTTATGCTTCACCCCCCCCCCAGCCCACTTCTCAGGACCTTCTTAGATATGCGTCTGGAAAGATGCATAATGATATTAAATAGATTAACAGCTAGATTTATAGCAATATAGCTAGCGAGATTGTTTAGCTAGCTGGCCACAGGGTTGTTGATATTTTTTTTTACCTTTTCTAAATAAGCGATTTAATAATGATTTAAATCTTAAAAGCCAATTAAATTAAAAAGATGATTTTGGATAAAATAAGTTTAATTTAATCATGATTTAAATTGTGTCTTTTATTGCCTGGACCATGACCTGGCCAGCCAGCTGGAAAGATAGAGATTAACAGATTGATTAATAGATTGCTAGCTAGATGACCAGTCAGTCAGTCAGACATTCAGTTAGTTAGTTAGTTAGTTAGTTAGTTAGTTAGTTAGTTAGTTAGTTAGTTAGTTAGTCAGTTAGTTAGTTAGTTAGTTAGTCAGTTAGTTAGTTAGTTAGTTTAGACAGATAAATAGACCCATGGTTAGTTAGATGGTTAGACAGACAGTTATAGGCAGATAGTTAATTAGACATGCATGCAGCTAGATATACAGAAAGATAGACTGATGGACTGATAGACAGACAGAGAATAGACAGGCAGTCTGAGGCAGAATAGACATAGATGAAAGAGATAGACAGAGATACAGCTAGATACTCACACTTTGCAGCAATTCTTCCCTGTAAATCTGAAAAGATTTCAAGTAAATTCATCAGTCAACTGATCAGTTCATGTATATTGTGTCATTTCAATAGATAACTTAATGTATAATTCATATGAAATATTGAAAATTTAACTTACTTCTCCAAGCTTCTGCTGTTAAGAGTCCCTGTAGTCCAAGTTGAAAAGGCAAAATGACAGAATTGTATGGAATCACCAAGCCTGACCACTCAACCATGGGGTTTTAATTACATCTCATTAAATTGCATGTATAAATTCTGAGGTAATGAGGGTATATTGAGAGCTATTTTGCGGGGTAATTACTCTAATTTCCAATCTGCAAAGTATATCAAGATATTAATACTTGTAAATTCAATTTGAAGGCACATGAGCATAAATTAGCATTGATACATTTGATGCAATCTATATAACACATATAATAATATTATTGTAGCATTAAAAGTTCTTGTCAAGTAAGACAATACATAATTTCAAAAAAACTATACATAGAAAATTAAAACAATTAAAATCTCTTGAGAACATGCAAGCAATTTTATTTTGCTTCTGTCTATCTATCTATCTATCTATCTATCTATCTATCTATCTATCTATCTATCTATCTATCTATCTATCTATCTATCTATCTATCTATCTATCTTTTTCTATCTTTTTCTATCTATCTTTATCTGTCTATCTGTTTTATATATTTATATATCTATTATCTATCCATCTATCTATTATCTATCCATCTATCTATCTTGCTGTAGTTGTGTCTATCGGCCTTCCTTTTTTCATTCTTTCTTAAATTTCTTTCTTTCTGTTTGATCTATTCATCTTTCTATCTTTCTTTTTTTCATTTATAAATCTATCGTTCTATCTTACTTTCTTTTCTTTGCTTCTTTGCCGTATCCTCCTCCTGTCCTAATTAGCCTACTAAGTGCATAAATACAGGACATAAAGCCTCAATCATCCATCTATCAAATCTTTATTTCTTGTCAACCATAACTAAACTGCGAATTTATGCTAAATTTGTGATTGTGTGAAATGCCTGATAAAATAAATACCAGGTACCCCAATTGAATTACTTGAACCGTGGTAGAATATTGTGCAAACATGCATAATAAAATTAATTGAATGACCATTTTTTAATGTAAGACATTCAAGTAATCTAGGATATCAATCACTAGTCTACCTGTCAGTGCTGGCTGTTTATAGGCCTATAGCTCTCTGGCTATCTTGCATCCTATTTTTTGTTTAGGGGGTGACCACTTAATGTCAAGGGGGGGGGGGGCTTGCATTGCTTTTGAAATAAATAATTTCTTGCTCTGTTTAGTGAAATAAATTAACGATTTCTGGGCAACCTTGAAAACTCCAAGCCCCCCCCCCCTGACTATTAAATGGTCGACCCCTTATCAAATTTTTCACTATGCAATCCATAGACATTTACAGTTCTTTCTGTCTCTCTATCTAGACCTAGCTATCCTCTTGCCATCCGCATGTATCCAGCTACTTTGCTATCTTTCTTAATATCTTTTTGGGTATCTCTCAACTGTTCAGTCCTTTCCACCTTCCTAATTCTAATCTTTCAATCTATCTATCTTTCTATCTGCCCATCTGCTAGTATCAAACTATCTAGCTTACTATCTAGCTAACTATCCAGCTGTCTATCCAGGTATCTATTCAGCTATATATCCAGCTATCTATCTTGCGATCTATTTAGCTATCTTGCTACATTTCTATCTTTTTGTCTGCTTTTCTACCTTTCTTACGATGTAATCTGTTTATATTTGTCTATCTATATCTAGTTATCCAGCAATCACATACCCAGCTATCTAGTTAACTATCTACCTATCTATCCAGCTATCTCGATATCCTTCCTTTTTTCTGTCTAGCTTACTATCTACTAGATATCTACTAGACTAATATATAGTAAGGTAGATAGTATCTAGCTTACTATATATTTGTCTATCTATCAAGTTATCCAGCAATCAGGTATCCAGCTATCTATCCATCTATCCATCTATCTATCTACCTATTTATCTATCTATCTATCTATCTATCTATCTATCTATCTATCTATCTATTTATCTATCTATGATACCATCTTTTTAAAATCGATTTTCTAAATTAATTGAATAATTAACATCTGATGTTCAAGTAACTAAGGAAATCATACAGGTCTAATCAGATTAAAAAAATACCAATTGACAAGCTTGAATTCAATTCTGCATGAGAACACAGCAATCTTCTGATTATCCGTGACAGATTTAATTTGTTATGTTATGCTATATTAATAGGCCTGTCTGATGATATTAATATTACACATTATGTAATACTGTGCAATACTATGGCTCAATTATAATGACAGAACAGACAATTTATTTTATTGGAAGTTTCAATGAACTTATTTGAAATAAATCAATATTATGAAAATTATTTAGCATGATTCATACAGTCAAAAGTGATTATGATAAAGGAATAATTAAGTTGAATTAAACAATAGAATCAGGGAGTATCTTTGAAATGGCTCCTAGCAATTTCTTCACACTTCCACTAATTGACCATAAGCAAATTACACTGTTATGCTGAATTACACATCTCTGGGTGCTGAATTAGGGCTAGCGTGAATTTTCTGATAAAGTGAATAGAGTTGAGTAATCTTTGGAAAATTGGTAATTATGATATAGTGTAATGGAATAATTTCAAATTAATTGAATAAATAAATACCTCACTACAATTGAAAGTGAATACAACGCCTAGGCTCAATGGATAGTATAAAATATCCATGCAGAATTAATAATTAACCAGAAACTTGAAATTTATTGAAATGAACAAAAAAGAAACTGATAATTAGCTATCACATTGACTATCTTTCTATGTGTGAGAAGCATGAGAGCTGAGGTCTTGGGGGGGATCTTTCTATCTATCTATCTATCTATCTATCTATCTATCTATCTATCTATCTATCTATCTTCTTTCTATCTATCTGTCTATCTATTTGTCTATCTATCTGTCTAATTTTACTATGCATGATATTGCATGGTAATTTTAGCATGTGAGAGATAGACGGACCTGAGAGGAAACACCATGTTTTATGTGCTGCTGCACAGTCACAAGTGACAAAATGTTGTGTTTTTCAATTTTACTAAAAAGCTCACTACACAGCAACGGAGGTAGATATAAAGATGATTTTTGGGGCAAAAGATGCGCATATTAACGGGCTAAGTGGATATTAGCTTTCTGTCCTGGTTGAATGATTTGTTTCTTCGGATTAAAGCATTGAGTGGCCGAAAAACGGCATTTTCCCAGATTTTTTAGTGACTTTTTGTGTTTAGAGGTCTAAAATTTGCCATACATTTTGAGGAAAGTAATTTTAACAAAAGCCATCATCAAGTATGTCATCTGTGGATTCCAAAAGTGTGAAACATTTGTTTGTGGGTGAAATAGTAGTTGATTAATGACAAGATACATCTTGACATGCAAGTCAAAAGAAACACAAGTCGCCCTTGTGCAATATTTTTCACCTTGGTGCCATGAAAACTGATAGTACATTCGGTGCTGTGTGACAACAGTATAATCTTATTACATAATAATTTAGATTAACATTCTATGATTAAATCGCTTGAAAATTGCATGATTAAATATATTGAAATTGGATTATTTTTTTATATTGAGATACAAGAACCATTGAATTTGATTTATGTGTACTGTATTTTCAACTAGGGATACACAGCCAGTCTGTCATAATAATCCAAAACTTCAAGTCTTCTTTTACATTTGTTGTACAATGTTTGCTTCCATGCAATTCCATGTAAATTTCAATTTGCAGTTTTAAGATCATAATTTGACAAATGTTTCTGTGACCATAATGTCAAATGTACAAGTTTCATTAATCGTTTTACATATTTTCACGACATGGGAATAATGTTTTTTTCCATGTTAAAGAAATAAGTTTTCAAAAAACATATTTCTAACATTTTCTTAAAACATTTTAGAAACGTTAAAAAATGAAATTAGCAGATTAATGTTGTCAGTCAGCTCAGAAATTCAGTTGAAAAACGTTTTATTTTAACATTTTGAAACACATTATTTATAACGTTTTAAAGACGTTTTTTCAGTTTATGTTCAGAAACACTTTTGAAAAAAACATTTTTGAAACGCTAAAGCCAGATGTTAAATCGACATATTAGAACTTTACCAACATTCATAATGTTAGAATAATGTATTTTATGCATTACAGAAGCTTATTTTCAGGTAACATCTCTTCAACATTTTCATTAAACGTTTTTTCTACGTGAAAGAAATACGTTTTCAAAAAACATATTTCTAACATTTTCTTGAAACATTTTTTCAATGCTAAAGTCAGATGTTAAATCGACATTAAAACTTTACCAAAATTCATAATGTCAGAATAATGTATTTTATGCATTACAGAAACTAATTTTCAGGTAACGTATTTTCTACATTTTCATTAAACGTTTTTTCCATGTGAAAGAAATACGTTTTCAAAAAACATATTTCTAACGTTTTCTTGAAACATTTTTTCAATGCTAAAGTCAGATGTTAAATAAACATTAAAACTTTACCCACATTCATAATGTCAGAATAATGTATTTTATGCATTACAGAAACTAATTTTCAGGTAACGTATTTTCAACATTTTCATTAAACGTTTTTTCCACATGAAAGAAATACGTTTTCAAAAAACATATTTCTAACGTTTTCTTGAAACATTTTTTCAATGCTAAAGTCAGATGTTAAATCGACATTAAAACTTTACCAACATTCATAATGTCAGAATAATGTATTTTATGCATTACAGAAGCTTATTTTCAGGTAACGTATTTTCAACATTTTCATTAAATGTTTTTTCCACGTGAAAGAAATACGTTTTCAAAAAACATATTTCTAACATTTTCTTGAAACATTTTTTCAATGCTAAAGTCAGATGTTAAATCGACATTAAAACTTTACCAACATTCATAATGTCAGAATAATGTATTTTATGCATTACAGAAGCTTATTTTCAGGTAACGTATTTTCAACATTTTCATTAAACGTTTTTTCCACGTGAAAGAAATACGTTTTCAAAAAACATATTTCTAACATTTTCTTGAAACATTTTTTCAATGCTAAAGTCAGATGTTAAATCGACATTAAAACTTTACCAACATTCATAATGTCAGAATAATGTATTTTATGCATTACAGAAACTAATTTTCAGGTAACATATTTTCAACATTTTCATTAAACGTTTTTTCCTTGTGAACGAAATACGTTTTCAAAAAACATATTTCTAACGTTTTCTTGAAACATTTTTTCAATGCTAAAGTCAGATGTTAAATTAACATTAAAACTTTACCAACATTCATAATGTCAGAATAATGTATTTTATGCATTACAGAAACATATTTAGAGGTAACATATTTTCTACATTTTCATTAAACGTTTTAAATATGTTAAACTTCAATGGTTGGAATAACACGTTTTTCATTAACATTGAAATTGGGTTAAAAAAACGTTATCAAAAAACGGTTTGAGCACCGACCGCTATAAAACCGTTGAAAAACCGTTTGTGTTTGCTGGGTTAATGAATGTACTTGGGTCATAATCCAATATTGTTGGATCTCTCAAAAGAATCCACCGAATTCAGTGTGCTTCATTTTAGCACATCATGGACAAACCTAAAATGCATTCCACACAGGCCATTGCATCACAAGGAGAATTAAAAAATCAATTTCTTGTGAAGAAATCCCGATGGCCTAGCGGCTCATCTGAGTTAGTATGCTATGGTGTACACCTATATTTGAACATACTCTGAATCGGAAGTGTTGGTTGGCTTGTGTTAAAGCGCGCATCTGTAATTACTTTCACAAGTCAGTTAAAGATGAAAATGATAAGTGACCACCTAAAGTGGCGTGTTGCTCAATTTTCTTATTGATAGTGTAATATGAATGTTCTTTTTTCTTTTAAATAAATAATTATTCAAAACTTAAAGCAGTGCTGTGAGAAGAGCTTGTTATAGATGGCGCTATATGTGGCGTGACAGAGATTTCATGCTTTCTGTACTGTAACAACCGAAGCTTTCATATTTTCACAGCTTAATGTTATGATTCATTTGGACAACTTATAGCATTGAGCCATCACAGTTGGACAACTTATTGATTAATGATTGATGTCCACAAATAGCTGAATTTCAACACTTGTAATCCTTCAGCTATGACATTTCTACATTACAACTAAGCGGAAAACTTACATTCTGCTGCAATTGGACATCATCAACCTCACAACAAGTCCTATCAAATACATTGAAATGAGGTGTCAATTTATCATTGGGCAACTGGTGACCTCATTGAAGATTGGTGTGACACATTAAATTACTTGCCATGGTAGCATTGCCAGTATTGGATACAACTTCACAAATTGCATACATGTATAATATGGCATGGATAGAGATTTGACTTCACAAGGATCATTTCAGTCCAATTCTGTTAGCACTTGACATTCGTTTGCTGTACAAGCACTATTTTGTGACCCAAAGCGATAAGCAGAGACCTAAGTCACATATGATTAGATCTGGCTCTTCTGCGACGTCGGTGATGTCACTATATTTTCATGTTCACATCAATGGTAAATTTGACATTTGGAGACTATAACATGGCAAGTATAAGATCATGACCTTGAGACTACAGCCTGGCAAGCGCAGGATTATTTTAAAAATGAATGCCGAGAAATTTTGTGATTTTTTATAAATCACTCAACTGAGTCAGATATCATTTCTTTGGGCGCATCTTTTTCATATAAATGAAGTTTTGAACTTTAACTTGTATCAGCTTTTAGGAAATTAGATTTGCTATAGTAGGAAATTAAATTTGCAAGCTATTGATTTAAGAGGCGTGCTTTTAAAGAAGCTACAGTGCATTCAGTGCTGCGAAATTTTTGTGGCGATTTCTAATATGTTGGATATTGAGCAGGGTTCTGCTGTTCTATACATAATGCAATGACATCTCCTCACAACAATGCCCTGACCTCTGCTGACTTGAGACTGCCTAATTAAAATAACTTAGTTTCCTTATCAATTCTTTGTAAATGAAAACTTCTGAAAGTTAGCAGCAGATAAATTATTCTTTCAAAAGTGTTTTTTATCAGAAGAACCTCTTGTACAACAGACACCTATTAAAGTCCAATTTGGCAGCTGGAAGAAGGGAACACGACTCTTAAAATCGAATTACTCCTTTTTTCCCCTTTCTGGTCTTTTTCGCAATGTAGTTTTTATCAAGACTCCAGAGAGATCAAGATGATAAAAGTGATGAAAATAAAATAGCTTTACAGGGTGAATTGACTCAATCTAGATGCAAAGATGATGCCAGCAAAGTTTCAAGTGAGCAAACCGGTGTTGACAGGTTTTATGTCAAAGATAGCATCAGCTTCACTTTTTTCCTGTTCCATGGAAGGGGTGGTGTGGGGGGGGGGGGGTTGAATTTAGTCAGTTAGTAGGGCACTGGATGGAGAATCACCTGATGCCAGGTTCGATTCCCGCTCTCACCAGTTCTGCAGCAATGCTGCAGGAAGCTGCAGAAATTAAAAAGAAGCTACGGAATTTCAAAAATTATGCAGCTATCTAAAACATTCTACAGCAGTTCTGTAGGCAGGTGCATCTTTTTTTTGGTGGCCCTCTGTCACTGTAGCGTTTCTTAAAAGATTCTGCATCAGAATCTGCAGATCTGTGGGAATAATGTAGTTTGGGGGGTTTTGCACACTTCAGCAGGAATCTGCAGAATTTCCAAAAAAAATTGCGGCTGCCTGCAGAATTCTACATCCATATATGCAGAACTTCCAAATTAGTGGTCATCTGTCACTGTATTGTTTCTGAAATGTTTATCCAGCAAAATCTGCAATTCTGTAGGAGTTGGGCAGATTGTGAGGTTTTATACACTTCTGCAGCTGCCTGCCTAATTCTGCAGTTTCTTAAAAATTCTTCAAGAAGCAGAATTCTGCAGTTCTGCAGCTCCCTGCAGGATTTCTGAACCTCTGTTGCTTCTTTCATCATATTGCAATGCATCTGCAAAGTTCAGACGTCTTTGACTGGTATTAGAAAACGTTGGATTTCAAAGATAGATACATTTTCGGTTCGGTATTTCTTTGTAAATAGTTAATTTTATAATTCCCTGGGCCAATACAACATTAAACAAAGCAATGAATGAAAACTTCGGTGTCACCAAAGAAGTGAACAAAATATAATGCTTATATGTTTATCACTACAACTATAGTGACAATGCATGCGACTACAATGGTGGCACAACTCAACCAAGTTAATTGGCTGTGAATGCCATGGTCTTCATACTGAGGCATGCATTCACAGACACGCATTCATGGCTGAGTGAGCACAACATATGAGCAACCTGTTTTATTGCATTAGGTCGAATTTCCATACAACAGAACGTCTTCTTGAGCTGTAGATGCAGTTTCATTGGGATTCAATGAACTTCTTTGTGATTTCCTCTTCAAGAAATAGACACATGCATGGTAAGGTTGGGTATACACTGGCGGATCCAAACACAATGGTCTAGGGGGGCCCGGAGCCCCGGACGTGTTTCGGCATTCATGGGCTCGCACTATCGCACTTTTTCTTTAAAAAGTTATTATTAATCTTGGTGGTCTGGGGGGGGGGGGCTGGACCCCTAGCCCCCCCCCCCCCCTGTATCCGCCACTGGTATAGCCCACCTGCAGAATTTGCCTCTCAGCGGAGCAGCCTGAGCTCACTTTTGTGTTGACTACGTAATATGTGTTGTGAAAACTGATAATTGCATAGACATCAGCCAATGAGACCTGGACTAATAATGGAAGCTCAGTTGATGACTGGATCTAACCTAACAAGAGAAGCTGATTAACAGCTATTGCCTGGTCTGACAATTATGGGCTAGTTAAGGGAGTAATAATTGAATAGTTTTAGGCCAGCATGCATAAAGGGATCCAATGAAACTCAATGACTAACAAGGTTCTTGGGAGAGTATCATGTAATTGGCACATCTTGTAATAAGGCCGGTTGGATAACGTGTATTGTTCTATCCATTGAGTCTGTCATTGTGGGGTTCATCTGCAGGTCGCAGCTGCTGCTTATTAGTGCAGACACAATGGGATAAACTTATCGTTGAATAATCTGGTTATGCAAGTTGGGCTTGGTTAGCAGAGTAATTGGCACACTCTCTAATTGGAAATTTGTTAGGTAATACTGAATTACCTAATTCGTGTGACCCTGAGTCTGCAAAGGGGGAGGAGCAGAGAAGGAGGGAATATTTGTGTGTGGGCTGAGAATTATCTGCTCTGTTATTGATTACTTTGGAATTGGTTGACCTGGGATTGGTTGGCACTGTGTTTGGATTTGGTGATGATTATGTATGATATACACTGTGTGCTTATGATGTCGCAATAAAAGAGGACAGTGGTACCCAGACAGTTACCACACTCACTGACTGTCACACAAGTCTTTGTCAGTTATATCCTTAAACGTTAAGACCAAACTGAGGAATATTATATACACAAAACTTTGTGTAATCTGCAATATTCAGGTGAATCACTTTACAACATATACTTGTCAAACAGTCAGTTCCAATCAGTAGGCGCTTTTAAAGAGTGTGTATTTTCAATTGTTTATGTATCAATTACATGTGTTTATATATCAAAATTTTAGGTTTTTTAATTAAAGTATCAATCATTTTCACCTTTTCTTTATTATTTATCCACATTTGTATCTTATCATTTTGCTTTTCAGAGTTTTACAAAGTCATTCAATAAGGATTTTCACACAAGCACTGAAATGGTGACTGTCGTCAAGACTGAAATCAAAACTGAAATCGAAGAAGGAGAAACTTTAATGGCTTCAGATGATTCCAACTTCGTTGATACTGAAGGGGATAGTGACAATGAAGCATCATTTGAATGTTCCAGTTGTAAAGCGTCATTTTCCAGTACCGTGAGTTTAATGACACACAAGGAAGAATGCGAGTTGGCGAGACCGCATGCCTGCGGTGTCTGTGAAAAGCGATTTTCTGAAAAAAGATCGCTGACCAAGCACATGAAAAAACATGGAATGCAAGGAGAGAAGAAGTACACTTGTTCGCATTGTCGTGAGACATTTGCTGATGAAGAAAGTTTGTTACAACATCGCAAGACGCACAAAAGAGACAAGTCATTTGGATGTTCGGACTGCGGCAAATATTTTACGAGGAAGGATATCCTTTCTGTGCATATGAGGCAGCACAATGGTGAGACTCCATACGGGTGCAGGGTTTGTAGAAAACTATTTCGGACTAAGAAAGTACTGGATTACCATATGATTATACATACGGATAAGTTTCCATATGAGTGCAACCAGTGTCCAAAGAAGTTTCGCTACAAAGATGGTCTTGATATTCACCTTAAAAGACACGCCGGTCTATTCGCTCATGAATGTCAGGTGTGCCATAAAAAATTTGTGATGAAGAATCATCTGAACCGACATATGAAAGTTCATATATTACCATTTGACTGCTCAGTTTGTGGCAAGAAATTTAGTCAAAAAGATAACCTGGAGAGACACACAATGGTCCATTCTGGAGCATACCCATACAAATGTTCATTATGCCCTAAAGGATTTAGAGATGCATCGACACTCAAACAACACATGCTAAGACACAGTGATGAGGGCAAAACTTTCAAATGTGAAAAATGCGGGAAGTGCTTTTATGATCAACGTAACTTAACCAGACATGGAAGAACTCATGATCCAAAGCAATGTGCATGTTCTGTTTGTGACAAAGCTTTTCGGACTGATGCTGGTCTCAGACGTCATCGGAAGAAGTGTAAATAACAACAAATTTGGATTATAGCTGAAGTCTCAAGGACTGATTTGCCTTCAGAGTGACGCGTGCATAAAGGAATGGCTGCTATTGGTTGAGAGACTTCGAGTATGCTGTGTACGTAGATATATATGTGCTTTAGCATGGCATAGGTAGTTCTACAGACAATAAGAGTGTCCATTGGGATGTTTCTTTCAAAAACCCCGAAAATATGATTTGCATGAATTATAACAGGCTGAACTTTAAGTACTGCGTGGCAGGAGAACATCCATCTGGTCCAGATGTTGCTGCATCGGTCTGTATCACCTGTGGTTGATTTTGTTATATTAATGTTTTATTTGTATAATTGTTGGTGACCAGTTTATTTTCTGATATTGCATTTTATTTCGAGTAACATTATTCTGGAAAGTGTTTGCATGTTTGCATGGATATTATTGTAATTATGCAGTTTTTTTGCAGCAAAAATATATAATGTGATTTCAAACTACATGTGTATGAGGTAATGTAAATATAGGTGATAGATGGTATAAATCAATTATTGTTTGGCTTTTTTTTTGTCATAACTGCAGAAAGATTGCACACAAGTAATGTTAAGTCAAGTCAAGTCAACTTTATTGAATCCTAGAAAGGATACTTGAATTCACTATCACACTCCATTATCAAGGGCATCTGAACACACACGATTGCTTGTCTGTAATACAAAAAAAAAGTAAACTCAACCTTTCCTAAAAGGAAGTTACTTTGGCCGCTGTGAACCCCTTTGGGGTAATATTGGCCACTGCTATAGTTTCATTTTATTTCCAAATATCAAAACAAATCCTACATTGTGCAAAACTGAGATATCTTTTATCATTCATGATTTATACCGCATACACACCTGGAACAAAGTATACAGTGAAAATGGCACTTAGTGTGTCACCATGCTGATGATTTGTCATGATCATACCCAATACTTTCAATGTTAATTTGACAGAAGGAGACTTATCCCGCTTGTTGGTGAAAGCCAAAAGACAGGATTATGCATCTGATTTTCACTCTAAAATCAGCAATGAAAAGTCAAATGTCCTTCTCTTGATCATGATGTATGTCTAATCAAATAGCCTCTATGTTTTCCATGTTGAATGTAGAGAAGATGACACTTCATCGGCTATCATGAGTCACAAAGTGCATTTATCACAGTGAACCGGTCCTCATTTTTTCTATATCAAAGTGACAGACTACACTTGCCCATTACCTACCCATCACCTATACATTACCTACCCTTTACCTACCTATGACACAGTTCAAGCACTGAGTTACATTTATGTGTCATCCGTGTAAAAAAAATCCTGTGTCGCCAAAAATGCAGATATCTGGACGAAACTTGCTTTATCTGATGCAGAAAATAGTTGGCTTCCATAATAGTATCACTTTTGTGATGTGTATATACACTTTCTAGGTACAATTAACTAAAAAAGGACAAAAAACAGGCAAAAATCGCCGATTTTGGGTGACAAAAAAAATGACACCTTGATGTTTAACGCTTCATATTTTGGACGATAATGTTTTTTTTACCAAATTTTTTTCTTGAGGCTCTCCCTAAGTTTATTACCTATCGTATGATATCCACATCATGTTGAATATGGCAATTATTTTGAAGAAAAATGTCAAAAAGCGATGCAGGGTAGGGTGACAATTTTGTTGTGATTTTCTCGCCTCTCAAGGAATAGTCAATTTTAATGTGACAATTGTGGCTCTAATTTTAAAGACAGAAAGTTTATATTTCACAGAAATATTCTTTATTATGTAATAGGACTTATACTAGCTTTGATTGTCTGTATCATGTGTCAAAACGACAAAATAAAATAGATTAGAGTAGCGCGGGGCATGCAGCCCCCCTTAACTTCGAGGAGCGATTTGACCTACTTTTTGTGGTCGATTATTTGAATGCTTATGCTGTCAGGAAGGCTTCACTTGACTCTACTTATAACTAGTGAAACGAATGTCTACCAATTTTAATAAAGGAGTTACGGCCATTTTTGTAAAAAAATTTAAATGGCCTTCTTACCCCACCCATCGGGCAAGAAGCCCCCCTATTATAATCCTATGGAAATTTTTTTTGCGAGTGCATTCAGCTTGAAAGTTATTTCTTGGGGTTCTTCTATCATTTTTAAGGCATTCTATTCACTTTTTCTGAATTTCAGAATTTTTCTGTTCATACATTTATATTTTAATATTTTTTGCCCTTTTTCAATTTCGGCCAAAAATTTTTCTATTTCAATTAGCTATTCTATCAAGATTTAAGGTAAAGTACACATTATTCAATGGTTCCTGAAGCAGCTTCGAGGCCTCAGTGAAGGGGGCCCCATGCCCCATACCATGTGGGGCCTCTCGCCCCAAACCGCATATTTTAATTTGACCTCTATATTTTGAGCTAAAATGCAAAAAACATGATCCAAATCATATTTATGTGATGGTCATAAGAAAAGCAATGCAGATATCCATTATACTTTTAAAAATTTCCAAAGTTATTTCTGACAACCACTTTTAAAGAATTAATCAAAGTTACAAAAACCATGCACCTTTTTTTGTTTCTTTAATTACGACTATGGTTTGGTGCTGAATGCCTTGAAAATTTGTGGCGCCACCTAAAAAACCTCTAGCTTCAATCCTATCAATAAGAAAAAGCACCAAAAATGTAAGTTTAGAAATAACCCTGGGGGGGCTTCTCACCTAACCCGGGCTTCTTGCCCCGACCCACTCTACCAATGATGGTCCTGTCAGTTCAGGACAAGTCAAAAACATACGTAGCCCCGTAAAAAAAACTTAATCTCAAAAAGTTCTCAAGATAATGAGATGAAAATCAAACTTCGTTTGCCCAACTAAATTGGTTACAAGCAGTTTATATTGGCAGAGCCCAGTTTTGGATAGTTTTTGAGATTAAGTTTTTTTTACGACAAAATTTTATGTGAATTTTTTTAGAAGTCATATTTTATTTTCTGAATTTCGTCTAATTTGGAGTATTGATGAATCTTCTTAATAGATACGGTTTTAGCAGGCACCATGAACATAAATGAACCTCCAAAAATTAAGTTTTGATGAAAATAAGGCCCTTATTCTTTGGGCTTCTTATATATGGGTTCCAGGTTCTATGAGGTCATATAACTCCCATACACTGGCCAATAACACGTCTAGAACTACTAAAATATAGTAAAATTTAATCACAGACCACATTTATCAATAGTTTTGAGCCTATCTGGTCAAAAATGCAGTCATATTTAAAGTTACAGTTTGCTCCTTCCACCAAGGTGATGCCAAGAATTGGCTCTGTAACTTCTGCTGCATAAAAAAGGCATTCAAAAATTTTTACCAGACACCCTAACATACAGGCATCGTTTGGAGATTATTGAAAGTAATTATATTTGAATATTGTACTGATTGCTGCTGTTGGTTACAGCAAAAAGTGGTTGATGCGACTTGGTAATGTCGGTCTGACCTTTCTCGCAAAAAGAGTGTTTAAATTGGCTTCAACTGACTTAATTACATGCAAAAGTATCAAATCAATAATATTTTGTGCTAAAGGACTAAAATCCCAAAGAAAGTAACTTTTAAGTGCTGTGGTTACAAATTTTTATCAGATTTTTAGGCAAGCATGAGGTCCCTCCCATTAATTGTGAATAACTTTTGAACAGTTAAATATTTTGCATTGATTCTTACATATTATTAATCCTCACATTTTTTCGCAAATATCCCGTGTACTTTGATCGCAAAATATGATGTTTTATTTTTTAGCCCCTGCGACACCCAAATGTAACTCAGACCTCGAACGGTGTCCTATGCTTTCTCCTCTTCTCCTTGGCAGAACGACGATCCTGAACGTCGGCGGCCGTCACGTTACACATCTCTGTTCTGTGATGGGTTTATATTATACAATTATGGACTTCGGTTGAGGTCAATATCAGGTTTTACGGACCTGACCGGTGATATTCACTGAGGCCGAAGGCCGAAGTGAATATCACTAGGTCAGGTCCGTAAAACCTGATATTGACCGAAACTGAAGTCCACAATTGTTTTGTTCCATGATTAAACACATAAAAGCTGTTATTCAGAAGTCTGAAGTCAGTTTGTGTTTTTTCTGAACAGCATCTTTTTAATGTATCTCGGCGTAAATCAGTAACTACTGGACTGTCGCAAAAATGTTTTACATTTTTGGAATCTAGAAATAATTACCTCAATGATACATATTTTTATTAATTTTATTTCAAAAGTTTATGGCAGAGTTTTGACATTTAAACACAGCCATATCGCCGAAAAACTGTCAAAATTGGGGACTTTTTGTCACTAAATGCCATATCATAAAGCCAACAAAAATTTCATCTTAGTCATAGTTAGAATTCCTACTGCATCACAGAAATGCGCAATTTTTGACGCCATAAGCAGTTTTGTATCTTTGGTACAAACATAAACAGCAAAAACACAAATTGTTTCCTTTTTTGTGCAGCTGCAGGTCACAAAAGCAGGTGCTTCCTCTAAGGTCCATCCAATCTTTTGCATTGTAAACTGTCAGGTCAATAACATCTTCACAGGAGGCGAATATCATGATTTACAGACCTGCTCGGGACCAATCAATTTCTGTTGCTATAATTGTACCCTGTAACCCAGTTAAGGACATTGTAAAGAGTGCAGAAAAGCTGCATGCAAGTTTTCAAACCTGGTCAGCCAGTAGTTTGATGGGAGTAGCGTGAGGGGTCCATGAATTAATAGTAAGATGATTAATGATAGTATGATCAATTAAATTATATTAAATTAAACCGATATGCATGGTAGAACCTTTTTGAGCATTTGTTGGAGTGTTACATTGTATACATAATCCTAAATTAGATTTCAAAGACAATGATATCATTCCGATATATATATTATCATTGTTATCATTTATTCATACAGATTAATTGTATAGCTGCAGAATATAAGAGTTAGTTTTGTACAAAGAAAATTCGAAAGTTATGTTTTGTTTGGTATTTTCTTTCAAAAGTTACTATTTTTGTTGATTGGTCTTTCATAAAAGTAATTTCGCCAATACAACTTTAATCAAAGCAATGCATGGAAACTTTGGTGTCACAAAGGAATAATTGAGCTATAAATTACTTGCAAGTTTACCTTACAATAGTGACAATGCCACTATAATAGCGATGTAACCCAATTAAAAGTTAATTGGGTGAGAATGCTTTACCCTTTGTATTGAGTCATGCATTCACAGGTGCACATTCATAGCCGAGTGAATACAAACCAAATGAGAAACTTCTGAATTTGTATTTATTGCCAAACCACAGGACTTCTCAGTGATTTGTACTCAGCTTCATCGGGATTCAATGAACTGATTTCAACTCCATGATGTACTTTTGAGGTAGGCCTTTGTGTAAAAACAGTGTCTAACATGATAGCAGGAGCGGACTAGCCTGTATCCATGGCAGAGTGGCAGCTGCCACGGGCCCTTGCAAGCAGTTAAAAAAATATCACGAAAAAAGCCAAAAGGGGAAACTTTGCCGTCAGGTTAACGATTGTGTGATGCAGCCAAATGAACTGAATAGGACAGGATCCTCTCACATGGGGCTTCATCCTAATTTTTTTTTTGTATCGATTTCTTAACCTACACTACCCTCCAAAAGGTTAGATTTATTTAAAAAATACCTCATCTTCAACACAATTTTTGTTTTATACATACATCAAAATGATATGAAAATTCACATTCAGGCCTTAAGGTGTCCATATTTCATGGTTTTAGCCGATTTTGGCATACATTTATATAAATTTCTTGATATCCCATTTTATTATTTTCTGTAAAAAGCTATAAAAGCACAGTTGTCTTCCATATTTATGACATTTTATCATTTTTCACATATTTCCACTGGTTTGTGATGATTTTACCAGTAGTTTCAGACCAGAAAAATGGCCATTGAAAATCAGAAAAAAATACTGATTTTAGCTAGTTTTTGGTCAAAACGATGCCGAAAAAGCTCAAACAAAATAAGTGTCCCTCGAGAAGATACATTCTATGATTATACTTCATGGTTACCCGGAATTATCCAAATTTTGTGTATTTGAGTGGTCATATTCCAATTTTTAAACTGCCGAAATTACCTAAAATGAAAGAATAAAGGCAACGTACCACTTCAATGTGACTTTTGATATTGTTTGATGTAAATATAAAACAAAAATGCCATTCAAAATTAATTTTTTAAAAAGAAAACTCACTTTTCCAGGTGTATTCAAACTTTTGGAGGGTAGTGTATAAAAGTATTCTTAACAGTACATTGATTCAACATGATATGGATTTTCATTAGCACAAAATATTCAGTCTCCATGTTTAATAGTTATCATGTATGACAGCAGGCCCAGCCAGCTTTATTAATTCTAATAACAAAAGTGTGGGTGGGGGACTTGGTTTTTTTGCATGGACATTATTTCATAGAATTGCCTGCTTTTAAATAATTATATTAACACCATTGTCCATTCACTTACATAACAGATGCCCTTATGTTAATGTTAAGATCGATACAGTACCCCTTTTAAAGGATACTTTTCTTGTTACTAATAATGCTAAGATAAGATAGATAAGATAAAACTTTATTTAACAAATATATTTGGCATGCTAAAAAAACTTTTTAAAAAAAATCTGAACTCAATAGCATGTAAAATTTGTAGATTTAAAAAAATATATGATAAATGACAAAAAAGTATGAAAATATGTAATTTTCTGTTAATTACGCCACACATAGGTAATTCTGGACTAAATCCAATGTCAATAATATTCTTTAAAAAGCCATGCTAGTACATTCAAAAGAAAAATTAGTAGGGTTATTTTTGTTGATTCCACAACTTTGTCATTGCCCTGAATCTGAACCTATGACCAAACATACAAAATCCCACATCTAGTCAACTATTCTGGTCCCTTAGTTTGTCTAAACTAGCTTAATGAAGTTTCCTGCTAGATTGGCACCCCTCATATTTATGCTTTTTGTGCTACAAGAAAAGTTTTGACCAGCTGGAGAGAAGTCACTTTCTGCAGGGCCAAGTTTAAAGTGCTGCAGCTCCTCACTGCCTGCAGTGAGAATTATGAAATCTGACCACAATATACGCTACTATGTATGCTATAATTGTGCCAAAAATTACGGACCTGGGTTAAGTAGAAGTAGTTGTAGTTTAAGAAATAAAACACATTCCTATTCTGTCCCGATTCACCCCAGTGTCCCTATTCACCTCATATTCACTGAAATTCACTAATGGGGATCAGTTGAGGGTTGTGAGGTGACCAAAAATAAAAGTTCTACAATGATGATGAAAAGTAAAACAAATAATCATGTGTATATGATGTGTGTGTAGCTGTAATTTCAACTGCACCAGTCAATCGGTTTTCAAGATACAGCAATTGAAATTTTGGTGGTTGAAATGCTCATTTTTACTTTTGATACATACGTTACCTACTTGTGAAGGTTTTTCTCTCCAAGTGAAAATTATTTTTATGTCTACAATGCCATAAGTGGGATGCCACATATAATATGTTCTGATTTTTTCCCTTGAAAGATTATTCCGTGAGTGATTATTGCCACATAACCTTTAAGATGACAAATGTCCACTTTAAAGAAATTTTCATCAGAAATCGACTTTTTCAGCATATTTAGACAGAAATTACTTGTGGAAGAAATAACCTGAATAGTCATATTAAGCGTTTCAAAGTGGGAGATAGACACAAATAATTATGATCATGCAAAATTTGTGTTTATTTGTTTCTAATCAAGCTTGCTGTTATCCTGAGAACAATCCATTGAATGGTAACGTATGTATCAACGATATAATTTAAAGTCCTGCATTTTTCACGAAAGAGCAAGCTATCAGAAAAGTTTCTCTGTGTTATAAAACTATGACTCGAAACAGATTGAATAGAAATCATTATTATCACGCCTTCAACTCTGGTTTTGATACATGTAATTTACTACATATACGTGTCTGACATAGTGCCATGATAGTGGGTCATCCAGAATCTACAAAAATCGGAATTATAAGTGTGTGCTGAAGGAAAGCATTAGCATGTGGTTCTAATGTCCTTGTCACAACTGAAAAATTTGGATTTTGCCCATAATTTTTCAGGGATCTGTACCTGCTTCGGGTAGTAAGTTTTCACAAGACATTTGACGGATCCATAATTAATGATCTGGCTTACAAATCCAATGGCATTTTTCAATGTCATGAAGTTGAACTTGATACAATTTTCTCCATAGTTAGGCCTATACCCATGCAGGCCTATATGTGCTAAATATGTTAAACCTTTTCCCATGTGCCAGGAATTATCAGACACTACAGTGACCAAAAGAAGCTCCAACTACAAAGTAGCAAGTTGCATTTACAACACTGTGAAAATATTTATTTGTGGTTGATCAACAACCTTAGTGGGTTCATTCTGTTTATGAACTTTCGGGTAATTGTTTTAAAAGTTGTTAATTTTCTTCTCTAACCTGACTGATAACATAGCTGCTAGGACCTAGCTCTGTAACTTTGTCTCAATTTCTCTGCTCTTTTATTAGTGTTAGTCAACTTTCACCTTTGTTATTCTAAATTGGCATTGTG
Source organism: Platynereis dumerilii (assembly GCA_026936325.1). NCBI lineage: Eukaryota > Metazoa > Annelida > Polychaeta > Phyllodocida > Nereididae > Platynereis > Platynereis dumerilii. The sequence goes on from JAPTHN010000028.1 coordinate 717,501, forward strand.
CTTTTATGTTTGCAAACTTTAATTGAGGTAACGTAGGTATCCATACATATTTTACAAATTGACGTACAGTATTTCTAAAAACACTGCCTGTTTCTAAAATTTATCATGTAGTTGAAATTGCTGATTGTTGTTTTATAGGGATGCTAAGACAGGTCTTATAAAAATCAAGGGGATTACATAATGATACATGCAATCCACAGCCTCAATGATTCACTTTGCTTTTGAACTTCTTTGAAGTTTTTCTTTAACCCGAGGGAAATAACCGATGTTTATATAACTCTAAACAAAAAACTTAGTGGTTTTAATTCAATTTTAGACTCCTAGTAGTGTTTTAAATACAACTCAGTATATATAAAGTAAATATTTTATGTCGCACTGAGAGTTTTCGAGGACAATTCTGTGTAAACATGCAAAATTTTAGGCCTGGTTCTAATTGTTGGTAACGTATGTATCGGTAACATATGTATTTTAAGGATATTTCATGACTCATATCCATAACTGAGTTTGGTGATACACTTGAGTCATACCATGCATCTAAAGAATGTATAATGATAAGCATTTTGACGTGGATTATTTTTGTTGATTTGCATGATTTATTGATGGAAGGATCACTGACAACCTTAGATCATATTCTAATGAATTCTTGCATACTGCTCACTTACACATTTGTGTCTGAAGGCTATTTCTGTACTCTCATTGATTTTTGTCCCTAAGATAGCAGTTCAATTCTGAATAAGACAGATGATAATTTACAAACTAAGGTTTTACCAAATTGAAGCTTTTCCTATCTTCTCCGTGTTAATTTTGGGCCTCAGGGTTGAGGCCATGGCCAAACACCACCCCCACTAAATATGAGACTGGGAGCTCTCTGAAGAAAGCACCCTAAAAATTGCGAACTAGCTCCATAGTCCTATGTTTATGAACCTTGAAAAACACAAAAGAAACATATACCTTCTGTCTGAAATAGCCTTGTTGTGGAAGCAAGCATCACAATTTATGAAAATAGATTACTTCTGGTTATTCCGATTGCTTAGTCTTGAGATGAATGTAGTGTGAGGCCAAATACTTCCGAAAATGCTAAATTATGTGTTACCATGGCAACTGTAACTATAGTAACTTAAAATTTCACCAGGGGTCCTACTTTTGTACCCTTGATGTCTGTGTAAAATTTCATAGCTCTATCTTCATCAGTTTCTGCTGGACAGCATGAGCCCTTAATTTTTGGTAACGTATGTATCGGTAACGTATGTATCGTCAAGGATATATTTTGACATATAACCACAATTGACTTCGATTTTGCAGTTATATGTATGCTATGCATCAAATCAAGTGACAAGAAGCATTTAATGTGTGACTTACTTTAGATGTTGTGTCCACTTCTTTGGCTCCTATATGTATGGTAACGTATGTATCAACAGATATATAACTGCTGACTTTTAACCATTTCATCATTAATTAAACCAGGGGATCAAAACTTGTGAAAAAAAGCTTTTTTGCTTTCAAGTAGTAGCAAAATACATGATTGATTTCAAAGCCTGAGCATATGAAATTTCAGTTCAGGAAACTGTGACAGGCTAGTGAACTTTGTGGTAACGTATGTATCAGGATGTGGGAGACAAAGGTTCCTATGGCTGTCATCAGTAAGAAATTTGCTATAATCAAGTATCCTTAGAATATTTGGGGGCTGTCATGATATGGAATCAGGTAAAATAAAATAATGCAACTCCATAAAGTTGCCAATCCAGGTGACGAAGATATGCATCTTAAATCAGGGTTGGAGACGGTAACGTATGTATCATTTTTGATGATTGATTTGAAATCATCCAACCTTAATCCACACGCAGCCTCCAGAATTTTTTTTGCTGGCAAAATTACAAAAAACTTAACACGATGGGGCAATTGCAAACTAAATTGGGGCATACCCTGGCCCTGGAGATCTGGGAGACATGAATTGATCCCCATTAGTGAATTTCAGTGAATTACGGTACTTATATAGTGCCACTTCCATATAACTGCTCATTAGCGCTTGGTTAGATTAGCCAATATTTCTGTAGTATTTTGCAAAAAGCTATGTTTTCAATCACTTTCTGAAATTATAGCTTCAAGCTTCTTTCGTCTTGAAATGGGCTTGTGAACATGAAGTCCTTGCCTGTGCAGTAGTAGAAGATTGACTTTGTCGTAGTTTCTGTGGTGAGGAGCTTAGAACTGGGTCAGTAGAATTCTTGCTTTCTTGAGACTTTGGTTGAAACGGCGAAGGTGTTTTCATCAAGATCTGAGAAGAGGTACTTATCCAGATGAATCCTTCTTTGTAGTGATGAATAAAGAGCTGGTCTAGGGTAATCTGCTACTTTGCCAGTTTCGTCCCTGTCCGGGTCTACAAGTTGTCTGGCTTCGGGGAACGATATTGTCTTTTCCTGGTCTTTTAAAAGGTTCAATAGAAACTTGAGCATCAGCTATCTTATGGATGCCTATCAGTTTGTCATGTTGCTCAGAGGTCGTGGGTTTAAGGAAGAATGTGCAATTTGATTGGCACCTGATACTATATGCTGCTGCCTTGTCAGAAAGGTCAGCAATGGTTTCATAGAGAGTAACATATGGTAGGTATTCCAGTGATTTTTGAACAAATTTTATAACAAGGAGCAAATTTTCAGACTTTGACAGTTGTGGGGGGCAGTCAGTGTCAGTCAAGTCATCCGGGGATGTCTTTGTCCATTGAAATCTTGGTATTCCAGTTGCAAGCCTGGTTACCCACTGAGGGACGCACATCTTGCGCACGATCTGGTCTAGAAACGTGGTATTTGACATAACCATTGATATTCCCCTGTAAGGTAGGGGACACACCGTGCAAGCCCACTGTCTCATGTTGGCCGCTAAGGATAGGGGTCTTCACCTTAGTGCTACCACCCAGCCACGAGGAGGCCTGACACCTGCGAGGGCTTCAGGTTTGAGTTGAATAAGACTTTCGAGGTTATATTGAGGTGCTTGATTATTCACAACTTTACAAGTGGATGCCATTTATAAGTTTGAATTGAATCCCTGCAGGAATTAGAAGCCAGTGTAACTCTTTCCTGTAATGACTAACTTAGTATTATCTTTTTAGTCCTTCAATTAGACGTGCAGCAGAGTTTTGAGCCACCTGGAATTTATTTATCACTTGTTTTGATGAACCATAGAGCAGGCCATTGCCATAGTCTAAATGAGGAGTGACTTATGCATTGGCAGCTGTTTTGATTGACTCTTTGCTCAGTGTCTTACAGAGTTTTGAGATGTTTTGAAAGGTTACAATAAGCATTTTGACACATTTTGTTTACATGCTTATGCATTGACACGTATTTATCCAACACTACACCTAAATTTCTGGCATGATCTCTTGCCTTGATTTCAACATTATCCACACTGGTCTGATTCACGACATGCTAAGTTTCTTGATGTGAAATGATGGGCCAATGAGAAGTAACTCAGTCTTTTCACCATTGTTACTGAGTTTGTTTTTTTTTTTAAAGAAAATTGCGTATTTCTGTGATGCACTTTTCCATTTTCTTTGTTGCATTTTCCTCTTTGAGGAAATTTGGCTTGAAGGAGAGGATAAGAGGTTCATCATCAGCATACTTTTGATCATCAACTTCATTTTGTTCAACTACATTACTTAATAGAGCTATATTGGAATTGAATAAGATTGGGCCAAATTTTGATCCTTGAGGAACACCATATATTTTAGATGCAGTTTGTTTGATTCTGTGTCATTTATTTGTACAGACTGAGATCTACTGGTGATGTATGATTTGAAACAATTTAAAGCAAAGCTGTCAATACCAAATTAATTTCGTATCTTAATCTTTTCATAAGTGTGTCTTGATCAATTGTATCAAATGCTGCAGAAAAGTCTTAATAGTACCAGCATCACAACTACGCTGTCAATCGAGTTTCGGTACTGTTTTTCATCATCCAGGCTACTCAGTGTGAGGTGTATTGCCTGATGATTCTCTGCACAAATGTATCAGCTGACATGCCTATAGATGAAGGTCAAATTCCTCAAGTCTCACGTTGTTATGCAGTCTTTCAAAGGTCAGAACATTACTGTTCTTACTTAAAGTTACTTCTAAACCCTCAAACCTCAGCTGCCCACCATTCCCCAATTTTCGAGTGCAGGATACAAAATTAGTGCCTGTTTCAAGGTAGCCTACTTCTAGGCTGGGGAGGCTTTAATATTGTCTAGGGTTTGGAAATGTTGAAGGTGCTCGCCATGGCCATGTTAAGCATTTTTATTTAAATTTTGTGGTTTTGGAGTTGTTTTGTTTTTCTCATTTAACTTTGCTGATTTACAATTTTACATTGTCTAATAAAATAGTGTCCTACTCTGTGGAAAATCCACAGATTCTCTTCAAACTTTCATAATCCTTAGTTGAATAGCTTTTACACATGTTCTTGTCAAAAAGTCAAACAAAACCAGTACAAAGTTATATAGCTCCTTCTAAGTATGTGTATTTTTTAAATTGTTTATGTATCAACTACGTCTTTATATAAATACAAAATACCTTCTTTTTTCGTATTATTAATTGTCCATTATTATACAAGCAGCTGGATGGCAGAGTGGTTAAGATGCTCGTCTGCTCCACTGAAGGTCTTTGCATGCATGGGTTTGAACCCCAATTGGGGAACTCGAAATTTTCAGTGGACTTTCATTAGCAAAATCTGAGCTGGATGTTGTTTGGACGAGACGTTAAATTGGCGGCCCCTTGTGTCTATGGTGGGCAACTAAAAGATTCCACACATGGGTCAAATGTGTAACATGTTGAGGACTCCTGCTCGCATCTTACCAAACAACCCTCGTGAGCACCCAGAACCTGGCTTGGAGGGCTGCACTTACCATATTTATATCTTATCATTTTGCTTTTCAGAGATTGATCAAGTCCTCAATATGGATATTCACACAAGCGCTGAAATTCTGGCTGCTGGTAAGAAAGAAATCAAAACAGAAGTTGAAGAAGAATCATGGATTACTTCAGAATATTCCAAAGTATTCGACACTGAAGCGGATGGTGACAGTCCAGCTTCATTTGAATGTTCTAGTTGTAAAGTGTCATTTTCCAGTAATGAGAAATTGATGTCACACAAGGAAGAATGTGACTTGGCGAGACCACATGCATGCACTCTCTGTGAAATGCGATTTTCAAGAAAAGGTTCGCTAACCAATCACTTTAGAAAACATGGAAAAGAAAAACATAGTAAAGAAAAGAATTACACTTGTTCGAAGTGCCGTGAGACATTTGTTGATGAAGAAAGTTTGTTACAACATCGCAAGAAATGCAAAACAGAGAAGACATTTGGATGTTCAGTGTGCGGCAAATATTTTACTAAGAAGGAAAATCTTTCTGTGCATATGAGGCAGCATAATGGCGAGACTCCATATGGGTGCAGGGTTTGTAGAAAACTATTTAGGACTAAGAAAGTACTGGATTACCATATGATTATACATACGGATAAGTTTCCATATGAGTGCAACCAGTGTCCAAAGAAGTTTCGCTACAAACATGGTTTTGATATTCACCTGAAAAGACACATCGGTCTATTCACACATGAATGTCAGGTGTGCCATCAAAAATTTGTGATGAAGAGTCATCTGACCCGACACATGAAAATTCATTTGGACATATTACCATTTGACTGCTCAGTTTGTGGCAAGAGATTCAGTCAGAAAGCACAGCTGGAGAAACACTCGATGGTCCATTCTGGAGCACTTCCATACAAATGTTCATTATGCCCTAAAAGATTTAGAGATTCATCGACACTGAAAGATCACATGCGAAGACACAGTGGGGAGAAACCGTATAAATGTGAAAAATGCGAGAAGTGTTTTTATGATTCGAGTGCATTGTCTTCACACAGAAGATCACACAAACCAAAACAACATGCATGTTCTGTTTGTGGCAAGGCTTATCGGAATGATGCTGGTCTCAGACGTCATCGGAAGAAGTGTAAATTGACAACAAATTCAGATTATAGCTGAAGTCTAAAGGACTGGTTTGCCTTCAGTGACGTGTGCAAACGCCGTGCATAAACGAGTGACTGCTATTGGTTGAGAGACTTTGTGTACGTATTTATGTGCTTTAAAGTTGCATAGCTAGTTTCACAGCCAATTTGAGTGTCCATTTGGCTGTTGTAATCCTTTCAAATACCCCGAAAATATGATTTGCAGGAGAACAGCCATCTGGTCTAGATGTTGCTGCATTGGTCTGTATCACTATGAAGTTGATGATGTTATTTTAATTTTTTAAAAGTATACATGGTAATTGTGGGTGACCAGTTTATTTTCTGATATTGCATTTTATTTCGAGTAATATCATATGATAGTGTTTGCATGGAAATTATTGTAATTATGGACAGTTTTTGTGTAGTAAACATATATAAAATGTGATATAGAACTACATGTGTATGAGATAATGTAAATACAGGTGATAGAAAGTATTCATCAACGATTCTTGTTTATTTTAAACTTCAGAAAGATAGAAAAATGTCACTATCACAGGTGTGTCAGTTAATATGATGCTAAAAAAAGTGTTGAAATATGCTGAAACTGGATATTAAAGGCACACCAAGGCTTTTAGAAGTAAACTGAATCAATCAAGCATTTTCACTCTTGCTACAATATAAAAGTTACTGATAAAGGCCCCAGAATAGATCCTTGAGGGACATGCACCTATGCTGCCATTAGTCCATTTAGATGAAGTTTTTCACCAATTTTGGCTCTCTGTTTTGTATCTGCCAGATAAGACACCAAAGTTTGCAAGCATTCATATTACAACCATAATTATAAGTTTGTGGCAAGGCTTATCGGACTGATGCATATCTCAAATGTCATCACAAAAAGTGTCTGTTAAAGTCAAATTGAAATTTAAAATGATTGTGAATCGACAGCTTTGGGTTGGATTATAGTCTGTCACTTAATAAGAAAAAGAGTGGACTGTTGCACTGTGAAAATGGCACCTCGTGTGTCATCATGCTGATGATTTGTCACAATCATACACAATAATTTCCATGTTAATTTGATTTAAGGAGACTTATCCTGCTTGTTGGTGACAGCCAAACAAGATGATTATGCATCTGATCTTCACTCGATCTAAAAACAGTTATGACAAGTCAAATGGCCTTCTCTTGATCATGACAAATCAAACTTCCTCTATGCTTCCCATTTTGAAAGTAGAGAAGATTTGTTGATTGTGTTAGGCCTATTATGAGTGTTATGAAAGTATGAATTAAATTGGTTTTTTCCCCTCTTTTTGTGGTCCAAGCCAGTCACTGTTCATTTGAATGCTCATGTAATTGTATTTTGTTTACCTATAGATTTTAATTCTAATTCTAATTCTAGAATCGAGATGATAATTGTAGTAATTTTTCTTTGCAAGTAAGCTTCATCACTTCAATTTCTTAGATATTTCACAGTTATGGCCAAAATCGAAACCAAAAAGATTGATTTTAATGGGCTTATTCTGGAATGAATTTGAAAGGAGCACCACAGTTTTTCTATAAATATAATGTTTCAAGGTCTCAACTGATAAAAAAAATGCATGACTGTGGCCCTTTAATGTATTGTTCTCCTCACATTAACGTTATTTAGGAGTTTTGAAAAAAGACGTTTTTGAAGGGGATAATCCACACCCTTCAGACTTTTTATAAGGACTCTTTTCCTGGTTGACATTTTCCTAATTTTATTCCTTTGTTATTAGACTATAACTTTAAATAAAATTGTATACGTTATAATGTTATTGTCACATGGTCAGGTGATGAGCATATATGGCTAACGTTGTCTATCCATAAGAATATTTGGCCCTTTCCCAGATATAGTGCCGTCTGTTAGTAAGTGAAACTCATGATATTTTGCCATTGCATCAATGCTAAACATCCTCAACCGAATTGTTTGTGGAAGCATGAATTCTCATCCGATGACAGGAAAACATATTGGGTCATAAAGGCCAATATGTGAGGCATGTATGATAATGATGGCAGCCCATGTTCTTTGCTGTAACCAGCTTTCTTTGTTTCAACTTGGACAGAGTTAGGTATGGGTCAAAGTCTTTGATAAGTAAATGAACCACCCTTCCCCATGAAATAACATTGGGCGGCTTAATTTGGGCCTGTGTTTCACTTTCTTATCAAAGACTTTGACTCATACCTAACTCTGTCCAAGTTGAAAAATAAAAACCATGTAGGACAGCATCCTAAAATATTTTGTGGATGGAAAATGTTCGACATTTGAAGCCATCAAAAAAGATTTGAAGATATAGTTTGCAGATAATGTCGAAAGCATCTGGAGTGACTGAATATGACACCCTGCTATACACAATGTGATACATGTTTTGCTTTTGACTTCAGCTGTAATGTAAATTTGAAGTTGAAAGGAGGCTATTTAATTAGTCCGATTGGAAATGTGAAATTGATACTTTTCACCACACAGTGTCTACAATATATACTGTGTATGTGATAAAGCACTTCGCATACCTTTTTTGTAATTTTGTAAAAGACTTGATGTGTGGAATTTAAAATGTGGGTTTTCATTATTCAAAATATGTGAACATAAAGTTATCAGTGGCAGATCCAGACACAATAGTCTAGGGAAGGCCCGGACGTGTTTCGGCATACGCGGGCCCGCATCACCGCAACTTTTCTTTAAAATGCTATTATTACTCTTGGTGGTCTAGGGGGGCCCGGGCCCCCTAGCCCCCCCCCCCTGTATCCGCCACTGGTTATCATGCTAAGGAAGTATATAAAGATGAATGTAATAATTGTTTAGTATTTCATTGTTTAGTATTTTATTGTAGAGGCCAGAAGTATCTAAAATTATGTTGAGGTCAATGAAATAGCTCAAATGACATAGAGTTATATGCTGAAGGTTATAGTGAATCTGACTTGTCACATATATTTTTGAAGCATTTGCTCATATTATGCTCTCTCAAACAATTTCTGGACTCGCTTGTGGTTTGACAGGTGACTAGACACGAAGTACCTTTTGTCAAACACAACCATAGCCGATGGCCACTTAAAAATCTCATTGGATTTTTTCTTTTCAAAAATATTTTGGCTCAGGTGGTAGGTGGCCAAGTTCATTCTCCAAATAATTTGAGAAAGACACCTGACCTTTGAAACCATGAATAATAAAATAACAGGCATCTATAGAGTCTGTTGCAAGTAGGGTAATGTTTGAACCAAATACACTGAGAAGAAGAATTGTCTGAATCAGACAATGATTGTCTAATATGTGTCCGATCAAGCCAATCTAGTTCCTGCACATGTCTGTGATTCTACAGACAAGCAGGGAATACTGCTTTCTGCGCTGTGATTGGTCTAGAAAACAAAGAGACGTCACCAATTGAGAAAAGTATTGTGACGTAACTAACTACCGTGCCTAAGGTCATAAATGACCGTGGAGCCCAGATTGGATCAAGCAGTTGTCTAATCCAGACAATTGAAATGTTCAAAACGTTGAATAACTTGTTTATTTTAATAAACAAAATCTTCGACATTTTGAACAATTCAATTGTCTGGATTAGACAACTGCTTGATCGGACACATATTAGACAATCATTGTCTGATATCAAACAATCCTTTTTTTCAGTATGGGTAAGAAGGGTCACTGGTTTGTTTGCTCAAAAACTATTTTCTTTTCAACTACAGCTAACTGTTGCATGAGTGAGTCTTAATGTTTTTTTTTTAAAGTAAGCTACAAAACGTTACTTATTCATGCAGTTGTCACTGGTCTCTAGTATACCCCGATCACACTTTCACTATTATTGAATTCTGGGAATATTATGCCTCATTTCGCATTGTCTAGTCTATTTAAATATATATATATATATCTCAAAGGAAAAAGATGACACTTGTTTTGTGCAGTGCCCTCTTTTATAGACTTAACAGTGAGTAAGAAAACAGACCTTTGGAAGTTGAGAATTAACCAAGGCAATTATATCATTACATATGAAGTCTAAAAAGTTTAATATTATCATTGGCTCAACAAACAAATTTCATTGGTTCAACAAACCAAAGCTATATGACTGAGATCTTTATAACATACAACTGTATATGGCTCAACGTACAGGTCAGACAGTTCTATGACACCTACTGAATCATGCAAGCTGCAATCAAGCGATATGATCCCTTTCAATATGATGGTAATCCATTGCTTACAGTCCCTGGACTTGACATAATGTGGCTGTCAGATTCTGTAACCACACTGACACATGGCAGATGTCGGACTCAAGGGGATGTATTGGCTCAATGAATGTCGAGAGTTGTGCATTACTAAGATAGTTCAAAGCAGACGTTATTGCCCTCCATGTCAGGGAAGGAGCTATATGATCATATGGGAACTGTGTCTGACCTCACAATGTGAAAAAAAAAGTTTCGTTGACCATAGGCCTATTTCTAAGCAAGCTCGATAAGTTGGTGTAATCTGACCACTTCTATTATTCTTGCCAATCTGGCTCCTGTATGGATTTAAACATAAATTGTTTGAACTGCAGTTGTTTCTTGAAATATAATATTCCGTTAAAAACTGCAAGACTTTTGGACATATTTGTCTACTACATTATCCATCATAGATGCTGGGGGTTTGATTAAATTGTGTTTGACTGATCACCCATTATGCTTCTGTACTACGTACCTATTAAATGACATCTGCAGGCATGGATCGAATTACTGACTCTGTCATTGGCTTCCTATATGTCATGGCATGTAAAAGATAAATGCCTTTTTTCCAAAACACCATGTTCACAAGAATTACTTCATGTTTCATGCTCTTCTATGCTATAGCAATGTTACAGTCCTTGTCATACTAACGTGGAATCTCAAGTTTTTTTTCTATGCTGTTGAACTGTGATGTCAGAGATGACTCTATTCTAGCATTGCAATATATGTAAATTAACTACAAGCTGTGATGTCATTTCAAACTGGGTCGGATTCCCCCGCTTCTAGCCAATGTTGATCCTCCTGAACTGAGCGTCACAGTTTCAAAACAGTGTCAGAGTAAGAGTTTCATCAGGGATAGCCCCTACAACTACGTCATCACAGCTTGATAGCCAATGGGCTGACCGTAAACTACACATCACAGTTCAAACATTGATATATTGAAGGAAGCATTACATTTTTGATCCCAATGATTTATCACAGCAATCACCAGTCTAATCCTACCAAATGGCAGCTTTGTGAGCATTCACAGTAGACAACTGTTATAATCCCCACAGAATTGTTTGATAAATCTACAAACTTGCTAACTTACAACTTTAAACTTTGATGGAAGTTGGTATAAACAGAAGGCTTTGACAATTTGTTTGTAAACACATGGCTTATGTTATGTATATTAGTTCTGGCAGCCCGTTGGCTGAGAGGCTGTGATGTCAAACTTGCATGGGTTTTCCCAGACCCAATTTTAACTCTGACACTGAGTTGAAACTGTGATGCTCAGTTTGGTGGATTCGCATTGGTTAGAAGCGGGGGAATCTGACCCAGTTTGAAAATTTAATGACATCACAGCTTGTAGTTAATTTACATATATTGCAATGCTAGAATAGAGTCATCTCTGACCTCACAGTTCAACAGCATAGAAAAAAAATTGAGATTCCACGTAAGTATGACAAGGACTGTAAATGAGACTTTGACAAGCTGTAAACTTATATGGTCAGCAGCATTTTTTGTTCACAACTTACTGCTGTTTGCTGTTTCTGTGTTGGTGAAAGTACTTATATGTTTATTCACTATTCATAAGACTAAATTAGCTTTTCAGACAGACACAAATACAGAAATGGGTAGTGTGCTTGTTTTGTGTCTTGATGTCCAACCAAAGCTAATTTTTTTCCAAGAAATTTATTAGACATCCTCTCTCCACTGATGTATGATGGACAATCTCCTGACATTGTAGGTCATTAAAACTTTTGGAAGTATGTATGAATAAAATCGTACATTTTAAATTTAAGATTGAGATTAGCATGTCCTACTGATCTGAATAATACAAACTGACATTTCTGTGTATACACTGTAATCTGAATTTTGAAAGACGATAACTGTTATGTTTGAATAGCTGTACTTGTTTTTTTTTTTTATTACAAGAGGTTGTCATGTCTCGACTCATGTTGAACTTGGAAGTTGAGATTTTGTTATGAATTGATGAATAACAAAGTTTTTTATAGTCCTTGTCATACTTACATGGAATCTCAAGTTTTTTTTCTATGCTGTTGAACTGTGATGTCAGAGATGACGCTATTCTAGCATTGCAATATATGTAAATTAACTACAAGCTGTGATGCCATTTCAAACTGGGTCAGATTCCCCAGCTTCTAACCAATGCGAATCCGCCAAACTGAGCATCACAGTTTCAACTCAGTGTCAGAGTTAAAATTTGGTCAGGGAAAAACCCATGCAAGTTTGACATCACAGCCTCTCAGCCAATGGACTGCCAGAACAAATATATACATAACATAAGCCATGTGTTTACAAACAAATTGTCAAAGCCTTCTGTTTATTCCAACTTCCAGTTTAAAGTTGTAAGTTAGCAAGTTTGTAGATTAATCAAACAATTCTGTGGGGATTATAACAGTTGTCTACTGTAAATGCTCACAAAGCTGCCATTTGGTAGGATTAGACTGGTGATTGCTGTGATAAATCATTGGGATCAAAAATGTAATGCTTCCTTCAATATAACAATGTTTGAACTGTGATGACGTAGTTTACGGTCAGCCCATTGGCTATCAAGCTGTGATGACGTAGTTGTAGGGGCTATCCCTGTTAAACTCTTACTCTGACACTGTGTTGAAACTGTGACGCTCAGTTCAGGAGGATCAACATTGGCTAGAAGCTGGGGAATCTGACCCAGTTTGAAATGACATCACAGCTTGTAGTTAATTTACATATATTGCAATGCTAGAATAGCGTCATCTCTGACATCACAGTTCAACAGCATAGAAAAAAAACTTGAGATTCCACGTAAGTATGACAAGGACTGTAATATAGAGAAGAAATTTCATGGAATGGATTTTTCAGGTTGTAAGCCCCACAGCCAAATGTTTCTATGTCATGTTGCCATCAGCTAGGCAATTCAGCCAGAGTGAAATTGCTCTTGTCCAATATTGTCCAAGACCTTGTAAATTCTAATCAAGGACAAACAGCTTACCAGGATGCATCTGTTGTTAGCCTTTCTAACACGATCTCATCTGTCTTGAGGATCTGATGTGAGCAGTCTCTCTGCAAAGCTTCAGTAACATTGTTTGCATCTGAGGCTATATGGTAGCTGCAGTATCTTGAAAAGTGAAAGAATATGGACACAAAAAGTAAATTGTACAGTTAATATATCTGTTTTTGTGCAGCTATGTGGCATAGCAACAACTGTAGCAACAGTGTATTTGCGCTATGACAATCTATCCAAGCAAGTAATACTGTATGTATCTACAGCACTCAAAGTCAATGACACCACTCTAAAATCTCTTGGGAACTTTCCTTTTCAAAGTGTGAGGCTCAGGTGGTCATTTGCCAAGTTCATTCTCAAAATAATTTGAGAAAGAAAGCTGACCTTTGAAACTAAGCACAACAACCAGCATAGAGTAAATGTTATACTATGTGTTTCGGAACCTCAAAAAGTAACTCTTCTATTCTAGTCACTTAGAAATCCCATGTCATCCAGTGCTATGTTACCGAGACTGCTTAACACTCTCATGTTATCGGATTTAGGCTAAATGCACTTATGAGACAATGTGACTGAGGTGGTCTGGAGATCTAATGTTGTCATAGGTTCAATAAATCAAGGCTCTGTCACCTAGACTGCCTGGAAATTAGAAATTAGAATGATGTTATCATTGGTTCAACAAACCAAGATCTTAATAAAATACAACTGTATGTGACTCAACAGAACAGATCAGACCAGCTCTATGACATGCACTGAATCACGCAAGCTGCAAATCAAGTGATATGATCACTGTCATTATGACGGTAATCTTTCGCTTAATAATGGCTCCTGGATTTGACATATTGTGGCTGTCAGATGTGACCACACTGACACATGACAAATATCAGACTGAAAGGGAAATATTAGCACAAAACATTTTTGGAGTTATGCATAACGAGAGCTCTTCAAAGGTGGACGTTAATACCCTACATAAGTTACATATCAGTGAAGGCGACAAACAATCATTTGTCTCTTTCCTCACTACACACCGAAATGATGGTTTGGCCACCATATTTGTAAGCAAACCTGGTAAGATAAGGAAAATATTGGACTTCTTTTCTTGTGAAAAATCTGGGCCCCCAATAGCTTAATCATAGATCTACTGTTACATTCAACTATATCTACGCAAAAATAAATTTGAATTAGAAAAAAACTTCTTCTAACTGTGCAATGCAACAATTATGAAGCTTTCTGGCATCATCATGTGACTGTTTCCAGCTAATCAACATGGCTCTTACACTATGGTCATGTAATAAAAGAGGTTGTCAGTCAGCAAAGGTATTGGTTGTGATGAACTATACTGATAACCAAATATCTTTAAGGTGGCTCGATACTCGTGAACTTTCCAAGATAGGATTTCTTAAAAATAGTTTAAAATGATCCAAAATATAGTTTATAGCATAGATATGTAAACGGAAGTATTTGCTACCAGCCTTTTTTCCAAAATATTTGATGTTATGTACAAGAAAGTCAGTCCATGCACACTTGAAAAACTCAATTTTTTTTCTCAACGTTTTTACTGTGAAGTTTTCACTGCCATTCAGTGGCATTGAATCTTATATTATGCAATGAAGCATGACATTAAAGAAGACACTTTAATGAAAAAGCTCATTACAATTTCAAAGTGCCTCGGAATAAAAGTTTTGATTTTGGCAATTTTAACTTTTTTTATAAACCATAGTGCTAAAAAAAATTGACTTGATAGGATTTTTTATTTCTTTGTCATTTACTTCCAAAAATAGTGGGGAACAATATGATAATACAGTCAAGCCTTCCTACCACACTTGAAATTGATATAAACATTTATTTATATCACCAAGTCATATTTGAGAAATTAGACGTGCTTGCCGAAAATCGCCTGTAAAAATTTTCTTTTCAGAGTATCAAGTTGAAACTCCGGTTGTACGTAGTCCTCTTCATAGCGCATCTAATGCTGCAAACGAGAAGTCTCTAACCCCTATAGAAGTGGCGCAAATTTCAAACGAAGCGGCCGACATATGAAATTCTCAGAATTAAAAAGGATGCTGATTAGAGTTCAGCTGCTGTGGTGACGTTACCATAGATAGGGCCTGCCTGGCTGCGCGTCAATGTGCGTAAACAACCACTATGCATGAGTAGCGAGCCACCTTAACTTCCTAACCATTATCTATGTTGTGACACTCAATATCTTGATTGAGGGGCACACATCAAACAACAATTGGTTATCATGTTCAATAATTTATAGAGTCTGATATAGTGAACATCACAAGCCATATTAGAAATTTCTGAATTGATATGAATTATGAATTACTATCTTGTGCATAGTTTTGTTCTCACAGAAGTGAAACTCACTTGAAAGCAGCAAGATGCTTCATTTTGGACATATTTGGCCGCTACATCATCCATCATGAATGTTGGGGGTTTGATTAAATTGTGTTTGATTGATCATCTATCATGCTCCTATATATCTACTAAATGACATCTGCAGGCTAGAATCGAATTACAGACTCTGTCATTGGCTTCCTAGATGTAAAGGCATGTAAAACATATACTTTTTTCCCCAACACCAAGTACACCAGGCATGCCAGTATAGGTTTCCTTTTATGCTCTTTTCATGCACTTTTTCACAATTGTATTTTGTGTCTGTAAGATTCCGGCAAGCAGTTGAATTACCAGCCACAGACTACACAAACATGCATTTATTCTTTCATTCTACTTTACAAACAAGTTGAAACTTCATTCAAAACTGATGCAAGCAATCAGATCGTAGTACTTTATAACCTGTCATACTCAAGATAGCCACAATAAAGCTGATTTTAAGCTGACCTCTAATTTGCTTTGTTCATGTAATTCAGTATAGCCTACGCCCTACGCCATACAGTATACAGTATATGCTTCGCATTAAATTTATCAAGAAAAGCAAGAAGGAATTTTTCATTGTCTCAAGCAATGAGAAACAGCATTAGACATCTGCTTGCAATAAAATCTACTTGCACCAGTTATTTTGTGAAACTTAGATGTTAGAGAGCAATCATGATATTAAGGCCTGGGCTCTGTTGTGACAGCTGATGCCCAACCTGGACGAGTGTTGTGTGGGAGGCCATCACACTTAAAGATCGTCTCTCTAGGGCAAAGGTTTTGTCCCGCTTCAATTTCCTGCAATGCCTTAATCGAAAACATGAGATGGGGGCAATCAGGGACCACCAAAAGGCCATCTCAAAGCTATTAGGGGGTATTGTTCACAAACCAGTTTGGGCCTGCCATTCTGCACTTTAACAAGAGAGCACTCAGCCCTGCTGCTGCTCTGCATCCTTTGGGAAGAGGGTGCCAAGACACAGTACAAATACACCGCCTATTCTTTATTGCCATCTGTGAAAATAAGTATTTGTCGTTCAAATATATTCAGATGTCTTTTTTGTATACTGCTGTATGATGAACAATTCTATGATCAAAGTGCCATTATGGTATGTAGGAGCATCTATGATCATAATCAATATATTTTACCATTTAAAATGGCCTCAACTTTCAAACTACCTGAAAAATACAACTCGATGTTTCTGCGGTAGAAATGGCCCAACACCTCCTCCTAAATATGTCACTGATCAATTCTGCCGATTTGAAGCTGGCAAAAAGCTTGTTGGGTGACGTTGTTGAAATTGTGGACATCTTCACTAAATCCTCTGAAGTAGTATTCATATATCCGAGGATAGAGGATCTGCACTCTAGACTGTTGCATGGGTATTGTTGTGAGCCATACAGTGTGTTTGTACCTGTTTTAGCACAGTGCCATCCTGGCCAAAAATGCTGTGGGATTAACAAAAACATGGGATTAACCAAGGTAGTACAGGGCACCATAAAATTATCTGCATGATTTAGGAACCAGGAAGTTGAAATTGCTCAGTTTAATTTTAGTACAGGTTTTAAAGATTTTCGAATATAACTTAATATGCCAAATCAAAAGATGTAGGCCTAGGAATACAGGCATGAATACAAAGGGTTGCCAAGTATAATGGAAACCCAAGCAGCTGTCCTCACTTAAACGGAAGCTACCGAAAATTCCTGATGCGAAATGAAACACGGCATGTTTCACAGTGAGCCCTAGCTGCTTTTGTTCCACCCTTCTGACATTGCCTGGAGCAGAATGAGGTAAGGCAATAAGATGAGGAAAAGTTACTCGTGACCACATCTTGTGCAATGTGTCCTAATTTGTTAACAGTCTGATGGACATGATTACCAACAGTCTCTTTTGCGCAAATCACATTGGCTGTAGATCCACAAGATTTTCTCTGCAATCAGGTCACTCTCTCTCAGGACATTTTAGAAGCTGATCCAAATTTATAAACTGTACATATATTTTATAGTATTACTATTTTATTTGCTGTGACCTACTATGAGAATGGTATGCATTATAAAACATCTACAAAAAAGCACCCTTGAGTAGGCCCACAAAAAAGATTGAAAAGACAATTTTTCTGATAAATTTGCTAGATAAATTTAAATGATTGGAAACTACTTTCAGTTACGTGACTTTTTAAAGATGGTAACTTCCATATGTCTATAGGCTAATTCAGAAATGGTGGATATAACTTATTTTTTTACTATACGTACTTGTTATTTCCAAAACAATCGAACTTACCAACAACTCCATCCAAATGTGAGATGCAGCCCATCATTTTTGACAAAATTAATGTAAGCTGTCATATTTGATTAATCATGAGGCATTTCTTTGTGGCTTTGTGGTGTGAAAGAATCATCAATGAAATCAGGTGAATGGGAAGGAAACATGAAATAGCTCTGTTATCCAATTTTGATGGAGTAGTATTTTACATGCCTTTAAAGTTGCCGAATGCTTTTCAGTCAAACTTTATCCAGAAACTAGGAATTTTATTAATCAACTGACTTATGGGCAATTCCGTAAACTGCGATTTACAGATTTGACACATTAGCAGTTTGTGTAGCATTACCACCATACCTTAGCTATTTCATTGCTATCCAGGCATGAGGTCAGGTAATAGGGGTATCAGACAAGCCATCAACCAAAGCTCCAAGTGCAACAGGAGCTGAGCTAGGTCAAAATATCAGTGTTTCGGACGTACATCGTGTGATGTAATTGACAAATGAACGTCTACACAGAAAAGATTAGTATCGATGCCGCGGCGGCAAAAATTGTTTGAAGCGGTCCTTTTAAAATATTGCCTTTCAAATATTAGATAAAAACACAAATGAAATTATAATGAATACTTCTATACTATTTTGATTTTTAAAAAACTTGGTTAACGGATCATGATTCCTTACAATGTATTTGATGCCCACATTGTTTGATGATTTTAATAATTAGATAGCTCTCAGATACTATCAATCATTTATCTAAAAAAATATTTTCCTGTAGTTGTAAAATTATTATCCTTCCAAAAAGTATGTAGAATTTGAAAAATCTAGCAAAATCGGTATGTGACCTCACACAGATGGGGCATTGTGATTGGCTGAGGTGTGGAGTATGATGTAGTGTTGGCACATGATGTAGTGCACAGAATTGCCATATATGGTATATGACATAGTATGAGAGTGCCATGAAGCATAACTGAGTGAAAGAAGAAGATTACAAGCTGTCTGAATCAATAAACAACTGTCACTCATAAGCTGCCTGATCTGAATGTTGTTTACTGTTTGCTGCCAGTGGCACAGCTAGGGTGTCTCATGAAGGGGATACACATTTGCACATTTTTTATGGATGGATTAACTCTTTTGGGCAAGGGAGGGAGGATCAACTCTGTGATCAAAAACTATATCGAAATCATGAGCAATCTTTTTTGTGCGCCCTTGGTTCAACATTGAGGGGCATGCCTCCCCCCTCAGGCCAAAGATTAACATTCCTCCTCCCATGTCATTTCTAGATGTGCCACTGCAGGCCACAACTGAATTTGTTTCATTTTTACACATATGGCATGTAGTCATATGCTGGTATACTACCTCACAGGTTTGATATGACATACTATGCAGAGTGAGCAATGATTGGCTGAACAACCTGTGACCTCACATGGAACGCCTGATTTCCAATGCTAACCTATGGGAACTGCCATATGATGTCACACTTCCACCTTACATGAAAAAAAATCACTTTCTACGTACTTTTTGGAAGGATAATAATTTCCATGCATGTAAGATAATTAATCTTTCAGATTTGATAACTTTTTGTATCTGACTAATTCATTAAATCAATTTGGTTATTAAGACAATTTCAACTTGAAGTGCAAGTAGTGGTTAGAGAGTGACCAATTATATAAGGAAGACATGCTTTGAGTATTTTGTTAAATAAATAATTTCTTGCTCTAGTTCTCCAAGCCCCATCCCTGAAAATTAAATGGTCTCCCCAAAGTATGCCAAGCCGATTGTCATCTATACACTTCTAAATTTTCCATTCAAGATTTCATAATCCAGCAGCGATATATTTGATCACTGAATTTAGTTAGAAAATTAACAGCCCGGTTCTTCATACTCAGTGTAAAATTTGCCTTGTGTTTAACCACATACAAATGGAAAATATCATATAATTACACGATAAGCTTTCTATAAATACGCAATATTTCCAAGACTTCCAGCCTAAACTTTAGTGGGAGGCAATAGCTTCACACAAAATGAATGTTCCCTGTCACATAAAATTTACGATGTGGTATTCTTTGCTGATGAGAAATTAGTAGAATGGGAGGAAACATTAAAAAGCTCTGCTATCCAAGTTTTGATGGAGCAGCATTTCACATGGCTTTGAAGTACAGAACCCTTTTCAATAAAGTTTTCCCCAGAAGTAGAAATTCTTGAATTCATTGACAAATAAATGACTGCAAAGATATGATACTTCATGACAGCCCTAATTTTTAGGCTGTCATAATAACAATGTAATAAGTTAGCACTTCTACACGTACAGTCGTACACGTCACACAGAAATGTGCAGCAAAGCCTCTCTATTAATGTTCAGCTACAAACTAATATGAAGAGCAGAAACTACAAACTTTTATGAGAAGTCACACTGCTTAAAACATGGATGAGCTAATATTAATGGGACAGTATGGAATTTACAGTCCAGATTTACAGGATTAATACAAAATTGTCAAAAAAAGCTAAATCAGTCAAATAAAATGGACTGGTAGAAAAGTGTCCCTATATTGGCTTAAACAGAGATTTGAACAATGTCCTCAGTTTTGAGTTTGCGGTTGTCAGCATAATGGACTGCCACAGAAGACACATTCATGACATAACAAGGCGAGATATTATCCATTGCATCAAGTTGAGGTGTCACAACTGGACTGAAAGTGCTAGTTACCCAGCCGGGGAATTCTTTGCAAACTCGCTCTCACTTTTTAAATTCCAAGTTCTAAGGAAACTATTACTTGTATGTATACTATGAACCCAGGGCAATTTTCTTATTGGATCCCAACCATCGAAACAGCTGCCTTTTTTTTTTTAATGGTGCAGACAGGCCAGCCAAATAGCTGTAGTGCAGTTAATAAGGTAACGATTGTCAGCAATGACTGCAATGTGTCACTTTACTGATATATTTTGGTGAACTTTAGCATCACCAACTATCCTCTTCAATCTAGAAACCTAATGTGCTTTGTGAGCAGATCCCCATGTTTACGCGTGTTTGTATTCCTACTCCCTGTTGAGGTGTCAAACATGCGTATTAGTTTTCAGGGACTTTTATGCCATGTGCGCGAGAATCAGTTGTCTATGTGGCTTTTTGGCTTGAGCCCAAGACGGGGGGTTTGAACCCCCTAAGCCATCCCTCCCTGGATCCGCTACTGTGAAAATGTCCAAATATGCAACATGAATACTTTCCAAATCACCAGGACCATTACGTTTTCATCACAAATTTAAAATTAAATTGGAAAACTAAATAGGTGATTAATCTCAATAGATATTGGAAACCATTGTTGATGGTTTTGTTTGGAAGGCCCTCAGATGCCATCAGTCACTTTCCTAATAAATTGTTTTCCTGTTGTAACATTAATTTTCATGTGTGATGGTTGATCACCATTTCATCAAAATGATTGATTAAAATCAAATCCCAAAACTACGTAGAGACAGGGTGTCTGCACCAATGACCAGAGGCATGTGTAGGTACTTTTACTGCATTGTTAGTTTTTCATCAGGTGCTTTTGCCAATGTTAGTTGTAGAATTGCATGTCTGATTGTGTCTTTTTAGTTTGAGTAAGTACCATTCTTCTGAAAAGTGCCGTCTTCTCTTTTTTAGTACGCAATTCTGAGGTTCTTTGACTCAAAATACTTTGCATTTTTGCTTTCAAATCTGAGGATCAGGAACAACATAACGTCATACATTTGCAATATCGGGGAAATGCCGCCCTAATCTTTTTAACCCATGTCATATTTTTCCCATAAACGTCATATTTTCCATTTATATATCATATTTTCCTTCATTTTGCCATATATTCCCTCATTTTGCCATATTTTTCCACATGTTCTCCTTTATTCTTTTATATTTCCCATTGAAATACCATTGGGCTTGTGTTTCACTTACTTATCAATGACTTTGACCCATACCTAACTCCGAGTACAGCAAAGCAAATTAGTAGCTATTGTTGTCAAATGGGCCTCAAATATATCAACCTTTAAGACCCTCATATGTTCTCCTCAATGTACGAGAATTAAAACCTGGACAAGCAGTTTGGTTGAGGATGTTTAGCATTGCGGCAATGGAAAAATATCATGCCTTCCACTAAATTACAGGCGGCACTGTGATTAAACACCTGTAATAAATCAGTACAATATAAAATGAACGTTCCTCTAAAGTTTTTTTGTTAGGATTTTTTCATGTATTGCATGGATTGTAAATTATGGCACTTTCCAGGTCTAACAATCATCTTACAAAGAATCTCAGATAAGTTTCACGATTTTGTTAAGCTTGTATAATAATTATCTTAAAAACATTGAAAACACATCAGGAAATTAAATACATAGATGGAAACATAATAATAATTATATAGATAGATAGATAGATAGATAGATAGATAGATAGATAGATAGATAGATAGATAGATAGACAGCTAGACAGATAGACAGATAGATAGACATAATATGGATTTGGCACAAACGCCTTCTTGGCATCAACTTGTTAAAGTTGTGTTATTCTTATGTTTTGCCTAAATTATATGATTGAAAATTAGTTAACAAATTAGAATTTGAGTATACCAGTATAGACATATATAGAAACTAATTTTAAGCATCTCATACAGACAGTCATATTAAAAGAAATTTTGTGGGGCAAGTCAGTCACTGTTCATTCACAAATCTCAGGAAAATTGTGACCAATCAGAATGGAGGTGCATGATTCATAGTTGATCGATGAAGATAAAGATAACACTTGTTCACTGTTTTAAATTGATATGAGTAGTTTGGTATTTTATTTATAACTTTCATTCTAGTGTTGTCAGTTCACAGCTAGGTGAGATTTCATAACCCATTGCACTGATTGCAGTATATCACAGCTTTTTCAGAACAAATTAACTTGCAAGTCAGTTTGTTCTTTCGTCCTTCTTAACTGCTGTCTCTGTTCGGGACAGACAAGTGACAACAGAATGCTGACAGTCCCTGGAAAATCAAATTGGGTCAACAATAAAATTTTAGATCTGTTTTGGACAGATCACAAGATCAGGTCGCACAACAGCTGTCCACATTACTATGACAAAATACTATCACAAAGCATTGTTGCTGGCAAAGATCCAGACCACTGCTTAGAATGAAAATGTTTGGAAATCATGAGACAAAAAGAAAGTTTTGAACATTTAGCATAAACTTTGCCTGTGAAAGGGATCATTTTACTCATCATAAGTTAGATGGTATTCAAGCCACTTATGCATGTTAAATCTTGGTCAGAAAAGTGTCCAAAAATAATGCTCTCTCATAATGTCTATACAAAGCCAATGTTTTTGCTTTGTGATATCAAAAATGCTCATTTGTATTTATTCTGTTACTTTATGGAGATTTATTATCTAGGACAACAATATAATTTACAATTTCATAAAAGCTGTGTAACGTTCAACAAAATGTCTTGTCCATGCCACAAGTGGTCCCCTCTATGCTGGCATTATATGTGAGATACAATGTACATACATCCTCCATGATAAAAAATAGTTCCAACTTATTTTTGTATTTGCAAGCTGTCTGCTTAAAATTGAAACCAACGAAAGTCAGATTAGACACTTACAGAGTTTTTGGAAATAAAATAGACCATCACTAAATGATGGAACTGTTCTGGTTTCTTCCAGACACTGTCCTGGTTTCTTCCAGAGATTGAAATTCTGTTGACCGTTCAAAACTTCAAAAACTTCATTGAAAACTGATGCAAGCTATCAGATAGTAGGACTTTATAACCTGTCATACTCAAGATAGCCACACTACAATATGTAAAGCTTATTTTAAACTGATCCTTTATTTGCTTTGTTCAGATAATGTAGGATAGCCTGCACTATACATTACACAATATATTATATAGGTACCGCACATTAGATTTATCAAGAAAATCAAGAAGGAATTTTTCATGGTCTCAAGCAACGAGAAACATCATTAGGCAACTGCATATATGTTCCTGCATCAGTCATTTTGTGAGACCTAGAAGTTAGAGACAGCAATCATGATACTCAGGCCTGGGCTCTGTTGTGACTGCTGATGCCGAACCTGGACGAGTTGACGTGTATTGTGTGGGAGGCCATCACACTTAAAGATCTTCTCTCCAGAGCAAAGGTTTTGTCCCGCTTCAATTTCCTGCAATCCCTTAATCGAAAAAATGAGATGGAGGCAATCAGGGACCACCAAAAGGCCATCTCAAAGCTATTAGGGGGTATTGTTCACAGACCAGTTTGGGGCTGCCACTCTATACTTTAGCAAGAGAGCGTTCCACCCAGCTGCTGCTCCGCATTCTTTGTGAAGAGGACGTCAAGACACAGAACAAAAACACTGCCTATTCTTTATTGGCATCTGTAAAAATAAGTATTTGTCATTCAATTATGTCTTTTTTGTATACTGCTGTATGATGAACATTTTTATGATCAAAGTGCCATTATAAGAAGTAGGAGCATCTATGATCATAATCAATATATTTTACCATTTAAAATGACCTCAACTTTCAAACTATTTGAAAAATGCAATCCGATGTTTCTGGGTTGAAATGGCCAAACAGCCCCTCCTAAATATGTCACTGATCAATTCTAGCAAATTGCGGCTGGCAGGAAGCTGGTTGGGTGACATTGTTGAAATTTTTGAAATCTTAACCAAATCCTGTGAAGGTGAATTCATCATCGCTATGTATCCGAGGATAGAAAATCTACACTCTAGATTGTTGGGTATTTTATGAGCAATACGGTGTGTTTATATCTGTTTTGGCACATTGTCATCCTGGCTACAAATGCTGTAAAACAAGGGATTAACAAAGAAACATAAACAATATTATTCATAGTAGGGCACAATCAAATTATTTGCATGATTTAGGAACCAGGAAGTTTAAATTGCAAAGTTTAATTTCAGTACAGGTTTTAAAGATTTTCAAATGTAATTTAATATGCCTAATCAAATGATGAATTAATACAGGTATGAATGCAAAGGGTTGCCAAGCATAATGGAAACCAAAGCAGCTGTCCTTACTTAAACGGAACTTACCATAAAATTCCTGACGTGAATTGAAACACGGCATGTTGTACAGTGAGCCCCAGCTGCATTTGTTCCACCCTTCTGACATTTTCTGGAGCAGATTGAGGTAAAAGCAATATGATAAGGAGAAGTTCCTTGTGACCACATTTTGTCCAATGTGTCCTAATATGTTGACAGGCTGATGGACATGATTACCAACAATCTGTTTTGTACAAATCACATTGGCTGTAGATCTACAAGATTGTCCCTACCCACAGTCAGTAAGGCACTCACGTCACTCTCTCTCAGGACATTTTAGAAGCTGATCCAAATTTATATACTGTATATATATTAAGTGGTAATTTAACTGGTGTGACCTACTATGAGAATGGTATATATTTTAAAACATCTACAAAAAAGAACACTTGAATAGGCGTACAAAGAAGATTGAAAAGACAATTTTTCTGATAAATTTGCTAGACAAATTTAAATGATTGGAAACTAGTTTCAGTAACGTGACTTGTGAAAGATGGTAACTTTCATATGTCTATAGGCTACTTCAGGAATAGTGGATAACTTTTTTAGTACTATATGTACTCTTTATTTCCAAAACAATTGAACTTTCCAACAATTTCGTCTAAATGTGAGATGCAGCCCATCATTTTTGACAAAATTAATGTAAGCTGTCATATTTGATTAATCATGAGGCATTTCTTTGTGGCTTTGTGGTGAGAAAGAATCATCAATGAAATCAGTTGAATGGGAGGGAAACATGAAATAGCTCTGTTCTTTGCCAAGAAACTAGGAATATGATTAATCAACTGACATATATAAGGAAAAGTTTTATAAATTTTAAAAAATGTCATATGATACTGAAACGACGGCGCATTTTGGTCATTTTATTGACAGCCGTCGCCATTTCGTAGGCCTGTGATGGCGAGAAAGTCGGGCGCTTACCTGTTGTGTTTTCGCCGTATTTTCGGGCGGGTAGCTTGGTTATTTAAATTCCTTTAAACTCCGGTTTCTTGGTGTCAACTTTTGCAGAAACTTAAGTAGTTTCTAGACACAAACTTTGGGATTTTTCGCAGGGTTGGTTTTTCAGCTGTGGACTGAAATATGGCCTGAGTCAGTCGCTCGCGCTCAAATTTTGGTATATTTTCGTCCATAGCTCCTCCAATTTGATAAATCCAGCTTTGTCCTGTTAATATAATCTGAAGAACAACTTGTTTTAACAATCCTGATACTTGGTTTGGATGCAATCCATGGATTTTCTTTGATTTTGGAGCAAAATCCACTGTCAACAAACACAAATGCCCTGCAGCAGTAGCCATCACACTTTTTTTGCCAAAAACTTTCGACCAATCAGAGAGCAGCGTTTCGACCAATCAGAGAGAAGCAGTAAGTAAACAAAA
This sequence comes from Platynereis dumerilii, assembly GCA_026936325.1. NCBI lineage: Eukaryota > Metazoa > Annelida > Polychaeta > Phyllodocida > Nereididae > Platynereis > Platynereis dumerilii. The sequence continues at coordinate 743,733 of JAPTHN010000028.1, forward strand.
AGGCGGGAGATCCAAATCTCAGGGTCAATCGACACTTGGCCATTGACCTCTCTAGGTAATTTCCCACTTTCAGAAATAAAGTTTCAGAGTTACTTTCAGAGTTTTGTTCAGAATTTTCAGAGTTTTTCCGCCTGTACACAGTACAGGCCATTTCTGTTTCAGACTTTGAAATTTTTCAGGTTTCAATTTCAGAACTTTGAATTTTCTAGTTTTTCAATTTTTGCCTGTTGGTGATACAGGCCAATTTCAGAACTTAGAAATTTTCCAATTTCATTTTCGGTATTCGGTACCGAGATTGAAATTTTTAAATTTCATTTTCCTTTCAGACTTTGAAATTTTTAGGAATTCAATTTCAGACTTTGAATTTTTCTAGCTTTTCAATTTCCGCCTGTTAGCGATACAGGCCATTTTCAGGACTTAGAAATTTTAGATTTCATCTCGCCTGTACCCGATACAGGCATTTGATTTCAGACTTTGAATTTTTCTAGGCCTTTGATTTCAGACTTTGAAATTTTTAGGAATTCAATTTCAGACTTTGAATTTTTCTAGCTTTTCAATTTCCGCCTGTTAGCGATACAGGCCAATTTCAGAACTTAGAAATTTTCCAATTTCATTTTCGGTATTCGGTACCGAGATTGAAATTTTTAAATTTCATTTTCCTTTCAGACTTTGAAATTTTTAGGAATTCAATTTCAGACTTTGAATTTTTCTAGCTTTTCAATTTCCGCCTGTTAGCGATACAGGCCATTTTCAGGACTTAGAAATTTTAGATTTCATCTCGCCTGTACCCGATACAGGCATTTGATTTCAGACTTTGAAATTTTCAGACTTTGATCTTTTCAGATTTCGATTTCAGACTTTGAAATTTTCAGGTTTCGATTTCAGACTTTGAAGTTTTCAGATTTCGATTTCAGACTTTGAACTTTTCAGATTTCGATTTCAGAACTTAGAAATTTTCCAATTTCATTTTCGGTATTCGATACCGAGATTGAAATTTTTAAATTTCATTTTCCTTTCAGATTTTGAATTTTAGGAATTCAAATTTCAGACTTCAAGTTTTCAGGGTTTGGTTTCAGGCTTTGAACTTTTCCGATTTCAATTTCAGATTTTGAATTTTAGGGATTCGATTTCAGAATTTAACTTTGCAGATATTAGGTTTTTCCTTGGATTTTAGAATTCAAGTTTCAGGTTTTTACTTCTAGGAATTGAATTCACGGAATACAATTTCAGGTTCAAGCCTTATCATTTCAGTGCGAAAGAAGATTATCGGAAGATTTACGAGTGGGGACTTTGAATTTCATTTGGTAAGAATGATTGCCATGAGATGTACGATTTCTGAATATTAAATTTTTAAACTGTTTATTTGTGTTTGTATTTCTTGTCGACGTCCTGTGGGTTGTAGCCTTGACTGGAAGTGAAGTGTTTGCCTGTGGGCACCACTTGGCACTCTGCATTATTACTAGAGTTAAGACTGGCATAGACCCCCCCAGGGCGTTACAAGAATTGGCGCAGTTGACAGGGTTCGTTGATTTTCACTTTCAGGAAATTGATTGATTGAATTGTTGATTAATGATCTTATAATTCCAGGAGACTTTTTTCAACTTTCAGGAAATTTTTATTGAACAGTTTGACATTTCAGAAATTGTTTGCAGAAATTTTAATTTCAGTGAATTAATTGTAGAAATTCCATTTCAGAAATTTAAGGATTTCTCTTTCAGCTGTTGTATTTACAGGAATTTCTATTTCAGATTTTAGAGATTCCATTTCAGCAATTTTGACTTACAGGAAATTTCTATTTCAGAATTTTCAGATAATTCTGTTTCAGCTGTTTACTTGCAGGAGTTTCTTTTACTTGTAGAAATTTCCATTTCAGAATTTTCAGACAGTTCTGTTTCAACTGATTACTTGCAGGAATTTCTTTTACTTGTAGAAATTTCTATTTCAGAATTTTCAGATAATTCTGTTTCAGCTGTTTACTTGCAGGAATTTCTCTCCCATATTTGTTCATTTTGTTTCATAGCACAGCATGTCTGATTTAGATAATCCTGTGATTTCGGAGGGCCAGCGGGCTGAGAGGCCCAAAAGTCCCCCTTATCATTTCAGACAGAAGAGGAAGCTCTCCGAGAAGGCCCGAGATGGACTTTCAGGTCCGTGCCTGAGATCGATGTACAACTTCGAGACTGATTCTGCCTCTGGAGGAGAGGACAAAGGAGAATGGAATTCACCAGCACCGGCTGCTGGTCGGGTGAGATTTCAACGAAATGTACAGGTACGAGATGATGCCCGTGGGGAACCTGCCCACTCGGACATTCCTTTGCGGGAAGACAATTCTCATTGTGATGAGCCTGACCCATTCAAGATGGAGATGCGGGATCTCATGTTGACATTCGCCAGGAGGATGGATTCAATGGAGAGGAAGTTCGACTCAAGTCGGGAAACCAGCCGGGCCAGGGATCAGGCCGGTCACTCAGTGACCCCACGGGACTTAAGTCAACCTGAGCACATGAAGATTGCACTGCGTTCACCAAGATTTGATGGACAAGGGGATTGGTCAGCTTTCGTCGTGCAATTTGAAAATTGTGCAGAACTCGCTGGATGGAGTGACAGGACCAAGGCTCAGATGGTTGGACAGTGCTTGGACAAAACAGCGGCCCGATTTTATGCGAATCTTTCCCGCAGTGAGCGGTCGAATTATGAATGTCTTCTCTCGGTTTTCTCCCGGCGTTTCGGAGACGCTCCCGTCGAGATCTATCGATCGCAGTTGAACGTCAGGACCAGGACGACAGGGGAGTCAATTCAGGATCTCAAGGATGATCTTTGGAGACTGGTGTGCAAGGCTTATCCAGGGATGAATTACGACGCCCGGGAATCACTGACGGCGCATTCACTCCTTAACGCCGTGGACGTAAGTACAAAACTTCATCTAGCCAGCAAGGGAGCGTCCTCGCTCCAGGCAATTGTGCACTCCATTGAGAATTATGAAGCCATTGTGGGAGCTGACAAGAGAAACAAGCGTCCGGTAAAGGGACCGAATGTGGAGGTACTGGCTACCGGCCTGGAGGACAAGTCTGGAACGACGCCTCCACCAGCAGCGGTCAGCAAGAAGCCCGGAGCAGAAGTCAATGACAGGTTGGCCAAACTGGAGAGGGCCATCCAGAAGCTGACTGCCTCCAAGTCCACCAACAGGCCTACATCTAACCCCAGCCCCTCGGGAACAAGGAACAAGGAGAGGCCTACGCCGAGTGATCCGTCCAGGAAGAGGACCTGCTTCCGGTGTGGAGAGGAGGGTCATTTTATCCGAGAATGCCCGGTCCCGGCAGGAGTTTCGGCCTCGGGAAACGCCCAGTAACTGGACCGAACCTAGGACGGGATCCAGTTAAGATTGAACTTTTGCCTAGGAATTTGATGTATGAAAATTGCTGTGCATCCAGGATGGAGGCGACAGCTACCGAGTCTTCGGAACATGTACAGCCGGCCGAGGACTTCTTGGCCATCGGGGATTGCTTGGGACTTGATGTAGACATGGATAACTTGACACCTTTGGAGGATCAGATGGCACCAAACATGGAGGATCAGGTGCCCGACCAGGACAATCACCGGAAGGATTCATTGGATGGAGTCGTGGAAACTAATTCAATCGCAATATCGCACGGAGCAGCTGCTCGTACGGCATTAGGACGTAGCCTATGTGGAATCCTAAAATACTGTAAGTGGATCTTATACTATTTCCTATTTGTTGTCATAGGATGGATTTGGGGAGCTATGGTCCAACAGTATGAAACTTTGTGTACGAGTACAGCTGATAGCGATAGGGCTTTGATTGTGCAGGTGGTGGTTGCGGGCCGATCTGTGAAATTATTAGTGGATACGGGAAGTCAAGTTTCCATTATAGCCTCAGATGTATTCAAGCTTTGGAGGGACCCCCCTCATCTACAGCCTGTTCAGATGAATCTTCTTACAGTCGGTAGCGACCGTGTTTCTGTTGATGGGTGTGCCATGTTGGATTTAGTATACGAGGATAGTGTATGGAAGGTACCGTGGCTAGTCGCTCCTATATCAACCAGCTTTGGAGTTGACGGTATCCTGGGATTGGATGCCATGGTTGTCATGGATTGTGTTGTGCAAACCTCCCCTGGCCGCTTGAAGTTATGTACTAGACGGAATCAAGTTTCTCTTCAAGAAGATTGTGAACTTGCCCCAGGAGAAACAGCTGTTATGTCACTGTCGTTACAATTTAATGCTACAGACTTTCCTGTTGGATTAGTGAACCCCCTTCCTCAGTTATGTGAGGCTGGGATCCTTGTTCCCCGTGCAGTTGTAGATGTGACGCAACCCCTGAAGATTCTTGCACACAACTTCAGTCAGAATACTTTGTCATTTTCATCTGGTGAGACAATTGGGACCCTTGAGAAGATTCAGGTCACCAGTCCCAGTTGCGAGGTTCAGTTGGTGGCATCGGCTACCACGGAGGAATCCGAATTACCTGAACATCTTCAAGAATTATTTGAACGCAGCTCTCCTCATCTTTCTGAAACAGAACGGACACAGCTTAGAAATCTGTTAATTCAATTTCAGGATACTTTCGCTATATATACTAGTAAGGACCTTGGACTGACAGATCTGGTGCATCATCGGATAGAAGTGGGTGATGCGGGACCCGTGAAGTTACCACCTAGACGCCTCCCTCTTTCTAAGAGGAAAGTGGAGGAAGCTTTGGAAAGATTATCTCATGTTTTTCAGCGATTATCGGATGCCGGCTTGAAGTTAAAGCCTTCGAAGTGTACTTTGTTTGCTAAGGAAGTTGCTTTTCTTGGTCATGTTGTTTCAGAGTCAGGTGTCCAGATGCAGGAGGCCAAAGTGCAAGCAGTCAAGGAATGGCCTACCCCTCGGAGCAGGAAGGAAGTAAGAGCTTTCTTGGGCCTTAGTGGTTATTACAGGCGTTTCGTAAAAAATTTCGCCAAGATTGCTAGGCCAATGAGTCGTCTGACTAGTGACAGTGTCCAGTTTGAATGGGATGAACTATGTGATCTTGCTTTTCAGAAATTGAAACAGGCTCTCATTTCAGCTCCAATTTTAGGTTATCCCAAGGATGAAGGACAGATCACGGTGGATACAGATTGTTCAGGTGAGGCCCTGGGAGCGGTGCTGTCTCAATCACAGGTGGACATCTCGGGGCTGCTAGATCCCTCCACAAATTGAAAGATTTCTTTTGGGTCAACATGCGGCGGGATATGGAAGAATACTGCAGATCGTGTGATGAGTGTTTCGCCCATAAGCCTCCCCTTCGCCATGCTAGGGCTCCTATGAAGCCCTATTTGGTATGCGGCCCCATGGAGCGGGTGTGTGTTGATATATTGGGACCTCTCCCGAGATCCTCAAATGGGAATAAGTATGTCTTAGTTATTTCAGATACCTTTACGAAGTTTACGGAGGTCTTCCCCATCAAGAATATTGAGTCAAAGACCATCGCCAAAGTGATTGTGGAAAACTGGATCTGCCGTTATGGGGTAATGAGCATCCTTCATAGTGACCAGGGTACCCAATTTGAGTCTAGACTATTTCAGGGTGTATGCAAGCTGCTAGGTATCAAGAAAACTCGGACGACAGCATGGAGACCGAAGGCAAACGGCCAGGTTGAACGTTTTATGAGAACGCTGACTGCGATGATCTCCATTTTCACTCAGGAGGATGAACGGTTTTGGGATAAGTATCTTCCTTTCATTGCAGCTGCTTACAGGTGTGCCCGCCACGAGTCAACTGGGTACACCCCAAATCTCATGATTTTTGGTAAGGAAAATAGGATGCCGTGGCACGTTGTCGCCGGATGTCCGCCGGCACCTGGTGATCAAAATATTTCTGATTATGTTTCTTCCTTACAGGCAGTCTTTTCCAGGGCTTTCGAAATAGCACGCAAACATCTGAGGGCATCGGTTGAGGTCAGGAAGAAAAGGTATGACGTTGGTACCCAAACAGCAGATCTTAGATTAGGCCAGCCGGTGTGGCTGCACGACAGGTCAGTTCCACCTGGAAAATCAGCGAAGTTGTCCGCTCCTTGGAGGAAAGGCTGGGTGATCACCAGGGTGATCGACGATGTGACGTTCCAAATTGCGAGGTCTCCTCAGGGCCCTCGCCGGATTGTCCATAGCGACCGATTAGCACCTTACCGGGGAAGGAACCCCCCTGGCTGGTGGAGTTAAATTTTCAAAAATTTAAAATTCTTGCTAGATGTTTTGACTTTCAGAAAGAGATTTGTCCCGTAAATGTTTTTGAATTTTCCGGATGAAACTTTTATATAACATTGATGGATTTTCAGGAAGAGAATTGTCCCGAAAATGTTTTTGAATTTTCCAGATGACACTTTTGTAAAATATTGATTGAATTTCAGGAAGGGATTTTCGCCCAAAAATGTTGTTGATTCTCCGGATCAGATGTTTTGGAGTGTTTATTGTTGATTTTCAGGATGGTAATTCCTGGAAATTTTGTTGTAGTGTTCTGTTTCAGGTTTTAAAGTTTCAGATTACAGGTTTGAGAGATTGTTTTGCTTTGGTGACTTACGCTTTCAGACTATGGATGGTGGATGTGACAATTGCGACATGGTGGATCTGACACTTCACCCCATGGAAGGGGAGAGATCGGAGTTGAAGTTTGTTGACGTAGAGGGTGGCATGCCATGCCCGGTGTGTGTTGGGAAACCAGTCCGCTTCGCTAACTTTGCCAGCATGAAGCGTCACTGGCGAGCTAAACACAAGCGCTTCATACACACGTACAAGTGTTCTGCTTGTCCTAGCGAGGGCCGTACGACCTACAAGCGTAGGGAAGATCTCAATGCTCATGTCTTGAGAAAACACACGAATAATAATCGTGCGAGGAAATTCTTTGATATTATAGGGAAGTCCAGGTCCACAATCACGGAGAATAGGGAATATGTAGACCCAGGTCTTTTTATTATTTCCGAGGTGGAGGAAGTTGACTCGGAAGATGATTCGAGGGGACCGCCTGCGGTGAGGGGCACCCCCGGAGGAATCACCATTTCTTGTTTTTCAGCTAAGGAGCGTTCCCTTTCTTCGTCATCGTCCAGTTCTTCCTCTTCATCCGATGAAGGGGAGGCTGACGCCACCTCGGTTGTCGCCCCGGTTGTGTCCCCGGCTCGTCCGGGGCCATCCGGCGAGGCAGCCTTGGAGCCGTCTGCCCCCCGGAGGAGCGTTTCATTTTCAGATGACCTGGTGTGGAGGGAGAGGCCGCTCATCCCCTCGGAGTGGTCCGTCTCTTCTCTGAGGGACCGGATCCCTGAGACCCCACAGGGTTTAACCTGTGCCCTCAGGGATATCCGGGCACTTAGGGCGGAGCTGGACCTCTCCGAGCGGATGGTCCAAGAGAGACTGGCAGCGTTTGATCCGGTTTACATTGACCTGAAGCGTCGCCTGGCTCAAGTGGTGGCTGATCGATGTCTCGACGTTACCCACAAGCGGACGAGGTGGCAGTAGGGAGAGGGTAACTCCGATGTCGACTGGAAGTAGGGCGAGGGTAACTCCGATGTCAACTGGAAGAGAGGAGAGGGTGAATTTTGCAGTCAATTTCAATGTAATATATACAAAGAATAAATTTTTATCTCCTGTTAAATTTCAGCGGTTGGGTTTCATTTCAGTTAGCTCAAGGATGAGCTTTTCTTAGGGAGGAGTATTGAAACGACGGCGCATTTTGGTCATTTTATTGACAGCCGTCGCCATTTCGTAGGCCTGTGATGGCGAGAAAGTCGGGCGCTTACCTGTTGTGTTTTCGCCGTATTTTCGGGCGGGTAGCTTGGTTATTTAAATTCCTTTAAACTCCGGTTTCTTGGTGTCAACTTTTGCAGAAACTTAAGTAGTTTCTAGACACAAACTTTGGGATTTTTCGCAGGGTTGGTTTTTCAGCTGTGGACTGAAGTATGGCCTGAGTCAGTCGCTCGCGCTCAAATTTTGGTATATTTTCGTCCATAGCTCCTCCAATTTGATAAATCCAGCTTTGTCCTGTTAATATAATCTGAAGAACAACTTGTTTTAACAATCCTGATACTTGGTTTGGATGCAATCCATGGATTTTCTTTGATTTTGGAGCAAAATCCACTGTCAACAAACACAAATGCCCTGCAGCAGTAGCCATCACACTTTTTTTGCCAAAAACTTTCGACCAATCAGAGAGCAGCGTTTCGACCAATCAGAGAGAAGCAGTAAGTAAACAAAAAGGCGGGAGATCCAAATCTCAGGGTCAGTCGACACTTGGCCATTGACCTCTCTAGGTAATTTCCCACTTTCAGAAATAAAGTTTCAGAGTTACTTTCAGAGTTTTGTTCAGAATTTTCAGAGTTTTTCCGCCTGTACACAGTACAGGCCATTTCTGTTTCAGACTTTGAAATTTTTCAGGTTTCAATTTCAGAACTTTGAATTTTCTAGTTTTTCAATTTTTGCCTGTTGGTGATACAGGCCAATTTCAGAACTTTATGAATCACAAACAACCATGTTTTAGTTTTGACCTTTTATTGGTCTAAAATAAAATTTGGCGAATGGGGGCTGCACGCTCCTCCTAACTACTCTGAGGTGCCAGCAAAACTGGGCTTAACTAGTTAATACCAGACTGAAGCTGGCAACGTATAAGAAAATAAAACTTGTAATAGACTAGAAATAAAACTGAAACTAGTAATAGACTAGACTAGGATAATAAAATAATGAGTTGGGGGAGAAATTTCCCCGAAATGATGCCCCTGCAGGCTGTCCTCGCCTGGAAAGATGGGACGAGTGGGACCGGGGGTGTTGAACTGATGAAATTGGTGGTGTCACGTAATGCATAATTGATGATAAGTATTCCCAAGGCGTGCTGTCCTCGCACTGCCGTTGGGTTATCTGAGACTGCCTGGGGGTGATCAAGTGTAATGAGAATCAGTGTTAATCCAGAGAAAGTTGTTAATCCAACCGTAAATGATGGTGAGTAATTAATCCAGATGGGACGCACAACAGCTAGGTAGCTCAGCGTGACTTGATTGATAAGAATAGCACCCCGAGTCTCCATACGAATACGAGCATGACAAATTTGACAGAACTAAGTTGAGAGACGTATTGTTGAAAATGAGAACATAAACAAATTTGAACCTATCAACTAGCTACAGCAAACAATGGAATAAACCTAACGAGGAGCAGCAGACCCAGAAAAGGAGCGTCATTAGCTGCGAGCGGGCCGCCCCAACCTGCCTATTGTTTTGTTTTTTGATTTTTTTGTTTTGAGGCAGGGAGGTGGGATTTAGTTCGAGCTCTGACCAGCAGGCCGATGTTTACTCATCAAGGCCGGACACAACCATTGGTACGACGAACATTAGCAATGAACAAACAGGTGTACAGAAAAAATAAAGGAAAACTTGTTTAAGCTAAACATGTTATTTCTTTAGAGTCCGTGGATTTACTGAAGAGAAGGGGAGCCGCAGCTGGCCGCGAGAATACAACCTGCAGATCAGCGTCCCCCTCCGAGCCAATTATGGCGAAAATGTTCTTGATATTTGAGAGTCTTTGAATGTTTTTTAGTACCTGGAAGGGAAAAGAACATGCATATACACGAGTACAAACGATGATTATTGTCAGTTAGAGAGTCTTTAACCTGAAAGAAACGAACATGGCATGTACAGGTGATAATTTTTTCACATAAGTAAAAGGAGCTGTTCGGGAGCCCGAAACAGCTGATCCTGACACCCACTTACGAAGTGGTCCTTGAAGGTGTAATTTGATTTTAACATAAATTGTAGGTAAAACTGGTAGGTAAGTATAGAGCTGTCCGGGAGCCCGGAACAGCTGATCCACCACAGCTACTAGATGTATAATGGGTAGCACTTGGAAATATCACTTGATTTTTAAGTTAAGTAATAAGTAACATGATATAAAATAAATAAAAGCTGTCCGGGAGCCCGAAACAGCTGATCCAGCCACGAGTTGAAATGGGTGGCACTTGAATGAGTACTTTAATTTGTAATTTATCAGTAAAAGCTGTCCGGGAGCCCGAAACAGCCTATCCGCTGGAGGCTGGAGCTGTGTCCAGTACCTCCCATTAATAACGGGGGAAGTTATAATCCAAGTGTTAATCCAGGTGGTAATCCAGCGATTGTAAGGAAATATTACAACTTCTACCAGGAGGAAGTTGGGGTGGATGGCGGGTTAGCCTTTGAAAAGAGCGATCATAAAACAGAAGTAAACAGTCCAGCAAGCGGCAAACTCTGGTTGGGCTGTCGGGTCACGTGACCCGTTGACCCACGTGACCCGTCGATCTAAAAATAGCCTGTTGCTGGATGTTTACCTCATAAACCACTGCTTAATAAATTAAACAGCCAATTTATGAATCACAAACAACCATGTTTTAGTTTTGACCTTTTATTGGTCTAAAATAAAATTTGGCGAATGGGGGCTGCACGCTCCTCCTAACTACTCTGAGGTGCCAGCAAAACTGGGCTTAACTAGTTAATACCAGACTGAAGCTGGCAACGTATAAGAAAATAAAACTTGTAATAGACTAGAAATAAAACTGAAACTAGTAATAGACTAGACTAGGATAATAAAATAATGAGTTGGGGGAGAAATTTCCCCGAAATGATGCCCAAACGAGAGAGCGGAGTGAGCGAGAGCCCCCAACGAATAAGTAGATTAAAATAGATTAAAAGATTGAGTGATAATCCTTTGTAGAAAACGAGAAGTTGTCAGTGAACAAGCCCGAGGCGCTTGCGCTCGAGGAGAAGGAGGCGATTGCGCTCCTGAGAGTGACGAGTAGCACAAGTAGATTCGAGGCGATTGCGCTCGAGGAGACGGAGGCGAATTGCGCTCCTAGAATGACGATTGTCAGTAAGTTCGAGGCGATTGCGCTCGAGGAGAAGGAGGCGATTGCGCTCCTGTGAGTGGCGATAGTCAGCAAGTAGGTTCGAGGCGATTGCGCTCCAGGAGAAGGAGGCGATTGACCTCAGGAGAGTGACGATTGATGGATGGGGCTATCCGGGAGCCCGAAATAGCCGATCCATAGTCAAAGTCACTCAATAGTTACATGGTGACTCATTTTAGCCTGGGCCTTGGAGATGGATGATAATTGGGTGCGTATATATCGAGTGTAGCAACCAGACTGCCAGCGTCCCAGCACTTGGAGCATGTGGTCTTCGACTCCACCTGCGGCCCCAGAGGTACACGCTCCAATACGGAAGGAATGGCCACTGAAAAGATGATCAGAGTAGCCTGCTCGGGAAAGTGCTTCCTTGAGGTTGGAGATGAATGTTTGCCTGGTAAGTGGGCGGCCGTCGGATTCAGAATTAATGAATAAGGGGGAAGATGGAAGCGCCCCTTGAGCTTTCCTGTAACCAATGTACTTGAGCATAGTTTGCAACGGAAATAGAGGAGCAGGATTACAGATTGGGATGGTGGTGCCCTGTTTGAACGGGTCTGTTTTAGAGGCTGGTAGATTTAGCGAAAAATAATCCTTGGTGCTGTCAAATGAGATGTCCTCCAAAGTGAGATAAACAGTGGCATTGCTGTTAACTGTGAACTCCCCGCATCTGAGGAAGCCATAAAAGGCTAACTGGAAGATGGTTTGGAACATTAAATCAAGGAAGGGAGTAAACATGCCAGCTGCCAAGGTTTGACACAAGTCCTTCAGGATATTGAATGTGATAGGCAGCCTTAGACCTTTGCCTGCATTGAATTGTGTTTTTTTGACAGCGCGAAGAATGTAAGGCAGCTGCAAATTATCAGCTAGAATGTCAATGTTGTTATGCTTAATGTAGAAAAATTTTATTCCAGCCAGGTAAAGCCTAATGGTATCATATCTCAAGTGTAAAGCTTGCTGGCAATAAGTAACGAATGAGATTAAAACAAATTCCGATACTTTTGGCAAGGAGCCCGGCGGCCAGGGGGCCACGAGGGAAGACAAGGCTAAGAACTTCAAAAAAGTTGACAAGCCTGAAGAATATGTAGACAAAGTAGACTTGCTTAGAGAGTTACCCCAAAGATACTCCAGTTGGTCTATTCCATCATCAGCTTCTCCAGCGGAAGGCAAGGCGTTGGTAGTTTGGCGGCATGGGGGGCCAGAGTCCGGAACTGCACCATCTGAAAGCGAGACAAAGCATCAGCAATTGTATTTTCTTTTCCGGGTATGTGTTTAGCCAAAATGACAAAGTTATTGATGGCACAGTGATATGTGAGTCTGCGCATGAGTTTCATAATGCTTGGAACTCTGGACCTTCCTTTGTTAATAATGTTCACAGTGGCCAGGTTATCACAGTGAAAGAGAATTCGCTTTTGTGACCACTGGCTCCCCCATAAGACGCAAGCCATAACTATCGGGAAGAGTTCGCAGAGGGCCATTGACTGCTGTTCCTTTAGGAATTGTTCCGGGAAGTACCCCTGGAACCAATTGTTTTTGAAGAAACCGCCAAAGGCAGTTGGAGTCGCATCAGTATAAATTTGCAATTTCGAAGCCGGAGAAATAACATCATCCAGGAAGAAAGAAGCTCCATTCCAGTTTTTAAGGAAGAGGGACCACATATTCAAATCGCTTCGCACCGCAGAATTTAAAGTAATGTGATGATGCAAGTCTTTGACAGTGGTAGACAATTGTATCAAATGAGAAATGAAAGATCTGCCCGGGCGCACGACTCGACTTGCAAAGTTCATATGGCCTAGGAGTGAAAGCATTTCTCTTTTGGTGCAGGTTTTGCGTTTAGCAAAAAGACTTAAAACGTCCTGAATTCTGTCTACTTTGTCACGAGGTAGGCGTGCCTCCATGTTAAGCGTATCTAAGATGACCCCCAGATATTCCAGAGATGTGGAGGGGCCGTCGGTTTTGTGTAAAGCAATGGGCACTTTGAGTTTTTGGAAGACATTAAGAAAAGTGTCTCGGGTACCAGTAGCCTGGGCCGAAGGGTGTTCAATGACCAAAAAATCATCCAACAGGTGCAATACATTGTTAATGTTGTAATTGTTTTGAGTTATCCAGCAAATAGCTTGAGAGAGGGTATCAAAAATCTTTGGACTTGAGCGACTGCCAAAAACCAGTCGGGAGTAAAAGTAGAATAAATTATTCCATGAAATGCCGTGATAAGGCCAAAGATCCGGTCTTATGGGAAGCAGTTTGAATGCATCCGATATATCCGTTTTAATCAGAAGAGCCCCTCGACCAACCTGTTTGATGACCTTAATAGCATCATCAATCGTAACATATTGAAGTGAAAAACTTTCCTTGTCAATTAAGCTATTTAAGCTTGGGTGGTCAAGGTTGTCATGGGGGGCTGATAAATCCACAATGAGCCTTTTCTTAAGAGAATATTTGTGTTGGGCCACTCCCACCGGATTGATACGGTAACTCGAAAAGGGTATATCCTTGTAGGGGCCTAATAAAAAGCCTTTGTCAAGTTCCTTTTGTATTAACTCGTTCACAGCCTCCGGGTCTTTACGAGCAGATAATAAATTCTTACATACTAATGGAGAGCCCGGCATAGACAAAAGGCCTGTGTCAAAACCTGAACGTAATCCACTAATTAAATAATGAACAAATTCTTGATCAGGATGTAGTTCGAGTTCTTGGGCTAGAGCCTCAATGTCAATTGGAGTGGATGGATGGCCTTTTAACGTTTGTTTGATTGAGGCGCTGTCTTGTCTAAAGGGCAAGCAGGCTTGGGGTGGTCCTTTCTGCACGCAGAGCAAACATGGACTCTCTTACAATTATATGCATGGCACCCCGATTCACCATTGTAATTGTTGCATATCTCCTTTTGATTGTGAAAGACCTTGGGGCGGCCTTGCCTGTCTGTAGATCGAGAGCCGGCCCGTTCATTTTGAGATCTCTGCCCGTAGGCCTCTCGCCTTGGGTTAGGGACATGCCTTTCATTTGGGCAGAACATAGACACGTGGGACGTGCTGCTACAATGTGAGCACTGGTTAACGGGATGTCCAGCAAAGATATTATTGAATATCGTCTCATCCCGCACGGACCAGTCGATAATATGTTCTCTTGCCGAAGGAGATTAGCCGCCCGTGAGGAAAACTGACAGTGGTAATCATAAAAGGCTGGTCCGGGGTGGCGGGACGCCATATTAACGATGTCCTTCTCATACAGATCTAGCTCCTGTCGCCTGTGGGGGAACACCGATGTCATCACTGCCTTGTAAGAAGTGAAAGCTTCTATGAATTGAGGCAAGGTAAGTGCTTTCTGGGGCGCTTTAAATTCCTTAGAATTGTCATTTAGTCTCTCAGCATTGTCACCCGACCCACGGAAATTGGGAACTAGCAAAGCGGCCAAATTAACATCCCTACCTTGTATTATGGCTTGACGAAGGGCTGGTGACACATTGACCACGTGTGGTATTGACTGGGATGTGAATCCAAACCTTGTGCGGACTGCACTTGGCCTGGGGCCTGCCAGTTGATCGGGGCTGCCTGCTGCTGCACTAGGACCTCCAATTCCAAATTGGCCATAAGAAGTAGCCAGAGTGTACTCTGAAGTGTTACTGTTCGGCCAGTAAAGTGGAGCTTGCTGCAGTTGAGGTTGATGGCTGAAAGGTATCTGCTGGACTTGAGTTTGACAGCTGAGAGGTGACTGCTGGACTTGAGTTTGACAGCTGTCAAACTGTGAGGGAACCCTCTCAGGTGCTGGATCCAGGCCCTGACGTAGGCCAGATGGGCCATTGGCTGTTGTGACATCGTCTATACGTCGTTCAAGTCTATCTAAATGTCTTTCTAACCTGGAGACTGCATCAATCAAATCAGATAGTACCTCTTCAGCCTCGACGCCACCATGTGTGTTTATTTGCCGCGGTGCATCCTGGGAGCTCCTTGCTGGGATTTCCTCGCCGGTGGCGCCCCTAGCGGCCGCCTCGTCATGGTGGCCGGTGGCGCCCCTAGCGGCAGGCTCGTCATGGCGGCTGCTGCCTTCATCATTTTCATGACCGGCATCAAAGTTCTGTCTTCCACTGTGCTTTTGGATGGCTGCTATTAACACGGATCGTTTTCCGGAGCGTGGAACCACTATCCGTAAGCGGTCACACTCGTCCAGCAGTCGATCTCGAGGCCAGTTCACCAGTAAATTGGGGTCGTAACCGGGTCCCGATCGAGTGCGCTTCTTGCTTGACCGGGTTGGCGCCATTTTGTCGGCGTGGTAAACAGACCCAGGCGGTCTCCAAGAGCAAGCGTATTAAAGTCAGTTAGCGATTCCAGGTAAGAAAATATCCAAACGGGGACTGGTGCTAGTCCAGAGTGTCTATTAAGTCTGATTTGATAATCCGAAAAGCGATTATTAAAGTCCAACCGGCGCTAAACAGCAGGGAGGCATGGCGCCGCCATTTTTCTTGTTTGTAAACAAGACCACGCGGTCTGAGAGGATCCAAGTTCGCCGCCGTAAACCTGCTTTGGACGGACTGATCTGCCCGATCTGGATGTCAAAATGACCCCGGGATCTTGATCCAACTGTGTGGGAAGTCTGAGTGTCTTGCAATTCGATCGTTCGTAAATATTAGCCTTTGAAAAGAGCGATCATAAAACAGAAGTAAACAGTCCAGCAAGCGGCAAACTCTGGTTGGGCTGTCGGGTCACGTGACCCGTTGACCCACGTGACCCGTCGATCTAAAAATAGCCTGTTGCTGGATGTTTACCTCATAAACCACTGCTTAATAAATTAAACAGCCAATTAGAAATTTTCCAATTTCATTTTCGGTATTCGGTACCGAGATTGAAATTTTTAAATTTCATTTTCCTTTCAGACTTTGAAATTTTTAGGAATTCAATTTCAGACTTTGAATTTTTCTAGCTTTTCAATTTCCGCCTGTTAGCGATACAGGCCATTTTCAGGACTTAGAAATTTTAGATTTCATCTCGTCTGTACCCGATACAGGCATTTGATTTCAGACTTTGAATTTTTCTAGGCCTTTGATTTCAGACTTTGAAATTTTTAGGAATTCAATTTCAGACTTTGAATTTTTCTAGCTTTTCAATTTCCGCCTGTTAGCGATACAGGCCAATTTCAGAACTTAGAAATTTTCCAATTTCATTTTCGGTATTCGGTACCGAGATTGAAATTTTTAAATTTCATTTTCCTTTCAGACTTTGAAATTTTTAGGAATTCAATTTCAGACTTTGAATTTTTCTAGCTTTTCAATTTCCGCCTGTTAGCGATACAGGCCATTTTCAGGACTTAGAAATTTTAGATTTCATCTCGCCTGTACCCGATACAGGCATTTGATTTCAGACTTTGAAATTTTCAGACTTTGATCTTTTCAGATTTCGATTTCAGACTTTGAAATTTTCAGGTTTCGATTTCAGACTTTGAAGTTTTCAGATTTCGATTTCAGACTTTGAACTTTTCAGATTTCGATTTCAGAACTTAGAAATTTTCCAATTTCATTTTCGGTATTCGATACCGAGATTGAAATTTTTAAATTTCATTTTCCTTTCAGATTTTGAATTTTAGGAATTCAAATTTCAGACTTCAAGTTTTCAGGGTTTGGTTTCAGGCTTTGAACTTTTCCGATTTCAATTTCAGATTTTGAATTTTAGGGATTCAATTTCAGAATTTAACTTTGCAGATATTAGGTTTTTCCTTGGATTTTAGAATTCAAGTTTCAGGTTTTTACTTCTAGGAATTGAATTCACGGAATACAATTTCAGGTTCAAGCCTTATCATTTCAGTGCGAAAGAAGATTATCGGAAGATTTACGAGTGAGGACTTTGAATTTCATTTGGTAAGAATGATTGCCATGAGATGTACGATTTCTGAATATTAAATTTTTAAACTGTTTATTTGTGTTTGTATTTCTTGTCGACGTCCTGTGGGTTGTAGCCTTGACTGGAAGTGAAGTGTTTGCCTGTGGGCACCACTTGGCACTCTGCATTATTACTAGAGTTAAGACTGGCATAGACCCCCCCAGGGCGTTACATAAAAAAAGCATTTTGAAATTATGTCCCCGTGTGACCATGGGAAAATTTGGCAGTAAGTTTTGTGTAGCTGTCAGACCTATCTGGCCAAGTCCAATATCCAGATAAGTAATTCCAGTGAGACTCCTTACTCTTCAAAACCATTGAGGCACAACGGTTGTCATGGCGTCACATGGAGGCTTACGCCCCCATATGCCCTCTCATTGGCTGAAATGTTAGTTACGAAGGCGCACCAACAGAAACAACCCACTTATTTTTACACCCTCAAACTATTTGGTCAGGATACTGGACTTGAACCATCCTTCCTTTCCTTTCAATAATGCTTTATTGAATCTGAAGATTTTATGATGAAACTATGTGCAGATTGAAAAGATATAACAGAGGATTATTCTGATGTGCCTGAAAATAACAGGGCATTTCTGATCTTACACTAAGAATATGTCAAACTGATGAATTGATATATTACAAAACATTCTGCTCATATCTGAGTGGGAGCCAATTGTTTCTGACAAAATGAATATATGCTGTCACATATATTTTACCATGTGGCATCCTTCGGCAGTGTGAAAGAATCATCAATCAAATTGGTATGAAAGTGGAGGCAACATGGCAAAGCTCTGTTAGCCAATTGTGATGGAGTGGTATTTTACATGACTTTGAAGTAACAGCATTCCTTCTAGCAAAACTTTGCCTGGAATAAGAAACTCTAGATTTGATTGACAAATGAATGTCTACAAAGAAAAGATTGGTCATTGATGCTGTAGTGGCATATCTTGTGTGAAGTGGTCATTAATATTACCTTTCAAATATTAGGTAGAAATGCACATGAAATTATAAATGAACACTTTTATGCTATTTCTAATTTTTTTTTAAACTGGGTTAATGGATCATGATGTATTTGATGTCCACATGGTTTGATGATTTTTATTAGATAGCTCTCAGATACTATCAATCATTTATCTAAAAAATCATTTTCCTGTAGTTGTAAATTAATTTCCATGTCAGATAATTGATCTTTGAGATTTGATAACTTTTTGTATCTGACTAATTCATTAAATAAATTTGGTTATCATGACAATGTCAACTCAAAGTGTAAGGAGCAACCATTTAATAATAAGGGAAGCATTCTATTTATAAGTGATATTTCCAAGACTTCCTGCATAAAATTTCGTGGGAGCCAATTGATTAACACAAAATGAATGTTCGCTGTCACATAAAATTTCTGATGTGGTATTTTTTGCTGATGTGAGAGGATCATCAATAAAATTAGTAGAATAGGAGGAAACATTAAAAAGCTCTGTTATCCAAGATTTGATGGAGCAGCATTTCACACAGCTTTGAAGTTACAGAATACCTTTGAATAAAGTTTTCCACAGAAGTAGAAATTCTTGAATTCATTGACAAATAAAATGACTGCAAAGAAATGATACTTCAAGGCAGCCCTAATTTTTATTGCAAACTTATCATAAAAGTGGTATTGGAAATTTAAGGTGAAAATGTCCAAATATACAACATGAATACTTCCCAAATCACCAGGACCTCTTACGTTTTCATCAAACATAAAAAATTAAATTGGAAAATTAAATAGGTTATTAATCTTAACAAATATCGGAAACCATTGTTAATGGTTTTGTTTTGGGAGGCCCTCAGATGACATCAGTCACTTTCCTAATAAATTGTTTTCCCGATGTAACATTCATTTTGATGGTTGATCACCATTTCATCAAAATGATTCATTAAAATCAAATCCCAAAACTACATAGATTTTGTTTTGAAACAATATTTTCATTAAACTACATGACGTTATATTGCTATCATGTATGCAGATACTTTAAATGCCTTTTAAAAATAAGCAAGGTACCATTCTTCTGAAAAGTGTTGTGTTCTCTTTTACTGTCATCATTAGTACGCGATTCTGAGGTTCTTTGGCTCAAAATACATTTTTGCTTTAAAATCTGATTGGATCAGGAACAACAGAACATCATACATGTGCAGTTGGTAGATCATTATTGGTTATCCCATGGTTTGGGCAGTATTTCCCCAATACTGTCACCAGAGACTCAGTATCTTTCTTGAGACCAAAAGGGCTTGTGTTTCACATACTTATCAAAGACTTTGACCCATGCCTGACTCCGAGTACAGCAAAGCAAATTAGCAGCCATTGTTATCAAATGTGCCTCAAATATCTGTCTTTATTACCCAATATCATTGGATAAGAATTCATACCTTTGCAAGCAGTTTGGTGAGAGAATATTTAGCAAGTTCATGTTTTTGTTAAGCTTGTTTCATCCATCTTAAAAATATTGAAAACAATTGAAATAAAAAACATCCGGAAGTTAAATACACTTAATATTATAAGATGACTCTTTTGAAGGTCAGTCTCATATTCTCTGTCATATGGCCTCGAAACTTGAAAAGGTCAAATCTGATATTCAAATAGTGCTGCATTTAGTATGATTGCTTTTGCCCAAAGGATGCATCCAGTTGAACAATTTGTACGAATCGATCTTTTGAAAAAGAATGCTTCTGACACACAAAACCTGATTTGGCATAAGATGTCCAGCAGAGCCATATTTCCAAAAGAATAAGTTCATGTTTCATTGTCATCGAGTATTACATAAAGTAAACTGATCTGCCTCATAGAAATTAAAATATCTAAAACATTGCAGTGTACAGTTGATCCTGCACGCATGAGCTCACTTTGTTTGTGGGTGAGAGGGTGGGGGAGATGAATGGAAGATTGGGGCTGTAAGTCTTGTATTCATGGGCTTGGTAGGCCAGATTTAAACCCTGAACCCAGCAATTGGCAGCCTAGCAAGCTACCACTAGATCAACCCTCCACCCAGCGACCAATATTATGCAAAATCAGGTTCCAGCCCCTTCGGCATATAGATAAGATTACAAGACATGTAACTGTATGCGTTGTTGCGCAAAATTAAATATGAAAGGATTCCAAGGTTAAGGAGTGTCAATGGGTTTATATTGAACATAAAGTGAAACACAATGAGCTGCTATTAATGTTTTCAGGGGACCTGGTTCTCAGATGGACTGGGGGTTGGTAACGAGCAGGGGGTACCCTACCTGGGAAAATATGCAATATTCCAGGGGGGGGGGGAGCGGAAGGACCCCGCTCTACTTATTGCATTGGCTTTCAATACCAGAGTCACACTTTCCATTATGGAGGGTACAGGGGGTTGGGGGAGAAGACACTATAGCCAAATATGAGTCACATGCCTCACCTTGTTCTCCGTCATAATTACGCCACTGGTCACTGGTCAAGTTGCTGGACAAATAAGATAGCTTGCATCAAATGAAGCAAAACACTCTTCTGGAATGGCTGAAATGACAGTGGTCCTGGCATCCTTCAGGAATATTTATTCAGGGCTCTCAGGTGTCAGTAAGTGTTCCGTAAGTGATTGTCAATCAAGGAGGAAGCTGAGTACACATTGATACCAACACATTGCATACCATCAGCAGCGAGGCTTCTCATATTTCCTGTTAGTAGTATGTCCACAACATCTATGATTAAGCTTGCCACCATGTTCCAGAACTGATGTTGAACAGAATAAAAAACATAACACCAATTTGCAAAATGGTTCATATATACAATCACTTTAAAGGTAAGTATTTTTTATTGTAAATTTCTGTCACAAGTCTTGCAAATTCATTCAATTAACAGCCATTTGTATAGAATGTGAAAATATTTAAACGATATAAAGCGATTGGACGACTAATGTTTTCAAGAATTATTATCTCTTCTTTACATTGTCTTTTTAAACTATGCAATATACCTATTTTAGCAATACAGTTTCTGATACAGTTTTTCTGAAGCTCCAAGTCTGGGCGATTTTCCAAGATGTACCTCAATAAGATTGCATGGTCTATTTCAAAAGTAGATTTAGAGGATGGTTAGGTCAGTTAGTAGCGCACTGACCTGAGCAATTGCAGAATACTGGGTTCGATTCCTGCTCAGCCGGGTCTACAGGACTTATGTTGGATAACAGTTTCATTCATCCTTCACCTCCTTGCTGTCTCCTCCCAGTGAAGCCAATCTGTCACATATGATATTACTAGAACATATGACTCCCTGGTAGACTCCACAATTATATTTGTCAAATGTGAGCGCATACATGTATGATATTGTATGCTGTTACCCAGCATGTAATTTTGTAAGGGTTGAAACTAGATGTCTTTGTGGCTAAATTAATTCCAAATGCAATACATTTGTTGGAAAATCTGCCTAGCGTGCAGTCTTATGCAGCATTAAATTTTGGCTTCAAGCCCGTTGTACACTCAAGACAAGATTAAAAGACATGTCAATGGATGCACCACTGCACCAGTGAACAAAATGAATCACAACAATAATTTGAAGATCAATAACATTAATTTCATTTATAAATTTGACAGCTAGGCCCTATATCCAACACAATACTGGTTGGTATATCTACGAGAGCAGGGGCGTAAATCTATCTAGAAATAGCCTGGGGGGGGGGGCATTATATGGGGTAAATACGGGGCGCTCCACAGCTTTTCCTATCTCTTTTGGCCTGAGGGGGGGGGGACATGGCCCAATTGCCCCCTCCCTAAATAGGCCACGGTAGGAGATTTAAACATTAAGTGCTCAAGAACAATAACTATCAAATTTCCAATGACATTTTATTTTCAGTTGGCTAATGCCAAATCTGACATTTCTGAAAGAGACTGCTTTCCTCTCACAAATGATGCTTGTGAAAAACAATGTCATTCACAACAAATTTACAGTTGTTGGTTATTGCATGATTGTGCCAAAGCATATCGATCCGTTTCTGGTTTTTGCTATTATATTGTTTTAAAGTGTTGAAATCACAGAGTATTATCATCGTATAACTGATTATTGCTATTTACCATCAATCCATGTTCAAATGTTTCAATTTCAAAATGTATCGGTGTTACAGGTCACATTTTGATATCCGCACGATTCTAGTGATTCACAAAAATGTGCAAAACTTTTTGCATCATATATTTGAAAGTTTACAAAAAAACAATCCCAATTAAAGGTGTGGTACATTTTTAACACACCTTCGGGATGCTCTAAAAAAAGTTCGTTTCTATGTACCGTTGAACCTTTCTTTTTTAGGTTTGGGGAGAAACACTGGTCTCAAATTGCCAACACTAAAAGGGAGTCAACTGATCTTGACAAATTGAAGGCTGACTTTAACTTTTATGGCATGGAAGTCTGGAGTGGTGTGAAAAGATCATCAATCATACCAAGTGAATTAGCTAAGGCTTTTACAAAGCTAAGTGATTCAGCTTTTGAAAGTTACAGACTTAATTGAGTGACACTTCATTCCGTGAATTCTCACGAGGAGATGAAAAGATAATTACAAGAAAACAGTTGAGCTCACAGACCAATGACCATTTTATATATACTGTAAAGAAATTCTTAAGAATGTATGTATCTTTTTTTGTCATACAATGTTTTATGACATGCAGAGTAATTTAACGTGGTTCATTACTTGGACATTTTCAGCCTGGAATGATGAGAATACTTTAATACAGTCTTACAATTTAGGATCTGGCCCATATTTCAATGTTATTCAAGGGAATATATGTTCATCAAGTATCACACTTTTATTCCACGGAGAGCAATTCATGTTATGTGCTTCTTGGCTGGCAACTAGGAATGTTATATATGTGAACTCCAGTTTCCAGTGCAATACAAGTACTCATTGTACACTGTAATTTCCAGGGGGGGGGGCTTAGGAGTATTCCTTGGTGATAAGTTGTTTATTTCATGGTAAAAGCGGCAGAATTTTTTTTATTTCAAGTGGGCAAAATCCCCGAATATTCATTCCTAAATCAAGCAACACCTTGTCAGGAAATATCCCCACCAGAAATTATTTTTTTCAAGACTGCCCCAAAAGAATTTGTTTATTTCACCAAATCTGAGCAAGAAACTATTTATTTTTTAAAAAAACCTCCCAAACCCCCCTGCCCTTTCATATTAAATGGTATTCCCCTTACTCAATATTGATCGGAATTTAATCACAAGGAGATTGAAACTTGATGTCTCTGCGACAGAAAATTCATCCAATATGCACCTGACTTGAAATTGCAGAGCAATGCATTAATCTGAACATTCGTCTCAGCTGCCAATCTTATGCAGAATCAGGCTTCCAGCCCACAGGATAACTTGGGACAAGATGAAAACACTAGTAACAGGACAACAATTACTTATTGTACTCCTTTCTTATGTTTAGTAATTTTTTCCTTACCGCCAGTCCATTAGTTACGCAGTATGAAAGAGATTGGACACCTTAAAGTTAAAAAGGTGATTCATGATAGCCAATGATGTGTTGTCAATTTTTAAAACTAGACCAATAAAACACTGCATGTACTATGGTATCTCTAAAATGTGAAATATATAGAGGAGTACCAAAAATTGAGTACTCAATTGCTCATTGCCTGGTCCACGTTAAAGTGTTTGCATAATTTCGGCCAATATCAGGGGGAAATCGTGGATTTTGATTAAACACATCCCCCAGCCAAATTAACAGTTGTGATGCAGCACCATTGCTTTATCCTAGAATGTAGGTGTGTCGAGTTGGATATGAATATGTGCAAAGTGACAAGGAACATAGTAATTGGCCTTAATAAAACCTGCATAAATCCTGGGGGCGGGGAGGGTTCTTCCCTGACTTTTACATAGAGATGCCGCACTGGCCATGGCAATTTTGAAAACCAGAACCATTTTAATCCATGTGCAGAAAACAACGCCAAAATCACAAGCCACGTTAATCCTTCAGTACAAATTTTGGCAAGCAATTTAATCTTTGTGCTTTTGAAACCATTTTAATTGTCTTTCCAAGAAGATTTCTGACCATACCAAACATGCTGGGGATGCAATTCCGGTATCAAACTAATCTGAATTGCTAAAATACCAAAACCGTTTTAATCCAAGGAACCCAATATACCTACACCACCCAGTGGTGCCTTTATACAGGCATACAATCTTTCGTAGCGAGTACCCGGTACTACCCACCCTGCCCCCTCGCCCAAGGTTCGGTTTAAACATTCAGCTGCCCACGTGCCAGAAATGAATCTGGACAGGATCTGCATGGGAACAGATCTGAAGTAGTATTCAGGCGGGCTACCGACTGGATTAATTATTAGATTATGAAAGTCTTGGTGGTGTCAATATCTTTAGATTAAAGTGCTTGTGGTTATCAAAAATCACAAATCAATTCAAGGAAATAATTTCCAAGTGCAAAGCAATACAATTCAAGAACCTGTTTCAGATAATGTCTTTCTGGATAGCTGAGATATTTCCAAGAAAATTGGCGAGTGATTATTTTCTATCTGGAGATATTGCCATATCTTGTAAGTTGCAATAACTGCAAGGTTAAGTATTACATTACTCTATAAATTGGTTTAGAACAAAGCCTCATCACATTGAAGGTCATTCTTTCATCTGCTGTAGTGATTCCGTCGAATATTACTCTTCTTCACAGGCATTGTGAAATTCGTTGGCAGCAAGTTATTTCAGAGCTGTAAAAGTGTATGAATGAAGAGGTTTTTTTATGATTTGATGCCAACATTACGTTGATATAAAAATCAGCAGAATTGACTCAACATGTCTCATTCTTGCCAAATGAAATGTCTCATTTTGGAATTGTCAATTTTAAACTTGGAAGTACATTTACAACATCTGTGAAATGTTCACTGTAACATTTGAAATGTATGAGTCAGGTCAAATGACTGAGTGAGATGATTGCGCAATCAGTTTAAAGTTATGCTAATCTTTCCGTTTTTTAACTTAAAAACAAGCTATGTTAGCTCAAAGGAATTGCGCAACCATCTTAAAACAAGCTATGTTAGCTCAAAGGAATTGCGCAATCATCTCAATCGATCAGTTAGTTAAGCTCACTCACAATTCAATTTTATACTGTATATGCTATGGAGACCATATGGAGACATTATACATGTATTGAAGAATGTCTGAGGAGTACAGAATGTGTTTTATGGATGCAAAAGTAGGATAGGATCAGATATAATCATCTTGAATTAAATGATTGACCCATCCCTCCCCCGGCCCCCAACAATCAAATGCTTCTCAGTCTTGTAAGTCAGATTGCCTGAACCACAGACAAGAATGCAACAAATTAATAAAGTCCTCACCCACACTAATCCAACCCAACATATACACAATCTTTGACGAAGCTTGGCATGCAAACTTGCAAAAGTTGCTTTTGTAAAAGTTGCAGTTCTCATAGTTTTCTTTAACGTTAATATCTTCAAACACAAATCATTTTGACAAGAATCACAAGGGCAAAAACAATTCACTTATTGAAATCACTCGATTAATATTGCCTTATGAATAGTTATCTTGCTTTCCATTCTATGACAATATTTCTTGTCAAATGGTCCATGGTTATTCATATGTCAAAGATGTTGCCATGCCGTTGATATAACTACAAGGTTAAGTATTATATTACAGTGTAGATTAGCTATGAACAAAAGACACTTCCTTTTTAAGGTCCTTCTTTCATGGAATATTGTTATTTCTTTCAATATTTCATTTTAACTTTTGTCACAGGCGTTTATGGACACTTTCTGACTACAATTGATGATAAGTTTCAGCCTGTTTGGTCCTAAATATTCAAAAGTGTTTGGAAAAAGATCTGCAGTTGTATAAACTGACAATCCAACATATACTGTTACTTTAAACTATATCTACATAATATAAATTTTATACTGTTACTTTAAACTATATCTACGCAAAATAAATTTGAAGTTAAAAGAAACAAGCTCTGATAGGCCTTTCCATGCAGCCACAGCCAACAGGTCAGTCCTGCCAGAGCCAGGAGAACTCTTATACACTCTAAGCTTTATGGAATCATCATGTGACTGTTTCCAGCCAATTAGCATGGCTCTTACACTGTGGTCATGTGATAAAAATTGTTGTCGGTCAGCAAAGGTATTGGTTGTGATGAATTACTGATAACCAAATATTTTAAACTTCCTCCTCACCATTACCTATGTTGTGACACTGTATATCTCAATTGACTGAAAACCATTCAGGTTGTGGGACACATATCAACCAACAAGTGGTTATCATGATCAATCATATTTAGAGTATGTTATAATAATTGTCACAAGCCACATTAGAAATTTCTGACTTGATATAAGTTATGACTTATCAATTTGAGTATAATTTTGTGCTAACAGAAGATAAAACTCACTTGAAAACAGCAAGAAGCTTTACTGCTGCACTTACTACATCCATCTAATGGTGTCTATCTATCTATCATCTGCATGCAATAAAATTTACTTGCATAAGTTATTTTGTGAAACTTAGATATTAGAGAGCAATCATGATAAATGTGGACGTGTATTGTGTAGGAGGCCATCACACGTAAAGATCTTCTCTCAAGAGCAAAGGTTTTGTCCCTTGTCCCGCTTCAATTTCCTGCAATGCCTTAATCGTCACATGAGATGGGGGCAATCAGGGACCATCAAAAGGCCATATCACAGCTATTAGGGGTATTGTTCACAAACCAGATTGGGGCTGCCATTCTATACTTTAGCAAGAGAGCACTCCACCCTTCTGCTGCTCTGCTTCCTTTGCGAAGAGGACATCAAGACACTGAACAAATATGCCGCCTATTTTTTATTGGCATCTGTAAAAATAAGTATTTGTTGTTCAAATATATTCAGATGTCTTTTTGTATGCTGCTGTATGACGAACAATTTTATGATCAAAGTGCCATTATAAAATGTAGGAGCAATGGAGCATCTATGATCATAATCAATATATCTCACCATTTAAAATGGCCTCAACTTTCAAACTTTCTGAAAAATGCAACCCAATGTTTCTGGGGGAGGAAATGGCCCAACACCCCCTCTTAGATAAGTCACTGATCAATTCCTTCCAAAAATCAGCTGTCCTCACTGAAACAGAAGTTAGCATAAAATTCCCATGACAATTATTTTTGTATTTCCAAAATTAACGTTCAAGAGAAATGGCATGTTTTACAGTGAGCATGAGTTGCTTTTGTTGCACACTTCACTTTGAAGAAAAAAAGCCTCCAAAAAACCAAATTTGGTTTTTGAGCTTGTCCCGCATATGAAACCAACTAGGGTTTGCGGAAATACCAAATTGTTTAAAACTTTTTTCTTCATAAACCAAACAGATAGGGGGCTGTTTGGATATCTGAGATATCAGTAGTGGTAGTATGTTATCTTACATATAATTGGTCCATGGCTGGCCTGATTAGCCAATCAAGTACGTTCGCATAGATGGATGATTCAGACTTTACATCAAGGATTTATGCACTTGGTAGGCTGATTAGGAGAGGAGGACACAGAAATCAAGCGCTGTATGATTGAAACAGCTGTCCAACATAGGCTGTACTTCATTGGGGGGGGGGGGCAGATTATAGTTTTTTAGCTGTGGGGGGGGGGATATCTATGTGGGGGAGGTGCCTTGATTTTTGTTTAGATCTGCATAGAGAAAAGAAAAATTGTGACAGTGAAAACTGAACTGAAGCTACACATCCAGCAAGCTCTAAAATCAGTAGACCTTTTTCCTTGTTTTACCAAGCAGTCTATAGTGAATTTACGAACTACCAAGATAATAAACTGAACTCACCTCACAGAGAAATGCCACTACAAAGCTATATTAGCTATGGGATATTCCCAGATCGGTTGCCTGTGATTGTCTGAAGTTTGGTCTTGAATCATTCTCATGTTGGAGTAATGATACTTCTACGAAATGTTTAGCCTACCTACTCTTCCACATGTTGAAAGATATTTATTTATGATTTCTTTCAAATGGTGTATCTACAATTTTGTAACATTGTCATTTAATCAACATGCATGTGCATCAAGCATGGCTTTTTATAACTTCAAAGTTACTAGGTAAATTTTAAAAGTATAGTTATAGATGGCGCCACCGGCTCACCATTGCTCATTCATAATTCTTTGACAAACATGAGACTCAATCTATTCTTTAAGTCAACTGTGATATATGTGAGCAGGAATAGAGCCATATTGTGAGATAATGCACTGTTTGTTTGTTACAGCTTAGTTATGCTTTCAGAGTTGACAGGTGCATTGATTCCTTGCTGTGTTTTTATTAAGCACTTGTTCCTTGTTAAATTTGAACTTTTTGCCAAATGCATGGCAGTATAGATGGCGATACAACTTATGTGTGGTACAGAATTAGGCTTTGTTCTCTCGGGAGCTGATCTGTCTTAGCAAGCACAGTATCAAGGCTGTCCATGAGGTCCATGAAGTTCCTTATACATCGAAACTAGTACTATAGGTTATTAAATATCACTAGATAAATGAAAACTCATTGTCTCTAAGCAAATTATTTGGGTATGGTAATCTGTTTGATCATCCACAAATGTTGTCAAATTGACACATGGATCAATATCTATCAATATCATGGCATGAAAAAATCTAATGTCAGGGTAGACTCATTGCAACAGGAGTCCTTGGCTTTTTGAAAAACCATTTTAATTGAGGTCGAGACTAATTCCAAAGACAAAAACCAAAAATGTCCTTATAAACCAAATAAATTTTAATGCAAAAACACCATGGTTGTCTCGTCTGGATATTTAAAACCACTTATGTCCTAAATTTTGTTCTGACAGTTCCTGGAGCAGATTGAGATAAAAGCAATGTGATGAGGAGAAGTTCCTCTTGACAATATCTTGTCCAATGTGTCCTAATTGGTTGACAGCCTAATGGACGTGATTACTAACAAGCTTTTTTACAAATCACATTGGCTGAACAACGTTTTCCCTGCTCAGACTCAGTAAGGTAATCAGGCCACTCTCTCTCAGGACATGTTAGAAGCTGATCCAAATTTATAAACATTACATATATTTTTATTGGATGATATTGCCTTGAAGTTTAATAGGTTTTGCCGACTAAAGAATGGTGTATATTTTAAAAAATCCAGAAAATGCACGTTCAATGTAAGGAGGATTGAAAGGACAATTTTTCCGATAAATTTGCTCCACATTTTTAAATGATTGGATACTACTTTCAGTAACATGACTGTGAAAGACAGTAACTTTCATAGAGGCAACTTCAAGAGGAATGGAGGCAACTTCAGGAGTAGGCTAATGGATATAACTTTTTTTCCAAGTCACTTCATGTACTTGTTATTTCCAAAAACGATCGAGCTTTTCAACAATGCTGTCTATATGTGAGGACGGAGCCCATCATTTTTTTACAAAATTTATGTAAGCTGTCATATTTGATTAATGATGAGGCATTTCTTCCTGGCTTTGTGGTGTGAAAGAATCATCAATGAGGGTTATTCTGGTATGCCTGAAAATAACAGGGCATTTCTGATCTTACACTTAGCCTAAGGATTTGTCAAATTGAATTTTACAAAATAAGTTTACTATTGCAGTAACATACAAAACGTTCTGCTCAAACCTAAGTGGGAGCCAATCGTTGCTAACAAAATGAATGTTGGCTGTCACACATATTTTAGTTTGTGGCATCCCTCGGCAGTGTGAAGGAATCATCAATCAAATTGGTATGAAAGTGGAGGCAACATGGCAAAGCTCTGTTATCCAATTGTGATTGAGTGGTATTTTACATGACTTTGAAGTAACAGAAGACCTTCTAGCAAAACTTTACCCAGAAGAAGAAACTCTAGATTTGATTGACAAATGAACATCTAGAATAGATTGCTCTTGATGCCGTGGCGGCAAATCTTGTGTAAAGTGGTCCTCAATATTACCTTTCAAATGAAGGTAGAAATGCACATGAAATTATGAATGAGTACTTCTATGCCATTTTAATTTTTTTTTTAAACAGGGTTAATGAATCATGATTCCTAACAAAGTATTTGATGCCCACATTGTTTGATGATTTTAATTAGATAGCTCTCAGATACTATCTATCATTTATCTAAAAAATTATTTTCCTGCAGTCGTAAAATTAATTTCCATGTCAGATAATTGATCGTCGAGATTTGATAAGTTTGTGTGTCTGACTAATTCATTAAATCAATTTGGTTAATACGACAATGTCAACCTAAAGTGTAAGTAGTGGTAAGGGAGCGACCATTTAATAAGAAGGGAGGCGTGCTTTGAGCTTTTTTAAATAAATAATTTCTTGCTCAAGTTCTCCAAGCCTCTGCCCTGGAAATTAAATGGTCACCCCCAAGTAGGCGAAAGTATGCGTTCATCCATCATTTCTAAATTTTCCATTCAAGATATCACAATCCAGCGACGATATATTTGATCACTGAATTTGGTTAGAAAATTAACAGCCCAGTTCTGAATACTCAGTGTAAAGACTTCCAGTCTAAACTTCAGTGGGAGCCAATTGTTTCACACAAAATGAATATTTGCTGTCACATAAAATTTCTGATGTGGTATTCTTTGCAGATGTGAAAGAATCATCAATCAAATTAGTAGAATGGGAGGAAACATTAAAAAGCTCTGTTATCCAAGTTTTGATGGAGCAGCATTTCACACGGCTTTGAAGTTACAGAACACTTTTCAATGGAGTTTTCCCCAGAAGTAGAAATTCTTGAATTCATTGACAAATAAATGACTGCAAAGAAATGATACTTCAAGGCAGCCCTAATTTTTATTGCAAAGTTATCAAGAAAGTGGTATTGGAAATTTAAGATGAAAATGTCCAAATATACAACATGAATACTTCCCAAATCACCAGGACCTTTTATGTTTTCATCAAAAATAAAAAATTAAATTTGAAAACTAAATAGGTTATTAATCCTAACAAATATCGGAAACCATTGTTAATTGTTTTGTTTGGGAGGCCCTCAGATGCCATCAGTCACTTTCCTAATAAATTGTTTTCCCGTTGTAACATTAATTTTCATGTGTGATGGTCGATCACCATTTCATCAAAATGATTCATTAAAATCAAATTCCAAAGTACACAGATTTTATTTTGAAACAATATTTTCATTAAACTACATGACGTTATATTGCTATCATGTATGCAGATACTTTAAATGCCTGTTACAAATAAGCAAGGTACATGTGGGCTACAAGAAAAACTTGTCTTGAGACAGTGTGTCTGCACCAATGACCAGAGGCATGTGTACTTTTACTGCATTGTTAGTTTTTCATCAGGTGCTTTTTCCAATGTTAGTTGTAGAATTGCATGTCTGATTGTGTCTTTTTAGTTAGAGTAAGTACCATTCTTCTGAAAAGTGATGTCTTCTCTTTTACAGTCCTCATTAGTGCGCGATTCTGGGGTTCTTTGATTCAAAATAAATTTTTGCTTTAAAATCTGATTGGATCAGGAACAACAGAACATCATACCTGTGCAGTTGGTAAATCATTATTGGTTATCCCATGGTTTGGGCAGTATTTCCCCAATACTGTCACCAGAGACTCAGTATCTTTCTTGAGACCAAAAGGGCTTGTGTTTCACATACTTATCTAAGACTTTGACCCATGCCTGACTCCGAGTACAGCAAAGCAAATTAGCAGCCATTGTTATCAAACAGGCCTCAAATATCTGTCTTTATTACCCAATATCATTGGATGAGAATTCATACCTTTGCAAGCAGTTTAGTGAGGATGTTTAGCAAGTTCATGTTTTTGTTGAGCTTGTATCATCTATCTTAAAAACGTTGAAAACAATTGAAATGAAAAACATCCGGAAGTTAAATACACTTAATATTATAAGATGACTCTTTTGAAGGTCAGTCTCATATTCTCTGTCATATGGCCTCGAAACTTGAAAAGGTCAAATCTGATATTCAAATAGTGCTGCATTCAGTATGATTGCTTTTGCCCAAAGGATGCATCCAGTTGAACAATTTGTACGAATCGATCTTTTGAAAAAGAATGCTTCTGACACACAAAACCTGATTTGGCATAAGATGTCCAGCTGAGCCATATTTCCAAAAGAATAAGTTCACGTTTCATTGTCATCGAGTATTACATAAAGTTAATTGATTAAAAAAATATTTAAAGCATTGCAGTGTACAGTTGATCCTGCACGCATGAGCTCACTTTGGTTGTTGTCGAGAGGGTGGGAAGATGAATGGATGATTGGGGCTGTAAGTCTTGTATTCATGGGCTTGGTAGGCCAGATTTAAACCCTGAATCCAGCGATTGGCAGCCTAGCAAGCGACCACTAGATCAACCGTCCCCCCAGCCACCAATATTATGAAAAATCAGGTTCCAGCCCCTTCGGCAATTTAGATAAGATTACAAGACATGTAACTGGATGCGTTGTTGCGCAAAATTAAATATGAAAGGATTCCATGGTCAAGGAGTGTCAATGGGTTTATATTGACACTCCTTTTCAGGGGACCTGGTTCTCAGATGGACTGGGGGGTGGTAACGAGCAGGGGGTACCGTACCTGGGAAGATAGGCAATTTTCCGGGGGGGGGGGGTTGGAAGGAACCCGCTCTACTTATTGCATTGGCTTTCAAAACCAGAGTCACACTTTCCATTATGGAGGGTACAGGGGGTGAGGGGAGAAGACACTATAGCCAAATATGAGTCACATGCCTCACCATGTTCTCCCCCATAGTTACGCCACTGGTCACTGGTCAAGTTGCTGGTCAAATAAGATAGCCTGCATCAAATAAAGCAAACACTCTTCTGGAATGGCTGAAATGACAGTGGTCCTGGCATCCTTCGGGAATATTTATTCGGGGCTCTCAGGTGTCAGTAAGTGTTCTGTAAGTGATTGTCAATCAAGGAGGAAGCTGAGCACACATTGATACCAACACATAGTCAGGCATACCATCAGCAGCGAGGCTTCTCATATTTCCTGTTAGTAGTCTGTCCACTACATCTATGATTAAGCTTGCCTCTATGTTCCAGAATTGATGCCGAATAGAAGAAAAAAAAACATAACACCGATTGCCAAAATGGTTCATATATACAATTGCCTTAAAGGTAAGTATTCTTTATTGTAAATTTCTGTCACAAGTCTTGAAAATTCATTCAACATAACAGCCTTTGTTTGCATAGAATATGAAAATATTCGAATGATATAAATCGATTTGACAACTCATATTTTAAGAATTACTACCTTCCTTTACATTGCCTATTTAACCTATGCAATATACCCATTTTAGCAATACAAATCTGATATAGTTTTCCTGATGCTCCCAGTCTGGGCGATTTTCTACGAGGTACAATAAGGTTGCATGGTCTATTTCAAAAGTAGATTCAGAGGATGGTTATAAGCGCACTGACCTGAGCAATCGCAGAATACTGGGTTCGATTCCTGCTCTGGCCGGGTCAACTGGACATATGTTGGACAACAGCTTCATTCATCCTTCACCTCCTTGCTGTGTCCTCCCAGTGAAGCCAAGCTGTCACACATGATATAACTTACACATATGACAACTCCCTGGTAGACTCCACAATTATATTTGCCAAATGTGAGTGCATACATGTATGATATTGTATGCTGTTACCCGGCATGTAATTTGTGAAGGTTGAAACTTGAAGTCTTTGTGGCTAAATTGATTCGAAATGCAATACATTCATTGCAAAATCTGCCTCAGACAGCAATCTCATGCAGCATCAGGCTTCCAGCCCTTTGCACCCTCTAGACAAGATTAAAAGATATGTTAATGGATGCACCACTGCACACAAAATGAATCACAACAATAATTCAATAATTCAATGAGGTCAATTTTACATTAATTTCATTTATAAATTTGACAGCTAGGTCCTATATCCTACACAATACTGGATGGTATATCTACGAGAGCAGAGGCGTAAATTTATCTAGAAGTAGCCTGAGGGGGGGGGGACATTACATTGGGTGAATAGGGGGCGCTGCACAGCTTTTCCTATCTCTTCCATGATAATTTCTGGCCAGAGGGGGGGGGGGGCATGGCCCAATTGCCCCCTCCCCTAAATAGGCCACTGTACAAGATTTAAACATTTAAGTGCTCGAGAACAATAACTATCAAATTTCCAATGACATTTTATTTTCAGTTGGCTAATGCCAAATCTGACATTTTTAGAAGAGGCTGCTTTCCTCTCACAAATGATACTTGTGAGAAACCATATTATTCACACCAAATTTACAGTTGTTGGTTATTGCATAATTGTGCCAAAACATGTCGATCCGTTTCTGGTTTTTGCTATTATATGGTTTTAAAATGTTGAAATCACGGAATATGATCATCGTATAACTGATTATTGCTATTTACCATCAATCCATGTTCAAATGTTTCAAATTCAAAATGTATCTGTGTTACAGGTCACATATTTATATCCACACGATTCTAGTGATTCACAAAAATATGCAAAACTTTTTGCATCACATGATATTTGAAAGTTTACAAAAAAAATCCCAATTAAAGGTGTGGTACATTTTTAACGCATCTTCAGGATGCTCTAAAAAAAAGTTTGTTTCCATGAACCATTGAACCTTTCTTTTTAGGTTTGGGGAGAAAAACAGGTCTCAACACTAAAAGGGAGTCAACTGATCTTGACAAACTGAAAGCTGACTTTAATTTTTATGGCATGGAAGTCTGGAGAGGTGTGAAAAGATCATCAATCATACCAAGTGAATTAGCTAAGACTTTTACAAAGCTAAGTGATTCAGCTTTTGAAAGTGACAGGCTTAATTGAGTGACACTTCATTCTGTGAATTCTAACAAGGAGATGAAAAGATAATTAAAAAAAACAAAAACAGTTGAGCTCCCAGACCATTTTATATGTGCTGTAAAGAAATTCTGTATGTATCTTTTTTTGTCATACAATGTTTTATGCCATGCAGAGTAAATTAACATGGACATTTTCAGCCTGGAATGATGAGTATACATTTTACAATTTAGGATCTGGCCCATATTTCAATGTTATTCAAGCAAATATTATATTATGTTCATCGAGTATCACACTTTTATTCCACGGAGAGCAATTCATATTATGTGCTTCTTGGCTTGCAACGAGGAATGTTATATATGTGAATATGTGAACTCCAGTTTACAGTGCCCACAATCAGATTATTTAATACAAGTACTCATTGTACACTTTAATTTCCATGGGGCTTGGAATATTCCTTGGTGATAAGTTGTTTATTTCATGGTAAAAGCTGTAGAATTTTATTATTTCAAGTGGGCAAAATCCCTACATATTCATTCCTAAATGAAGCAACACCTTGTCAGGAAATATCCCCACCAGAATTTTTTTTTCAAGACTGCCCCAAAATAATTTGTTTATTTCACCAAATCTGAGCAAGAAACTATTTATTTAAAAAAAACAAACCTCCCAACCCCCCCCCCCCTTAATATTAAATGGTATTCCCCTTACTCAATATTGATCGGAATTTAATCACGAGGAGATTGAAACTTGATGTCTCCGTGACAAAAAATTCATCCAATATGCACCTGACTTGAAATTGGAGAGTAATGCATTCATCTAAACATTTGTGTCAGCTGCCAGTCTTATGCAGAATCAGGCTTCCAGCCCATAGGATAACTTGGGACACGATGAAAACACTTGTAGCAAGACAACCTTGCAGGGAAAATTACTTACTGCAGTAGTTATGAAAGAGATGTGACACCTTAAAGTTAAAAAGGTGATTCATGATAGCCAATGATATGTTGTTAATTTTAACACTAGACCAATAAAACCTTGCATGTACTATGCAGTGGTGT
The DNA here is from genome assembly GCA_026936325.1 of Platynereis dumerilii. Taxonomy (NCBI): domain Eukaryota; kingdom Metazoa; phylum Annelida; class Polychaeta; order Phyllodocida; family Nereididae; genus Platynereis; species Platynereis dumerilii. Next base: position 779,278 of record JAPTHN010000028.1, read on the forward strand.
AACAAGGCGGTCTCGAGCGGGGGGGCACCTGGGGGGGGGTACGCGATTCTCTGGGGGCATCCTCTCTACTAACTGTATATTTTAGCCAGAGTTGGAAAGTTCATATGGGGGGGCACCGGGGGGGGCACAGGTCCAATATGGAGGGGGGCATATGTGCCCCCCGTGCCCCCCCCATAGAGACGCCACTGGTACTATTGTATGTATCTCTAAAATGTGACCCACATAGAGGGGTACCAAAAATTGAGTACTGAATTGCTCATTGCCTAGTCCACGTTAAAGTGTTTGCATAATGGCAAGGAACATAGTAATTGGTTTAATAAAACCTTCATAAATCCTGGGGGAGGGGAGGGTTCTTCCCCGACTTTTACATAGAGATGCTGCACTGGCCACGGCGACTTTGAAAACCAGAACCATCTTAATCCATACGCAGTAACCAACGCCAGAATCACAAACCATGTTAATCCTTGAGTACAAATTTTGGCAAGCAATTTAATCTTTGTGCTTTTGAAAGCATTTTAATCGTCTTTCCAAGAAGATTCTGACCATACCAAACATCCTGGAGACGCAATTCCGGTATCAAATTAATCTGAATTGCTAAAATACCAAAACCATTTTAATCCAAGGAGCCCAAAATACCTACACCACCCAGTGTTGCCTTTATACAGGGCATTACAGGCATACAATCTTTCGTAGTTAGTACCCGGTACTACCCATCCTGGCCCCTCCCCCAAGGTTGGGTTTAAACATTCAGCTGCCCACGTACCAGAAATGAATCTGGACAACATCTGCATGGGAACAGAAGTAGTAATCAGGTGGGCTACCGCCTGGATTAATTATTAGATTTGAAAGTCTTGGTGGTATCAATATCTTTAGATTAAAGTGCTTGTGGTTATCAAAAATCACAAATCAATTCAAGGAAATAATTTCCAAGTGCAAAGCAATACAATTCAAGAACCTGTTTCAGATAATGTCTTTCTGGATAGCTGAAATATTTCCAAGAAAATTGGCGAGTGATTATTTTCTGTCTGGAGATATTGCTATATCTTGTAAGTTGCAATAACTGCAAGGTTAAGTATTATACATTACTCTAGAGATTGGTTTACAACAAAGCCTCTTCACATTGAGGGTCATTCTTTTCATCTGCTGTTGTGATTTCGTCGAATATTGCTTCTCTTCACAGGCATTTCTAAATCCATTCATAACCATAACTTCGGAGCTTTAAAAGTGTATGAATGGAAGAAGTTTTATGATTTGAAGCAAATGTTCATTGCGTTAATATTAAAATCGACAGAATTTGACTCAACATGTCTCATTCTTGCCTAATAAAATGTCTCATTTTGGAATTGTCAATTTTGAACATGGAAGTAAATTTACCACATCTGTGAAATGTAAACTTAAAACAAGCTACGTTAGCTCAAAGGAATTGCGCAACCATCTCAATCAATCAGTTAAAAGCCCACTCAAAATTCAAATTTTACAGTGCATAAAATTCTATGGTCAGGTTCTGGGATCTCAACAATTTGTATTGCACCAGACAATTTGTTATCCTTTCTCTTGCAATTTTATATATATATGTAATATGCATAATTATATACATGTATTGAAGAATTTCTAAGAGTACAGAATGTATTGTAATGTATATGCAAAAACAGGATAGGATTAGATATAATCATCTTGTATTAATTGTTGGACCCATCCCTCCCCCAACAATCAAATGCTTCTCAGTCTTGTAAGTCAGATTGCCTGAACCACAGACAAGAATGCAACAAATTAATACAGTCCTCATCCAAACTAATCCAACTCAATATATGTGCACAATCTTTGACGCAGCTTGGCATGCGGACCTGCAAAAGTTGCTTTTATAAAAGTTGCAGTTGTCATAGTTTTCTTTAACATTAATATCTTCAAGCACAAATCATTTTGACAGAAATTACAAGGGCAAAAAACAATTCACTTATTGACATTACTCGATTAATATTGCAATTCCAAGACAATATTTCCTGGCAAATGGTCCATGGTCAAAGATGTTGCCATGCCATTGATATAACTACAAGGTTATATACACTCTAAAAAATGTGGGGACAAAATTGGTTTTTTAGATTCAAAATGGTTTTTTGAAAAACCGAATTTCAATGCAAAACCAACGTGGATTTTTTAAAAAATCTAAAAAAACAATTTTGTCTGAAATTTTTTAGAGCGCATCACAGTGTAGATTATCTAAGAACAAAAGACACTTTCTTTTGAAGGTCCTTCTTTCATGGAATATTGTTATTTCTTTCAATATTTCATTTTTACTATCGTCACAGGCATTTATGGATGCTTTCTGACTACAATTGACGAAAAGTTTCAGCCTTTTTGGTCCAAAATATTCAAAAGTCTTTGGAGAAATATCTTTAGTTGAATAAACTGACAATCCAACATACTTGCAGTATAGTCAAAAGCGGGTGCAAGATATTTCTGAGCATCTTGAACAAATTTGCAATGTCTAATCGAAATTTCACATTATGATGTAGTGGTAAGAAATACCTTGCAATAGGCTTGTACATACAGGCCTGTATAAATAAAGAATAGTGAATCATCATTTTCTTTACCTACCATGGTCTGATTCATACCTTTAACTCTGTACATACAGAATAAAAAAAAGATGAATTTGAGTAAAAGCCACTACATCACACCATGAAATTCTCCTGGAACTATTACACATTTTGAGCGATGTTCAACAAATATCTTATATGATAGAATGCCCAGGAGCAACATCTGGCAACCTGTGAGCCAAGTGCTGTTCAATCTTTAAAAAAGCTTTCAAACAAGGTCCTTGGGGGGGTAAATGCGTGTGTTTTGGAATTTGGAAAGATGAGACTCTCTTGCACTATGCTGAGCGGAATCACATAATAATATACATAGTTTGCTATACTTCCAGAAATAAAAAGTATATATATAGAGCATTAAAAAATCTAAGAGAGTCGATATTCGACATCATATGGCTGAGCACCGTGATTGGCCATGGTGTATATCTGGGGGGGGGGGAGTTATTTTTACATAAATAATTTCTAACTCAGTTTTGTTGAAATAAGTGAATTCTTTTTGGGCAGTCTTGAAATTAATAATTTCTGGCAGGGATATTTCTTAATGAGGCATTGCTTGATTTACGAATGAATATTCGGGGACTTCGTGCTCTTGAAATAAATAATTACTGGCCATGTTAAGCCGTAAATAAATAATTTTCAGCCGAGGAAAACTACAACACGGAAATTAAATGGTCTCCCCTTGGTGTCCAGTAGGGTGTATCTGATCCCCCTCAAAATGAAAAATTTTGTCACATCCCTTCTGACTTTTTTTTGGTGGTGAGGTTCATAGAAAGGAGTAATTCTGCCAAATTTCATCCGTTTTGAAGGTTGCCTAAGGGTGGCTGATATCATTTGAAAATTGCAAACTCTAAAAAGCTAAGAAAACGCCGAAAATCCTTATATTTTGTGAACAAGTAGAGGGATAACTATCATGGAAATTTGTGGGGACCATCTTCAAGCATGCTCATTATCTCCAGAAACAAGGGAAATATTACCAAACCGAGTTTCAAGCCTTATTCCAGCTGCTACTGGCTTAAATGTCAAACCGCGTCTATTTATAGATGTCAAAAATCGTATTTTCCATAAAACTATGGAAACTATTGACTTTAGGTCATATAAATGTATTGACATTGAATACAAAAATGGATATTCTGAACATTTTAGGATCAAGTCCTATTTTGTAGCTTCAATGGTTATTGAGATATGGCCTTTTGGGTGAATAATCACTGAATATTCATTGAAAAATTACAAAATAAACTCATCTCGTGAGACTGAGATTTGAAAAAAAAATTATAGTATGATAGACAATAATCTGGGAACAGTCTTGAAAATACATAGGCAACACTCTAAGATAGTGGAAAGATGTTCGATTGATTTGTAAGTCAGTCTCACTTCATTCAGCAACTGGTATGTTCAAAGACAGCAAGGGCTGAGGACTTGCACTTGGCAAGTTGGAGCAAGTACAAGGGTGAAGACATCGTCGATCAGAGAGAGAAAAATAGTGCTATTCTGCACTGGAGGTTGCACATGGGTAAGACTGTCAGTGTCACTACCACTATTTTTTTGCTGTTAAAAGTAGAAATTCAAATCTTTGGTGAAGGCTGCGAGTCAAGTGGCAGTTAAATCTTGTAATGTTATCATGAATTCAAAAAGAGGCAAGTGGTCACTGAGATGTTCAGAAAATGTGGAGAGTTTAATTTCCAGGAAATGTATCCAAGTTTGAAATTATTTATTAAAGAAAAGCTATCAACTGAGAAAGAGGTGATTGAAATGGTCAAATTCAACATTGGGAATCCATCAAAATAATAATGCCATTGTGAAAATGACGATCCATCTAACTCTCGGGACGATTTTATCTGAATGTGCACCAGACCATCTTTCCTCAACAACAGCTTGCAAATATAGACATGCCATTGCTGAGAAACTGCTGTGGTAAAGCCATGTTCAGCCACAGGTGGTCTATCCCACTGGGCTAATGTGCAAGAAATCTTCTATATTAAAATGATAGCGTACGGGATTTATCTCAAGTTGTACTCAATGAATCATCTTCTCATCTGCCCTGTGCCTTTCTACGGACCCCAGGGCAAAACTCTCCCCTTTTCAAGGCCATTGGATTTCTCAAAATGTCCTCATTAATAATAATTAGTTTCAGCTCATTCATATACAATACACACGAGGGCAGCACCTGCAAGGGGTCTGCCACTTGCCCTCCTCCTTTGACAACCACTCATCAGCAACCATACATTCACGGGCTAATTGATTTCTATTTTATTCCATTCTATTCTGCTCTCTCCCATCTACGGGAAACTGACTAGTTGATTATAATGATAACGATGTGCCTGATTCTTAACGATACATTTATGAAGACACTATGGAATTCAATGAAATGGAGATGGAACAAAAGCTGCTGGTCCCATAATTACACATACTACTGATTCTGAAATATTCTCAGCTGTCACATGAACATTGTCTTTGTTTCAAAGTTTTCAATATCTATGTCATTATTACTGGACCTTCCAAGTGTTCCAGCCATGGCAGGTCATGTCAAACCTGTTGATTCTTTTCTAGCTGAAGGATAGACAATCTAGGCTATCACCAAATAATGCTGTCTTCTTTTATCAACTGGATGACTTCAATGACTTTTGAATACCAAATATATTGCCTGCATGCAAAGTGAGAGATGTAATGGAATTCCTTAGTGTTTCATGTTGTGGCATTAGGATTAGGACTTCACATTACTTCCCAGAGTTCCTTGAACCAGTTTTCATAGTATAACAACAGAGATGGTACCTAAAAGATAAAAGGGTACATGGACCATACCAAATATGACCATTCTGCACATTTTGAGTGTATTTGCAGCTCTCTATGTGGAAAGGTTGTTGAGATACAGCCCGAAAATCCCGAAAATGGCAATTTTTTAATGTAAAATCAAAAGTAGGGGATGAACCGGCATAAGGACATCTTAAAATTTCACAGGAAGTCTTCTGGCCTCCATCCACAACTTATGGGAAGGTTGGGCTCTGATCGGTTAACTTTGTCGAAATTTGGTGTGGCCTAGCATAGAGTCATTAGAAAAGCCTCATTTCTTGTTTGAAAACGATGACTACCACTGCTTAAAATGCATGAAAGCATAGGTTGTTGATTAGGGCTTACTAGAAAAATCATTATCTTTGATGTATCTCTAATATTGACCGAGATACGGAGAACCACGGATTATTTTAATGATCGAAAAACATAAATATTGCATAATTTTCAATTGAAATCAGCCACCCCTAGCCTTTACAGATGATTTCATATTTGTAGACATTATTGGCAGAAAATACATCATTTTTCCTGCAATTTTCATTGGTTGAGAGAAGGTATGACACCACTCTCTCCTGAAAAGTGACATAGCATTTTACATGGGTGACCATGGCATTCTAATCTCCTTAATGGAACTGACTCTATCTGTTTCAAGTGAGTTTCTGTTAGTGTTTCACACATTTTTAGTAGGCCTACGTGTACATTCTCAAAGTCTAATACTATGCATTGAGATGATTGGGATCAGATGATCCACATAATGATTATTTTTACAGAAAACAAACAAACACATGCATGTGACATTTTCTCAGAGGAGGGCTCTGCCCCGATGACATGACAATGGGCTACCAATCGCTGGGACCCTGGTTTGATCCCCACTATGATTTTCTCATGAATGTTGGCCACATCACTGGATCATCCTATCTAAGGGACGATTCAGAAATTATGACTTGGGAGGGGGGAGGGGTTGGGAGTTTTGATGGAAATTTCTGTGAAAAGTGATATCCCCCTTTGGTTTCACGCATATTTGTAGTACCTCCCTTTCTCTTGTTAAAATTTTATTTGACAATTCAGCATGTTGTGAAAAAATAAGTACCCCCTTGAAACAAGGGTGAAAAAATGCTGTACCCTGTCAGGAAAAATTCCCATTGCCCCAAGTCACAAGAAGCATGAGCAAAAAGGTGGTTCCCAATCAAGTAAAACCGTAGAAACTACCACTCTCTGTCGACCCAGTCGTAAAATTCTGAATAGTCCTCACTGTGTTATCACAGGCAATATTGTTGGTCAAGGCATGATAATTTATTGTTCAGAGATGTGAAGCCATTCAGAGTTGGCTTGAAACTGATTGTATACAACCGAAGCAATCAATAGTAGGCTAACACAGGAGTGTGAAATACAACAGTTCATTGGGAAATGTAACAGTTCATGTGGATTGCGGTTTGACATACATGTGTGAACAACTGCCACAATACCAAGTTGGCCTTTCAAGCAGTTTATTGGTTGAAATTATGACATAATTTTTCAAGCCAACATAACTTGCTTGAAGCAAACTGAAAAAAGTGACACGCTTTGTGCAGCTTGACCAATCACCTCGCAGGATTCTCTGATGTCAGACCAAAAATTTTGCAAAATTTTTTGTTATTTGGGAAAAGTCTACAAATATGAAATCATCTGTAATGGATTTCAATGAAATTTTGGGGTTTTATCCAGGACACAAAACCTCACTCCCAAAAAAAAGTCAGAGGTGATCCAACTATGTAAGGGGGTTAGATGCACCCTAGTGTCCAGAACAGCATACACGAAATTGAGCTGTTGCTCTTCCTTGACGTTTTCGTCAAAACTTTAAATAAATGCAAGACTTTAGTGTAGGAGGTGAACAGGTGAAGCATCTAAAAGAACATTATCTAAAAACCAATTAAATCTAAGAAACACCTTTAAGGAACTTCTATCAAATTTATTGACTTGAAATATTTCATAAATCTCAACCTTGTACAGAATTTCAGTGTTCTATTCTTAAACGGAGTTTCGCTTGTTTGGTCAAGAAAACCATTTTCGGCAACCAGCTATAGGTGCGAATCGAAGAAAATCCAAACAGACCAACCTTCGTCCCCTGTACGGAACTGTCCAAGCTTCCTGGGAACCTCCCCCCCTCCCCCGTCAGCAGGCAGTTGAACCGTCCCGAAGTTAATAAATAGAAGGTCGCAATGCAGTTTTGGCATTTATGATATCTCAACAGAGCAAGAACTCAAACTTCTCAAATAAGCCCCTCATACCAGAAAGTAAGATAATCTCAAGGGAAATAAACTTTTCAAGGCCTCAACTCTGTATTCAGCTGCAAGTGACAAGGATAGGAGAACTTGGTCTGACTTTTAAAGACAAAATTCATCTTTTTCCTCCCAGATTTACAAATATTCTCAATTACATTTAACATTGACGCATATTTTCTCAGCATATATTATCACGGCGCATATTATCCCAAGTACGTTTAACATTGGTGCATATTATCACGGCGCATATTATCATGGCGCATATCATCTCGGTGCATATTATCACGGCACACATTATCCAGAGTACATTTAATATTGGCGCATATTATCACGATGCATATTATCACGGCGCATAATATCCAGGAGCATATTTTCCCAAGAGCATTTAACATTGGTGCATATTTCTCCCCCTTGTGGACAATTTCCTTTGAGGAACGTTGGTCTAAGGAAGCATTAAACCTCCCATTCACATCAGACCCAACGTTGTAAAACTACGTATTTTATCGACAGCTGGATACGAGATTACTACGTACGTATATATCGTAAATATTGCGTATTTCTCCAACCTCTGATGTCAACGTACCCCCCACGTTGAAGGAATGGTCGTTATACGCCTCTGGGGCGTCAGGCGTAGCAGGCCAGCCCAGCGCGCTGGTTCTTGCGCATGCGCAAACATTCGACAAGAAGGACGCCATGGCTGTGGACTTTCGTGTGTATTGGGATTATATCGGTCCAGAACATGATCTATTTCACCGTAATACGCAGTTTATCCATGGAATATCCATTACAGGATGTGTACTGATTAAATTAAACCTTCGGATGGACTGTGGAGGTTGTGATCGCTTCGTAATCAGCCTGTCTAGTCGGCGATGCGAAGCATGTGTATTTCTTGACAGCGCTTGTATTTCGGAATTAAATGGACTGTATCTAGTCAAATATGACTCGTTTGAGTGTGGATTCCATGTATACATCGAGAAGAGACCTGTATACGAGTGTTACGGAGGTAGACTGGTGTTCTGGACTGATTGCTTTAGAGTACGATGTACATGAATTTGCCATGTCAACCTTCAACCCGGGAGGCGCCGGCCAGGGGCGGAGCGCTCGGATGGCCCGGGGGACTGCCGCATTGCTTGTGGCGGACCAGCCAGCCTACGAGGCTGCGGCCCCCGTGGAAAAAAAAAAAGAAAAATTAAATAAAGCCCTTATACACTGGCCCTTATTATTTTGATAAAGAATGCTCATATATGATTTTACTGCAGGATTTTTTTGGGGGGGGGGGGTTTTCAAGAATTTTTTATTTTTTTTTGGAGGTCTCGGATGGGTGGTTGGTCAATATTGATAGTTGGAGATCTGCAAAGAGAAAACATATTAAAACAGTGAAGAGAACAGAAAAACAGAGAGAGATAGAGAGAGCAGAGCCAAGCAGCAAGCACTGCAGAGAATGTGGCTCCAAAATTAGCAGACTTTTCTTCCTTGTTTTACCAAGCAGTCTACAGTCCATTTAAGGACTAAATTAAATAAGAAAATTCACTTACCTTGTAAGGGATTAATGCTGCAACTCTGAAGAGTTGGAAAAATCCCAATCCAAATTGGCCTGCTGGATAGGTGGCATTCAGCTGCAAGTAGGCTCAGTTCAACTCCGGTCTCAACTGATTCTCTCTTGCTCGTTTGTGGTTGAGCAGTACTTGGGAAATTTTTTTTTGCCCAATCTAATCTTACACAGTTCAAGAGATATTTATTTGGTAATTTTTGTACTAGTGCAGCAACTATTTCTTTATGGCTTCATCCAATTATCACCAGCAAGCATCCTGTTGGAGGTTTTATAATCTCAAAGTTACCAGATAGATTGGAATAGGTATGGAATAGATGGCGCTGCAAGGCTCTCTTAGAATCAGGATCCTAGGTTCTGCAACTTTGTGCAAACCTTCAACAAACCTTTGGCAGATACGTATGATCAGACGTTTGCCCTGAACATTACTTTCAAACGTTGTCCATACATACCAAAATCACGTTGGAGAAACCTTGAAACTTACGTATTTCCAAATGTGCGACCATACCTTTGATAAACCTATGAATCAAAGGTTTGGTCATACGTAATAGGCTAAGGTTGTAAAAACCTCTCCAATGAATGTTCGACAAACCTATGAATCAAAGGTATGGTCATACGTAATAGTCAAACGTTCTTCAAACCTCTTTACCAAAGGTATGACTTACGTAATAGTCTAAGGTTGTAAAAACCTCTCAAATGAATGTTCAAAAAACCTATGAATCAAAGGTATGGTCATACGTAATAGTCAAAGGTTCTTCAAACCTCTCAACCAAAGGTAGACTTACGTATGAATGACACGTTTAGCCAAATGTTACAACCAAACGTTCTTCCAACCTCTCAACCAAAGGTATGACTTACGTGTAACTCGAACGTTAGGCAAAACTATAAAACAAACTATCTGCCAACCTCTCACTGAGGTTGCGACCTACGTATGGTTTTCCATCTGAGTGCAACGTTTGGAAATTACCTTTGCCCTACCTTTGTCAAACGTCGTTTTGCCCAACGTTTGATTCTAACCAAAATAATTACGTAGTGAAAGGTTTGATTTACGTTGCTGCTCGGGAGGGCCGGCGCATGTTATTACCGGTGCATAAAATCAACCAATTAAATCTAAGAAACACTTTTAAGGAACTTCTATCAAATTTATTGACTTGAAATATTTCATAAATCTTCAACCTTGTACAGAATTTGAGTGTTCTATTATTAAACGGAGTTTCACTTCAAATCTAACACATAGACTGTGAGTTTGAAATTATGAATAACTAACACTAAAACTGCTTCTTAATTCTCGATGATTTTGAACAACAAACATTGGAGGGCCTTAGAGAAAGCTTGGCTCAAGTCTAATATCTGGTTAAGTAGTTCCAGTGAGACTCTTAACTTTTTAAAATCATTGAATCACAACCATTGTCATGGCATCACACCCCCGCTCATTGGCTAAAACGTTTGTTATGATGACGTCACAACCAAATAACACACTTATTGTTACACCCTGGAACTATTCGGTCCACGAGCACTTGCTTTGGAGATGCCAGCGAATCATAGAAAGTGTTGAAAAATAGCTGTTACAGTCAGAAATATTGTAAAAAATTTGTGGGATTTTTTTGGTTAAGCTTTGTAAAAAAGTAAGCTTACAATTTAAGTTTAAAGTAACCATTGTTGTTACAATTTAGCAAGAGGACCGTCTCTTGGTCCCAGGTGACGTTACGTTTAAAAGGTGAGTGGGGCCCTTGGGGGGTCACTCCAGAAATAACTTTGAATACTCAAATCTACTCAGTATTGTAGTGTATATGTATTAGGGTGGAGTGAAAAATGAAAAATGTCAAAAATTAAAAAAACAGCAGGTCTAGATGCTTGTCAATTTGTCCAAAACTCACATTTTCAGTGATTTTTGGAAGCTGCAGTAAAAATTGACGGTGCACTTCAGGATTAAAGAAAGCAGTTAAAATGTCTTTTCGCCGAATTCGCGGTTACGCATATCTTCGCGAATATTAAACATACATCAAAATAGGTTGCATATTTGGAATCAGTGAAAAATTCCCCACAAAATGAGTACCAACATGATATACTTATCTTCTGTTTCAGGCCTGATCAATCCACTCAAATTTAAATAAAATCGTCATAAATTTCTATCACTCATAAAATGATTCCACATTTGACTCCAATACCACAACAGACCATCATCCATTGTCCGAAACTCCCTTTTTGTTGCTTTCACTGGTTTAAATAACCAGTGGCATATTTAGGGGGGCATTGGACCATACCCCCCCTCCCTCAGGCCCAAAATTAACATGGGAGAGATAGGAAAAACCGCAAATCGCCCTGCATTTACCCCATGTAATGGTCCCATCCCTCAGGCCATTTCTAGATATGCCCCTGTAAATAATAAACAAAAGTATGTATCTTACAAGCAAGAATGACGGGACTTCATGTCTGTACCATGCATGATTTATGTCCACACCCATTTGTTCTTGAAATATTACTTATAATGTAACCATACATAGTAAAACTTTTTAAAACTCAGTCTGATTAGTGTGCGTGATGACAGTGGTGCTATACTTCATGTTGTTATATAACTATGGTGTATTTTACCGATATGATTATGCACTTTTAGAAAATGAGCTTTTAGAAAATGGGTCCAGTAAGGCTAATACATCACAGTATACAATAACAAGGTAATAAATAATTTACACATCATTAATTTTATCTTTAAGTATTCGGCTCACATCCTTTTCAAAATTAATGGCAGATCTTAAGGTACAACTCCATAAGTTACAATGATTCCATGTTCACTGCTCGATCAGGACAGTACCCTTACATGTGTGACTGTGTAAGAGGGGTCTGGGGGGATATCTCTGACTTCATCAAAGCTTTACCGATTGATCAATTGATTTAATGGTTACTACGCGAAGTACATTTGAAACAGGCAAATGTTAATATCATTACAGCAATATCTTTAAAGGGACAGATCACTTCATTTGCACTTTACAGTATATGTACAATGCCATCTCTCATAAGGTCACAAAATATATCATGATTAATCTATCTTTTAATACCCCCCACAACTATCTACACTTTAATATTTTATTTATTTTTTAATAAAATGAGATACTTATCTCTTATCTATTGGTTGAATTACAAAATAAAGGGTACATTACAATATTAAATGAAACCTCTGTTTTTGACCTATTATTTTTTAACCAAGAGGGCAGTATGGCTGTGCCTCTCATCCAAAATGATTACTTGGATATCTAGCATTTTTTTTTATGCAACATGGAATATGATTCACTTAACTTTAATCAACGGTCGGTAATAACGGTACCAAGAAAGCAAATAAATCTTTATGTCCTGCTTGGTACTTACAAGATAAACAAAGGTCATCCAAGGTCACCAAGGTGTCAATGTGACTTACCAAAATACTTATATGAACACATGTAGAAAGCTATCAAACAAAATTAAATATTAATAGAGACTTTGGGATGTTAGTCAATGTTGAAAGCACACGAAAACAGTTAAATATGTGTAATTTTAGTCACAGAGGGCACTTACCCCCAAGGACAATAAGTTGATAAGAGATCAAAGTTAAAGTTTTTAAATATCTAACGCTGAAGTTCAGAGTCTGTAGAAGCTATCTTGCAAGTTTCAAGCTTTTTTCATTACATGCACAATCCTTTCGGTTGTTTGTCCCACTGAAACATTTTTACGCAGTTCTTACATTATTGACTGAGCACTGATAATATACATAGATATGGCATGTTGGTACTCATTTTGAAGGAAATTTTATTCTGAATTCAAATATGTAACTTTCATGGCTGTACCTTTAACCTAGGCCGAAATAAAGCTAACCGCGGATTTACCAAAACCCACTTTTATGGCATATCTTTGATCCTGAAGTGCACCGTCAATTTTTATTTCAGCTCGAAAATAAAAATGAAATTGCCAGTTTTATGCAAATTGACAAGTATCTGGACCTGCTGTTTTTTCAATTTCAATTTTCACTCCACCCTAATATGTATACCATAAATTGCTGGCCGTATCTCCAAAGCCCAAGCCATATGATTATATTTTCTTGACACATTTTTTTTTTTCAGAGAGATGTTATATGTCTGGATCCAATAACTCCAATACATTAAAATTCACAGAAAATACATTTCAAAGCTGTGTCTTAAACCTCCAACCATATGGAATTTATTGCTAAATCAATCACTTGTAGTTGAAGCGCAGAATCACTTAGTTGGGTCAATGTCTTTCAAAATACAATGACCATTTTATTTTATTTCACTGTATTCAATAACTCAGATCAACTTCAGTACCATAAAATTCACGGACAATTTAATCGATATATATATATAGTATAGATTTCTAAATATAAATTTCAAGGCTATATCCTAAAAATTCTAGCCATACAAATTTTTTTACTGAATCAATAATTTTTTTGTTCCGACCGGTGTAGAATCCAGGTTTGAGCCAACATCTTTCAAAACTGTTTTCATTTGTTTTTCACTCAAACTTAATCAACCCAGGTGTTGCTGTGAAACTTGCAGACCTGTAAGTGAGCTGGTGCAGGGTGTATTGCAGAGATTACAAATTTCAAGGCCATATTTAGAAAAATCTAGCTATTGGCCTACACACCAAATACTTAGGAGGCCTATTTTTCACAGGTTCATTTTCTTTCTTTTTTTTCATTGAATTAAAAAAACACAGAATGAGGAGACATGTGCATCCCCCTGACTTGGGGCTCTTGAGTGGATCTATCCCCGAAATCCCCCTCCCCCTCAGCTTTGCCCTTAGTCGAAATAGATTCAGGCCAAGAAATACCTGATAGTGCCCCCCTGCATGCTGCAGCCATGTGCATTGCCATGACGTCATAATATTAGTTCAGCTATAAATAGATTGTAGCATCAAGCTGGTCACAAGAGACGGTCCTATAACTGTCTTATGAGTTACAAAATAGCTTTAATGCTTGTTATAAGGGGATTTGAAAATATTTGGATGCTTCATCAGATCCCTAAAACTCTATAGAACAGGGTAGGGCTATTACCAAATGATGACAAGTGAACAGTTGTGCTCAAGGGAGGGAATTCCTTGGAAAGGTCAGGTTCATTTCTCAAACAGCTTTCATACTCTTTTATAAACATAATCATAACGTCATGATCTCAATAAATCCAAGTGCTCGTGATTCGGTCCTTATATTGGACTTGAACCGAAAGCTTAGGCCTAGGCCTAAATATTGTCATCTTCATGTTTATCACAGGGTCGAGACTAAAAGCCAAAACTGCAATCTCTATTGAGCAATATTTTCAATCTTTAATAGTTTTACTCAAAGTTTTACTCAATTCTTCAAAGATCTCACATCCCTCATCAAATTTCACCTGGTTTTCAGTGGGTCAATTGCCAGAACTTTTGCTGGTGAAAGACCCTGTGCAACAGATCCACTAAACTCGTCTTTCAATTGTTTCATCGTTTATTTCATGTTATTTTCCATCAATGACATAACTTATTGATAGGTCGTTTGAATACACCAGAAATAGTCTGAACATTCACAGATCTAAGAAACTCATCATGACTGGCAATATTTTCCATTTCACAACCCAACCTCCACACTCTCCAGGGCATGCTGTCATCCTTCACAAGGTCCATGTCGTCAACTTCCAGTTTGCTAACTCTCAAGATCACCAGCCACTGTGACAGACGCCGACTTGACAACAGTTGAACAACATCTTGTACATGTAATTCCAGTCGAGGAATAGCCATTTCCTTTAGAAATGCTAACTTGTGAACATCTGTATTCGTAGCCCCAAAGCCAATGAGAAGCGGGAGTCCATCCATCCATTTCAGCCATCCTTGTTCATCTGGAGACTCTAGACATTCATCCCATTCTTTCTGCTGAAGTCCATGTTGATCTGACTTGGTAAGGACAGTGTCTTTACTCTCCTCGGGAAGTTGGCTGTCGTCCAGGTTCAGAGACTTCTGAGTCTTCTGCAGGCCATGAAGACAAGTCCTCTCTGCTGCTGGAAATCCACTTCCGTTGAAATCCTCCTTTATTCAATAAGGTGCACTGATGAGTCACCAGGTTCACAGGATCTTTGACCGCTTCAGTCAACAGGAAAAAGTTGTCCACGAAGAATGAGTCATATACAGGTCCAATGACTCGCCTTTGAAGTTCAGTCTTGTGATCTTCTGCAGTTCATCGGAGTGAATCAGACGCACAGTTGAGATGCCATGTGACTCCAAAAAGATTACTCATCAAATCTGGTCCTTGGAGATACATCTCATAGAGTGACTTCTGTTCAAACATTGCAGCACAATTGAACTCCAAACGGAACTTCTTCTCAGACTTGTCCACACAGCAATGCAGCAGATACCAAGCACAGGTTGGGTCATCAATCGCCTTCTCAGCATGGCTGTTAGTCAAAAGTTTCTGCATTTCAGCACTGTATTCCTGAAAATCAGCTGGATTTCTCTTCAAGTGCTTCGTCCACTGGAGTAGCCTTGTCTTGGCAAGTTCCAAACCGTTGGGTAAATCCGGAGGTCTGTTCCTGAATGGGACGTCCATTCTGCAGTGTCCATCTTCAAGCCTTGATGCAGTCTTTGACATCTTACCTTCTTCTACTGAACATGACTGCTGGGAGTTGACTACACCACACATTTCCACTTCCCAAAATTTTCTCCACTTGATGTGACAATTGAGAGTCATAGCTGTCACAGACCAAAACACTGAGAGCAGCCTTGTCAGCAATTCCCGGCTTCCCTGATCCAAGGGGTCCACTTAGCATCCATCCCAGAACTGTACGGACAGCATCAGGTGCACGGTTGTCTCCACATCTCACCTCCAGAGGTCACATCAGATGTCCATAGTCTTGTCCAACCAAAAGCCTCACCTCTTCATCCATAGGGAGTGCCAGACCGCAAAGATGTCCCCACTGCGAAACAACATCAGCAGTGTTACGTAGACATGACAACTTCACTGCAAACACCCTGTCAAGGGGAGTAGACTTGGACTTCTTTGACTTCCTTTTACCTCAAACAACACCTCGTTACCGTGGACCTCTTGAGATCCATGAAGTGTGTCAAGCTTCAGAACTTGTTTCCTGGGTTCTAAACAAAGTTCCTGTCGCAAAATGTCCGTGTTCCACCAGTGTCCAAAAGTGTATTTGTCCTGACGCTCCTTCCATTGGCACTGACTGTCACTGAAACAATTGGAAGGGCTGTCCCAGCGTTAGAAGTCACAGCGCAACTTGTTTCAGTGGATGACTTCTGACAATCTTTCTCATAGTTTACAAATTCTTCATGTAACAACTTGGCATGCTTCCTTCCACATTCACATGAAGACGTCTTGTTACAATAACGTGAATGACGATGACCATCAAGACAGTTGAAGCATAATTTTCTATCACGGATAACTTGAAATCTCTCTTTCGGAGTCATATTGATCAATTTGGTACAAGATGGAAGTTTATGTTCACTTCCCCAGAGGCAGCTTTTCTTCTCAACCAAGGTATTATCAGAAGACGGCTCACTAGGTTTCCTGTTGCCGCAAAGCTGGAGGTCTTCCAAGGTGCAGTCTCTTCGGGATGCTTCGGAGTAGCTGTAAGTGTCACACCAGCCTCCTCCACCTGGATTGCAGCCACGATGGTAGACTCTTGACTATTAATGCCATCCTGATTCTCAATCAATTTCTCCCAACATATCCATGGCCTTGAGAGTTTCAGCACAGCTGCGCAGGTCATCCACAAAATCTTGGAGAGCCCTGGGGTCATTGGCCTTGAGTTGGGGTCCACCTGTTATTGAAGATATCCGAGCTTCAGAAATCTGGTATCTGTTTCCAAACCTTTCTTCTAACAGCCTCAAAGCAGTCTCGTAGCCGGAGACAGGGTCCATGTAAACACAAGGGGCAACCACCTTAGCAGCCTTGTCAACACAATAGTCAATCAATCTGTTCAGCTTCGTAGCACAATCCACAGCAGATCTTCCAACATTACTCTCAAAGGACCTCTTAAACTATGAAAACTTCATAGGATCAGCATTGAACTTCATCTGTGTAGCCTTCGGAATGGTCAAACTGTCAATCAGTGCCCGTTGAAGGGTAACAAAGTCATTTCCAGAACAAGAATGACATGCATTTCCACTTCTCTCACAATGTCTGTAGTCTTCTTCCTCACGGCGCTGATCTTCAGTTATGCGAGGAGCGCCTGTTTCACCTCCTCTGAAGTTAGCTGAACTTCTCGGATTCAGTAGCTTGACCTTGGATTCGGCAAAGAACAGAACCTTGGACAACTTCATGCAATCTATGTTCATCAACATGGGCATGATGAGTAGATTGGCGATGTGTCTTCATCAGCTTAGAACTTGCAGTCAAACCAGTTCGCAGACCTAAATTTCTAGTCCTTGACTGACTATTAAATGTCTCTCGTCTCTTAATGTCTCCACAAAGTTCACTGAGATTATTTTCATTGAAAATAATCTTTTTCAAGTTTTGAAATCATTTCTGTAACTTCATTGTTCATAAATTTCAGTGATTACTGAGTAAGCCGGTCCTGTCTCCTGGATTCGGCAGGGTCCTGCATCTTCTGACGAGCAAACCAAATCTCCTGATCAGACGATGAGGGCTGGTAGTACCGCTGTGCCACCAGAGGGGTGGAGGTCAGAGTGTGTGATGGCCTAGGAGACCTGACTATACATCTACCAGAACTAGCCATACTCATACACAAATCATTCACAAAAACGTGTTAAAAGAAAGTCCCGCACATAAAAACATGTAAAATGTAGGTACAACTTGAATGTAGCATTTTTCATCATAACAGCATAAATGACAGGTGCAAAACAACATGTTATGTAAAAACATTTGGTATGATCAGTAATTTGCATGAATAAATCAAGTCAAGTGAATGTACACCTAAAAATCTACTACAGACAATGCAATTATCATCCACACTTGCCACAAATTCATCATAAACAGTTACAATGCACATTGAATACATCAACTCAAAACGGTGACAAAACCCAGTGCACAAACACAGACACAAATGCCAGAGCACAAATAGAAATACAGTTTTTAGTACACATGACACAGAACCCACATACAAAAATATTGCACTCATATTTGTCTGACAAACGACACATTAAAGTAATCATACATCAACTTGCAATTCATTGACAAACAATGCGAGACAAACAACAATGTCAACATGCATGAAACACAGAAACATTTTGTAAATTTTCAAATACTTTTCAATTTGTCTTTTGAGTGTCCAAATTCAAAATACAAACATCGTCTTTGACAGTCAATCACTTCATCAAAATAAGAAAGTTCTGTTTCACATACGTACAGAAAACTTCAAGGTTGATAATCAATCTGTCAGCTGTTGCTTCAATTTCAATGTATCTTGAATGACTTGATAAGCCAGAGTCTATAACGAACTGTTCAGGTAAATATTCTGTGTCTTGTAAAGTGTAGATATTCCTCAAAATCAGCTCACGAACGATTGACAGCTAACGAAGGATTGACAGCTCCCATCTTCTTCAATCTTCATCCAGAAACGACAGCTTGGTAGGTTGCAGAACTGAGGCACTTTAGTAACATAGTGACACAAATTCCTACAGGTGGCGACACGAGGCAGCCGAAAGGTTACAGTGTTTATTCAGACCAAGAATCAGCAAAAATACTGAAGACAGTCATTCAGATTTCACAAAATTTTCACAAATGACAATGTCCACGGATTATTAAAAATCATGTCCGAGCCAATCCTATGGACCAAACCAGTCAGGAATTCATGCTGGAAAAGTTTTTCATCCTTCTGAAAGCCTACGGTCGTCGAGAAAACCACAAAGTTGACAAGAATCCTGTCAACAATTGATGACAATGTCGTCTGCTCCATCCGATTCTTCGCCTGGTCAGTCAAATCTTCATTTCCCGTGCGTTAGGGCCTCATTTTCAGTGTAACGGATCCACCAAACTCGTCTTCCAATTGTTTCATCGTTTATTTTATGTTATTTTCCATCAATTCATCCATCAATCAAGCAAGTGAACCTGAGGTTATGAAAATGTTGCCGGCCCGTCTTCCTACCACCTACATCGAACCATGATTACAAGCAATGACGTCCGAGCTACGTTACTACTCAAAAAGAGGCTAGAGGTATACGCAGACACTCAAATAACTGTACTGATCATTTACACCCTGATTGGCTTGGTAAAAGCATTCTTCAAGTTGCTCTGCATGTGGATTTTGCCAAAAGATACTTCTACCGAACTGAAGTGACACCTTGGTCAACAAATCACTATTATCGTTCGCTTTGCGAAACAGCAGCAGACAAGATTTTTAGTAGTGAAGTTCTTCTTTTTATGATTCTTTTTCTCATTTCCGCCTTTTTTCGCATCATTTTTCTCTTTTCTCTCTTCACTTTTTTCTTTTTGCACTTTTTTTCTCTTCATTCTTTTCTTTTCCTTTTTTTTTTCTCTTCAGTTTTCGCTTTCCCCGATTTTTTCACCTCGTTCTTTGCTTTTTTCTCTTCATTTGGGTCTTTTTCCACTTTTTTCGCTTCGTTCTTCCCATTGTTGTTCTTTTTCTGTTTGCTTGACACCTACAATGGTGAATAATAATGTATTAAGTGTCTCTGAGAGAATCAAATGATATGGGGCTAGCTGCTTGGATGACCGCCTAAGAACTTCGCGAATTTCGGCCAACATTTAAAGTTTTCAGCAGATAAAATACCCCAAATTGACGCTTTCATTAACGTGACTTAGACTTGCTTGGTACATACAAAATTTGTTTTATATTATTCCATTCCGACATGCAGATATTTAAAAAAATTTATTTCATCTAAATCCTGGCCTCTGGGGTAAAAGTGAAAATGCCCGATTTTTGCCTTTTTGTCATTTCCAAAAATCAAGCCATGTTCAAAAGTCAATATTTTCTATAGTGGACCTTAAAACTCTATCATTTTCACTCAAAGCACGGGAAAACATCCTAAATTTGGCTACTTAGTGAATTTTCCGTGGGAAAATTGGTATTTCTTAAAATACAACTGGAGTAAATATCCTATTTTTCGTAATTTTTCTGATAAATCAGAGATAGTATTGACAATATGTATTGTTCCTGCACCCTGCAATTAGTTCTCTCATGGAATTTTTTTTCTCACTTAAATTGTAGATTTCAAGTTCTTCTAGCATGAATGTTAAAATAAGAGCATTTGGCCTAGTTTTGGGGTCAAATAAGGTCAAATAACTGTGGATTTAGTTAAATTTCATGAAAATTCTGCAATTTTTCACACATTCACGGCATATCCTCTAATAAGAATTTGCAATTTATCAAGATATTTTTGCTTGTGAATTGTAGCTCAATAGCATGAGTTCAATTTATTACTAAATTTTGGTTGGCATGGAAACACAGCATCCATCGAGAAGGCAAAATGACAATTTTTCATTATAGAGAAATCTTGCAGAACAGTATTGATATTTTAGGCTTTCTGGCCAAATGTCGTCAGGAATTTCTGCCACAGTGACATCAGAACTACTTAATATTCATCAAATTTCTACTCTCCTTTATATGAATTTTAAAGCAAGAGCATTTAACCTTGTTTTGAAGTCAAATTAGGTCAAGAAAACTATTATTTTAATTTTTCATCGTTTTAAGAGATCTTTTCAAATAGAAATATACAATTAATCATATTATTTATGTTTCTAGACTATAGCTCTACAGCACGAGTAATATTTATTATGAAACTGTGGTTGCCATGGAAACATAGCATCTACGAAGAAGGCAAAATAGCAATTTTTTGCTGCAGAGTATCTGAGGTATGAAGATTAAAACAAGAGCATTTGACCTGAAACAAGGTCAAATGAAGTCAGAAAATCTCTGAATTTAGTGAAATTTCTCAGAAATTTTGTCATTATTCAGCACTTTAAAGGATCTTTTCCAATAGAAATTTACAATTTATCAAGAAATTTTTGCTTCTGAACTACAGCTCAATAGCATTTAAGTAAAATGTATTAGGTAACTGTTGTTGCCATGGAAACCAAGCATCCACGAAGAAGGCAAAATATACGTTTTTGGTTACAGAAAATTTGACCGAGTAGTATTGATATTTTAGGCTTTTTAGCCAAATGTCATCAGGATAACCTACCACAAAGATATCAAAAATACTACAGACTCATTTTGTTAATCTTTGGGACATAATAGTCCTACTTCGGACAGGTAACAGAAATATAACTCATTCCCACTATGCACTAGCGGGTGAAAGGTCAACAACCTGTGTAATTTAAAGGATGCCCTAGATTTTATGCAATTTTTTCCTTTATTTTGAATATTTTTACAAATACTGTATGCATAAACGTGAAATCTTCCAAAAAAGCAGTATAGGCCATGTGCACTGCAAAATAACTTTTAGTATATTCATTTGACATAATTTTGGGGTCAAATGGGGTTCCCAAAGTTCACAGATTTACTCATTAAAAACAAAAAATAGATTTTACTTGTCAATCCTTTCTTCCCAGACAGTACCTGATTCACTGAGAAGGGTATGCATATATCATATATGAATAACCCCCATGCTTCAAATATAATTTCAAATAATGGGTTGCCAGGGATGATACTATGTGATCATAGCACAATTTGGACACATCCATCAATTAATTTGAGCATTATATGAAATCTTAGGCTTTTAGTCCAATTTATTCAAATTTAAAGTGTAGAAACATCAAACCTACCCTACGTTAATGATTTACTGAGTTCTTTTGGAATAAAGTGCTAAAAAATTACACTTGACCATGCTTTGGGGTAAAACTAGGTCAACAATTTTTCATAATTTAGTTAAATTTCTCTCAAATTTGGCCATTTTTCTGATTTTTGTGGGATCTCTTCTAATAGAAATTTACAATTTATCAAGATATTTAGCTAAATAGCACAAATAAAAGGCATTACAAAATTGGCAGCCATGGAAACATAACACCCATGAAAAAGGCAAAAAAGTCAATTCTTCAATGTAGAAATTTCTTGCTGAATAACATTGATATTTTAGGATTTTTAGTCAAATTATTTTTGCCAAAATAAAATCAAATTTACTGCAAACTCATCAAATTTCGAGTTCATTTAGTATGAATGTTAAAAAAAGAGGAGATTGGCCTAGTTTTGAGTCAAATGAGGTCAAGAAATCTCTGAATTTTATGAAATATATCCAAAATTCAGCAATTTCTCAGATATTCAAGAGATCTCTTCAAATGGAAATTAAAAATTTAATGAGATATTTTTTCTTGTAAACTATGGCCATGGAAACCAAGCATCCACAAAGAAGGATCAAAGCCCAGTTTTCGCTACAGAAAGATCTTGCTTCACAGTACAATATATATGTATTGATATTTTAGGCTTTTAAGGCGTCTATGTCGTCAGGATTTTCGGCCACATAAACATCAGAATTACTACAAAATCTAATTGCAAGTCTCTTTAGTATGAATTTGAAAACAACAGCATTTGGCCTTGTTTTCGGTCAAACGAGGTTAAGAAATCTCAGAATTTTGTAAAATTTATGCAAATTTGGAAATTTTTTTCCCACTTTGAGGAACTTTCAAACAGCGATTTATCAGGATATTTTGTTTTCTAAATTATAGCTCTATCACATGACTAAAATTTATTACAAATAGTGGTTGCCATACTGTAGCATACACAGGAAGGCAGATTGTCAATTTTTCACTAGAAATTTTTTGCCTAGCAGTATTTCAACAAACAATGTAGGCCCTTTACCCAGCTAGAGTTATAACAGATATTGTCTCCAATAACCCAAAGTGGTTTTCCAATCTCCCAAAGGATTTTCTTGTAGAATATTAGCAAACAGATGATTATTAGCTAGAATATTAATTCCTTAACTATCTCATCCTGTCAAGGACAAAGTCAAAAACTCATTTTTGTCTTCTTTGTGTATGTTCTGCAGTGATGTAGTCGAGGCCAGGACATCTGAGGCGGAGACCCGAAGCTTGACCCTCCGAGGCCGAGGCCACCAAACAGGCCCAACACTGGCCCAAACATACCGAAGACAGTGCCAAGGCTGAGGTACACAAAATATGGCCCCAGGCCTGCAACACTGATGCTTTGATTCCATGGCAACCCCTATTGTGATGTCATTGTGGCAGAATACCCAATGACGTGCGACATGAAAAACTATATTTTTGACTTCATCTTGGATGCCATATTTCCATGGCAACCACAATTTCTTCAGTAAATTACTCATGCCACAGAGCTACTGTTTAGAAACCAAAATATCTCAATAAATTCTAAATTTCTATTTGAAAAGATCTCAAAGTGGTAAAAAAATCACAAAATTTGTGAGAAATGTCAATAAGTTCTTAGAATCTTGATGTCATTTGACCTGAAAACAAGGCCAAATGCTCTTGTTTAAAAACAAAAATCATGCTGAGGAGACTTGACATTTGATGAGATTGTAGCAATTCTGATATTAGTTTGGTAGGATATCCTGATTAAACTTGTTGAATGCTCTTGCTTTAAAATTCATTCAAAGGAGAGTAGAAATTTGATGAATATTAAGTAGTTCTGATGTCACTGTGGCAAAAATTCTTGACGACGTTTGGCCAGAAAGCCTAAAATATCAGTACTGTTTGGCAAGATTTCTCTATAATGAAAAATTGTCATTTTGCCTGCTCGATGGATGCTGTGTTTCCATGCCAACCAAAATTTTGTAATGAATTGAGCTCATGCTACTGAGCTATAATTTAAAGGCATAAATATATCTTGATAAATTTCAAATTTCTGCTAGAAGATATGGCTTGAATGTGTGAAAAATTGCAAAATTATCGTGAAATTTAACTAAATTCACAGTTATTTGACCTTATTTGACCCCAAAACTAGGTCAAATGCTCTTATTTTAACAATCATGCTAAGGGAACTTGAAATCTACTATTTTAGTGAGAAAAATACTTCCATGAGAGAACTAGTTGCAGGGTGCAGGCACAATATATATTGTCAATACTATCTTTGATTTACCAGAAAAATTACGAAAAATAGGATATTTACTCGAGTCGTATTTTAAAAAATACCAATTTTCCCACGGAAATTTCACTAAGTAACCAAATTTCAGATGTTTTCCCAAGCTTTGAGTGAAAATGATAGAGTTTTAAGGTCCACTATAGAAAATATTGACTTTTGAACTTGGCATGATTTTTGAGAATGACAAAAAGGCAAAAATCGGGCATTTTCACTTTTACCCTAGAAGCCAGGATTTAGACGAAATAAATTTTTTTAAATATCTGCATGTTGAGAACATTATTAGGCATAATATGAAACCGATTTTATATGTGCCAAGCAAGTCTAAGTCACGGTAGGCTAATGAAAGTGTCAATTTGTGGTATTTTTCTGCCGAAAACTTAAAATTTTGGCCAAAAGTTGGCTGAAAACCTTTAAACTTTGAATGGCCACAGAAAAAAAAATATGTGCAGCAATGAAATTTTTTAAACATTTTTCATGATTCAGGAAGTCAATGTGTGACTCTGTTGGCGTTGGTTCGAATCATGGGCCAGCCAGTTTGATTAAAATTATTTTTTATAAATTGTTGTCGTTTACAAACACAATCTCACCTTTTTAGAGTGATTCTCGCCTTCCCATTGGCTATATATATACTTCCGATTAGATTCCATTGTCTATATATATACATATACATTATTATTACACAAATATTGACTGGGCATGAGGGCACTTGTGCAAACTATTTGGCCCAAGGGAGTGAGGTTGGCTACTATTGCCCGAGGGTTATATTTCGTAATATTATATCAATTTGTTTATCAGTCTTTTAAGAATTGCCATACTAACCTTCCGGAACATTTCTCTTTGGTCAGGTGAACCCCACCACAAGTTATTGAGTTCGGCCAAGGAAGGATTTTCTGTATAAAAATAAAGCCAAAGCGTGAGCAGAAATAACAAAACTATATAACTTCTGTACTGAAATATTACCAACTAGAAAGGCACCATGCAATGAGTGCAATGAGCAGCAAAGCTACCCAGTGCTTTGGGAAGTATCAGCAATATGGACACAATGAAGATGCCAACCAAGGAAAATTCCACTCCCCCCCCTCCCCCGATAATTAAATGGTGGCCCCTAACTCTATACTTGTGTATGTTGCCACTCATAATTAAGCATGTTCACTGTCAACATGCTGATCAGCAATGTCACAAAATTGCCATTGACACAATGACAGCACAAGGGCCTTTGCATCTATTATCTGTACTCGTCTTTCAGATTTTGATTTTCAAGAAAGTTTTGAATAATGACATGGGTGTTTTTTGATTGAAGCAAGGATTGAAGGAATAGTTTTGAATGATACCATAACTGCCCACTTAATTGGTAGCTGCAACTTGCAAGTGCTGCCACCTTCTGTTAATCACTTGTGGCCTTGACCAATCTGGGATCCACGGCATTTCATGACCTTAGGTAGCTAGTACTGATCTTTCAAATTTGATTGGTCGAGACAACAATGCAATCAACATCCGCTCATTCACAATTGCTTTGTGACGTCACTCACTACCAGGGGCGTAATTTTCGCGGCAAAGGTGGGGGGGACACCCGGTGACTCAGTCAGAATCAGCCGTCAAATCCACGAATAAACCAAAGTCAATCAGGCTTTTTTACACTCATGAATTTTAAAGTTTTGTATGGCATGGTAACCTGCCCAAGCAGAAAGGTGGGACATGTCTTTTAGAACTGCTCCCTATCAAATTGAACCCAAGGGCCATTACTACTTTTTTTATTTTCACACAAAAAAGTGGGGGGGACATTTCATATTATGTCCCCCGGGGTCAAAAATGTGGGGGGGACATGTCCCCCCCGTCCCCCACCAAATTACGCCCATGCTCACTACATGCTGATATGTGGACAGGGACGAAAGATTTCTATACATAAAGATAAGCAGCTTCCATACTTTCTATGGCAACCACTGTCCTGACGTTACTTAATCTCAGGCAAGATTTTTGAATTCTGGAAATATTTAGGGCAGTTTCCAAGGCGATGGATGCAAATGCAATCTGACCCCTGGAAAATGACTGCGATGAGCTGCAGGAAGATAATAAGATGTGATGTATAAGTGGACTTACTGAAATTCCAATATGAGTTCCAGGTGTATCAAACAATAAGTGTTTTTTTGGTTGTGACGTCATCATAACAAAAGTTTCAGCCAATGAGCGGGGGTCTGTGGCGGCAGCCCCCATGGGATACCTTGACAACTGTTCAGACGCAATGATTTTAAAGAGTAAAGACTCTCATAGAAACTTCTTAACCGGATATTGGACTTGAGCCAGGTAAACTGAGGGGAATGGGCTACCTTTTTTCCCACGTACAGTGCCCTTACATTGTTTTCCTGAGGGGCTTTTTCTACCGGACATAAGAGATCGCAACGTATGGGTATTTTGGCGCGCCGTAATAGATGGCTTCATAAACCAAATGGCCTGCCAAAACTCACCCAGCATCTTTATTTCCTCAGATAACGGTCAAGATGGTGGAATCCAGGCATTTAAATGCATTATTTTATAGCTGCATTTGCACTGGGTTGTCGGGCGCCCAGACCTCGTGTCTTCACTATCTTATTTTTCGTTTCGAGCGCCCCAAGCTAATAATCTGGGAACTATTTGAATGCTGTGACTGATCCTGTAACCCCGTGACCCCTTGACTTCCGGATCCGTTGCAGAAAAGAGACCGGCAACAAAACCCTGCTCTGCTTTGCTAGCAGGTAGTACCGAAGAAACAAAGAAGATCATCCTTACAGCATGAAGGAATACTAAACTGGAATGAGGCAACTGATTATATCAAACAAAACATGTGAGGATAAACAGTTTCAGTTGGACTGTTGGCTCCGTAAGATCATTGCAACACGACCGTTGCCATGATGGCTCCACCCTCACTTCCCTGTTAATTGGCTGAAATTATTGTTGTGATGATGTCATCAACCAAATCACACACTTGATGTTACACTTTGAAATTATCAAGATGGGATTTTGTATAGGCTTGCAAGTAGGCTATGTGAGGTTAAGCAGTATGGCCTACCTGGAACTTCCACCCCATATCTTTGTAATTTCTTGGCGAAATCTCCAAGAGGATCCCAGGGGAGGCTTGATGCAGCTGTAGATGGGTCAGGCAACGAAGGTGCTGCTCCTAAGCTGAAAAAAAGTTGTCAAAAATAATGTTTGGAATTTTGACAAGAAGTTATTAAATACATGTGTATTTTAGATAATCATATGCCCGTATAAAATCAATATTCTTAAGGCTGTAAACTTTTCACTTTATTATGAATGACCATTTATTTGGAATATCAAAAAATGTAACATTTTTCATATTTTGCCATTTCTGACTTCTAAGGTGCTTTAGATCGATAAAATTGAATATTTTTAATGAAATACAACCTGCTTGGGTCACCTTACAAAGGTTGTTGGAGCTCCCCATACACATATATATTTATTTTTATTTTTTTGGATTCAATCTTTAAAAAACGTAACAGGACAATCAGGGTTCTGAGTTCTGTGGAGGTAAAATTAATGACTAAATATCAATTTTTTTGGCTACTAACTACACAAATGAGGCAGACACTTATTTTATGTGCCATTTTTGTTGGCCGCACTGCTATAACTTAGCCACAATGTCGACTTCAAAAGGTTCAGAAACTTTCAAAATTCAGCTTTTAAATTATACAAAATGCATTTTGTTATAATTATAAGCAAGGCTGAATTATTTTTTTTTGTTGCTCTTAGATGTGATCGACAATTACATCTAATTAATTGGCAGTAACAGGACAAATATTCTGTTTGCATTACCTTATATCCTTTCCACTGCCAGGCCCAACCACTGGAGAATAGCCAATGCTGTCTGACATGGACCCAGTTTCCTGGTTCCAAAATCTGAAAAATGTTTGACCAAATTACGCCAAAGCAGACTCAGACAGACCAACTCAATTATGACAAAGCAGCCGTATGCAGACTTCAGAAATATTGGTGTTATTGTCAAAGCCCATACTACCCAGAACTGCCAGTTCTAATCCATGCAGACCAGTCTGCATCAAGTGGACTGGCCATTCAGACCCTGTTGCGTTTCTTAAATAAATAAATGATGACACTTTTAAGTTTTAAGATTTATTCTTATGCTGCTGACACCTTCAATGTTTCTACTCTCTTTACTTCCATCTTCTGAGATCCTGGATCTGCCCCTGCAAACCTGGAATCTTATAAGCATAGGCGTACGGCGCGCATGATTTTTTGGGGGGCAAGCGACATTTACCCTAATTTCAAGATCTAGATTCATTTCAAATGAAATTTCCTGGAAATCACTTATATTCAATAGTATTGATTCAATCATCTGCCCAATTTTCTTAGCCTTTTTGCCCGAATCTTACTGTTTCCCAAACTTTTGGGGGGCGATCGCCCCCCTGCTCCCCGCTCCTATACGCCTATGCTTATAAGGTTTGGAATGCAAGATTTATTGCCAGACTAACCTACATAGATGACATTGGATTTCCAACTTCACACTGATCCTTTAACACTTAACTTCGTTTTTGCTGCACAACACAACACAATTGTTTATATACTAAACTTCATGTAAGCAAGGTCTAGTAAAAAATCATGAATGTTAATTGTGGTGCCTTATGACTTAGTTTGGAAGGGTTTGGCAGTGGGGGGCAAATGTAGACCTACCACATGTGGCCCTGTATTTATGCCAGTTTATTTTAACCTACTACAGTGGTCCCTGCGTTATAAGACCGCCCCTTCTGCAGTCCTGAAGCGGTCTCTCATGGGGGGGGTGCGGTCTCTCGTTGGGGTGCAAAATGCACTAAAAATACAACTTAGTGTAGGAGGAAAGCGGTCACATAGGCCTAAGACAAGTCGTTTTTACATCAGAGGGTCATACAAAGCAGGTACCACTGTATATATATCTGACTCATTTTTGGGGGCGCATTGAAAGAATAGACTGCTGTTTTCCGTATTTTTTATTTCATATATTATTAAGCATAAATTTTGAGCTGTACCAAGGATATTGTCGTGATATATATTTGCAACATGTTTATCATTTCCTATACTCTGGAGAACTATAATTATTCTATCAAGGTTGGCGATTTGATTTTATTTCTATTTAAAACAATGTAAATCATGATCAAAATCAACATTTAAGGAATTACCGAATGGTGCCCTATTTAATTTTGTTATATATGACTAAATTTTGAAGAGGTTTGGAAAAAAACTATTGATTCTTTAAAGTTTAAGTTAAATCATTTGTGCATACAATAAAAGATTTACGACACCAATGTTGCTATTAACAGCTCTACAATGGCTGCTTAAACTTGGAGTAGTCAAAAACATATCTTTTTTAATAAATTTTGAGACAAAATTGCCCTGAGCAGGCCTAGCTTCCTCTGATTTGTAGACCCATTTCATGCATCTGTTTTACTTAGGGCTAATGTGGAAACGACACTTATCTCAGAAGTCGGGGACACACTAACTTATCAAGATTGCTTTTATAAATATAAATCATGAGTTAGTCTTACTGTTTCTTAACAGTGGAATTTTAAAATATGACGAAATTAGGACACCCTAGCTGATGATAACAGGTTCCTGGGGTCCTAAATCGTCAGAATGTCTTTTCAATGAATGATCGCCCACACAACCTTGTAAGATGGTGCTTGTCATCTCTTCCTTTGAAAAGTTGTGCAAAAAAACTATTTTTGTTCATTGAATGTGAATAAACAACCAGTCATTGTTATGGTATGGCTCTGATAACTGTTTAAAGTGAAGAACTGACGAAAATAGGGCACCATACGGTAATTGATTAAAATAAATAAATCATGACTCTAATGGGTAAAAATCTTGATTTAAACTTTGAAATGAATTGCACTTGTTCTAATCCACCAACCCTGGTTTGCCTGATACTACACTCATGATCAAAATGCTGGAATAATTTGGATTTCGAAGGTATCAGAGTTTCAAAGTTTTAAAATTGGTGAATGAATGTGAAGAATTGTAGGCCTAAACATCTTTTCCTCAGACATTAGATTTATATAAAAATGATATGATGTACTATTTTTAGTGGCTGAGAATTATTTTAAAATTTTCTTTGGGTCACCTGGAAAAATTGACAATTTTTAGTAAAAAATCATCAAAAATTGTATCATGGCTCAACAACATAGACACAAAATTTTGACATATCCAAAAATTGCCAACTTAATCTTGATGTGTACAACCAAAAAACATCGCAATATCATGTTTAATGCCACATGTATTGACCTCCGCCTTCACTTGACTTGACATGGATTCCGGCAACCTGTTTTTTGTTTCTTATTGACCAATATGGCCAAATTTTAGTGAAAGTCTCTTACATCTGGTCCAGATTAGTTGGCTGAACATCCATCTTGTGTGCAATATGTATTTCTCTATTTGGAAGAGGAAATGGTAGCTCAGTGTAGAGAACACCTCAGTTGAAACATTTCATTCATTTAAATCAATGCTCAAGCTTGTAGGGCATCACAAATCCTTCAAAACCAGGAAAATTGAGAAAATCTAGAATTTGCCGTTATTGGCAACTTTACCAGCCTCAATAACACTATAGGGACATCTTGGACCATATTGCACACAAGATGGAGGTTCAGCCAACTAATCTAGACCAAATGCAAGAGACTTTCACTATATAATTAGGCCATATTATACAGTTATCGCACAGCACCGAGTGCAATATCAGTTTTTATGGCACCGAGGTGACTAATATTGCACGAGGGCGCAGCCCGAGTGCAATATTAGTCACCGAGGTGCCATAAAAACTGATATTGCACGAGGTGATGTGCAATAACTGTTATATCATATGGTTTTTTTTTTGGGAAATGCTAAGAAAAGGGCCGGAATTCTGATGTCAAAACTCTTTTTGTGTTTCTTTGACCTGCATGTTTGAAATGTATATCAATGACTGTTTCACTCACAAAAAATGTTTCACACTTTTGGCATCCATAGAAGGTATATTTGATGATTGGTCTTCTTTAATTTTTTTTTCTCAAACTTTGTGGCAGACTTAAGACCTCTAAATTCAACAAAGTCACTGAAAAATGGGAGAAAAAAAGTTGTTTTTCGGCCACTTATTGCTTTATTCTGATTAAACAAATAACACACACAGTACTAAAAGTTGATATCTACTTAGCCCTTTAATATACGCATCTTTTGGCCACTTCAAACATTTTTTTCTATCTATTTCCGTTGCTGTGCAGTGACTTTCTTTAACTATTTAAAACCAACAAACGAAATTGTTGCTGCTGCAAGACTCAATTTGTGTTTCTTTTGAACCACACATTTAAAATGCATCTCACTAGAAATGGATGAATATTTCACTCACCAAAAAAAATTTCACACTATAGGAATCCAAAAATGATGTACTTGATGATAGACTTAATTTTCGATTTTTTTGAAAAACTTTATAGCAGACTTTTGACATCTAAAACCAATAAAATCACCAAAAAATCGGCAAAAATGCTGTTTTTCGGCCACTTAATGCTTTATTCTGATAAAACAAATTACATAAGCAGTACAAAAAGTTGATATTCGATTAGCCCTTTAATGGACGCATCTTTTGCCGCAAAAAACAGCTTTCTAACTGCGTCCGTTGCTGTACAGTGCACTTTTTACTAAAATTGGAAAACACAAATTGTTTGTCAATCTGTGGCTGCAGCAGCATTGAAACGTGGTGCTTCCTCTCAGGTCCGTCCAATCTCTTACATGTTAAAATGAGCGTGCAATATAACAGCGTGCAATATCGTAGAATATTGCACGGCTGTCAGCCAATGAGCAGCGAGTATTTCCGCTAGACATATGATATTGGTCAATACGAAGCAAAAAACAGGTTGGCAGAATCCATGTCAAGTCAAGTGAAGGCGGAGGTCAATACATGTGGCATTCAACATGATATTGCGATGTTTTTTGGTTGTACACATCAATAGTCAATTTTTCCAGGTCACCCAAAGAAAATTTTCATACAACGCTCAGCCACTAAAAATGGTTAATAATATCATTTATACATAAATCTGATGTCTGAGGAAAAAATCTTTGCAATTCCTCACATTCATTCACCAATTTTAAAACATTGAAATTCTGATAACTTGAAAATCCAAATTTCCAGCTATATAAGTATTTTGATCATGAGTGCAGTAAGCACAGTTATCTCATAAAAATCTGCAAAAGATAAAAACTGCAAATGTTCCTCAGATTATGATTATTCCTGTATGATTAAACAATAGTGTACATCCTCTGGCCTGGACCTGCCATT
This sequence comes from Platynereis dumerilii, assembly GCA_026936325.1. NCBI lineage: Eukaryota > Metazoa > Annelida > Polychaeta > Phyllodocida > Nereididae > Platynereis > Platynereis dumerilii. The sequence continues at coordinate 811,737 of JAPTHN010000028.1, forward strand.
GCAGACTAAAACACTATTCCATTGATTTCAATACGAAAAATGGCATCACACCCGGCTTGCCACTGCAGTAATAGACATACTGCATACATGTTTGGACTGAAACTGCCATTGCAGACTGAAACATTATTCCATTGATTTCAATACGAAAAATGGCATCTCACCCGGCTTGCCACTGCAGTAATAGACATACTGCATACATGTTTGGACTGAAACTGCCATTGCAGACTGAAACATTATTCCACAGTCCTAGGCATGTCTACCCTGTGGTTTTGGAGTCTTATCTCCTGAGCATTTTTGTGGTTTGCCCTCTGCCCTTTTATTGCTACTTTAATGTCTCCAGTGATGGAGACTCCAGATTTGGGTTTGCAACTGTTTGTGGTTTTGTTGACATTCCCAAAATTGGTTGGCTGCTTCACAAGTTTATAACATTGCATTCCAGTTCTGAGTCAACTGAGAAATGTTCAAAGACAATGTGTTTTCTGAAGTTAACAAATAACAAGGGTCCTGGGTTCAAATCCAATCTGGCCCAATCCTTTTGACCGATGCATGGACGGCAGTTTCAATAATCTGATAATCATTTATTTCACTGAGCGCTGTGTCCTCCTCCTGTCCTTATTAGCCTGCCTGTCATATCAAATCTTGAGCTTGACCAATTGCACAAATGCAGGACATAAAGCCCCAAATCGTCTATCCAGATAGACAGATTGATAGATAGATAGATGACTGATGATCAGGGCTTTATGTCCTGTATTTATGCACTTGGTAGGTAATTAGGGCAGGAGAAGGACATGGCAATGAGGTGAAGGATGATTGAAACAGCCATCCAACATAGGCCCAGGTGACCAGTAAGAGCTGAATTCAAACCCGGGACCCAGCGATTGGCAGTCCAACGCGCTACCACTAGACCAAAAAACCTCCCCCAGTATAGGTAGATAGATAAATTGATAGATAGATAGATAGATAGGTAGATAGATAAATTGATAGATAGATAGATAGATAGATAGATAGATTGATGGATAGATGGTGGGACGGGACTTACTCAGTTGGTAGCACTCACATCATTCTATGACTGTGTCCCAAGTTCAGTTCCAGCTCTGGCCTGGTCACCTAAACCTATGTTAGACAGCACTTTCATCTTTTGCATCATTACCGTATCCTCACCCTGTCCTAATTGATTTACCGCATGCATAAATACAGGATGTAGGGCCCCAGTCACCCATCCTGACAGATGGATATTTTGATCGATTGATGGATAGGTAGGTAAATAGTATTGTTGTAACTCCACATCTTAGATCATTCTTGTATGATGAAACGTTGCTCTACTTGCCCCCCCCCCCCCACCTCCTGCATCAGCTGCATGACCTTTTATTTTTACACTTGATTTGAAAATAAAGATTCAATGACTGCCACTTTACTTTACATAAATAAATAGCAAAAGCAGCTCTAGTTTCTTCATGGTTATAGTTTTACCAAAGGCAGATCTACCTTTGGTTTTACTTTATGCAATGTAACTCTAAACTATGTAGTAAACATAGCTACTACTTGGGGATTTTGAAAATCCAGATGTGACTCATCAAAAGGGGTAACCCAAGGGACTGGGGCTATAACAGGTCATTTTGTGGTTTGTGGTTGAATTAACACCCCATTTGGGCAAGATTGTGGGTTGCTCAACTTGAGCAGTTCTGAGCAGACCTGCCTAGGACTGTCCATTGATTTCAATACGAAAAATGGCCTCACACCCGGCTTGCCACTGCAGTAAGAGACAAACTGCATACATGTTTGGACTGAAACTGCCATTGCAGACTGAAACATTATTCCATTGATTTCAATACGAAAAATGGTATCACACCCGGCTTGCCACTGCAGTAAGAGACATACTGCATACATGTTTGGACTGAAACTGCCATTGCAGACTGAAACATTATTCCATTGATTTCAATACGAAAAATGGCCTCACACCCGGCTTGCCACTGCAGTAAGAGACAAACTGCATACATGTTTGGACTGAAACTGCCATTGCAGACTGAAACATTATTCCATTGATTTCAATACGAAAAATGGCATCACACCCGGCTTGCCACTGCAGTGTGAGATGCAGTGCATGTACATGTTTTGGCTGAAAATGCCATTGCTGACTGCAACATTAATCCATTGATTTCAATCGGAACTAGATGAATGCTGTCCCACAGGGACGAAATGGCGCCGTAATATTTTCCCAGTAGGCCTATATACATTGTATGTCTCTCACTTCAAGTCACTTGCTATCACTACTGCTTATGGGTCTTGTTTGAGCCATGTATGTATGCATCTGTTTGCCAGAGGGCATAAAGATGATTTATTTATAAGTAAAAAGAAAGGCTTCAAAAAAGGTGTCAACGTTTTTAGCAGCCTTAAACTGACTTCATTTATTTTCGTAGTTCCATAACATTCCACCAGAGGCAAAATGGCGCTGATCGCGGCACCCTCGTCCCTCGAGTGGATATGCAACGAACTACCGTAAACATTCCACCAGAGGCAAAATGGCGCTGATCGCGGCACCCTCGTCCCTCTAGTGGATATGCAACGAACTACCGTCCACGAGATCAAAACAACGCAACGTCCACGCCATGACCCACCCTGTGTCCAAGTCCAAAACAGAGTAGCCGGCAAGATCTAACGATCTGGCCGGCGCCAAAAATGGCATCACACCTGACTATGTTGAATAGAAATTTTGTGAATGCGCAATGAAATTGGGACTATTTCTTGGGACAGTAATGCTGTAGCATACAAAATCAAGTTTTTTGCCAGGTGGAAGCTGCATGCAGTTCTCATTTTCACTAGACTGGCAGTTACAGTTAAAACAACAGTAGGCCTACCTGTCTTGAGAACAAGTATAGAGTAACAAGACAATTCCCTGTCAGCGTGCCTCGGCGGTCGGGCGTCGGCCCGGCGTCGGTCCGATGTCAGCAGCATTGGACCGGCTTTGGGCCGACGTTGGCCCGCCAAGGCACGCTGATAGGGAAATAAGTAACAGGACAAGTCTTCGTTACGTAGACAAATTCAGAGTATCACTCACTGCGCCACATACTGTTTGGATGCTATCTGAGATACTGAGACTCTTAGAAATATCTGTGCCATTTTGTGCCATGAACATACACAAACATTCTCCATACAATAATTCATAAAGTCGGAAAAAAATATTGCTTTAATGAAAAGGTAACAGGACAAGTAACAGGACAAGTAACAGGACAAGTAACAGGACAAGTAACAGGACAAGTAACAGGACAAGTAACAGGACAATTAACAGGACAAGTAACAGGACAAGTAACAGGACACATAGAAATGCTATGCAAGTAGAATGACAGTGCAGATGTGTGATTGCAAAATTTTTATCCAGCAGTGTGGAGCAACAGTTCAATACACAAAATTCAGAGTGTGGTTCTCCATTTTAATTGCAAGTGGAGACACTTTCATACAAACTGAGTAACAGGACATGTCCTGTTACATGACTGTGTGTCCAGTTATACAAAATATTACCATAATACCGATGAGTTACTGGGAAATTAATCTACAATGTGATAAGAAAAGTTTGGTAGATTCAGTTCAACGTTTTTTTAAAGCCATGGGGCAACTGAAACTCTCTCATAATTGCAAAAAATGATTGCTTGTTTCAAGGGACGTAACAGGACAATGTCATGTCCTTGTCACTATAATTCAAACAGGACAAAAAGCAACTGTCCTGTTACTGTATTACCTGGAAAAAAAAGGTAACATGTCAGTAACAAGGACAAAAAGGACAACTGCCCCTTTTTCTTCATACCCTGGCCATAATTCTTTCATGTCCAATCAACGTTCTGCTGTTTTGTCAAATTGAAATGGTGATTAAATCTCTAAACATGTGAAAAGACATAGGGGTGAAATTTGACCAACGTAACAGGCTAACATGGGGACATATCATAAATTCAACATATTCTTTAGTTTTGTTTCAATGAACTCTAAAAATGTTATAGTATTGCTTTGGTATCCCCGTGGGTGATGGGTGGATACCATTGTCTGGTCAATATGTTCACTGCATACTGAGTAATCACAGTCCAAAGGTATATAACATAAAATAACTAAGAATGTTACACTGAAAGAGAATTACTTTTACCTCATAAAATAAGGGGTTCCCAGGCGTTCACTGTGTTGGGAAATAAAGTTCAAGACCTGTTTTATAAGTTCAAATATTAAAGATGGTTAATGAAAGAGTTTCCTTTATGCAGTAGAGTCATCTTTTGTCCATGTCTACTCGCGTACGCCTAAAAACGTCATTTTTGTCCTGTTTCCATGGCAACAAAATGGTGCAGTTTGTTTATTTTTTGTGGTATCATCCTCACATTTTTGCACAATTGAGTTGAATATGCGTACTTTAGTACAGCATTGATAAACATTGCTTTATTAAAATTTGTTTGAGCCAACCACCTCTGAACTAAGAGGACACATTTTACGGCCTTTTAGCAGCAACTTCGTGGCTTACCCATATATATTCCCTGTGCCAGATAAATGATCCTGTGACTTTTTCTCCAGTGCCGCAGGTTGACCTTTCAAAAGTCGATATAAAGATACAGTGCTGTTGAGATTTGCCAAAGTTGTAGGCCTGTGCCTTGGTTGGCAATGCACGGGGTTAACAACAGTCACAGGTTTGCACTGAGCGATTGGATGCACCTGAAGGGGACAAAAAAGAGAAGAAAAATTAATTTGAGAAGACCTACGTTACAGTAGACGAACTTCAAGTGCTTACATCTAGCTGTTTTCAGGGTGTCAATGATGTCATTGAAGGTGGTTTTTTCACTGACTCAGAGGGAACTTAATGACATGTATATGTTACCAGTGATGTGTATCACTGCTATGCTGAACATAGGAGAGGTAGCATGTGAGTCAGAAGCAGAGCTGTTGATGTGTCATATGTATGTCGTGTACACTTAGCAATGTTTGTTTGACATCTTTTACATCTGCTTCCAACCAATTTATAATTATTTTCCTATAACAGCTTTGAGTCTAAAACATATACACATAAATATTATATATATATATTCTTTTTTCTGTTAGCAGTTTTGGTAACTATGCAATCTATCTTGCTAATGTCTCTTTTGTGTAAGATCAGCAACAGTCATTCTAAGCCTGCATTTTTTACTCATTATTACAGTTCAGTAAAACTGAAGTTTTGTCCCCCAAAGCGCTTAAAGGCTCAAACTCAAAGAGAAATCAATGAGGTCAGTGGTGAGACTATTACTCACATGCAATTACATGGTATAATAATTTATATAGGCGCTGAGTCACTGACACATTTATGAGTAATAGAAAGCACTAGCATTAACATGGCAGGTATAGGAATCATTGACAACCCGATCGAAAGAGCAGTGAATGTAAGCATTATTATTTCGTCTACTGTAATAAATTAATTTAACAGTAATGGAATGATTTTCAAGAGCAAACAGTCTTATCTTTATATTGGACCTGAGCCCTTGCAACTATCTTTTAAATAAACACAATCATTAATTTTAACTCACTGTGTTCCTTGGTTGGCAATGCACAGGGTTAACAACAGTCACTGGTTTGCTCTGAGCGCTTGGACGCACCTGAAGGGGACAAAAAAGAGAAGAAGAAAAATTAATTTGAGAAGACCTATAGATGTTAATAAATTAGTCAATTTAACAGTAATGCAATGATTTTCAAGAGCAAACAGTCTTATCTTTATTTTGGACCTGAGCCTTTGCAACTATCTTTTAAATAAACACAATCATTAATTTTGAGCTCACTATGTTCCTGGAGTTTTACAGAATATCAGATAGTCACGGAGAATATGAGACAAAATGCATCAACCTGTAGGGGAGAGCGGGGCACAGTGAGAAACTTTTTTTATTTTCAAGTGTTCCAAAAAGTTGACAGTTAAGAGTAAAATGAGTTCAGGTACATATTACAGATAATGAAGTTGGGTATATTGTCCAATAGTTTCAGGTTCCTATCTTTTACAGGTTTGGAGAAACTTTGAGTTATGTCCATGCTCATCAAGTGCCTCTCTGTGCACCGTGGGTGAGGCACAGTGAGACAGCAGGCGGTGCACAGTGAGACAGGGCATCTGCGGCCATAACCCCCGATCCTCAGGCCCTGTGGAATTCTTCTATGAATTGTTGCTACAAAACCTAATATACTCTAATAAAAGCAGTTGGCTAGGTGATTTTTTAGGTCCTTTTTTTGAGCACGTTTGGAAAATTCATTGCACAGGACATGTGCACGACTTGTCTAACCTGCCGCACCTGTTACACACTAATCAAAATTCTTCTCTGATGCTTCCCTTTGGATATTACTCACTGAAATCAGTAGCTTATGGCAGGCATTTCGTTTTCAATAGTGAATTGTGAACTATGCATTAGCTACATTCAAGTGTATTTGTGACTTCTCACTGTGCCCCGTCTCAAACTGTCTCACTGTGCCCCACACAGCTGTCTTTATAAAGTTGTTGAATCCTGTGGACCAGATGCCTGCACTGTGGTTCATCATCTCACTAAAGTTAGACCAATAACCAAGATTTGAATCCCTGGTAATTGATTAGCATTGTCCAAATTTTCTTGGGAATTATAATAAAGCCCAAGTCAGAGAACTCCTTGCCATATGCCTTAAGACAACCTATTTCAAATATGATGAGTCATCTATTCCCAGATCGAAGGGGCAGCTATGGGATCCCCTGTCAGCTCAATAGTTGCCAACCTCTTCATGGAATGGTTTGAGGTTAAGGCCATCGAATCGTTCAAATACGAGATCACCATCTGGAGAAGATGCGAAGACGACACTATTGTAGCCCTCTGTGATTCACTTCTTGATGTCTTTAGGCCTACTGATCACATCAACAGTATCCATCCTTCAATCAAGTTTACACGAGAGGAGGAGGAGGAGGGTAGTATAGCAATGCTTGATGCCAAAATCAAGAGGGACCACACTCGACATCTGTCTTTTTCTGTATACAGAAAACGAACACATACCGATCAGTACCTGCAGTTTGACAGTAACCAGCCACTCCAACACAAGTTGGGAGTCATCCGGACCTTACACCATCACTGTAATACCATCTGCTCCACAGAGGAAGTGAAAGCGGAAGAAGAGAAACACCTGAAGAAAGTGCTTAGTATGGATACACAAAATCAGCCTGGGCCACTGCCACCAGAGGGAAAAGAAAAACCGCAGAGAAGACTAACTCAGATTCCGGAAAACCAAAAGGCAGCATCGCCCTCCCATATGCAAAGCATGTAACCGAGGCAATCTCTAGGGTGATAAGGAAAGCAGGGATCATTGTTCACCAGAGACCCTTCAACACGATCAGAAGCAGGTTGGTGCATCCCAAGGACAAGGTTCCTAAAGAAGAGAAAGCAGGGGTTGTGTACCATGTAAAATGTGGGGATTGCGAGGCTTGCTATGTGGGGGAAACGGAGAGAAGGTTACAGAAACGGATGAAGGAATACCAACGATGTTCATCCCCAGTCGGGCAACACTGTGAACAACGCCGACACTCATTCACAGCTTCTCCATATTGCACCAGGAGAGCAACTGGTTCCGGAGGGGGGTGGCTGAAGCCATCCACATCACAGAGGAAGAACTCATCCTAAACCGGGACGGGGGCAGACACACCCTCCCGGCAATTTACCGGGAGATACTCCTGTCATGTGACACTACGTCATCAGATTGTCACGTGACCAAACAGAATTCAAATCGCTGAGAACTGAGGAAGGGGACTGGGTGGACCTCGTAAGCTTCTCAGCCATATATTTTTGTTGTGAGTAATCGTCAAAGTATTCCACAATAATAAAAGTCATTTAGCAAAATTATTAACTTTTACTGGCTAAAAACAAAAATATAGAAATTCCACTCTTGATATGCTGTGTAGGCATTCGGGATATAATACAGTCCCTTACTTAATTATTTTTCGTACTATACAAAAGAGGGTTGATCTGTAAACAGTACCAGTTAGACGCTACGGGCTTTGTCTCACCGTGCCTGCCGTCTCACTGTGCCCCGCTCTTCCCTATGCACTGTGCAGTGGGGACAAAAATGACACCAAGGCTGACATTCACAGCTATGTTGATATTCCAATGGATAAAGCTCAAACAATGATGGATGTCAAAAATTGCAAAAATGGCTTGCATGCTGGAATGTCATTAGTAGCAGGCACTCAATATTATGATCAGGATGATCAACAAATATTGTGGTTGGTTTTTGAAATTTTTAAAAACTTAAACAAAAAAAAAATGCTAGGGCTAGAAAAAAAAAAGTTCAGGAAACCTATGCGGCATGCCTCTGGAAAACACGTGTAAAACTCCTGCTGCTTCTAATGAATAAAAAAATTAACTAATGAAATTTTCAGAAAGTTATAGTGGAGGCACAAAGGAGGGTTGCTATGGTGATGCTATACAGCCTCACTCTGGTTGCGCCATCATAGAGCCTCTCTCTGACATTGCAGAATGAACTCTTGAAACAAGTGATTTTCCCTACTCTATCTGAGGGACCATGGCAGTGCGGGGGAAGGGGACTGAGATTCATGAAAAAGGAAATATATATAAGAAAACCAGGGCAGCATATTCGTTTTTGACATTTCGTTGTCTGATTTTGTTCCAATGGCATGTTAATTATCATACTAGGCCTATGATCACTTTGCTATGATTGATGTCATCAATTTGGATTGTGTCTATAATTTTCAAAACGAAAACAATTCACTGTACTATTGCATAGCAGGCTGCTGAAATGACAATATTTTGCAACTGAAAAATGATTGTTTTCTAAATATTTATGTATGATTTAGTTTAGCGGGCTGTGGTGACGTCATAAGCAAAAAATTGTTATTTGACGCTGTCAGCGCTTGATAATGACAAATTATTTATGTGACGCAAAAATCTGTCAAAAAATTTTAAAAGTCTTAGGTGTTTTGGTTAAGGTGACTCAAGCGCGGTACACTGCACATACTTCTGAGCAGCCTGGTTGCCTAGCAACATAGCGTCACAACTGCTGCAGGCCCTGAAAAACTTGTGACGTTACCATTTTCTACTCTCTTTTTTTGAACAGCATGGTAGCCAGTAATTTGCTATTTAAATGAGATCTAATGCAGCTAGAAGCATAATTATTTTTTTATCGAATGCAGTAACACCTACTCTATGCTAGTTCAAAGTTTCAGCTTATCATCTTAATCCAAAGAATTTTCTCTGTTAATTTCAGTCAACTGTGTCTAAAATTGTCTTTATTTCTTTAAATTGACATTGGCACAGTAATGGTACTGCAGCAAAAAAAAGACTCTGAATTTTTTTAATTTTTTGCCATGTGTTTGACAATAACTTGTTTATGGTATATGCAAATTTTTTTTAAAATCTGTATGATCGTTTTTCTAAAATTTGATAACTGCCAAAATTGATACATGCAAAATCTGCAATTAACTAGTGTGTTGGTGCCCTTTGATTTCTTACAGAAAAAAGTATTAAATTTTTAACCTTTTTCTTCACATTTGTTGCAAATGTATTGGTGTACATCCATGGGAAGACATTTCTGACATTTTTGTGTGACAAATGCATTTAATGATTTATTCTGTGGTACATAACCAAAAATTCAATTTATAACTTTTAAGCAGTCATCAGGCCAAACATGCCGTTACCATGGCAACCAAACGAGTCGGCGAAATTTTTTTGTTTTTCATTTTTGGAATGTATGGGTCCCATAGAGTACCTGTGCAAAATTTAAAATCTGTATGATCAAACTACCATACTTGAGTCACCTTAAATAGTTTAAGACAACATAATTTGGCACAGGTTTGTGCTCAGCCCCCACCAAATTTACCATGGAAACAGAATCGTTTTCACTTCAAATATATGGTCATTTTCACAGCAGCCCGGCGAAAGTTTTTTTTTTTCCAAATATTTAATTTGGTTAACTTGCGTCAAAAGATCGTCATCCTCTGTTGATATCATTAAGAAAACATTCTAAAGGGTCATTCCGTGTCAAATCAACAAATTTTCCAGAAATTTTCCACCAACCCGTCTGCAAATTGGCTAAAAAAATTATAGACTGGTTGCGATCTCAAAGAATGAACTTCCTGAGAATTTCAACGTATTCAGTCAATTTTCCAGGATTTGGCAGAGGTTTGAAAATTGCTGATTTTGCCAGTTTTTCAGACCTCGTTTTGACCAAAATTACACTTTTTGTTCAATAAATATGTTAATAATCCACCTAGAACTTTTAAATTCGGGATCTACACTAACTGGACAATGGCAAAGGTCCTTGGATTGACACCTAGTGCCTTGTTAAAACGGCAATGCAGCTATGGCCTTGTTAAACTACCCCCTCAAAAATCAATGTTCAGTACAATAAAATTCATATCTCCAGGGGTATACCGGGTATAAATATGAAACTCCTAGGATATATTCTGCATATATATGGTCAAATAATACTTGAAAATTAGAGATGTGTTCAGCTTCATTTTTTTAATATAAAGTTTTGAAAAATATTCTATGTATTTGGCTAAGTCCAAAGCAAAATCAGCTAAATCTCAAGGGGTATAGGTGGCATACACCTAAAACTTTTTAATTATACTTCATTTATGTAGCGTATAATACAGGAAAGAATTCAGGAACGTGTTCAGCTTACTTTTGGTTATGTGGAATTTTGAATATTTTTATATCTGTAACAGTAGTGCAACTGGCAAAATTTTGCAAAACCAAAAATAAGCTGAACATCTTCCTGAATTCTTTCCTGTATCATACCCTACAAACATGCAAGACAACCGGAAATTTTCAGGGATGTGTCCCCTATACCCATTGATGTTTCGCCGGATTTGTTATGGACTTAGCCTGACATATAGAATAATTTTCAAAAATTTATATTAAAAATACGAGGCTGAACACATTGACAATTTTCAGGTATTATTTGACCATACATATGCAGACTGTATCTGAGAAGTTTAAAGGTAGTCTCTAAAATACCCTTTACAGAAGGGCTACTCGCCAGTTGCACTACTATTACAGATCTATATAATATTCAAAATTCTGCAGAACCGAAAGTAAACTGAACATCTTCCTGAATTCTTTCCTGTAGTATTCCCTACAGATATGAAAGATAATCAAAAAATTTCAGGGGTTTGCCACCGATACCCCTTGAGATATAGCTAGTTTTGCTTTTGGCTGAGCCTAAGACAAAGGATATTTTTCAAAAATTTATATTTAATAAACGAGGCTGAACTCATCTCAAATTTTCAAGAAATATTTGACAATACTTATGACAAATATATCTGAGAAGTTTAAAGGCTGTCTCTATAATACCCTTTGCAGAAAGGCTACTCACCAGTAGCAATGCAGTTACAGGTTAAAAAATATTCAAAATTCCAAAGAACCCAAAGTAAGCTGTACACGTCCCTGAATTCTTCCTTTTATCACCTGGTTGGCTGTGAATATCACTGTTTACACTCAAAATATCAGGGCCTATGATAATGTAAAAAATACCACCCTTCAAGGGCGATATTTTTGAACAATAGTTATGACATCACCGTCATTTCAGATGCCTGATGACGTCACAAACCAAGCAATGGCCAAAACAATAGGATTGTGACGTCACATCCATTGTTGCTCCATGGTGACGTCACATTTTTGTAATGGCAGAAAATAGTCCCTCTTCATAACTGAAAATTTGAGGTAAAACCAGGTGATAAAAACAAAACAACCCCGTGTCAGGGCACTTCGTACAATATCACTCGCTGTTGTGTGAATTAATATCACTCTCGCCCTGCGGGCTCGAGTGATATTAATTCACACAACAGCTCGTGATATTGTTACTCAGTGACCCTGACTTGGGTTGTTTTGTTATAGTATTATACCCCACAGACATGGAAGATAATTAGAAAATATGAGGGGTATGCTACCAATAGCCCTTGAGATATAGCTAATTTCGCCTTTGACTTACCCAAAGACATAGAGTATTTAAAAAAAAAAAATATTAAAAAAATGAAGCTGAACACATCTCCAATTTTCAAGTATTATTTGACCATACATATGCAGAATGTATCCTGGGAGTTTCATATTTATACCCGGTATACCCCTGGAGATATGAATTTTATTGTACTGAACATTGATTTTCGAGGGGGTAGTTTAACAAGGCCATAGCTGCATTACCGTATTAACAAGGCACTAGGTGTCAACCCATGGACCTTTGCCATTGTCCAGTTAGTGTAGATCCCGAATTTAAATGTTCTAGGTGGATTATTAACATATTTATTGAACAAAAAGTGTAATTTTGGTCAAACCGATGTCCGAAAAACTGGTAAAATCAGCAATTTTCAATCCTTTGTCAAATTGTGAAAAATAGACTGATTAAGCTGAAATTTTCAGGAAGTTCATCCTTTGAGACATAAAACAACATTTAATTTTTTCGGCTAATTCGCAGACGGGTTGGTGGAAAGCACTTGTTGATCTGACACGGAATGACCCTAAAGCATGTCACAATGAGATAACATCACACATTTATTATTCCAAATATGGTCATTTTGATGGCCATATAATAGATCTATACCCCCAAAATTTTTTCACCAAATAATGGACTACATATTTTTTATATCAGGCAGGGCTTGGAACTTTTGTGAGATGATAAACCATATATTCTTGCTCAGTTGCGTTGAAATAAATAAATTTTCTCCTGGCAGTCTTGAAACAGGTGGTGCCATTCTCAACACTGCATTGCTAAATTTAAGCATATCAATATTTTGGGAAGTTGAATGGATGACAAAAATTATGTTTCAGTGGAGTAAATAATTATCAGTTGTGAGGAATCATAGAAATAATTTAATAGATTTACATTCAATTGATTTGTTTAATAAAACAATTAATACTACATGAATACAGAAGTCGAGAAGATCATATTATTATTATAAGTAATTTATACAGGATGGGAAAGCTAGTACTTAAAGTACTCTTTTTAAATAAATCTTACCTCCTCCTCGTCTGGCTCAATTCCACAACTGCAAGTAAATCTTTTATAATATTTTCTCAATGCTTTCATACACATTGTGAAATATTATTCACAATCAAATCCGCTATCAAGACAAGCAAGACAGAGACAGAAAAGTCACGTGACAGAGACAGATAAGTCACTTGACCTGCTGTAACCAGGAAGGACCCGTAACTGAGGCCAGAACGTAGCTCTGATTGGTCACAACATTCTTCTTCTTCTGTAACGCTCTTCCGTCCGTTAGGACATAGTGCGGCTCCGGAGAACCATGAATTTTTAAATTATATAATCAGGGAGAATTAAATTCTCCCTAAACAGGGCCGTACCCATGGGGGGGTGTGGGGGGTGTGACACCTCCCCAATATTTGCCCAGAGGGGGCCCAAGATAGAGGTAGCTAAAATACGTTTATTGGACAAAAAATACCGCAAAATAGCAACGTACCATGTCGTCAATATCTCAATTTCAGAGGGGCTCCTAACTGTCAAGAAACTTATTTCAGAGGGCCCAAAAGACTGAAAAAAATTTATGATATATTATCGGAAGGCCAAAATGACTGATATTAGGAGCTTATTAGTTTTCAGAGGGCCCCCTAACTACATCGGGAACTTTTTTTCAGAGGCCCTTGACTGACTCGAGAAATTCATTACAGAGGGGCACTCAGTGTGAGAGGGCCCTCAACTTACGTGAGATATCATTTCGGAGGGCCCCCCAATGGACTCGAGATATTTGTTTCAAAGGCCCACTTACTTGCTGACAAATGATTTTTACATCAGAGGGCCCCCCTCTCAGTAACTTAATGAACTTAATTTTAAGGAGAAATTTAATTCAGAGCACCCCCACTCACTGACTCAAGAAATTTATTTCAGAGGGCCCCCTAACTGACTTCCAGAAATGTGTTTTAGAGGGTCCCGAATAGTATCAATTGTGATTTAATAAACGATGATGATATTTATCAAGGCCCCAAATGTGTTGCTGATTTAGATTGCACTTCAACTCCTAATTAAGGGGCCCGCATAGCTTCATGGAAAATTTCTGAACTTTTGTAATGCTATTTCTGAGATGCAACAGGGTAAAATTTGTGTTCACCGAAGCTTGAAATTTTGTAATGCACATAATTATTGGATAGGACTGTCTTTGAAGAATTGACTTGAACAAAAATAAGACATTCACATACAGTAAAGCTGAGACAGTGAGGATAAAAATTACTGCAAGCTTCATGCAAAAATAGTCATTTTCCTGTCACAGGGAAAACATTAATGAGCCAATGTTTAAAAAACTGCATATATAATAGACTATAAACTTAAGATATTAAAAAAATTCTCTTTTCAGGAATTTTTCACCAAATCCCATCAAATGGTGTTTTAAAAGTCCAACATGTGCCCAAAATTTAGTCGAATTCATCATATAAAAGCCAAAAAATTTGATTTTCACACTTTTTTCCCAAAAATGGACGTCTTGACGTTCTACCTTGCATTTTGACGTTAAGCGATTCGTACCTACAAGCTTGCCTCCCATGAAAAAAGGAATCTTTAGTTAAAGTGTCAGCTTCAAAGGGAGCCTAAAATAATTGTCATTATAACGGCTGGGGCCAAAAACTCTCAATTTTAGGGAGGTTAGCTCCTGGACTACAGTGCCTGATGGTTTTTTTTACAGTTGGAAATTGAATGTTTAAGCAGTGGCATAATCAAGGGGTCTGAAGCGAAGGGGAGGGGGTACTATCGAGGCAATACATTTTTCTGGGGCATACATTATTGTAATGAACACCACAATTTCCACATAAGGGGAGGTCACTGGTATCCATATCGGAGGACGTGCACTGTCGTGAACTGTTGAGTTGCGTCCGCAAGCGGACCCAAATGGTCCAAGAAAGGGGGGCCCAAGGGTGCTACACCCCCTCAACCATCAGGCTATGGGTTCGGCCCTGTCCCTAAAAGTAGCGAGGAGTCACCCTATGCAGCCGGCTTCAACTCTTTTCAGCTGTTTTGCCTACTGTAGGGCTACTTGAAAGTGGATGACTTGTGAAAAATTGTTGTCTGGGCTTTCAAATTTCAAAATAGCATTCGTTGCTATAAGGGCCAGAAGAAGACCTCCACCGATTCTTGAAATTTCTTTATTTTCAGTACCTGCAATTGTCAGAATTTATAACAGAAGACTATCACAAAGTCTAAACTGCTTTAAAGGCAAGACACGTTGATGTCACGAGATTCGAAATAATTCATAAAGTCAGTAGAAAACATCTGCTGATTTTGTTGACATGTCGTCATGATGAATCAGAACATCGCCAACCAACCGGCAACATGACCTCATTAGTATCAGGGAGAAAAGTCACTTATCACCTGGTTGGCTGTGAATATCACTGTTTACAGTCAAAATATCAGGGCCTATGATATTGTAAAAAATACCACCCTTCAAGGGCGATATTTTTTAACAATGGTTATGACATCACCAGCATTTCAGCTGCCTGATGATGTCACAAACCAAACAAGGGCCAGAATAATGGTATTGTGACGTCATGTCCATTGTTGCTCCATGGTGACGTCACATTTTTGTGATGGCAGAAAATAGTCCCTCTTTATAACTGAAAATTTGAGGTAAAACCAGGTGATAAAAACAAAACAACCACGCGTCAGGGCACTTCGTACAATATCACTCGCTGTTGTGTGAATTAATATCACTCTCGCCCTGCGGGCTCGAGTGATATTAATTCACACAACAGCTCGTGATATTGTTACTCAGTGACCCTGACTTGGGTTGTTTTGTTATAATGACTGAGAGTGAGGCTGCTGCAGATAATCTGGCTGAAATCAAGTGTCCGGACCAAATAGTTCCAGGGTGTAGCAATAAGTGTGTTTTATGGTTGTTGCAGTAGGCGTACTCATAACAAACATTTTGAACAGCCAATCAGCAGCAGGTTTGCTTGATTTAAATCATTTGATTTAAATTGTAATTTAAATCAGTGCTTTTAATCAATGATTTTTATTGAAAATCACTATATGTTAGAAAACTGCAAATAGTTTGCCTATAAATGCTATAATGGATCAGTTGACACCTTCACACTTGAATTGGTAAGGAATCGCTGCTACGATGGAGATACCAGGGTGGTTTTGACTTAGGCCTACTTTACTCCAGTTTAAACAGCAATCCTCTTTCATGCGACAAATTCCTAATCTCATGCCAAAAGTAGCACTCATTAACGAAGAAAACAACAATAACAAACAATAGTAAAATTTTTATAAAATACTGATTCTGTGGTCATCGTTAGTAATTTCAATCATTCCTTTGCTCCGAAGTATGATATTCTATGGCAGTGGCGTAGCTATGGGGGGGGCGGGGGGGCCAAGGCCCCCAAATGGATAAGTGGGCCCCCCACTGGCCCCCCCATTTCAGATTTGAGAAATTTGCAAAATTATTTGAGCAGAGCACATCCGTCGTTGTGACCTGAGACGGCACTCACTTACACCTGATTCTCAGCAAAATGACAGTTGCCCTTTAAACATATTTCAGGCATTTGACAATTTGTTATTTTCTTTGAAAAAATCTGGCAATAGGCGTACCTGCATCCGAACTTTTTAGGGTGTGTTATCGATATTTGCCCTATATTTCACGATCCAGATTTAATAATATTTCAAAGAAATGTTGTGGAAACCATTGGTTTTTAATCATGTTTATTTAATAATCTACCTGAATTGTTTGCCTTTTTGCCTCGAATTTTAGTGTTTCCCAATTTTAACCAACCCCCCCCCCCCTCCGGTATGCCTATGTAGTATCTATAGCAGTTCCATGCAACATCAAAAATCTTGTGGTTTGAGGAAATCTTTCTAAACATGCTAAAGAAATATTGTTGCGCCTTTGAAATATCTCTATACAGATTTATTAACCAGAGTTATTTGTACAAACTGCTTAATTTTTCATGTGTTGCATGGAATTTCCATATATTTTTGGAATTTGTGTCATTTTCAGCAATCGCTATTAGCTTTTAGGCCTATATGACCAGATAAAAAAATAAGTAATTTCAGGAGACCATTCAAGTGTTTTAAACCTGTATCATGGCCGTGATTATAATATCACATTATGCACCCTTGTGGGTTGATTCTTGATGTACAAGCATGGTCATTGATGTTGTATCTGGGAATTTTTAACCACATAGGAGCCATGCTCTTATGTAAGAGCAACCCAACCCCAAATTATCATGAGGGTCATCAGCATTATGAATCAGTAAGTGAGCACTATTTTTGCAACAAACTGTTTTCTCATTCAATGTGCATATAACAAATTGAACGGTTGAAATCAACATTCTGCACTTGTTCCAACTAATTTTATGGAAAGTCATTTCTCTCAAAAGTAATTGTGAAGGAATATTCAGGGGTGCCGGAAGGAATCGCGGGAGGCAGGGGCGCTCAGACGAAAAAGGGCAAATCATATTCGTGGCAATTTCGTGTGACAAAATTTAAATAGTCTATGATAATTTAAAAATAAATACCTACTAATTTGTGACTAAAATCAGTAAAATAAGGGCTTATAACATATTTTTTCTTTAAGATCTAAAGGGCACCCTTGCCCCCCCCCCTGCCCCCCTTGGACAAGGGTAGGAGGGGCAATTGCCCCCCCCTGCCCCCCTGTTCCGGCAACCCTGGGAATATTTAGTGGTTTTTGTATTATCTAAATTAAATAGTAAATGCAGTAAGTGTACGCCACAAGAAAAGAGCATCAATATTCCTATGTCGTTTGTATTATCCCAAAAATGCCGCAAAAAATGGGCCCCCCTGGTCCAGACCCTGGCCCCCCCTTGGCCCCCCCCACTCCTAGATTTCTAGCTACGCCACTGTTCTATGGACAGTAGCTTCCACGTATTCAAAAGTTATGACTTCGGAATGGGATTTAACCCTGTTAAGCCTCTTTTGGAAGCCAAGTAAAATTCGTATTCTGAGGGAATTTGTTTCAGCTTGGAAAAGTAAAAAATATGAACGCTCTACAACTTCAAATTTCAACTTGATTACATGACTTTTGGGGAGTGAAAGAATTTTTCCCATTACAGAAGACCTAATTAAGAACAATTTATTATTTATTATGACTTATATTTCTTCGAAAAACATTATATTTGCAAAAATACAACTGCTCGATTTAAATCAGATTTAAATTTTAAAAAATCCAATTTATATCAAATAAAACCGATTTTTAAACATTTTTTCTATTTAAATCCGATTTTTTTGCAACCCTGATCAGCAGGGATGTGGGGGCCTCCTGCCCCCACGTGATGGTATACTATGATGTGTGTTTGTCCAACAGTTGTGACGTAATGATTTTAAGAGTTAAGGTGACTCGAGCATGGTAGTTTGATCATATAGATTTTTCTAAAATTTTGCGCAGGTACTCTATGGGACCCATACATTCCAAAAATGAAAAACAAAAAAAAATTCACAGACTCGTTTTGTTGCCATGGTAACAGCATTTTTGGCCTGATGACTGCTTAAAAGTCATAAATTGAGTTTTTGGTTATGTACCACAGAATAAAGCATTACATGCATTTGTCTCGCAAAAATGTCTTCCCAAGGATTTACACCAATACATTTGCCATAAATTTGAAGAAAAAGGTTAAAACACTTTATTCTATAAGAGCTCAAAGGGCACCAACACACTAATTAATTGCAGATTTTGCATGCATCAATTTTGGCAGTAATCAAATTTTAGGAAAACAATCATACAGATTTTTAAAAAAATTTGCATATATCATAAACAAGTTATTGTCAAACAAATGGCCAAAAATAAAAAAATTCACAGATTCGTTTTTTAACTGCAGTACCATGATTATGCCAATGTCAATTTAAAGAAATAAATACAATTTTAGACACAATTGACTGAAATTAGTTGAGAAAATTCTTTGGAAACAGATGAGAAGCTGAAACTTTGAACTAGCATAGAATAGATGTTACTGCATTTAATAAAAAAATAATTATGCTTCTAGCTGCATTAGATCTCATTTAAATAGCAAATTACTGGCTGCTATACTGTTAAAAAAAAGAAAACAGAAAATGGTAACGTCACAACTGTTTCAGGGCCTGCAGCAGTAGTGACGCTATGTTGCTAGGCAACCAGGCTGCTCAGAGTCTCACTGGAACTACTTATCAGGATCGGCCGATCGGCATATCAATCACATGTTCAGCTGTAACCTGTAAATAGGAAGATAAATAATTCCGAAGATTCCCTGTTGCTGGACCAGAATGCAGCCCTGATTGAGCATCTCTTAGCCTAATGGCCGACCAGATGGCACTTGCAGAGGCTATCGATTTTACTTCATGGATGAACGACTTTTTTTTTGGTTGTTGCGTTGCATGTAGCATGAAAAGGTCATCCATGGGCTAGAATCTATGGTAAGTATGACTGCCTGTGGTCAATTAGAACCTGTTAGAGGATAGGTTGATCCGCTACAAAAACCACAAAGCACAACCAATAAATATGTTAGAAGAAGATTCTTCTGAGTTGTCTAGATTATTTTTTTCTGGGAAGAACTGACAATTACAAAGGGCCCGTATGAAATGTTTTTAATATTTTCTCACTCCTGAACTTTGCAGCTTTTTGTCTATTAAATTATTTTGAAAAGAAAAAAAACTTGCTTGCTTGCATTTTAAAACTTGTCAAAAATTAATCTAAAAATGGAATTAATATAAAATTCGCTTCCTTTCTCTATTTTATCTCCAAAAAATCTCTCATCCACAAAATTAATCTGATGTGGTTTCATTTACTTTAATAACAGAGTGAATTAAGTGATCGATGTTTCAACAATTTTGGATTGTTAAACTAAAAAAAAATTCTTATAGTAAATATAGCCTAAACAGTGACAAGGAACTAAGAAAACACCCATAGGTGTATTTTATGGGGGGGGGGGGTTGTCGTCCCTCCCTCCCCCACCCGCTTTGCCATCAGGCCAAATGGCAAGTCCGGGCAGAGGTTACATGTCAAATTTTCAGGGCAAATTAGCCACACTATCCCCCCACCCCACCCGCTGCAAAGCAAGCGTCTCTTACGCCTATAGGTGAAAACAATGCTCAGATTCAATAATCAAAGGTATTAGGCCTAAATTGTGCAATGTGGTAGATGTCCAATTGAATAGTCTATGGATATCATCTATAAAAATAACATGATTGGATTATTAAACTAATACAAAATTACAGTAAATATTGTCTAAAAAGTGAAAAGGAGCTGAGAAAACACCCATAAGTGCATTTCACAGGGGGTCAGGGGGGGGGGGCTGCCGAAGTGCCGTACGCACCTCCTCCCTCCCCCAAACCACTCTGCCATCAGGCAAAATGACAATTAGGGACCGTTCAGAATTTATGACTGGGGGGGTGGGAGTTTTGCTGGAACTTCTCGTCAAAAATTGATACCCCCCTTGAGTTTCATGCGGATTTTTAGTACCCCACCCCTAGGTTTCACGCGTATTTTTAGTACCCCCCCCTCGACATACAAAGCAATACACACATATATACTGTTATACAAGGCCACGTGTACAGATACGCGTCATTTTGCGGACTTTTGTGAGTAAAAAAGTCCAAATATAATGAGTTTATGCGTGTTTTTTAACATTTTTTCTTTGTTAAAATTTCTTACCCCCCCCTTGGAAGTGTTGTCAAAAATTAATACCCCCCCTTGAAACATGTGTGAAAAGTTAGTACCCCCTCGGCCAAAACTCCCATCCCCCCCAGTCATAAATTCTGAACGGTCCCTTAAGTCTTGGAAATCCTGACCAATTTCAGGG
Source organism: Platynereis dumerilii (assembly GCA_026936325.1). Classification (NCBI taxonomy): domain Eukaryota; kingdom Metazoa; phylum Annelida; class Polychaeta; order Phyllodocida; family Nereididae; genus Platynereis; species Platynereis dumerilii. Next base: position 832,478 of record JAPTHN010000028.1, read on the forward strand.
CGGAGGTTACATGTCAAACTTCCAGGGCAAATTAGCCAGAATTAGTTAATTTCCAAAAGCCTCTGTTGGCCTTTTAAATCCAGCTTCAGCATATTGTCAACCCTTTTTGGGATCATATAAAGTGACAGACGTGAAATTTTTTCAATGCGCAAGAAGAGCACTGAGAGAGTACGGTGTATGTACATGCACTCTGTGTTGATTATAGTCATCATTTGCACCATCTTCATGCAGTGATGAGCTTCCATCAGCGAGGAAAATAATGAAAGTTGCTGCTTTCTGATATTCTCCATACAGGACTTCAGTACCGTAATATGGGGTGAATCGGGACAGTTTTGGCTGTTTTTCTTATAGAATGGCCACAAAACAGCTGTCCCAATTCACCCCTCACTTTGGGGTGAATCGGGACACTCCATTATTTCCCACAATCAAAACTCCCTACCTTCTTTTAGTGATTGCTACTTGTGAATAAACTTTACAAAACACGTTCAATATGCCCAGTGTCCCAATTCACCTCATATGACGTTATGGCATAAAAATACTGGATGTAATATATAGGGCATTGGTAATCATAGATACCAGCAAGGTACATGTAATTACCATTTCCAATGAAAGAGAGTAAAGTGTGTGTTGAAAATTGTGTGGGCTGGAAATTAGCTTCATGTAAGATGCGCAATGCAGACACACATTTCGTGGTGAGCTTTCCACAATGATTCAGCTCAGGATAACCATAGAACGGATGACCATGCACTCTAAACCATTTCAGACAAAATTGGTTTTTTATATTGAAAAATTGGTTTTTTAGATTCAAAAAACCAACACGGATTTTTTTTAAATCCATGTTGGTTTTGCATTGAAATTTGGTTTTTCAAACAACCATTTTGAATCTAAAAAAACAATTTTGTCCCCACATTTTTTGGAGTGTGGGTTGAGGCAACAAGAATATTGCCCAAGGTCCCCTTGCCCTAGGATTCTCAGTGGTCGTGCAGCCATATGATTAATTTTGAGTGATGAGAAGACTGGGAGTCTGGCTCATACCCTTTTCGTTTAGGGATGACCAGGGTCTTTCAGTTGCCCCACCACAGAAAAAAGGATACAACCCGCCCCAACTTTAATGTCACATGGGCTCAGACAATAGAGACCCAATTGAATATCAATTCAAATTGCATGTATGTACTGTGTAATAGATACAAGTACTACTTTTGTAGTCAGTTCTGTGACAAGGTACAGTTCTGCCCAAAAGTTTACATACCCCGATGCAAAACACCCAATTTCTCCATTGCCAGGGCAATTTTAACAACAATAGGCAAATTATACATGAAATACAAAGCACTGCATGTGGCTGAACACCCTCTGAACCATTAAAAATTCAATAGCAATGACATTCTATGATATTATCAGTCAATTGCATTTCATGACATTTTCAAAAGTTTACATACCCTCTTGCAATATCATATATTTTCCCCCTTGGGATCATGAACAGATTGCAGGATCGATTTTAATCCATTCTGCTTCACAGAATTTCTTTAACACCACGTTCAATGTTGGTCTCCGCCGGGGCACGGTCTGTCTTGGATCAACCCATAATTTATCAATAATATTCCTGTCTGAAAGGTGTCAAACCACTCGAGGGCCTTTTCCCAACTGTCCTGAAAATTTTTTTGGGCAGGATTAGTGGAAAGTTTATGATTGTTGTCCTGTCGGATCGACTTGTTTCATGCCGTTCTGAACTTTCACACCGAATCGTGTCGGTTCTGTTCCAAAATTTTATGGAAATCAGTGGCATTACACCTTTCAATAGTCTTGACAAATATTCCGGTGCTGTTTGCACTGAAATGGCCACTATGTATCAATAATGCACCAGATTGGTTCACTTTGTGAATGGTACTATTTTGCTTGCATTCCTGATAGACATGCCTCTGACAGGGCGGGGGTGATTATGGGACAAATTTTGCTGCAGTACACCAAAAGCAGTTTGGTAAGTCCCAAGCTATCTGCGAAAAAGTTTTTGGATAGATGAGACTTTGCTGAGGTTTTATATCGTTAAATTCCCTTGCACTATGTTTGTAAGGAGTTTATTTAGACTTACGATAAAAAGAAGACCGTTGCTAAATTGAACCAGAGTGGTGCGTCTTCAATGCCTTGCAGCTGTTTCAGTTCGAATAGCACCAGAGACATTGTAAAGACTAAACAAATATTTAATATCAAGGATTTCCATAAAATTTTGGAAGAGAACCGACACAATTCGGTGTGAAAGTTCAGAACAGCATGAAACAAGTCGCTCCAACAGGCCAACAATCACAAACTTCCCACTAACCCTGCCCAAAAAAATTTTCAGGACAGTTGGGAAAAGGCCCTCGAGTGGTTTGACACCCCCCAGGCAGGAATATTATTGATAGATTATGGGTTAATCCGAGACAGACCGTGCCCCGGCGGAGACCAACAATGAACGTGGAGTTAAAGAAATTCTGTGAAGCAGAATGGATTAAAATCGCTGCTGATGTTGTCTGAGGACTTTTGAAATAGTGCAGTAAAATCCTGCAATCTGTTCATGATCCCAAGGGGGAAAATATATGATATTGCAAGAGGGTATGTAAACTTTTGAAAATGTCATAAAATGCAATTGACTGATAATAACATAGAATCCCATTGCTATTGAATTTTCAATGGTTCAAAAGTGTTCAGCGGCATGCAGTGCATTGTATTTCATGTATAATTTGCCTATTGTTGTTAAAATTGCCCTGGAAATCGAGAAATTGGTCATTTTGCATCGGGGTATGTAAACTTTTGGGCAGAACTGTAGATAATTGTGATTATGGATCGACACAAACAAACTGCCAAGCCAGGCAAAGTGGCTAATCTTGGAGATGTTAAACTTAAACCATGACAGATGAGGAGATGTTGCCACCATCATTCACTTCTACTGGAAATAACAGTTTTAGTAGATGGACAGTTTCCTGAGCAACTGCTCCAGTCGATTTCATTATACGTTTAAGGTTTATGAAACATTTCACCGTTGTGTAAATTGATAGCATCTGTAATGAAATTGTGCAGTAATGTATTTTCATAAACTAGTTGCTGCTGAAACTGTGGTTGGCTGCATGACTTGCTTTGCTCTATCACTTTACAAAGCTGTGAACAGTGGACACTGAGGGTATATTGTTGAAAACTCCCTGGGTGATAGGTTTCAAATGGATGCACATATGTCCTGGCTCAGATTGTGAGATGCATCAGAAATGAAGCTTGGCAGTACCAACATATTGCATACTCAACAAGAACTTGTGCTTGACACAAACAAAGACAACAGTATATTTTACAATAGCTGAGGATGCATACTGCTGCACTGAATATCAAATAGCTGTTTTACATTGTTTTTACTCTGTATATGTATGTGGGTTCAAGGACTTTTCTTCTTCTGCTTCTGCCAGATACTCTATAAAAGAATAGTGATAGACACACAGTTAAAATAAATACAGGGTGACCAAAAAAAAGTTCACACTTTTGTAAATGAACTTCAGCAATGCACACCACAGTTGAAAAGTACACAATCTTCATGAAATTAGACACAGAGGTTTATCGACACATTGACAAAACACTTACCTCAGAGTGACCCTTAATGTAACCTATATCCTTGAAATTTAAGTCCTTCGAGGTTTTTGTCTGTTTCTTGCATAATTTTTTTTCAAATGTCACCTGATAGGTTGAATGTCTTTTGTAATGCCATTTATACTTGCCATTGTGATTTAGTCATATTGTGGACAGTCAAGGCTTTGTGGAAATAGATTACTTCATAATGGAAATTTACCGAAATTTTGACGGACCACTTTTGAGATCCTGTTCTGGGTTTGAACTGGCAGGAATGTGTATTTATGTGCAGAACATAGTTTGTGTACCTCTAGCTATGATTTGATGTATTATTCATCCAGGTAGACTATATATTTATCAGCTCCTTTATGTATAATGAAATTTATTACATGACCACTATGCTAGAGCGATGCTGATTGGCCTAAATCAGTCACATGACGACATCATAAAAATTCATATTGCATGGTTCGAGTGCAATATGAGATTTTTCACAAAAAAAAATTTATTTTATTTTTCAGATTTTTTCATATTGCATGGTTAGAGTGCAATATGAGTTTTTACAAAAGAGAAAATCCAAAAAATGTTTTTATTTTATTTATTTATTTATTTTTTGACTTACCGTAATATGGGGTGAATCGGGACAGAATTGGCCGTTTTTCTGACATAGCATGGACAAAAATCAATCTAGAAATCAAAATTTGGTGTCAAATTGTGTCTGGACACAAGGTCTAAGTACCCCTAGAAGCTTGAAATGATATCTTAAATCCCCATTGCTCTAGGCCAAGAAAACCACTGTCCCATTTCACCCCACACTTTGGGGTGAATCGGGACACTCCATTATTTCCACTATTAATGCTCTCTATAATAATAATAATAATAATATGGATTTATAAAGCGCTAATTTCGGTAAACTGCTCATCAGCGCTTTTCAGATCAATCAATTGTAGGAATTTTGAAACAAATGTGTTTTTAGATTCTTCTTGAAGCTTTCTAGTGTCTGTGCAGTTCTCACTTTTTCAGGCAAATTGTTCCATAGCTTTGGTGCTCTCTACCTGCTTTGAGTGATTGCTTCTTGGGAATGAATATTAGAAAACATGTTCACATGCCAGAAAAAAAATTTGAGGAAAATCTGAAATCAATTTCATTGCTAATATGCAGATTTTAAAAAATGTGATAAATAACAGAAAAATGTTAAAAACTGCAGTTTTTTTCTAATTTTTCTAGTAATTAATACTTTGGGACTAAATGTGCTGCAAATGATTCCATGTTCAATATTATTCATCAAAAAGCCACGCCACTGCACTCAAACGAAAATTAGTGTGGTTATTATGGTTAATCCGGAAAATTTTCCATTGACCTGGATCTGCACCCAGGACCAAACATACACAAACCCATATCCAGTCTATAATTATGGTTCCCCTATAACTATATTAGACTGATTTTAAAGTTTGCTGCAACTTTGATGGCTCTGATATTTATGCTTTATATAATACAAGGAAAGTTTTGACCAACTTGTAAAAGGCCATTTCTGCAGTGTAAAGTTTAAGGTCCTGCACCTACTGACTGACTGGAGTTATCAATACAAAATTCTGTCACAATATGCACCAATATGTGTCCTTTAACTATGCCAAAAATTAATTTCCTCAGGCAAGTAGAAATATGTGTTTCTTTAACAAATACAATGTTTCCCTCATCTGTCCCGATTCACCCCAGTGTCCCAATTCACCCCATATTACGGTTAAAAAAAAAATTTCCGAATTTTTTTTTTTTTTTTCGGAATGGAACATTATATTGGAAGATTGGAAGCATAGTGGTCATGTAATAAAACAAATACGGCACTTATTATCGTGCAATATGAAAATTTATTTGCACGTAAATTCATATTGAACTCGGGCTGCGCCCTCGTTCAATATGAATTTCCTCGTGCAAATAAATTTTCATATTGCACTCATATCATGCCATATTTGTATAATATGGCTGTCCTTCAACCACCATGGTAGTAATTACCCAAATTCCATTAATACAATGTGCATGGTCCTGAACCAACTTTTTTTGTGTTTTTTTTGTACGTCAACTACATTTCCTTTCAATATCATGACAAAACTTGGATTAAAGCAGCCTCAGTGATTATCTACACAAGGTGAGATTGGTGGCACACAATGACCAATCAAATCCTAACATCTCCATTTTGTGTGCCATGATTTCTGAGACAGACATAAAGCAATTCATTCCTAAGGAACAAGGCATATGTTAGGCCTCCATACTTTATTACAAGACACATTTTGACTTTACTTTTCAAATATTTCCTGCTAATCATGAATTCCATGGTAACGGAATCAAAGAAAATTCACAAAAACTACACTTTCATGATGCATCACAAAATTTGTGTTTGCAGAAATTATGACTTAGTGATCTATTTTGACTTAAATGAATATGAACTAACATTTTTGATACAAAGAATGTCTGTGATCAGCCCGAGCAGTTTTTTACAGCAGGCTGAACACAGCGTAACGGAATCACCGACAAAAACAGCAAATTTTGTTACTTTATGATTTCATTCTCTGATTTATGAAAACTGCTCCAAGTATGGAAAAGATAGACTGACCGTGATCATCCCAGGGATATACTCTAAAAACATTTTGATATCAATTATGTTTGAGATTGCACAGATGAGAGTTGTGCTGCCCTCTTTGGGGCAAGGTTCGGAAGAAAATTGTGTGATTCCGTTACGCTGTCTGATGTGATTCCGTTACGCTTAATTGAAATTGGCCTATACAGCAACAGAATCCTAACATGGAAAAAATTCTTTAAAATTTGTAAGTTTCAAGTATATTAGCACTCGGTGATGTCAAAGAAAATAGCATTTTTCTTAATTTTTTAGGCCAAAATAATTGAGATCATTAAAAAAATCATGATTTCCTGGAAATATTCTGCCGAATCTAAACAGCACCAATTTTTCAAGATAAATGAAAATACAAGATGCGCACACGTATCTAGATTAGAAATTTTTTTTTTCTGAGCCATTCCCTATTATCATGGAATTCATGTAATGTGAAATAATATTCTCCGCTAGACCTGGCATATTATGCCCTGCATGACCATTTGACATTTTTCTAAGGGTTTTGGATGTTTGCAGGACCTCATTTTCCTGTGTTAAGCTTCTTTACATACCACATTACCAGTCAACTAATTTCAGTCAGTTTTTTATATCTCAAACCACTCATATTGACACTTTCAACAGCCTTATTCATGCATCCTCTTAAACCCGGCACGGCAAAAATCAGGGACAACTCACACTTTGTTATAGCAGCAAGGCTATGCAGGTATGTCTGTCATATTTGCCTTTCAAATGCAATGATAATTACCAACAAAATGAGCCATAAATCAAAGTCTTGTGGCAAAAATTGATTATCTTATGACCACTCAAAGGAGTGTGAAGTTTTTTTTGGATCACCCTGTAAATTCAGGTGTTTAAACTTTTCGTTTTTATAGGAGGGGGTTGACTGGCTGAAATTGTTGTTATGATGATGCCATCAACCAAACAATACACTTATTTTTACACTCTGGATATTGGACCTGGACTGGCTATTATCATGTACAATGTATTTTACAGAGCCTTTACCCTGAAAAAAAAAAGTAACACATGCGCACATGACTGGTACAGATTTTTATGTTGGCTTCATAGCAGTGTAATGGACTTCAAAAATCACCAAAAAGTCGTCAAAGTAATAAATAACTGTGGTGGGGCACAGTGAGACAGCAGGCGGGGCACAGTGAGACAGGGCATCTGCTGCCATAACCACCGATTCTGAGGACCTGCGGAATTGTTCTATCAATTGTTGCTACAGAAACTACTGTACTCTTATAAAAGCAGCTGGCTAGGTGATTTTTTAGGTCCTTTTTTGAGCATTTTTCGAAACTTCATCGCACACGACACATGCACGACTTATTTAACCTGCTGCACCTGTTACATACTATTCAAAATTCTTTCTGATGCTTCTCTTTGGATATGGCGTACTAAAATCCGAAGTTTATAGCAGTCATTTTGTTTATAATAGTGAATTGTGAGCTATGCATTACATTCAGGTCGTTTCAAGTGTATTCTGTGAGGTCTCACTGTGCCTCGCCTCAAACTGTCTCACTGTGCCCCACACAGCGCTTGTACTGTGGTTCATCAGCTCACTAAACTAAGACAAATAATCATTGTTTGAATCCTCGGCAATTGATTTGCATTGTACCATTTTTCTTGGGAATTATAACAAAAAGTCATCCAGCAAAATTATTTACTTTTACTGGCCAAAAACAAAAATATTGAAATTCCACTCTCAATATGCCGCGTAGGCATTCAAGATATAGTCTTTCACTTACCTACTTTTCGTATCATACAAAAGACGGTCGATCTGTAAATAGTACCAGCCAGATGCTACGGACTTTGTCTCACTGTTCCTGCCATCTCGCTGTGCCCCGCTCTCCCCTACACTTGATCTCAGCTGGCATGCAGATCACTTAAATGAAATGTTGCAAACAACTTTGAAAAAGCCATGTACTCCATGGTGAATTTTAAATTTCTGTAATGAAGCCACCAAAGAATTAATCATCGCCCTTCTCTACTTTGAAATAGATATATCATGATCGCTTCCAACATTTTGTTTTATCCAGGGTTGCTTCACCTCACAAGCTGTGGCAAGATAGCAATTTTAATCAATGATCAAAGTAGCAGGTTTGATTAATGTAACACAGAATCGATAAAGTGGCTGTCAGAAGGAAAATAATTGTGACTTGTTTTTTTATTTTTTATTTCAAGAACCTAATCAACTCCGGTTAACAAGAATGTGTCATACTGTGTATCACATGTTTGTTTGTGAATAACAAAACTAATTCATGAATATCTTACAGATGATTTCATATTTGTAGGCATAAGGACTGAACGTGATTTTTTTTATCTGGGACATGTATTCAATAGGGAGAAGTGACATAGAAAAAATTATGACATCACTTTTCCTCATAGGATAACATGTCCTAGAACAAAAATCACATCCAGTCCTTTAGTCTAAAAATATGAAATCATCTGTAACAAATTTCTGTTTACTCAAACATCTTCTGAGACCAGTGCAGAAAGTCAGTTCTGACAAGAATCTCTTAATTAAGCGAATACTTTTGGATAACTTAATGTGTTTGATTCTTAAATTTATCTTGGACTATGGTGCGAAAGATAATTTAGGTGGCAGTTAATTGAGTTGCTATATTTATGCCCCAGTCTCACGGCACGTTACGGAGAACTTTTTACCACTGAGGGGTAGCTTGAGTTGAATTCTAGGAAAAAAATGACCATCACGGCGACATACAATGTTTATAAAACCATTACATGATTAATTAAAAGCATATCACTTCGGGGTTCTTTTTGTTCACTGCGGGGAAGAAAAGTTGTACGCCGTCCCCAAAAGTTCGCCGGGGGAAAGGAATTTCCTCCTCCTGAGAGATACTTTTATATCGCCCCGAGATATAAAAAGTACCCCTTAGGGAACCTATAACTGCCCCTCAGTGAACCTATTTCACCGCGGCGGGATGTCAAAAACTGCCGGCGAGGCTTCAAATGTCCCCCCAGGGGCAGGAAAGGTCCCCGCGGGGGCAGGAAAGGTCCCCGCGGGGGCAGGAGAGGTCCCCTCAGGGGCAGGGGATGTCCTAATATCCCGCCGGAGATGTTTTTGAGGCGTTCTCACTGAAAAATTCCACGCCGGACATCCAAAAATCAAGAAAATTTTGGGCTCTGTTCCGCCGTCATGAAAAAAAAGTTTGTACCTGTTGAATCTTTTTTGACATCCACGGCGCAGTTTTTCCATTTCTAGGAACCGCTGAGGGGAACAAAAACTTCCCCTGGGGGGATGTGAAAAGTCGACGGCGGATCACCCAAATTCATCCAAATTACCAGGAAATACTTCGACGCCAATTTAAATAGTTCTCCGGGAGCCGCCGTGAGAATGTAGCATTAGAGCTCGATTCAGTTTGTCCAAGAAACTTGCATCTGCCAATATGCCGACACAGCAGCAGATGTTTACTTACTGATACTTTCTCATAAAACGAATGCAACTATATCACTGACAGTGACAGCCACTCAAAAGGCGAGAACAGATTAATGATATTCGGGCACAAGTCCCCACAAGTCTTGTTCCATATATATTTACATCCAAGCTGACCAGCAGACATTCCACCTATTCATATTCTTGACTTAAATACACTAAAATTGCAACAGATGGCATTCATGTAAAAAAAAATAGGCTAGATAAAAAAGGAACGAGTCAAAGAAATACTTCAAATTTTTGTAAAATCCTTGTTCGTTTCCCCATTGATATGGGTCTGTCTGACGTCGAGGAAAACCCCTGGAACAAACTTTGGTGATGAAAAATATAATTTTAAAATTGTATTTTTGCATCAGGTTCACATGCATTTTGAACTTGTGAGGATTTACTTTTAAAAGTCTGGTAATATCATTTAAAAAGTGACTAAAGTTTTGGGCCAAGGGGGGGGGGGGTTCCGACCCCTATATCCCCCCCTTGTATCTAATAGTATCTATCTATCAATCTATCTTATATTTTTTATCCCTTTTATCTTTTTATAGCCTAAGTATGTTTCTATTTTTATCTGTCTTTCCATTTTTTTGAAACAGTTACATAGCTGTCTTTCATACATTGAATATGAAATAAATATGAAAATGATGGTAACACTATAAGTCCTACAAAAACTTTTAAGTGCTGCGCGAATTGCATGGCAGTGCCATTTACATACAGTTCCTAAACTGATTCGAGGGGCGGGTTAGCTCAGTGGTAGTGCGCTGGGTTACCAATCTTATGGTCCAGCTCTCTCAACTAGGATACAAAGCCCTAATCATCCATGTTAAACTGAATCTGGTTTAAATATGTTTATTTGCTGGTTGTCACAACCCACGTGTCCTAGCTGATCACAGCAACAAGCAAATTTAACTCTCAAAATAAAAATCATCAAGGCGGTATATCGAGTGACAATACAGCAGAGCAGGATGTGGAGAGTTTGCATGAAACTGCTCAGCTTTTTTAGTAACCCTCCAAAATTCTTAGTCGTTTTCAGTTTGCCTTTAAAATCAGCTCCAGCAAATGACTGGTCCCAGACAGGAAGTATGTATCCCTTCTAAATAAGAGCTTTGCTCCACTGTATATCTGCACTCTCAATGGGCCCCTGATAACAGATATCATCAGCAGTGAGGAGTTCCATCAGTGTGGAAAATAATCAAGGATGTTGTTTTTCTGATATCATCCACAGACTCCAGTGCGGCATGAAAACACTGGAGGTAATTACGGGATTGATAATCAGAGGGCTGGAAATTAGCTGTACCCAGATGCAAACGGCTACCGCAAGTGAATCCAAGATTGGTGAGTTTTATTTAATTCTTGATGTAAACAGTTTTGTTTTTCATTCCAGAAAGATGCTTGACCTTATAATGAATATACCTTTTTTTTATTGTTGAACACCAAATTAAGTTATATAATTAGACTGGAGGTTCAGAGCGATGTTATCAGCAGTCTTAAGGATAGAATAGCAACCAAACATATATTAATACAGGTATAATCAATCATTGATGACCTGAGATTAGTCACCAACTTCTACATGTATGATGAAATTGTTTCTGGTTTAATTAACCACTAAGAAAAGTTCCAGCAAGACGTTCTTTTCCGTTTTTAGCAATTACTTTTTGATGGTGACAATTTGTTGACGTCAAAATAGCTCAGACTCACATTCAGACTAATTTTGTGCTTGCAGTAGCATAACAAATGCATAGATTATCCAATGAAAAAAAAAAAATTAATAAGAGCAAAAGGACTCCTCTAAGGCAAAATCAATACCCCAAGATGAAGAGCCTCCAGATGATCAACTTAAGTTGATATATGTCAGAATAATAAGGAACACTGCTTTGGCTATTAAGCTCATCCAGAGGTTCATCAGTAGCTCCCATCACATTGATGAGATAAACATGACAGAGCATGCCTCACTCTGAATACTAATTGAAGGTCAGGTTTGCGACATGGAAGGTAATTGTGATTATTGATCGACACAAACGAAGTGCCAAGCCAGTCAAAGTAGAGCTAATCCTAGAGATGTCAAACTTAAACCATGACAGATGAGCTCTTGTAGAGTGTTGTTCGAACTATCATTCATGTTCTGTTGGCAATATCATTCCAAGTAAAGTGGATAACAACAGTTTCTTTCTAAAGCACAGTAGATTCACTCTTTGCCTTTCCTTTAAATTCTGATGAGTTTTAAGATACTATTCCATTTTAGAGCAGACACATATATTTACAGTTATGTTAACGGGCTATTATAGAGTACAGCACAACCCGCGATAAGGTACGATTACCCCAGCAGGAAGGAAGAATCAGCCACTACTTCTCCCTTTCACACCTTTTGACTGCCCCTGAATCACTTCCTATTTTTACCAACTTGAAACTACCTTTTAAAATTACATTAAAATCTCATTAAAACAACACCAATCTTAACTCAATTACCCCCATTGTTTTTTATTTAATTGATATTTTGCAACTCTGCTAATTGTAGTTACGTACATTGGTAGCTGTCTAAATAGAGTTCTTAGTGTGGGCTAAGGTTGTTGTAAGGAGTCAAAGGGAGTTGTAAGGAGGTTTGGGGTGGAGAGAAGAAAAGAGGGCAAAATAGGTAAAAGAAGGACTTCTGACAGAACATTTTCTTACTTTATAAGAAAAAAAAAAAAATTGTACTGTATATATATGAATGCGCATTGTGGATAATGAATTTTGGTTATTTTCATTACGAATGGTACCCCTAGATGCTAGCTGTAATTGGCTTCATAACTTGCGCAGAGGATGCATACCAGAGGACTGAATATATATCAGGGATATTATTTTTCTGAGTGGATGGAAGTGCTTTTAGAATCCTATTTTTTGTACTACTAACTTGCAAAAATTCTGATGTTATACAAATAGTTGTGCCCAATGATTAGTGTATATCAAGATTCAGCTACACTGGTTAATAAAACATTCTTGTGAGTTTCGACCTCTGAAGATTCGTTCTGACTTGAAATAGCTTAATAATATACATTGTATAATATTAAGTAGGTGCTACATAATATTATAGTTCTGGCATTTATAATCATGTTCAACTAAAACTTTTGTATTTCAATTTTGCAAAAGACACGATTGAGTGTGCTGTGCCAGTGGCGGAGCTATGGGGGGGCCTGGGGGGCCAAGGCCCCCCCAAATGGATCACTGGCCCCCCCCACTGGCCCCCCATTTCAGATTTGAGAAATTTGAAAAATTATTTGAGCAGAGCACGTCCGTCTTTGTGACTTGAGCACGCGCTCACTTATAATGGATTCTCGACAGAATGACAGTTGCCCTTTGAAAAGTTCTAAGGCATCTGACAATTTTTTATTTTCTTTGAAATTATCTGGCAATAGGAATACCTGCATCTGAACTTTTTAGTGCGGCCTTGTGACATTTGGCCGAATTTTCCAGATCCCGATTTAATACAATCTCAAAAGAAATCTTGTGGATACAATTAGTTTTTAAATTTGTTTATTTAATAATCTACCTAAATTGTTTGACTTTTTGCCTAGAATCTTAGTGTTTCCCAAATTCTAACCTCCCGCCTCCCTACGGTATGCCTAAGTATCTATTGCAGTTCCTTGCAAATTCAAAAATATTGTGATTTGAGGAAATCTTTCCTTTGCCATTGTTGAGCCAAAGAAATATTGCGCCTTTGGAATATTTCTGGAGAGGACTGATTATCCAGAGTGATTTTTAGTGCAAAGTGCTCAGTTTTTCATGTGTTGCATGGAATTTCCCGATCATTTCCAGCAATCACCTTCAGCTTTTAGCCTATTTGAGCAGATAAAAAAAAATCATTTTCATAAGACCATTCAAGTCCGTGTTAAACTTGTATCATGGCAATGATTGTAACATCACATAATTGTGTGCACCCTTGAGGTTTTGATGTCGTATCAGGGAATTTTCAACCAGATACAGGCCGTGCTCTTTAAAAGTAGGAGCAACCCCACCCCAAGATGATCTTGAGGGTCATCAGCATCATGAATCAGTAAGTGATATTTTCAGAACAAACTTTCCTCTCATTCCAGTGGCATCAATGTAGGTGGGGCTGGTGGGACATTTGCAGCACCACTTTTTAGCCAAAAAAGGGGTATTATTTAAGGAAAAATTTTGATCGTTGGCCCAAAATGCCCCGCCACTTTAAAATGAAACTAATGCCCAGGGCTGCCTCATTCCCTGTGCATAACAAATTGTACAGCTGAAATCAAAATTCTGCACTTTGTCCAACTGGTTTTATGGAAAGTCATTTCTCTCTAAAAAAGTAATTGAAAAATAATATTTAGTAATTTGTATCATCTAAATTGAATAATAAATGCAGTACACTCTTCAACGATTCGGCAAAAAACTTTTTTTTTTTTTTAAAAACCAGACTTCCATGCCAAAACCAATATGGATTTTTCAAAAAACCATTTTGGATTTTTAAAAACCAGTTTTGTCACGAATTTTTTTAGAGTGTAAGTGTATGCCACAAGCAAAGAGCGTCAATGTTCCTATGTCACGGTTTGTGTCGCGGCATTAATTTTTACCTTGTATTGCCCCAAAACTGCCGCGAAAAGTGGGCCCCCCCAGCTCAGACCCTGGCCCCCCCTTGGCCCCCCCACTCCTGGATTTCTAGCTACGCCACTGGTGTGCACATGCAGATGTTAATAAGCTCTGGGAAAACTAAGCTGAATAGTTCACAACTTCACAAGGACATATCAACGGCAAACAATATCATGTTTGGAACAGACTCAAGTGTAAATTACACAACACTTCAAGCATATTGTGTCACATATTCTATGCATGGTAATCCATTAATCTTATCAAATCAAGTGCATTGAGGAGATTGTCTGAAAATAGGCAGACCCCAATTTGAATTTCAAATTGATCCTGCGTAGTCATTGGAAGTCGGGCATGGCAATGCGCGGAACTGAGCATGTGCCATTGCGAATACACAGCTAAACAATTGTTGGTTCAGATCCGCCTGGTCCAGTATCCAGACCAAATAGTTCAAGGTTGTAACAATAAGTGTGTTGTTTGGTTGGTGACATCCTCACTTGTAACAACAATTTCAGCCAATGAGCGGGGATGGTTGTGGGGGATGGTTGTGATGCAATGAATTCAAAGAGCAAACAGTCTCACTGGAACTACTTGTCCAGATATAATGTGTTTGTGCAAATTGAGAAGGCAAATTGACAAGCATATTTACAACTAGAACATTTTTTTTCTGGAACAGCAAGTGACAAATTGACACAAGAACACTGTAAAATTTGAAGTTTGAGTTAGCTTAAACGATTGAGTGAGACGGTTGCACGATTCCTTTGAGCTGAGATAGCTTGTTGTTCTAAGTTACGACAACAGAAAGATTATCATAACTCAAAACAACAAGCTATGTCAGCTCAAACAAATTGTGCAACCATCTCACTCAATCATTTGAGCTGACTCAGATTTTCAAATTTTACAGTGAAGATTGCACAGAGAAATATTAGGGCATATGCTTCCAGACGAGATGAATGACATCTCGCCAACTCCTTTGCTTCAATTCAAATGTCAATCATTCTGTTGATTTAAAAAAAGTGACACAAATTTTTTTTTTTTGATAACCTCTCTGTCAATTAAACAATTAATCTACATGATGCTGGAAAGATGTTTTAGTTCGGCAGAAGTGTGAGGTAACCCAAAAGTCCCTGATATTGTTTTTTTTTTTACTTTGGATTATTGTTCTATAGGGTCCAGGCTAACATTTCTTGGGTGATGTGAAACTCTCACCTTTGGGCAATTAGCACAATCCAAGATGGCATCCCAAGATGGCCACCGATAGCAAAATGCCCATATCTCAGTCCCTTATTACAGTAGAAAGATAAACAAAGCATAATTTTTAGGGTTTCTGAGCAAGGAATTCAACTACAGGCATTATAAAGTGATTGGATTGATTTTAAGACAGGTAAAACATGAAATATTGATAAATCAGCCAAATAGCAACATTTTTCGGCATTGTACTGAGTTGGTGCAGATAAAATACATTCACAAAGTAAATGAAAGCATGAAACTAAATACAGAGTGGCGTAGGATTCTACTGATTTAACTAAGGGGGGAGAAGGGGGGCCAAATGAAAATATTCATGCAGGTGAAAAATCTCAGTTGCAGGTAGTACGGAATATACATCTCCATAATACAAGACACCAAGATTTACTATATGTTAGGAATATTTTCTCTGAACTCGGAAAGCAGTCTTTCAATTATAAAATAGCACAGGCCTGGAACAGGTTGCCAAGGACACAAAAAGAATATTTATTGGTGTCGATTTACACATTTTCAAGAAAATTGAAACAGTACCTGGTGTCTGAGTACTCATTAGTTTGCACAACAGCCAACTGTTATGTCTGTCAAAACACATAACCATCATCAGTCATTATACTCATTATCATTATCATTAGCTCATATTTTCTTCCTTGGGATTGGGAATGGGAAGGGACGGGGATTTAATTTAATGTGGGTTAACTTTGAATAAAATGCTTTTCTTCATAAACATATGTATGACTAATGAATGATATAGGGTAGGTCGACTACAGCATGAAAATGCTAGTGACTGTCCCCACGAGGTAGAATGTTCTGTTTGTATTAATGTTCTATTCCTCATGTACGTAACAAATTAGCTCTATATAACTGTCACCATTATAATTGTCATGATATCTGTACATGCATGTGTAAATTCTCAAATAAATTCAATTGATTCAATTCAAAAATCCAACATGGTGTCCGTAATGGACGTCTAACAGGATATATTTGCCCAAGAAAAATGTTTTGTGTCAAGAAAGGGGTTATTTAGGTTGAAGTTAAGTGAGTTGCTATACTTACCAGCTTAGAACTATTTAGTTTGTTCAAGAAACTTCTGCACTGCTATGGAAAAGGCAGATGGTTACTTTCGGATGCTCTCTCACGAGCTGATAACTCACCAACTTCCCAGTGCAGAATAAAAAATATTCCAGCAACTGGAGTAAAACTATACTGACATAACTTATTTCCATGACCACAAGTTTGGTGATGTTATAAAAAAACTGACTCACGGAATATACGCTGTATGGAAAGCATTTGGAAACTGGCAAACTTATTCAGGGAGCTGATCATTGATATCTCTGTATAATTTATTTCTTTTTAGTTTCAACCTTCAAGTTTCAATAAATCGGTTTAGGTATTTATTTTCAAAATATCTCTGTACTGCAGTGGAATACTACTGGAAAGTTTTTGCAGTAGAACTTTTATAGTATAAATTTTCCCCTTTGCATGTTTTACCACTTCATTTTGCAAGTTTTTTGTTACTGAGAGATTAGAGAGAAGATTAAACAGGACTTCGGTCATGCGGGTTGCCATTAGGGACCATTCAGAATTTATGACTGGTGGGGGGTGGGAGTTTTGGCCGAGGGGGTACTAACTTTTCACACGTGTTTCAAGGGGGGGTATTAATTTTTGACAACACTTCCAAGGGGGGTAAGAAATTTTAACAAAGATAAAATGTTGAAAATCACGCATAAACTCATTTTATATGGACTTTTTTACCCGGAAAAGTCCGCGAAATGACGTGAATCTGTAGGCATGGCCGTGTATAACAGTATATATGTGTGTATTGCTTTGTATGTCGAGGGGAGGGGTACTAAAAATATGCGTGAAACCTAGGGGTGGGGTACTAAAAATTTGTATGAAACTCAAGAGGGGGGTATCAATTTTTGACGGGAAGTTCCAGCAAAACTCCCACCCCCCCCCAGTCATAAATTCTGAACGGTCCCTTAGATGGTTGAAATCAGAAAAACTCAGTTGGGCTACAGTCCCTTTCCCCGAAGTTATATATACTTGACTCTCTCATTCAAAACAGCAATACTCAATTTTGAAATTCACTATAACTGTATAAATGCTGTTATGCTACTGTCTGTTTGCCATGCTTGACATGAGGATATTCTGGTCTGCTCAGCTTGGATTCATATGCAACACAAAATCTGTGTTTGGATATGTGCATCCATTTGAAACTCATTACCACTTTCCAATTTCCTTTTGCTCTCCTGCTCACAGCGTGTGATTATATTATTGATGAGCCCAATGACATAACGTATTTGATTCACTCAAATCAGAATCTCAACTTGGATGGTGTTTTTTTTCTGGCCCTTGACCTACATGTACCCATTCTATAATCTACAGCTGTCTTATTACCTATGAAATTTCCGAATTTAACCTCTAAATATCATGGGGGATTGTAGCAATCATCAGATTAAGTCTTACATTTCGTGTATGATTCTGGTTAGACACTTGCCATTTGCCAGTCTCAATAATCAAAACTGCCATCCATGTTGCAGACCTTCAATAACTATCAGTATCAAGCATAGCATGTCAGGTTTATTGCACCCTCGTGATATAAGCCTCTCATAGTCTCCCAGATTCATGGTCATGATCTGTATTGCATGTGAAGTGACATCTACAAGGGCATTGACGCTATCATTCAAGTTGGCAGTGTTTCTGAATATCATCTTTACCATGGTGCAGGAGTTATACGACAAGTTGTGCCTTGCGAGACTGCAAATATTTTGCAAAAAGTACATGTAGATATTATGTTATTTGTCAGTGCATTTTCACACCCTGAAACTGCACCCCCATGACAGACCATTTTCATGGCTTCAACATAGGCTGACTTGCAATTCTGGGATTGCTTTACCTTCATTTTTAATTAATATCAATTTATTTTATATACTATTTTGTACTGAATATACATGTATGTTTAACATGTCCCTATTATTATTTGTAACAAAATTGAATAATGAATACCCATGATCAAATGATGATTCTTACTTTCCATATTATCATGAACCATCCTATCACACGTCTCTCACTACAATCAATCATAGATTACATATTCCTCTACACAATGTTTTCAAGGAGGAAATACTTCAGAACAAGAGTGAATATTTGGCAAGCACATCACAGTGTGCCATTTCTTCTGCCAGAAGCCTTTCTTGTTACATATTCCAAAACATGAAAATGCTGAACAAATTATGCAGGAAAGACAAGAATAAAACTAGGCTTTTAGTGTATGATAAGCTGGCCTGAGCCTGAAGGGTATGGCCTTTGACACCAATCAATCCCTTGGAAGAAAGTTTCTAAGTTACCAGCTGTCTTGTATTCCAAGCAGCAGATTCTAGAAGTCGTTTGTTATTCAAGGGACACTGTCAAGTAAAGCTGTGATTGCTTGTCCCTAAATTATATCTTGCAAGGCGGCTTTTTCTGCCAACAATGGTAATTTTTTGCATATACTACTATGATCATCACCATTCATCAGATATCGAACTACTTGTGCCAATTTGACTCTAGATAATCATTTTGGTAGTCACACCTAAAATTGTACAATGGCAAATCAGAAAACAGTGACCAGTGACCACTAGCCAAGTAAATCTCTGTGGTCTGTTGTTAATTTCAAATTGTGATGTACGAAAATAACCAATTAAGAAATTCAATGAATTGTCGCAAATTCGCATTTTTGGAAATGAAAAACAACTCCCTAAGGCCTTTCATATGTAAACATTCTGACTTTTCAAAGAATGAGCATAGGCCAAGTATTTGCAACTTATAGAAATGTACAGTAATCGCAACATCACACCATGTCCGTGTGCAGTTCCATGGCCAATCTCAAATAAAGAGGAAAAAAATACAAATGAACCATTTGGAATCCTGGCAAATTAGAATTCAGAAAACAGCCTGACATCCGCTGAGACCAGACTTTTCGGGAAAGTGATTTCCATCTTGAATCTCTAAATTAGGATAGTCTCATGGATAATTCAGCCAATGCGATTCTTGGATTAATCTTACATATCCCCGAGGAAGCTCTTGTTTGGATTTCCCTCCTCTTATTTGTAACGCCAGAAGATTGGTATTTGGTGTATAAAGGTAAAGCATGACTTTCCTCTTTTGTGTTGGTATACCAGAATCTGTTTGAATGAAGGCAACCCTCACATGATGAGCCCTTAGTTTTTGGAGTGGACGTTCAACACATGCTTGCTCAACAGTGGCGGAGCTATGGGGGGGCCTGGGGGGGCCAAGGCCCCCCCAAATGGATCACTGGCCCCCCCACTGGCCCCCCCATTTCAGATTTGAGAAATTTGAAAAATTATTTGAGCAGAGCACGTCCGTCTTTGTGACTTGAGCACGCGCTCACTTATAATGGATTCTCGACAGAATGACAGTTGCCCTTTGAAAAGTTCTAAGGCATCTGACAATTTTTTATTTTCTTTGAAATTACCTGGCAATAGGAATACCTGCATCTGAACTTTTTAGTGCGGCCTTGTGACATTTGGCCGAATTTTCCAGATCCCGATTTAATACAATCTCAAAAGAAATCTTGTGGATACAATTAGTTTTTAAATTTGTTTATTTAATAATCTACCTAAATTGTTTGACTTTTTGCCTAGAATCTTAGTGTTTCCCAAATTCTAACCTCCCGCCTCCCTACGGTATGCCTAAGTATCTATTGCAGTTCCTTGCAAATTCAAAAATATTGTGATTTGAGGAAATCTTTCCTTTGCCATTGTTGAGCCAAAGAAATATTGCGCCTTTGGAATATTTCTGGAGAGGACTGATTATCCAGAGTGATTTTTAGTGCAAAGTGCTCAGTTTTTCATGTGTTGCATGGAATTTCCCGATCATTTCCAGCAATCACCTTCAGCTTTTAGCCTATTTGAGCAGATAAAAAAAAATCATTTTCATAAGACCATTCAAGTCCGTGTTAAACTTGTATCATGGCAATGATTGTAACATCACATAATTGTGTGCACCCTTGAGGTTTTGATGTCGTATCAGGGAATTTTCAACCAGATACAGGCCGTGCTCTTTAAAAGTAGGAGCAACCCCACCCCAAGATGATCTTGAGGGTCATCAGCATCATGAATCAGTAAGTGATATTTTCAGAACAAACTTTCCTCTCATTCCAGTGGCATCAATGTAGGTGGGGCTGGTGGGACATTTGCAGCACCACTTTTTAGCCAAAAAAGGGGTATTATTTAAGGAAAAATTTTGATCGTTGGCCCAAAATGCCCCGCCACTTTAAAATGAAACTAATGCCCAGGGCTGCCTCATTCCCTGTGCATAACAAATTGTACAGCTGAAATCAAAATTCTGCACTTTGTCCAACTGGTTTTATGGAAAGTCATTTCTCTCTAAAAAGTAATTGAAAAATAATATTTAGTAATTTGTATCATCTAAATTGAATAATAAATGCAGTACACTCTTCAACGATTCGGCAAAAAACTTTTTTTTTTTTTTTAAACCAGACTTCCATGCCAAAACCAATATGGATTTTTCAAAAAACCATTTTGGATTTTTAAAAACCAGTTTTGTCACGAATTTTTTTAGAGTGTAAGTGTATGCCACAAGCAAAGAGCGTCAATGTTCCTATGTCACGGTTTGTGTCGCGACATTAATTTTTACCTTGTATTGCCCCAAAACTGCCGCGAAAAGTGGGCCCCCCCAGCTCAGACCCTGGCCCCCCCTTGGCCCCCCCACTCCTGGATTTCTAGCTACGCCACTGTTGCTCAACTTGTGAAATAGCATTTAGTGCCTTTCACATACCACAGATCATGACATAATGACATGATTTGTCACCATCCCCTTGATGCAGACCCAACCACAACTCTATCCAGGTTGATTGATAGCTTGGAAAGACTTTCATGTTACAATTCTTTAATCAGTCCTGACGATAAATTTACTGTTTCAGCTTTTTCCTATTGTTGAGTCATTTGATGTTCAATGATGGATCATGAAACTTCAAAACTTAAATTCAGCCGTGCTACAAATAATAAGGAAAACATCTTTTTCATATGATGGTAAAATAATTTATAACTTTTAGTATCTTAACATTAATTGACACACATGTTTGATCTTGAGTTTATTTTTTTCAAAATTTTACAAATACATACTGTGAAAGCAGTTCACAGCACATAAATCTGCTTGAATAGCCTTGGAAGAGTTATTTCTTGCATTCCTAAAATGTTTCCAGTTAGTCTGCTCCGTGCTGAAAACAAAATGTGAAATTTCATTTAACCGTGCTGTGAAACTTTGTGGGATACAAGTAGGACAATATTTCACTGGCTTGACTTTTAATTTGAGAAATATGAGTTGCATGATGGTGTGATCCTAATGTTAAATGATGTAGATAGTTTGCAGGACTCTATGTGGCAGCAAGCGAAATTTGCAAAATGGTTTCCTTCAAAGCAGATACATAATCTGGAAACTGTCTGTGTTTGCATGATCAAGCATGCCAAGAATGCTTCAGCTGGAACTTCTTGAGAGGCTCATTATTGTTTAGTTAAAGAAAGTGCTTGAATCACAAACATGAAAGGGTGAGAAGGTTGATGAATGCTCGATTGCTGTTAACCTAATCATGAGTGGCAGAACAAAGATCTTTGCCATCATCGATCATACATGGCTGAAAGGCAAGATTTAATCGCAATTGATTAATCACTTGCTCTATTGGTCTGTGGTAGAAACCATAAAGACAGAGCACTATTACAAACATGATTTGAAAAAAAAACTGTCCTGAACTACAATACAGCATGGATACTGATGTTTATGAATGGCGATTAGATATATATTATTGAGAATCAACATTTGGTACCCATGACATTCTATTAAAAGTGGGATGAAGTCAGGATTCAGGATCATGAAATCAGACAAATGGCGTTCACCCTCCCAAAAATCGGTTCACAGTACACCTTTAAAGAAGTTAATTGACAACATATCTGGATACTGACTTCAAGCCAATGAATCGTTTGTAAGAGCATATTTGAGATTGGACAATCATTTTATATCTTCTACATAGCCAAGAGGCAAGTATTACCATGCAATTCTGGTCATTCACAGTTGCCCGTGAGGAATCAATGCATGTATATACTTGCTGCGTTTGATATATCAGCCGTGTGGTGTGCTGTTGTTTCTAAACCAATCAGATTGAGCATATGATATGTATTTAGTGTGTATAGAAACTTACAATTGTGTACTAATAAAATTGCCTGTAACTTTCTTTTGATAAACAACGTTATTTGTAAAATGTGCAACTTTCTTTGTTGTTTTCCTGTATTGTTGCATCTTTGCAAACTGAGAAGACAGTATCTGTGAGACACCACAGTTCAACAACAACCAAACTTCAGCTTTGAAAGTTCATCTTAATAGAAATTCTGACATAAATAAAACTTTGCCATTTCCCATGTCACAAATTCTGGGCAAATTTTGTTCATTTTTGGAGACTGATTTGTCCGTAAAAAAATAAGTTTTAAAGATAACTTAATAAAACTTTCAGATTATGCTCAGGACATCCTCTGGAGAATTTATGTACAGAAACTGTCTATACATTCCTGATAATACTCATTGACGAAGGCATTACGTGTTTTACTAGCTCTTGTCCCGCGATAGTATGAAACAGGCCCCCTTCCATCATATAGCAGCCTGTTAGGTGTCATAACGGATTGCAAGAAGGAAAAATGCAGCAGGAATTATGCAAGAATGACAAGAATATAACCAAGCTTTTATGGGGTGATGGGGCCTGAGCCTGCAAAGAGTATGGCCTTTGCCATCAATGAATTCCCAGATATTCAGGAAGTTCTTAGGTTATCCATTGTCTTGTATTCTGAGCTGCAGAACCTTACTTAGTTACATTATTCATGGGCCCCAGTAAGGTAAAGCTGAAACACTTGATCCCTGTTTATGACTGACATGTTTGAGTACCTACTAATGTCTGCTCATGTCTGATTTGCTGGCAATACTGAATGATTTTACCTCTTTCAGATATCATTTTGGTCAGAAAAAAGGACAACCACTACCAGTATAAGAGTATTTGAATGAGGGCGGTAAAGTTCAAGTGTAATACAACATGCAGCTCATGAAAATGTCCTCACCAACTGAAAAAACGAGAGGACTTGCATTTTCTCAGTTGTTTGCTCCTTTTCAGCAAATACTTGTATTTATTCAGTTTGGGAGGGCTGTCTCTCATGTTGTGAACTACACTTGGCCAAAGATACCATTAATACAAATGAACATTAATTTTGTTTTCAAGCAGCTGCAAGTTCCTTTCACTATAATCATTACCTACTACTGACTAAAGCATGATATTTCGTTCCAGACATTTAAAAGCTGCCGAATGTCCTAGAATTTACGTATCACTGATAAGCCACAAATATTCAATGATTCTACCTTGTGCTGATCTTGCAAAACCCACATCAATGCATATTAATTTTCACATCACCAGGAAAATAAAGATTCTCAAATGAAATATTATTAGTCAGGGAGCCAACCCCTCAAAATTGGGATTTCTGTTCGCAGCGATCCACACCTCCTCAAATTTGGTACTATCGGAAAGGAAATTTTCTGAATTTTTTGATGGTGGCCATGGTTTTATCAATTTCTTGGACCGGAGATGTTTTATTTTAGTTTCCTTGGCAACAAGTCTGCTTTTGTCAAAATAAATTTTATAAAACTTATCATGGTGTATCACAGTTGCTGTGGAAGCAAGGCTTTCATTGCTGAGTAATGTGGTGCCTTATACTGGTCTCACTACTTTATGGGTGAAATTTTGATTTTCCATCTCTTTCTTGTTACCATGGCAACACTTTAGGAGGCTATTTCTCAGATTTTGTTAGTTTGTGTTCTTATTTTCTTTTAGAGAGCCACAATTTAACAGTATAACTTAAAAAATTATAAATATCTGAATTCTGGTGGGGCAACTCTTTCAACCAGTGGGTGTTACAAAATCAGATTTTGTTTGAGTGTGTTGCTATAGCAACCAATTTAAAATTATGGAACCAGAACTCCCATGAGGTCCTAGTTTTCAAATGGCTGCCTCTCAAAAGGCAAGCAACATAGCCAGTTGATATTTTAGGGGAAGCTCAACCGTACTTTCAAAATTTTGAAAACATTCCATTGACTAATTTTGGTTGCCATGGAAACCACCAGAAATGGCAAACATGCATTTCAAAGTGATTTTCACCTAATGTGTAGAATACCAAGTAAATTCAAAGCAAAAAGATTGAAATATTGGCAAAATCTAAATTAAACACTTGTTCAAAAAGATATAAAGTATTATATATGAATTATGTTGCCATAGCAACCAGAATAAACATGTTCAGATGCTAGCACAATAGATATACAATTTGTTGCGTATCTCTGGACTTATTTAAGGTAGAGTCTTTTATGATACATCAATCTTGATGTTTGTGAGGCCAAGGAATCTAATTTTGATATCAAAAGTAAGCTAATTTGCATATTTACTCATAAAAAGAAACAAAATTGGTGTAATTACAGATTTATTGGGCATTATTCCTCTCTCTGACCACACAAAATCTTGTTGAACTGAAACATATTTATATTCTGGGTTTCATCTGCTTATGCCCCAAAATAATCTGAAATCTGGCGGATAACTCTTTCAGTCAGTTGGTATCACAGTATCAGATTTTTATTGTGTTGCTATGGCAACTATATTGAAATAACAAAGCCATCAATTTCATGAATTCCTCTTTTTCAAATGGCCGTGCTCGCTAACCATGAAAGGTTGCCTTACGATACTTCAGGAATAGATCACATTCAGTCTCATAATTATGAAACCATTCTAGTAGAGTTTTTGTTGCTATGGAAACCACCAGAAATGGTAAATTTTCTCTCTAAAGTAATTTCCATTGAATGTGTAGAATACAATTCTCATCACATACAAAAGAGAGTGAATTACGGACAAAATATATTCAAAACTAACTTGAAAACTGATGGAAAGTATTATATTCGAAATATGTTGCCATAGCAACCAGAATCTCCTGAAAACTAGCATGATAGATATATACAATTTATTGTGTATCTAAGGACCTATCGCAGGTGCAACCTAATACGATGTTTGCGAGGCCAAGGAGTCAAATTGTAGTAACAAAAGAAAGCTAATTTGCATATCTTCATAATTATGAGTACAAAATGACTGTTTACAGTATTATTAGGGGTTTTTTACTTCATGAAACTGATGTTATTAATTTTAGTAGAGCAGCTGAAGGCCATTTCCAGGTTTCGGACCGCAGTCCCCGCTTGGAGATACAATAACATGTTTCATTAGCCAAAATTTATGGTAAATTCCCTCATTTCTGATTAATATTCCAAGACCAAATCTAAACTTCCAAGTTGCGATATTTTAAAAAATGGGCTGCTTTCTGGAGCTTCGGTCCTTTGCATTAGGCGTCTGAGCTTCTCCAGACTTCCAGATTTATACAGTGCATATCCCACATATTCTAGTTTTACAGTGTGGTTCAAAATATCTTTTGCAAAATGTAAGCCTATAGACATTTTTCTTTTGATGTCTATTGTTGTTTGGATATGGTGGCCTACAATGTGTCACTATGGCAACCACACTGAAAATGAGGCTGAAACCTCACTATAGCTGACATTTTTGGCCTCGTCAATATCACAATTGATCTGTAACTTAACATTGCACCTTATATAGGTCCAGAAATACACAACAAATGTATTTACCTTGCATGCTAGTGCCTGAGACATGTTGATTCTGGTTGCTATGAACAGAGATTTCATATACACTGCTTCATTACATTTTTGATGAGTCTATTTATTTTGTCCATATGTCACTCTTTTTGTGTGTTATTAGCATTATATTCATCATTTACAACAAGAATTATTTAGAGGGAAAATTTACCTTTTCTGGCGGTTTCCATGGCAACCAAGAGTGATCAATGGAATTATGCGCAATTATGAAAGAAAGGTTGATACCCCTTAAATGTCTTGAGGCAACCTTTCTCAGTCAGTGAGAAACAGCTCTTTGAAAAACAGGACTTCATGAAATTGGTGGCTTTGTAATTTCAGAATGGTTGCTACAGCAACACACTCAAACACAAAATTATATTTTGATACCAACTGCCTGAAAGAGTTCTCCCATCAGATCTCACATGTTTATTATTTTGGGGCATTTATAACAACTGAATCTCAGGATGTAACTATATTACATTTTGACAAGATTTCAAGTGGTCAAAGAGAGGAATAATGTCGTTTTCTTGAGAAATGATGCCTAATAACGCTGCAAAGGCACTATTTAAATTTATTAGTAAATATGCAAATTAGCTAACTTCTGACATCGAAATTCAATTCCTTGGCCTCACAAACATCAGAATTTTTTGTGCCGTATAAGGTTGCACCTTCGATGGGTCCTTAGGTACACAACAAATTCTATATCTATTATGATAGTTTCTTTGAGACATGTTTATTCTGGTTGCTATGGCAACATATTTCAAATATAATGCTTCCTGTCAGTGTTTAAGTTAGTTTGGAATATATATATATTTTTTTCACATATTTCACTCGTTTGTATGCGATGAGCATTGTATTCTACACATTCAATGAAAATCACTTGGAGAGAAGGTTCACCTTTTCTGGTGGTTTCCATAGCAACAAAAACTCTACTAGAATTGTTTCATTATTATGAAATTGACTTTTATCAATTCCTAAAATATCATAAGGCAACCTTTTATGGCTAGCGAGAAACAGCCATTTGAAAAAGAGGACTTTGTGAAATTGATAGCTTTGTTAATTGAATATAGTTGCCATAGCAACACACTGAATCAAAATCTGATACTGTGATACCAACTGACTGAAGGAGTTATCCACTAGATTTCAGATAATTTTGGGGCATAAGCAAATGAACCTTAGAATATAAATATTTTGCTGTTTAACAAGATTTTGGGCAGTCAGAGAGAGGAATAATGCTCAATAAATCCGTAAAGGAACCGATTTTGCTTCTTTTTATGAGCAAATATGCAAATTAGCTTACTTTTGATATCAAAATTAGATTTCTTGGCCTCACAAACATCAAGATTGATGTATCATAAAAGACTCTACCTCAAATAAGTCCAGAGATACGCAAAACATTGCATATCTATTGTGCTAGCATCTGAAACATGTTTATTCTGGTTGCTATGGCAACATAATTCATATATAATACTTTATATCTTTTTGAACAAGTGTTTAATTTTTTATTTTGCCAATATTTCAATCTTTTTTGCTTTGAATTAACATGGTGTTCTACACATTTGAGGAAAATCACTTTGAAATGCATGTTTGCCATTTCTGGTGGTTTCCATGGCAACCAAAATTAGTCAATGGAATGTTTTCAAAATTTTGAAAGTATGGTTGAGCTTCCCCTAAAATATCAGCTGGCTATGTTGCTTGCCTTTTGAGAGGCAGCCATTTGAAAACTAGGACCTCATGGGAGTTCTGGTTCCATAATTTTAAATTGGTTGCTATAGCAACACACTCAAACAAAATCTGATTTTGTAACACCCACTGGTTGAAAGAGTTGCCCCACCAGAATTCAGATATTTATAATTTTTTAAGTTATACTGTTAAATTGTGGCTCTCTAAAAGAAAATAAGAACACAAACTAACAAAATCTGAGAAATAGCCTCCTAAAGTGTTGCCATGGTAACAAGAAAGAGATGGAAAATCAAAATTTCACCCATAAAGTAGTGAGACCAGTAAAAGGCACCACATTACTCATCAATGAAAGCCTTGCTTCCACAGCAACTGTGATACACCATGATAAGTTTTATAAAATTTATTTTGACAAAAGCAGACTTGTTGCCATGGAAACCAAAATAAAACATCTCCGGTCCAAGAAATTAATAAAACCATGGCCACCATCAAAAAATTCAGAAAATTTCCTTTCCGACAGTACCAAATTTGAGGAGGTGTGGATCGCTGCGAACAAAGTACCCTTTTTATTCACATTTTTGGCCCTTGGCTCCCTGACTATGGCCATATGCAATCACTGAAGCTCACCCATTGTCACAAGTTCTTACTTTTGAAAGTGAAAGGGCACGAAACTTCATGTTATGAGTTTTTTCCGCAGAATTGTCCTTGGACATAAGATTTTCTTCCTTAAACTTTGACCCTTTTAGCTTATTGAAGGCCCTCAGCAATGATATACAAGGAGAATTGTGTACAAATGCGAAGAATATAATCAGGTTTCAGGATTAGATGATCTGACCCAGAAAGTGTACAGCCTTTTTGGCATCAATGGATTGCTATTCGGTCAGGAACTTTCGAAGTTATCTATCCTGCATTTTTAGCAGCATATTCTGGAAGTCATATGTTATTCATAGGACACTGTGAAGTAAAGCTCTTGGTGATTGCTGCTACTTAAAGACTGACTTCTTCATGCAATTTGCTAAGCTGAATGATTGCCCTTAGTGAAAGAATCACCTCAGAAATAACACTAGTAATGAGCCATATCTCCTTTAAATGACATTACATGTGATTTCATTAGTACGCGATTCTTAGGTTCTGGACCCACCAAATACATGCCATTCTTAGTTGATCTGATTGGTTTAAAAACAACAGAACGTCACACATTTCATTTATTAAATGTATTTAGTGCTGGTTTAGCATTGATTCCTCACAGCCAAGTGTGAATGACAAGAATCGCATGGTAATGAAATCACCTGAAACAAACATTAAATGATAAATATACTCAACAAATCGGCACGGATACTATAAACCTTTTTACAACTGAAAGATGTCTAGGACAAACATACTTGTCTTGTTAATTTCTTTTGTGTGATTCAGTAACTTTTAAATATAGGGAAGCAAATGTGATGTACAATATCTATGGAATAATATTTCTGATAATCCAGAAAGTCTTAATCATGGCTTTACAAAATGTCGAAGTTCCATGTATCATAGTCAGCCTTAACTTATGTAGCTTAAATCATTACCCTAGTGATCAGGGGCATAGACTTTTCATTTTTGTTGGGGGGGGATGATTTCGTCAAGCGCAAATTATATGAGAGGCCCAACAGACTGAAAGTCGCGTGGCGCGGGTTTTTCGAGGGCAACGTAAGGGCCAAGAAACCAATATTATTTTAGACTATGTAAGATACATATAACAATAACTTCTGAGACATGGGTCACCGGCCTTTCAAGCCAGTATTTTCCATATAACATCCAACATTGAAAAACTAATTATTGTAAAGACCAAGTAGTTATATTTAAATTCTAGGGGGGATAATCATACGATCATCCCCCCCCCAGGCTCATCCTTGGGGGGGATGCATCCCCCCATCCCCCAGGATCTACGCCCCTGCCTAGTGTAGCAAAAGTTTCACATTGTTATGTTGAAGTGTAATTGTATTTTGTTTACCAATAAAATTCTATTCTATTCTATTCTATACTCACAATGGGTAGACCTTGTTCCTTGCCATCACACTGACAGAAATCTTGAAACTTCATAAGTCTGCAACCTACATGAACTCTTAGTCTTACATTTCCTCATGAACTGTTGTATTTCACACTCCTGTGTAACTGTTGATTGCCACTAAACATCATGCCCAGTTCCTTGACAAATCACACATATTACATAGAGCATAGAGCATTACAAATAAACTAAATGGAAATTAGGATTCAGAAAGCAGCCCAACATCCACTGAGACCAGACTTTTCGGGAAAGTGATTTCCGTCTCAAATCTCTAAATTGGGATAGTCTCATGGATAATTCAGCCAATGCGATTCTTGGATTAATCTTACATAGCCCTCGGGAAGTTCTTGTTTGGATTTCCCTCCTCTCATTTGTAACCTGAGAAGATGGGATAAGGATAAGGATAAGGATAAGGAATATGAAATTTTACTCACCCGATGATTTGAAACTTTTTGGGATACATGTCGGACAACATTTCTCTTGCTTGATTCTTAATTTAAGAAAGCCATGTGACATGAAATAGGCAGTTTTGCGTGACTCTATAATATTGGGATGATGCAAGGCAAGCAGCATGGATTCAAATACATATAAATTACGGTTGTAAAATAATTTATCATGATTATAAGTAAAATGTAATCTTTGAAAATTGTTTTACTTCAAAGCAGATGCATAATCTGTAAACTATCTGCATTTGCATGGCCAAACATGCCAAGGATGCTTCAGCTGGAACTTCTTGAAAGGCTCATTATTGTTTGGTTTAAGAAAGTGCTTGAATTACAAATATGAAAGGGTGAGAAGGTTGAAGAGTGCCGGATGGCTGTTACCTAATCATGAGTGGCAGAACAAAGATTTTTGCCATCAATGCCCATGATCAATCATACATTGCTCAAAGACAAGATTTGACCCACTTGATTAAATTGTCATGGAGTACATGTAATAATAACTGAACTACAATAAAAAATGTTCCCGAGCAAGGTTATTACAGCCTTTCACTTTGATAAAGAAAAAATGAGGACAAGTTCACTGTGAAAAATGCACTTTGTGATTCATGATTGCTGATGATGTGTCATCTTCTCTACTTTCAACATGGGAAACGAAGAGGCAGTTTGATTAGTAATGATCAAGAGAAGGCCATTTGACTTGTCATAACTAACTTTGGATTGAAAAGCAGGTGCATAATCCTTTCGTTTGGCTGTCACCAACAAGAGGGATAAGTCTCCTTAAATCAAATTAACACTGAAAGTATTGGGTATAATCATGATGAATCATTGTGATGACACACGAAGTGCCATTTTCGCAATGAAACAGTCCACTCTTTTTCGGTATCAAAGTGACAGGCTGTAATAACATAAACCAGATCTTCAAACTTTATCATTAGATAGAACAAACTGTTTCAAGTTTAGAAGTTCATAGGCCAAAAGGGTGGGAGGGTAGGGGGAATACTACACTCCCGCCCCACACTTGGTGGACACTGCGAATTTGGGGCAAAGGAGGTTAAACATTCGGGCAATCATATATATATCATTGAGAATCAATGGTGTCCTGGACATTCTATTAAAAATTGGAAAAAATCAGGAATCAGGATCATGAAATTCTGATAAATATCTTTCACCCTCTCAAACGTCCACTCATGGTATGCCTATTATAGTATTTAGTAGTTTGTTTATCATTGGGCAAATGACAGCTGATTGAAAACATTTCCAAATGCTGACTTTTATGCCATTAAATGCTTTTTTTCAAAGCCCTCTTTTTGACATTGTCATATTCATCATCATTGGACAATCATTTAAAATCTTCTACTTCAAAGCCAAAAGGCAAGCGTTCAACCTTTTTTTTGGATAACCAACTTTTTTTTCTGACAATGGCAACTCTCTTGCATTTAGTGGTTTTCTCTTGTTGATGAATATCATTTTCTAGTTTTTTGTTCTACCATTTTATGAATTGGTTTTGATGTACTAGGACAAAATGTTACCATCATGGTAAACAGAGCAATGCCCTTCCATCTTTTAGGGTAATATCGTATTGTGAAATGGAAATGTGCAGGAAGAATATAACCAGGCTTTTAGGAGATGATGAGATGGTATGAGCCCCAAGAGCGTTCGGCCTTTACCATCAATGAATTCCCAGACAGGCAGGAAGTTCCTAAGTTATCCGCTGTCTTGTCTTCTGAGCTGCAGATTCTGGAAGTCATACATTATTCATGTACCCCAGTCAAGTACAGCTGAAATGCTTGACCCCAGTTTATCGCTGACATGTATGAGTGACTGGCACTGTCTAAAACAATGGGTTTTTTGGGCAGTATTAGACTATGTTATTACAACTCTCAGACATCATTTGTGTTTGTAAAATTACAGTCGCAGTCAGAGTAATGATATGAGAATTTAGAATGCACATTACTGTATATGTATAGTATTGGATTCGCCCAAGCAGCATCAGTTAACAAGAGTCCCATAGAGAAACATTGCAACAAAGGTAACATGCCTGTGACATGCAGCATAATTCACATCACTAGGAAAGTAAAGCTCAAATGACATACAAAGTCATTTGCAAAAAGAATGATTTGATTATATTTTACTTGTACCAAGGACTAAAGCTTACTCATTTGGTCCGTTGTCACAAGCTCTCATCTTCGAAAGTGAAAAAGCATCAAACTTCTTGCAGTGAGTTTACCACAAGAGTTGTTCCTCGCTTGTCATAAGATTTTTTTCCTCAAGCATTGACCCTTTTAGCTTTGTTACCGCTCCAGCAAGGATATTCTCGGAGAATTGTGCAAAAAACATGAAGAATATAATGGGATTTGGGATTAGTAGATCTGATCCAGAAAGTGTACAGCCTTTTTTGACACAAATTGCTATTTTGTCAGGAACTCTCTTAGTCACCTATCTTGCATAACCAACATTTGAATGATACTCACAGAGGAAATAGAAAATATGGCAATAAAGTGCACATGCAATTAAAAAATATCTATGTTTAGATGATACAAGATTAACCTTATAGTTGAAAGAGAAGGTCGAAAACAAACCAGTTTCAGAAAAAGCTTGCATGACAGCAGCTGTGATAATCCTCTGATATTAAGTGGTAGCATTGCAATTTAACCTTTTAATTGGTCTTTAAGTTTGACATAAAATTGGTGTTTCACTTAAATTGTGTGTGGCTATGAGCTTCATGTGGAGATCAGAAAATGGCAGTTAGAAGAGAAGTTTTCTCTCAAGATCGTAATAAGGCATGCAAAATGGACATAAAAAAACATAATCTCAGAAATAAAAACTCCCTACTCTCTCAGTGGGAGGCATCAAAAACCATTTAGTTTAATCTGAATCACAAGCAATAAGCTTCTGACACATTGCTATGTCACATCATAATAAACCAAATGACGACTTAAACTTTCACGCTCTGAAACTGAAAAGGTTTGGGCCAATGGAAAAATGTATTTCCAGGGAAAGATCACTTCAGTAGTTTCTCTGGGGGAAATATATTATTACTTCCAAAAATCAGTGTGTATTTGTAATGGACAGAAAATTCACATTCCTTTTAGACTTTTACAATGATAACACATAAACAATTGGATCTGTGTCATGTTTTAAATTGCAGTAGGATGCAAAAAATATGCAGTGTTCCGGTCACTGTTCCCAAGATTTTGAAATGAAAAGCTATATTTGAGATTTAACTAATGAAAATCTGGTGCTTTTTTTGTGACACCCATAGAGCAACTTTTTAAACTCATGTTTGATCATTGTCAGAAACAGATATGTTAGTAGACACACCTTGTTAGATGCAAATTTTCTTTTCTCTTTTTATGCCTGCATCAATAATAATAAAACTTTTAGTTATTCAAAATATAGTGGCATTGAATTTATTTGGCCAAATATCTTAAGCCTTGCCCTTGCTGCATTTAGATCAGCGTAATATTGTAAAAACTGTATCTACAGGTGTAAATACACACTGTAAAAACACACTGTAAAAACAGCAGAACCAGAACAGATATAATACCACTTGTGCTTGCTAAAGAGCACCATTCAAAAGCAAGTCAAGATTAAAATTCTGAAAGCTCTACAACATCCGGAGAAGCCAGACTAAACCGGAAGAGCCAGCTCTGGAAAGAATCTTCAAATGAGGAGGTTCTAATGGTTAATTCATGGATAATTCAACAAGTGAGATCCTCTGATTAATTTTGGATAGTCCAGGGAAAGTGGTGCTTGGACTGCCCTCCAAATGTTAGTTGTGCATGCTATGGAAAATGGATTTTATCATTTTGTTTTGCTAACTTTTTATAGTATCACTAAATATTAATAACAAGGACAAAAATGGAAGCCCTATTCTTTTGAGTATAGATGTAATTTTATTTCTCTCTTCAGAGACAAACTCAGTCTCACTGTACATAATGTGGGGAATCTCAGTGTATTAGACTGCATACATTGTCCAAACCATTAATTTTGTAAAAAGAACATTTTGCCCTTGAAAAACTTAAAGCTATGTGGTCCTTGAGTAATTTTACAGTAGAGCCACAGCGGAATTAATTAAGCTGTGACAGGAGACACGTTTTAATCAATGGCTGAAGTTGCAAATTGAAAAAAATATAGGCTTGGGTCACGATAATGTCCTGTCTTTTCAAATTTCAAAATATTAGTCTTTGATTATTATACATATAAAGAATTACCTAAATATTTTCAAAATCATTTCGAATGTTAACAATCTGAATGTGCTCAAATGCAAAACAACTAATACACAAATGATGATTAGGTTTATTATAGTTGAATTTTGTCTGAGAGGTTGGAGCTGACTTTGAAACTGACCAATGTTTTTTAAATAAAAAGGGAAGAAAACAATATAAAATTAGAATTATTGACTTATTCAATAAAGCAACAATGTTTCAATGAACAAAAAGATTACTTTCTTACTATTTGATCCAGCATATCTGGGATATACACTACACTTGATTGTTATGCTACTCAAAATCTGGGGTGGGGATATGTGCATCCATTTGAAACCCATTCCCACTTTCCAATATCCTGTCACTCCCCTGCTTGCAGCATTGAAGGCATACAGGCAATAGTGTAGCAGTCAAATGTCTAAACATTGAGTCACCCCAGTCCCTTTTGCCTCTTACTTTGACTGGCCTTACTTGTTTCATATTTTACCTTACCATTCAGTACCGTACTTCTGAGTGTAATTCACCATGGCACTTCCAAAGGATGTCTTCAATTATGTAACATGTGTGAACCAATTTTTCAATTTAGCAGTATCTTTCACGAATGATCCTGTCAGATACTTGCCAGTTTTCCAGTTTCAATCAATAATCACAGTTGCCATCCATGTTGAATTGGCCTTCAATTAGTATTCATGGCTTGTCAAGTTTATTACACCAATATGACACCAGCCTCTCATAGTCTCCTGCTATCATGGCCATCACCTATGGGCAAGGCAGAATAAAACTAAGTCATTCAAATTGCCATTGGGTTATAATATGATATATAACTTTGCCATGCTCTGAGCATTTCCTAATTTGCCCTTCCCTTGTCTTTTATTATTTGAGAGCATTACTTTGCATAACAACACATACAGAGGCAAGCACAGATTAGAAGAGTCAACATTATAGCAAGATGAAATTGGAATATAGAAAACAGCCAAACATCCACTGAGACCAGACTTTTCAGGATGCCTAGTGATTTCTGTCTCGAATCTCTAAATTAGGATAGCCTCATAGATAATTCAGCCAATGTGATTCTTACATCAATCTTACATAGCCCTCGGGAAGTTCTTGTTTGGATTTCTCTCCTCTCATTTATAAGCTGAGTGGATAGGTATTCAGAGTATAGAACATACATCGCAGGTGAACTTCTCTTGTCAATTTTCATGCTGACAAAAGTTAACGTTTATCATGACATGTTCAACTTACACAGTACACACATTCAATAAATGCTTCCTGAACTGGTGAAACAGCCTGACAATAGCCTTCACATGCAATCCAGTTACCAGTAGTATTACCTCCATCAAGGTTGATTCTTACATTAATCTTACATAGCCCCCAGAAAGTTCTTGTTTGGACTTCTCTCTACTCATTTGTAATCTAGAATGATGGGTATTCAGAACACAGAATCCAAATTACAGATGAACCTTGCTTCACCCCTTGTTTCCAGATATGAATTTATATGAATTACTCAAGAATTTTCTCGACAGAAGGGTCACATATAAATAACAAGGTAGAACTTTTACACAGACACATTCAACACAAGCTTAAAAGCAACTTGTGAAATCAAGTACCTTTCACAGGCAATTATCATGGTCATGACTCACAGACAACAACTGCATCCCCGTTGATGAATGGAAGGTGAAGTCTTTGACGTAACAATTCCCCTTTATTCAACCATTGTGATAAATTCACCTTTTTGCCTAATTTGTGGAAGAATTAATAGACATTTATGATTGATTATGAAACTTTTAAAAACCAGATACTCAATGGTGTTACATCTAAGAATGAATCATTTAAGGAATATTCAGGTATTATATCCTTGCTGCTCTTTTCATTACAGTCCTTGTCATACTTACTTGGAATCTCAAGTTTTTTTTCTATGGTGTTGAACTGTGATGTCAGAGATGACTCTATTCTAGCATTGCAATACATGTTAATTAACTACAAGCTGTGATGTCATTTCAAACTGGGTCAGATTCTCCAGCTTCTTACCAATGCGAATCCACCAAACTGAGCATCACAGTTTCAACTCAGTGTCAAATTGGGTCTGGGAAAAACACATGCTGTTTGACATCACAGCCTCTCAGCCAATGGGCTGCCAGAACAAATATACATAACATAAGCCATGTGTTTACAAACAAATTGTCAAATGTTTCTGTTTATACCAACTTCCATCAAAGTTTAAAGTTGTAAGTTAGCAAGTTTGTAGATTTATCAAACAACTCTGTGGGAATTATAACACTTGTCTACTGTGAATGCTCACAAAGCTGCCATTTGGTAGGATTAGACTGTCGATTGCTGTGATAAATCATTGGGATCAACAATGTAATGCTTCCATCAATATATCAATGTTTGAACTGTGATGACGTAGCTTACGGCAGCCCATTGGCTATCAAGCTGTGATGACGTAGTTGCAGAGGCTATCCCTAATAAAACTCATACTCTGACACTGAGTTGAAACTGTGACGCTCAGTTCAGGAGGATCAACATTGGCTAGAAGCTGGGGAATCTGACCCAGTTTGAAATGACATCACAGCTTGCAGTTAATTTACATACATTGCAATGCTAGAATAGAGTCATCTCTGACATCACAGTTCAACACCATAGAAAAAAAACTTGATATTCCACGTAAGTATGACAAGGACTGTAATTAACCGGTAGCAATACCAGCCTTGCTCCATTAGTTTTTTGGAATTTCAGATTACCAATTGCAACTTCATAGTGTATGAACTGTACCAACTGCTTCCTTTTACTACTTAGGAGATTCACATATGGCCATCCGTTATTCTACTCTATAAAAAGTTGAGTATATTAATTTTCATGATTGTTTTTGTTGATTTACATTTACTTACTGTTGATTTGATTTGATTTAATTTCTTGGTCATGAGCCAACATGTGGCACATTGTTTTTCTTTTCAAGATGGTTGAACAATCTGAAATCAAATGTATTTGACCAAACATGCCAAGAACAATTAAGCTGGAACTTCGTAAAATATCATTTATCGTTGAGCTTAAGAAAATTCTTGAATTGTAAACATTAAGGAATGAGAAGGAGTTATGATGTAAATCTGATCATGATGGCAGAACATGGATTTTTTGCTGTGAATTTATGTACTAAGACATAACGTTGTTTACAGCAGTACCCTTCCTTCATTCACTAGCGATTCAGAAGTTCTGATGCATTATGGAGAAATGCAGGAGGACTTATGCAAGAATGAAAAGAATATACCTTAGCTTTTGGGAGATGATGAGTTTGCCTGATCTCAAAAAGATTATGGCCTTTGCCATCAATGAATTCCCAGGCAGTCAGGAAGTTCTTAAGTTTTCCCCTGTCTTGTATTCTGAGCTGCAGATTCTGGAAGTCATACGTTATTTATATGGTGCACAGCTAAGTAATGCTGAAAACTTCATCCCAGTTTACAGCTGACATGTTTGAGACACTATCTGCCACAATAGCTGTCTTCCAATATAAATGTGTTTGTCTATTTTTATAAATCATTTGTTTACTGTACATTCATGGGATGAAGTCAAGCAGAGCTTAAATTGTATTACTGACATGTTTCTATGGTTTTGGAAACATTGCTTATGCACATACACACTATTTGAAAGCAGCTAAAAGTCTGTTCTCTGTAATCACAGTCTATTAGGGTGTCCCAAAAAGAGTGAAAACTGAAATACGTTGGGGCTAACCTCTAAATGTCTTCTATTGTCCTTCTTTTACTCCCATGTAAAATTTCAGCTCATTTGAAGATGTTGCTCAAGAGCCCCAAAGGTAGATAGGGGTTTAACATTGAATTTTCATGCAAAAATGGCTATTTTAGCTTATAGCTCACAAATTATTAGTTTCAGTCCACCCGAACACATGGATAGTTGATTCAAAGATGTATGAATTATTCTGCACACTTTGGTACCAATTTGATATTTGTAACTTGCTTGGGTATTGAGAAAATCTACATGTATGGTATATTCTTATTTATGCGATTTTCTGTGATTTAAAAAAAACTTCTTAGATTGTTTCAATAGTCTGAAATAGATTGTAAGAAATTGCTTGATGTTCTTGTGTTTCTGTCACACTATGAAACCAATATGTGATTATTTCATGTTTCAAAATTAGACTGCAATTAATCTTCATTAAGAAAGGTGCTTTGCCATGGCATCATTTTTTTCATGTAAAATAGTATAATTTGCTTATTACTCAAGAACCAAGTAAAACCCCAGTCACACCTTTGCGTTCTTGTAGGGGCTCTCAGTACGATCAAGAAGCTCAGTGAAGTCTCCTAGAACTAGTTGGAGACGTTCTGGAAACTTCATAGGGACGTAGTAAGGTCCTGGGAGAAACCCCAAGGCCCTCCATTAAAAAATGTTGATTAAATTTTATAGGAAAGACGATTCGAGCTCCAGTGTAAACTGGTTTCAAAGTGGTCTGCATGATAGAAACTGAGTGGGTCCTCTGTTAATTGCAGACAGCATTTCTATTTAACTCTTCAACAGATTTTTTTAAGTTTTATATAAAAGTAGTGTGGCCACAAGCTTCATGAGAAAATCATGTGCCAAATGATAATTAGAAGACACATCTTTGTCTCTAATTCCAAAATTGAAGTGCTGCATGCAAAGTTAACATCTAACATGCATAATCTTACACATTTAAAGTCCCAACCATTTCAATGAGCACTGAGCAGATTACAACATCTTACAACTCTAAACCTATTCTCTTTAATCTGAATTACATTCTATCAGCCTGATCTCTGACACATTACATCCTCCTGAAACTGCTAAAAAGGCAACACCATCAAAATATTCTAGTTGACCAGTTTAGGTATTTTTAAAATCATACCCTAATATGGGGTGAATAGGGACACTAGGGTCAATCGGGACAGAACTGGGGAAACATATTATTTGCTCAAAAGCACCAATTTCTACTTGCCTCAGGAATTTGATTTTTGGCAAACTTTTAGTAAACATACAAGCGCATAATGCAATAACATTTTGTATTTCTAACTGCAGGCAGTGAGGAGCTGCAGCCCCTTAAACTTGGCGCTGCAGGAATGTATTTTTACAAGCTGGTCAAAAACTTTGCTTGTACAAATTCAAGTATAAATGCTAGAGCCACCAAACTTGCAGCAAACTTTAAAATCTGTATAATGTGTTTTTAGGAGACTATAAATAAAGACTGGATATCACCTGGAAAGTAAAGCTTCAAAAATGACACACCCGGCCATCTGCAATGAGAAGGATTTGAGTATCTTTGGTAGTTCCAAGGACTAAATGTAAGTCATTTGGTCAATTGTCATTTGTCAAAAGTTCATTTCTTTGAAAGAGGAAGGATATCTGACTTCTTGTGATGAATTTAACACAGATGTAATTGGACATGCGATTTTCCTCCTTAAGCTTTTACCCTTTTAGCCGTTAACTGCAATATGGCCCCAGCAAGGATATTCTGGAGAATTATGCAAAATATGTGAAGTACATGTACATAACCAAGATTTTGGGATTAGTTGGGCTAATCCAGAAAGTGCATAGCCTTTTTTTTTACATGAGTTGCTATTTGGTCATCTATCTTGCATTTTTCAGAAGCATACAGTGTATATTCTGGAAGTCATACATTATTCAGGACACTGTCAAGTAAAGCTCTTGGTGATTGCAGCTACTTACAGTCCTTGTCATATTTACATGGAATCTCAAATTTTGTTGCTATGCTGTTGAACTGTGATGTCAGAGATGACTCTATTCTAGCATTGCAATATATGTAAATTAACTACAAGCTGTGATGTCATTTCAAACTGGGTTAG
The DNA here is from genome assembly GCA_026936325.1 of Platynereis dumerilii. Lineage (NCBI taxonomy): Eukaryota > Metazoa > Annelida > Polychaeta > Phyllodocida > Nereididae > Platynereis > Platynereis dumerilii. The sequence continues at coordinate 872,885 of JAPTHN010000028.1, forward strand.
ATTCCCCAGCTTCTAACCAATGCGAATCCACCAAACTGAGCATCACAGTTTCAACTCAGTGTCAGAGTTAAAATTGGGTCTTGGAAAACCCATGCAAGTTTGACATCACAGCCTGTCAGCCAATGGGCTGCCAGAACAAATATACATAACATAAGCCATGTGTTTAAAAACAAATTGTCAAAGCCTTCTGTTTATACCAACTTCCATCAAAGTTTAAAGTTGTAAGTTAGCAAGTTTGTAGATTTATCAAACAACTCAGTGGGGATTACAACAGTTGTCTACTGTGAATGCTCACCAAGCTGCCATTTGGTAGGATTAGACTGGTGATTGCTGTGATAAATCATTGGGTTCAAAAATGTAATGCTTCCTTCAATATATCAATGTCTGAACTGTGATGACGTAGTTTACGGTCAGCCCATTGGCTATCAAGCTGTGATGACGTAGTTGTAGGGGCTATCCCTGATAAAACTCTTACTCTGACACTGTGTTGAAACTGTGACGCTCAGTTCAGGAGGATCAACATTGGCTAGAAGCTGGGGAATCTGACCCAGTTTGAAATGACATCACAGCTTGTAGTTAATTTACATATATTGCAATGCTAGAATAGAGTCATCTCTGACATCACAGTTCAACAGCATAGAAAAAAAAACTTGAGATTCCACGTAAGTATGACAAGGACTGTAAAGACTGACATCTTTTTCTCCGCCGATTGATTGCCCTCAGTGAAAGAATCAACAAAAATTGTGACTACTTCATAATGTCCACTTTAAACTTGTTATTTCGAATCAGGCCAGAAAAGATTCACAATCAGATTTACAGAATCACATGGGAAAGGCACAGTAGGCCTACACAATGTTTGTAATTAACAGCTTAATTAATAAACAAAATAAACAAAATAAACGTAATACTACTATGTCTACATGTCAGGTATAATTGGACAAAGGGAAATCATAAATATGATCTATTTAAATTCAGTAATTCCTTAAAATCACAAGTGCTTACTAAGATTGAAATAAGCCAGGTTGAGCCTGTAGACTAAATTGTATTTGATTTTGACTATATCTGCCTTGCCAAGCTTTTATACGTGTTTTAATGAATTCTTGGCACTAAGAAAATATATAAAAATAAATTTATGCACATGATAGGCTAATTACGACACAGCAATGCGGCAAAGGATGATTGAAACTGCGGTCAAACATCTTTATTGTTGCGTAATAATTGATCTCTAATAATTGTTTTTTTCTTTAAATATTGCCTAAGTAAGGTTCAAAACTGCATAAATGTACTCGTACTCGTACTCAAGTACTTTTGAAAGTACTCGTACTCGTACTTGAGTACATTCAGAAAAAGCTGTACTCGTACTTGTACTCGTACTCGTAGATGTGGCAAGTACTCGTACTCGTACTCGAGTACATTTGCATGTACTCGTGCCCAACCCTGACACCTTCTAGTGAAAATTCCAAAATAACACAATGTAGCTACATTTAGATGATACAAGAGGAAAGATAAGATCGAAAGCAAGTCAGTTCAGAAAAAGCTTGCATGGCAGCAGCTGTGATAATCTTCTGATATTAAGTTGTAGCATTGCAATTTAACCTTTAAAATGGTCTTAAGTTTGACATCAAATGGGTGTTTCGCATAAATTGTGGAGATCAGAAAATGGCAGTCAGAAGAGAAGTTTTCTATCTCTTATCCCAAGATCGAAATAAGGCATGCAAAATGGACATAAAAACATAATCCTAGAGATAAAGTCTCCTAACTCTCTCAGTGGGCGGCTTCAAAAAACATTTAATAGCTGTTCTGTGCCTATTCAGTTTAATCTGATTTACATGCAATAAGCTCCTGATACATTACTGTGTCACATCATGATAACTCCAATGCCAACTTTAATGCTCTGAAACTGAAAAGGTCAACTAAGTTGGGCCAGCTGAAAAATTGTGTGTGCAGAGAGGGATATATTACTTCCAAAAATCAGTGTATAGACCTGTGATGAACAAGAAAATTCATATTAATTAAAGACTTTCACAATGATACTATATAAACAATTGGATCTGTGTGCTGTTTAAAATTGCTGCAGACTGCAAAATATATACAGTGTTCCCAAGCTTTTCAAAAGAAAAGCTATATCTGAAATTTAACTCAAGAAAATCTGGGTTTTTTTTTGGTGACACCTGCATGATCAATACTCCTTCACTGTCCTTCTCCTTTATATTGACAAGCAGCAGGGTCATTCTACAGTAATTTTCCTATTCCTGTCCCTAGGTTTCAAACGTCATTAAATCAATAATTAATGTTTCTCTATCACTTTTTTTAGTTAGTGATTGCAAGCAGGACCAAAGCAAAATGTTTAGTGTTAATTTTGTCATTCATATATATTTTTGACTATTTTTCACTTTCCTAAAGTCACACTAGTACCTGTTTTTTTGCATGTCTCTGCACCCATTTATGCGCATTCAAACCTCAGTATATCTGTAAAATTATCTGAATATGCTAAATAAAAAATTCCTTAAATTTAATAACTTTTTTTTTCATCCAATTTTTTCTTTCCCCAAACATTTTATTTCCCTACATTACTGCTTCTGACAAAAATCATTTCGGTCCCAGACCGTCCGAGTCAGACCGAATATCTAACAGAAACTTGACAATCTTTGCAAAGCCTGCAGCTTTGGACAGATCAATTCACGCTGTGTGGCTGTTAACCTCACTTTTATAGGCAGGTTTAGAGAGAGGGGCTCCAACTAAAAAGGAGTGTATAGATCTGTTTTTGCCTTCTTGGATTAAAATGCAATTACAATTATTTGCTTTCCCTTTATGCATCAATGTTTTTGAACTGAATTATTTTCAACATTTTTTGGTTCTGCCCCCTGTTTTTTCATGAACATATATATATAGACCTATATAACAGTGCATGTGCCCTGATGGGCTTTTCTAGTTTTTAATATGAATGTAACCATAGCAATGTCCTTTAACTTATGGAGTTCCTTTATTTATTTTTTACTCCCAATTGCATTTGTAGAAAAATTAACTGCAAAGATTGTCCCTGAGTTTTTTGTCATTACCAGAATATAGTACTAGTTTTCTGACACAGGTGGTGACATCAGTCAATGACATAATACAACTGCTCGAACAGCTTGACAGCAAGGTTGTCTTCTGAAGTAAATCGCACGAGTGAAAGAGATTTTATATCCATTTAAAACTCCTACTTAGAGCGTGTAGGTTTATTATGCATCATTACCACAGCGGACGTTTTACAAACAAGAAAATATTGCAGCCAATTTTTTAACTTGTCATGAAATGATGCCATTCCTGTTCACATTCTATAACTTCCCATGCTGTCTGTGCAGCTGGGCCTCTTTAAAAAAATCTGATTAAATCTGGGTTTTTACAATTTTTGAAAAACAGCAAAATTGCCACCCAAATGGCAATATTTCTGTAGAATGACCCAGCTGTGCTTTTTTGACTTGGAATTTTAATAGAAATAAATAAATTTAACCATCAGTTAAAATGCAGAATACCTATTTTCAAATTCATGGATCATTGTCAGAAACAGATATATGTTAGTAGACACACCATGTGAGATACACATTTTCTTTTCTCTTTTACTGTTTACATCATGGAATAACAACAAAAATTTCAGTTGTTCGAAATATAAAGGTATTGCATTTATTTGGCTGAATATCTTAAGCCTTTCTGCGTTTAGATCAGCGTAATATCGTAAAAACAGTGTCTACAGATATAAATACATGTACAGTAGAAACAACAGCTGCTGCAGCAGAACTAGAACAGATATACCACTTGTGCTTGCTAATGAGCGCCATTAAGAGCAAGTCAAGATTAAAATTCTGAAAGCTCTAAAACATCCGTAGAAGCCAGACTAAACAGGAAGAGCCAGCTCTGGAAGCAATCATCAAATGAGGAGGCTCTAATGGTTAATTCATGGATAATTCAACAAGTGAGACCCACTGATTAATTTTGGATAGTCTAGAGAAAGTGGTGCTTGGACTGCCCCGCAAAAGCTATTTGTGTAAGCTATTGAAAATGGATCTTATCACTCTGTTTCACTAAGTTTTTAAAGCATCACTAAATATTAATGACTTGGACTGAAATACAAGCCCAACTCTTTTGATTATATGCACTTCTATTTTTATTTTCAGCGACAAACTCAGCCTGACCACATAATATTGGGAATCTCAGTGAATTACACTGTGGGCCTTTATACTCTGTCCACTCCTTTAATTAATATATTACCTCGGCGGTATTATTCTCCGTATACCACATATGCCCATGGTATAACTACTATATATCCTGTGACTGGCAAAACTCCTGCGCTCTGATTGGCTGATTAGTCACAGTGTGTATTTCCGTATTCAATAATTAAATATGCAGCCTGATGGATATGAAATTTATACCATTAATTAAATATGCAGCCTGATGGATATAAAATTTATCCATCAGATGACATTATCATATTGTTATGTTAACATGCCCAGTGCAGATGAACTCATTGTGACGTGACCAGCTCTTGGCTTTATACGAGAAGCATTATGTGTCACTGCATAGCTCCACTTTTATTGGGAGCAGCATCAATTTATTGACACCAACATTTAGCAAATATAATTGTGCTGAATCTGAAATAGGTCTCAACATAATCAGATAATCATTTCTGTGAAAAGTCAGCAACTGAAATTCATGATGTCTATAAACATGTTTCACCATGTAGCATTGCTTAGCTTTTTTCCAGACATAGAAACTTATTAGGAGTATCGTCAAAGGATATAAATATTATGCAGTGACCTTGCTTTATGGGATATGGAATGTATTCACCCTCGGACTCCCGTATCCCATAGCAAGGTCACAGTATAACATATAATGTCACGATAACTTTCCAACATTATAATTTATATTCAGAGGCACTTTATCCCACAGGCTGTGAGAGGGTATTAATTTTAATTAAGGCTGAAGAAGCAATTGGAAAAATGAGGCTGGGATCATAATAAATTTCCTGTCTTTTCAAATTTGTATTGGTCCTATACTTACAATCGATTACCAAAATATTTTCAGAATCATTATGAGTTTTAACTTTCTGAATGTGCTCAAATGCAAAATAGCTATAGACAAATAATAATTAGGTTTTTTTTTTACTGAGAGTTGACTTTGAAACTGACCAATGTTTTAAAGGAAAAATGCAATATATATATATATATATATATATATATATATATTCAAAAAGCAACATTGTTTCAACAAGCAAAACAATTTTTTTTATATTTGATCCAGCATCTGCCTGTCTCTGAGATATGCACTTGATTGTTATGCTACTCACAATCTGTGTGGGGATATGTGCATCCATTTGAAACCCATTCCCACTTTCCAATATCCTGTCACTCCCCTGCTTGCAGCATTGAAGGCATACCAGCAATAACAGAGCCAACCAATATCTAAACATTGAGCCACCCCAGTCCCTTTTGCTCTCACTTTGAGTGACTTTCTTACTCCATATTCAACCTTCCCATTCAGTGGCTTACTTCTGAGTATAATTGACCAGGACAATTCCAAAGAATGTCTTCAATTATGTATGAACCAATTTTTGAATTTCACAAATGATTCTTGTCAGATACTTGCCAGTTCGTCTGATTCAATCAATAATCACAATTGCCATCCATGTTGCAGAATTGGCCTTCAATCAGTATTCATGGCTTGTCAAGTTTATTACACCAACCTGATGTAAGCCTCTCATAGTCTCCTGTCATTATGACCGTGATCCATGCGGCATGTGAAAGGTCATTCATGAGGGTAAGTCATAATAAAACTAAGTCAATCCGATTGCCGATGGGTTTTAATATTTTATATGTGTCTTTACCATGGCTGCTGCATTGTCTTATTTGCCCTTCATTTGTCCTAAATAATTCTGAATGCATAAATTACTTCACATAATTGCACATATAGCACAGACGATTTTGCAAAGAACGAAACTATAACCAGATGAAATTAGAATTCAGAAAATAGAGAAACATCCACTGAGACCAGACTTTTCAGGAACTAGTGATTTCTTTTTCGAATCTCTAAATTAGGATAGCCTCATGGATAATTCAGCCAATGTGATTCTTACATCAATCTTACATAGCCCTCGGGAAGTTCTTGTTTGGATTTCTCTCCTCTCATTTATAAGCTGAGTGGACGGGTATTCTGAGTATAGAATATAAATAGCAGATGACCTTTGCTTCTCAATTTCATGCTGATATGGATAGCCAATATTTACTCCAAAATCTTTCGACAAAAGGTAACATTTGTGTGACATGTTCAACCTACACAGTAGCCTACACAGTCACACGCATTCAAGAAATGCTTCCTTGTGAAACTTGTGAAACAGCCTGACTAAAACCTTCACATGCAAATCGGTTGATCATATACATTGAACTTCCATCCAGGTTGATTCTTACATTAATCTTACATAGTTCTTGTTTGGACTTCTCTCTTCTCATTTTTAATCTTGCATAATGGGTATTCAGAATACAGAATTCACAATACAGATTAAACATATTTCACCCCTTCTTTGGGGATATGAATAGCATCAATTTACTCAAGAATCTTCTTCTTGACAAATGGATAACATATAAATAATCAGCCCATACTTTTAGATCGACATGTTCAACATAATCTTAGTCAACTTGTGAAATAAAGTGCCTTTCACAGGCAATTATCTTGGTCATAATTCACAAGCAACAACTGCATCCACGTTGATGGATGGAAGGTGAACTCTTTGACGTTGCAATTCCCCTTTAATCAACTATCGTGATAAATTCACCTTTTTGCCTAATTTGTGGAAGAGTCATTTGACATTTATGATTGATCATAAAACTTTTAAAAACCAGATACTCAACGGTGCTACATCTAAGAATGAAATCATTTGAGGAATATTCAGGTATTATATCTTTGCTATTTTCATTTTCTAATCTGTATCTATACACAGCCACAGAGCTATGCCAGCCTGCCTCCATTTGTTTTTAGGAATTTCAGATTACTATTCACAACTTCTTAGTGTATTGAACTGTACTAACTGCTTCCTCTTACTGCTAAATTCACAGGAGATTCCCATAATTATGGCCATAAGTTATTCTACAATATAAAAAGTTGAGTATATTTTCATGATTCTTTTTATCAATTAATATCTACTTTGTATTGATATGCTTTTGCAAAATGTTTCCCTTTTTCAAATTGAGTAAACAGTCTGAAATCAATGGAATTGGACCAAACATACCAAGAATACTTTGAAAGTTTGAAGTGTGTAAAATATTATTTGTTGTTTGGCTCAAGAAAATGCATGAATGTGAAAAGAATGAGAAGGGTTTACCTGATCATGAAGTTAACCTGATCACGAATTGCAGAACAAAGATTTTTATTCACCATCAGTCGTACATGGCTGAAAGACAATATTTGATCACATTGGAATGATCATCGGCTCTGACTTGCTATATGTTGGTAAGCACTAGGATAGAGCAACCTCACTGTCTTTTATTGCTATCATACGGAACCAGTGGTAAGTTGAAATGTGAGATGTATTCTTCAATAAAATAGTCATGGAGTACATGGAAAAATAATTTTCCTGAACTGGAAACCATGATATCTTGTGCATTTAACAGAAATATTGTTAACACAGTGGTTTTCTTGATAGCTTTGCAACAACAGTTATGATAATATAAAAGCCAAGTTGTTGACCGTTTCCTGAGTACATCATCTATAAATTATGTATTTCCTTTTTATTTGTTATCTTCTTTCAATGAGTTGTCCCATTGCTGTAAATTGACTTTTATGTACTGACACAAAACATTGTTTACAGTACCCTTCCTTCTTTCACTGGCGATTCAGAAATTGTGATGCATTATGGAGAAATACAGGAGGAATTATGCAAGAATGACAAGAATATAACTAGGCTCTAAGGAGATGGGTTGGCCTGAGCCCAAAAGAGTACGGCCTTTGCCATCAATGAATTTCCAGGCAGTCAGGAAGTTCCTAAGTTATCCCCTGTCTTGTATTCTGAGCTGCAGATTCTGGAAGTCATGCGTTATTTATATGGTCCACAGTTAAGTAATGCTGAAAGCTTGATGCCAGTTTACTGCTGTCTTGTTTGAGACTCTCACACTATCTGCCACAATTGTTATCTGCCAATCATTGTGTTTGTCTATTTTTATAAATGATTTGTGTACATTCATGAGAAAACGTTAAGTAAAGCTGACATGCTTGACCCAAGTGTAACACAAACATGTTTCAGAGGTTTGGGAGATACTGTTTATTCTCATACACACTATTGGAAAGCAGCTAAAAAGTCTGTTCTCTGTAATCACTCTCTATTGACCTTTAAAAACAAGATCTTCATGTTTATTCTAGGCATTCAACACTGCCCATTGTCGAAGTTTCTCCGACTTACTGGCAAGCCACAAATATCCATTGATTTTATTTCTACATTCCCTCACTAAGCTGCAAAATCCAAAGAATTCGTCGGACATATTGTTTGATATATACCATCTGTGATTTACCTAACTGCATGAGTTCATTGAATTCACTGAGAGAAATATCTCTGCAAAAGCCATGTACAAACCTTCCAAATTAATCAGTTATTTGTATGAAAAAAAGTGTTTTCAAGTATCTTTTTTTTTTGTGATGGCTAAATATATCATGTTAACTCTTACTTGTCCATAGTCTTAACATTTCACTTTTGAAAGTAGAAGGGTGCCTTACTTGAAAACTTTACCATAAAGTTGCTCTTGAACATATGCCAAACTCAAGGTTTTCTTGCCTAATCTCTGGCCCTTTTAGCTTAGTCATGGCCCCCAGCATAGATATTCTGGGAGAAGCGCAAAAATGAGAAGAATATTACCAGGCTTTTAGGAAAAATGAGCTGGCCCGACCCAAATAGAACACTGCCTTCTTGGCATCAATGAATTGCTATTCGGTCAGGAACTTTCTAAGTTATCTGCTGTCTTGGAGTTTCAGCAGCATATTCTGGAAGTCATACGTTATTCATAGGACACTGTCAAGTAAAGCTGTTGGTGATTGCTGCTACTTTAAGACAGCCATCTCAGATCAAACTGTCCCTTGGGATGATTGCCCTTAAGTTGAGAAATCACCTGATCATGCTCGATGAGCCATTACTGCTTGATGACATCACAAACCAGTAAATGGCACTGACTTTGGAAAAGAAAACATTTCTTCACAAATTGCTCATCATTCCTCTTCATTCACACTTTCAAGAGACAAAACGTTGTTTACAGTACCCTACCTTCTTACACTGGCGATTCATAAATTGTTATGCATTATGGAGAAATACAGGAGGAATTATGCAAGAATGACAAGAATATAACTAGGCTTTTAGGGGATGATGAGTTGGCCTGAGCCCAAAGGAGTATGGCCTTTGCCATCAATGAATTCCCAGGCAGTCAGGAAGTTCCTAAGTTATCCCCTGTCTTGTATTCTGAGCTGCAGATTCTGGAAGTCATGCGTAATTTATGATCCACAGCTAAGTAATGCTGAAAGCTGATCCCAGTTTACTGCTGTCTTGTTTGAGACTCTCACACTGTCTGCCACTATAATTATTGTTATCTACCAATCATGGTGTTTGTCTATTTTTATAAATGATTTGTGTACATTCATGAGAAAAAGTTAAGTAAAGCTGACATGTTTGACCCAAGTGTAACACAAACATGTTTCAGAGGTTCGGGAGATACTGTTTATTCTCATACACACTATTGGAAAGCAGCTAAAAAGTCTGTTCTCTGTAATCACTCTCTATTGACCTTTAAAAACAAGATCTTCATGTTTATTCTCGGCAGTCAACACTGCCCATTGTCGAAGTTTCTCCGACTTACTGGCAAGCCACAAATATCCATTGATTTTACTTCAACATTCCCTCACTTATATATAGCTGCAAAATCGAAACAATTCATCGAGCATATATATCGTTTGATATATACCATCTGCGATTTACCACCTGCATGAGTTCATTGAAGTCACTGTGAGAAATATTTCCGCAAAAGCAATGTAAACCTTCCAAATTACTCAGTTATTTGTATGAAAAAAAGGGTTTTCAAGTATCTTTTTTTGTTGTGAGGACTAAATATATCATGTTAACTCTTACTTGTCCATAGTCTTAACATTTCACTTTTGAAAGTAGAAGGTATCTTACTTGAAGACTTTACCATAAAGTTGCTCTTGAAAATATGCCAAACTCAAGGTTTTCTTGCCTAATCTCTGGCCCTTTTAGCTTAGTCATGGCCCCAGCATACATATTCTGGGAGAAGAGTAAAAATGAGAAGAATATTACCAGGCTTTTAAGAATCAAGTTGGCCTGACCCAAAAGACCACAGCCTTCTTGGCATCAATGAATTGCTATTCGGTCAGGAACTTTCTAAGTTATCTGCTGTCTTGTAGTTTGGGCAGCATATTCTGGAAGTCATACGTTATTCATAGGACACTGTCAAGCAAAGCTATTGGTGATTGCAGCTACTTTAAGACAGGCATCTCAGACCAATCTACCCCTTGGGATGATTGCCATGTTAAGTCGAGAAATCACCTGATCATGCTCGATGAGCCATTACTGTTTGATTACATCACAAACCAGTAAATTGCACTGACTTTGGAAATGATAAATATGCCTTGCAGTGGGACCAATATCCTTTTTCTGTCATAAAATAGACATGAGTACATGTATGTGAAGGATCTCAATTCAATTGTTCATAAAGTCACTCTAAAGACAACGAGAGTCTTCTCAAAACGTTATTTTTTTATTAACATGCTGAAGATGTTTGTTGATTAAATTTTATAGGAAAGACGATTCGAGCTGCAAGGTAAACCGGTTTCAAAGTGGTTTGCATTGTCACGTGTCAATGACTGGGAAAAAACACAAGACTGTTTTCTTAACTATTTATTAATAAAGTTTCAATTAATCAAAGGAGTGGTTCACACTGAACACACAACTGAACTTGCACATATGGCTTTTCTCCACTATGGATTCACACATTGCTTCTCAAACGGCTTTTCTCCGCTATGTATTCTCAAAAGTTCACGTTCACATCACAGCTTCAAACTACACAGCAATTAATCCATGTTCAACTCTTAATCCACAAATCCATATTCAGCCTTTTAACCATAATTAGGCCTATTCACATTCAATGTTCAAACCACAAATCCACATTAAACTTCTAGTCCAACATTCCTTTCTCCACATATTGAACTTCCATATTCCATGTTCCATATATTCACCCATATTCCATATTGCCCTGAATACAAAACAAAGCATAGTTCTATAAATACCATTATAATTAATAAGTATAATTGTCAATAATTAATAAGCACAAAAAGTATCATAATCTCTTATTTTCTGTGTTAGTTTACCTACATTAGGAATAAACCTCCATAAATCCACAATACATAACTATATGAAATATTAATTCATAATAGTAAATGTTATAGCAAAATTGCAAGCCAAATAGCTCAATAGCATTTCTGACAGATCAAAATATACATGACTGCATGGTTCACTTAATTGGCAATTAATTATCTATCAGCCTTAAGTAGCACATGGTCAGCCTTAAGCTGCCTTAAGTAATAAAACATCCATTTAATTCATAATAAAACTTCTCAAATTAATACCAGTAATTTGTGTACCCATATTGTACAATTGTATAATATGAAAGACCACTTACATTAGTATTTTAAATAATTGAAAGAGTTGAGGGCAGAACACATGTTCCTCTCTCCTCACTCACAGCAGAAGTGGCTGGCCTGCCCACCGTCATGGGCCACTGAGCACCATGTGACATGTCCATGACCTGACCTTGCCTGACAACTGACCTGACCTGACACAATTAACAGAGAGGCAGAGATCTGATCTCCACAATACGCCCCTCTAAAAGAGAATTATACAGAGTATAATTATTACACAAAAGGAGAGCTAGGCTCTACTAATAAATTCAACCATATAATTCTTAAACACACTAGACTAGACTCAACTTCTAAAATATCATTAAGAATTTTCACATAAGAACTTAAATACAACACCTTCAAAAAGCATCAAATTCCTCAAAATTCTCTGGAATTTCTCAAAATTCCCAAAAAATGTTCTTAAATTCTCAGACATATAATAATGAAAAGTAAAATATTCTCAACCACAAAAGATTCTACAGCAACAAAGCAAACTGAACACTACTAGACAATCTCAAAATGCTGAACCACAAATGACGGAACATTTTTTGGCATCTCACTGCGCCAGTTGTTAAACCTACAACTAAATGTACATCACTGAAAATATTGGGACAATTAAAACTCCCATTCACAGAGCAAACTTAAATCTCACAAATAGAAACCTCAGAGTAATTTGGTTATCACACCATCAACAGAAAACCGACTCACACTGATCTGACTCTCATCAGAATATCAACTGGGTGCATCACATGCACTCTCAGAAGAACAACTGACCACCTCGTGACCAAAACACAGACTGGGTGTACCAACAACACACTCAGTATCAAGATTGATTTATCTCATAATCAACAACACAATTCATCTCATGAATAATAATGCTAGAATCACTAAGAACCACCAAAAAACCCATGCACCTCACCAGGAGCATGATCAAAATTTATCTCACGAGACTTCTGCAAATAAAGAGCTCTAGCTTTCTTGAGTAAGCTTTTTCGCCTACTACGACTAACTAATTTCTCAATGGGAATGGTAAACTCAACACCATTATGAATTAAAACACAAACGGGATTCTCAAACTACATCATCATAATTCTCAAAATTGTCTTCACAAGACAAAGAAATAACACCAATTGGATTCTCAACCCCTGAAAACACATCAACTGAATTCTCAACATTGTCTTCACAAGACAAAGCAACAATATCAATGGGATTCTCAAACAATGAAACTAAGTCATCAGAATTCTCAACATTGTCTTCACAAGACAAAGAAATAACACCAACGGGATTCTCAATCCCAGAATCTGCCACACAAGATTTTTGAACATTGTCTTCACAAGACAAAGAAATAACACAAGAGGGATTCACAACCTCAGCATCAACACCAAAAGATGCATGAACTTCCTCATCACAATGAGAAGTATTTACTACAGGATTCTCAATCCCAGAACCTACACTAGATTCATAAACTTTATCTTCACAAGACAAAGTATTTGGGAACTGCGCCAAACAACCATCCCTACAACTATCCATTGACAATATTGGCCTATTCACAACACCTTGAACATTTTCCTCGCTATCTAGTTGGACACATTTTATGGCACAAACAAACGCTGATGATTTTCCATCTTTTCTCATTAGACAATTTGACGCAATATGATTTTCACTATCACAAACATAACACTTCCCAACGTAAGAGTCACTCTTTTTTCCTTCTTTCTGGCAAGTTTGTAACAGTCATTAACATCATGTCCATCTTTTTTACAATATTTACAATACTTTGTAACACAAAGTTTGTCCGATCTTTGTTTGTAAAGCGTGCGGTGGTTGTCGTCTCTTCTGCATTCAATGTCCAGCTTTTGTCTTTCCAAGCGGATGCGTCTCTCATTCATTTCTGCTTCATGATATACTTTGAGCTTTGTGATCTGTTCTTCACTCTTCCGGCATTCTTCTTGTTCACGAAGTTTCAAAATTTCGAATTCCAATTTCTTCTCCTCCAGTTGCTTTTGGTCTTTAAAATGTTGTAACTCTTCTCTACGAAGCTGTCTGTTCTCACGCTGTATTGCCTGTTGTTCAGCAACAAACTCTTTCAGTTCTTCGCCCTCCAGCTTCAGTCGAGTTGCCATGTCAAGGATTTGTTTAATTTCGGCCATAATGTACTAGGATAAGTATGCACTGAATTTAGGTTTAAAGCTGCAGTTCATTCACAGGGATACATAATGACAATATTATGGATATGGATTTATATGGTCTGTCATGTTCGCGATGTTCACCACAAAGTCACAATGTATGTTCCAGCCATCAACACGCAACGGGTTAGCCGATCCTGGCAAGCTCGCCATTTGTCACGTGTCAATGACTGGGAACAAACACAAGACTGTTTTCTTAACTATTTATTAATAAAGTTTCAATTAATCAAAGGAGTGGTTCACACTGAACACACAACTGAACTTGCACATATGGCTTTTCTCCACTATGGATTCACACATTGCTTCTCAAACGGCTTTTCTCCGCTATGTATTCTCAAAAGTTCACGTTCACATCACAGCTTCAAACTACACAGCAATTAATCCATATTCAACTCTTAATCCACAAATCCATATTCAGCCTTTTAACCATAATTAGGCCTATCCACATTCAATGTTCAAACCACAAATCCACATTAAACTTCTAGTCCAACATTCCTTTCTCCACATATTGAACTTCCATATTCCATGTTCCATATATTCACCCATATTCCATATTGCCCTGAATACAAAACAAAGCATAGTTCTATAAATACCATTATAATTAATAAGTATAATTGTCAATAATTAATAAGCACAAAAAGTATCATAATCTCTTATTTTCTGTGTTAGTTTACCTACATTAGGAATAAACCTCCATAAATCCACAATACATAACTATATGAAATATTAATTCATAATAGTAAATGTTATAGCAAAATTGCAAGCCAAATAGCTCAATAGCATTTCTGACAGATCAAAATATACATGACTGCATGGTTCACTTAATTGGCAATTAATTATCTATCAGCCTTAAGTAGCACATGGTCAGCCTTAAGCTGCCTTAAGTAATAAAACATCCATTTAATTCATAATAAAACTTCTCAAATTAATACCAGTAATTTGTGTACCCATATTGTACAATTGTATAATATAAAAGACCACTTACATTAGTATTTTAAATAATTGAAAGAGTTGAGGGCAGAACACATGTTCCTCTCTCCTCACTCACAGCAGAAGTGGCTGGCCTGCCCACCGTCATGGGCCACTGAGCACCATGTGACATGTCCATGACCTGACCTTGCCTGACAACTGAACTGACCTGACACAATTAACAGAGAGGCAGAGATCTGATCTCCACATGCATGACTGAAACTGAGTTGGTCCACTGTCAATTGCATGCAGCATTTCTATTTATAACTTCTCACAGATTTTTTTAGTTTTATATAAAAGTAGTGTGGCCACAAGTTTCATGAGAAAATCATGTGTCAAATGATAATTAGAAGACACGGTTTTGTCTCTAATTTCAAAATTGAAATGCTGCATGCAAAGTTAACATCCAAAATGCATAATCTTACACATTTAAAGTCCCAACTGCTTCAATGAGCACTGAGCAGATTTTTAAAAAACATCTTACAACTCTAAACCTATTCTCTTTAATCGGAACTACATGCTATCAGTCTGATTTCTGACACATTACATTCTCCCGAAACTGCTTGTTGGTGGAATAAAAATGCAAGAAGAAAATGCTTCTCAAAGAATTGGTCATCTTCATTTTCTATTTCTGAAGGTTCAAGTTTGCAATTAACATTTCATAAACTTTGATAAAGCCTTTAAAGGAAAACAGATTGCACTACCAATAGAGGAACAGCAATTTTACTTTCTTTTTCTGGATTTCCATATTCAATACAGAATGCAGCCTTGGTAACTGCTATATTTGCTGTGTACTAAATTATTTGTAGTTTGCAAATTTTGAAGGTCAGTCGAGTGTTAATACTTATCGCTTTTCAAGGACTTCCAGTTATTTGGTTTAATTACATTTATTAACTTTGCTAACGAGCCGTAGGCTCAATTACAAGCTCAGGTGTTAGTAGTAAAACATGAAAACAAAAACACACAGCTATCGGCTAAGGTCATCACCCACACAAGCATAATAAATCACTGAATTGTTACACACATGCAATGGTGAGGCCATACCACAGCACCGTTAGCCGCTCTTGCTGCCTACAGTGCCATGGGTAGCCACACCATGCATTGAATGGTACCAGATCACAATAATTAGAGTCAAATGATTAGAATCTGCTTGAAGCGGTAATAAAATTAGCAGTGCACTTAATAATGCTAAGAGAGACATCCAGTTGCAGAGACTTGTCTCCAAATAAGAGTAAATTCACAGTTGGTTCCAAGGAAGTTAAACTGTTAATATCATTAATTAATTTTTGCCTTGGAGCAATATAAAGAGGGCACTCGAGCAGATAGTGGTGGGAGGTCCCAGAGTCATGTTGACAGCTACATCGGGGAGAGTCAATGCAACCTTTGTTAAACAAATGAGCACAGAGATCACCAAATTGTAACCTCAATTGACTGATAACAACTTCCTCTTTGCACAACAGTTCGACAGGCAACAGTGATGGGCCATTCAGATTTTGCACGGAGGTGACAATCTTCTTAAAGGAAGCGAGACTACTGGATGCCCTTGTTTGGACCTGTAGGGAATTCCACAGTGATATGCTGCTCGGAATAAAAGATTCACGATATATTTCTTTGCGCATAATTGGAAAATTCACCTGAAGCTGATATGGCCCTCTAGTGCTATAATTGTGAGCAGGTTTCAGGTTGTCTAAGATAGATGTCAAGTAATGTGGGCAGTGATTGTGAAACATCTGGTACATTTTGAAAAGTTTCCGTCCCTGCCTTCTTGAGGATAAGGGAACCCAGCCTAACTCCCGATAAAGCCCATTTATTTATATGCGTTAAAACTTAAAAGTGACTATCAAGGATATATGTGGCTGGTTTTATTTTACAGTAAACATAATGACGAGTAATTACATTCAGACCTCTGCAAGTGAACATCAATGACCTCATACAAGCCCTATCAAATACATTGAAATGAAGTGTCAAACTGTCATAAAGCAACTTGTGATCTCACTGATGAGTGGTGTGACACTTTAACTGACTTCTCCTGGTAAAATAGTAAGTATGGTATACTACCTCAGTAACTGCTTATGTATCATACAGATTATTACAGAATAACATTGCTCAAATAGGGATGTGACCTCACAAGGAACATTCCAGTGCTTTTCTGTAAGCACTTGAGTTTCGTCTACTGTAATTTGACCAACAACAAATTCTGCTGTCAGGAAGAAGATAAAAATGACCATTACAGTACTGCCCTAAAATTGGATGGGGAAATACAATAGTACAGCATGCATAATACTATACACTCACCAGCAATCTCATCAGCTAGTAGCATCCGATTATGTGAGCCCCTTAGACACAAGAAATTTTCAGTTGATCCAGAAGATCCTGATGAATCAACTAAGCAAAGCTGTTAGACCAAGGAGCATACATGGCACCAAGCTGTTTATCATATAGATAACATGCTGGCTGCACAGCTTATGGAGGCTCCACATGATATTGTGATCGGTCGCATGTGACATGGATGAAAATGCAATTGCTTAAGTTAAATTTTCCAATCACTTTGTGTGAAGAAAACATTTCTTCGCAAATTGCTCATCATTTCTCTTCATTCACACTTTCAAGAGACACAACTCATTTGCACAGCATGAGATTGGTTGCATTCTGATTCAGAAATGAAGACAAAATCTCACTAATTGTAATATTCTTTGGATGCAACCCGGTGCATTTAAAAAGTGTATATATTATATAGATAGTGGATGGTGAGGAGACCAATATTGAGTTTTATTGGCCGAAGCAGTAATATTGGTCGAGGCCGCAGGCCGAGTCAAATATTACCTGCTGAGGCCAATAAAACTCGATATTGGTCGACTCAACATCCACTATTTGTTATATTCTGCACCAAAATTTTCAGACTGATACAATGTCATGTTTGCCTGTTTTCAATTTGAAATCTTGAAAAAAAAATCGATCTATCCAAATCTATCCAGCTTTCTAGAGATCTATCTAGTTATCTACCTAGCTCTCTATCTAGCTATCTACCTACCTTTCTATCTAACTATCTATCTATCTATCAAACTGTCTATCTATCTATTGATTTGTATCCTTTCAATATTTTAATTCTAATTTATAAAAGCGCTTTTAGGTAATTCCTTATTGTAAAATCATTTTTATGATTTCTTTTTTTAAGTTTTAGTTTAGGACTTTAGGTTATCTTGCTTTAATTGCTCCTTTCAAATGGATTGATTTTTTTATGAACTGGAAATAGTTTCACTTAGAGAGTCTGAGAGTGACACAAGTTTCAATTGGAATTTTGTCAATTATCCTTAATAGCAATTAGCATCTTGATAATAGAAAAGTTGCTGTGTTTCCTTCAATAGTAATTGAGAATTTGATTGGAAAGGAGTCAATACATGTACAATCAAAGACTACATTGGTACAGGGCATAGTGCTGCATTAACTCTAGTGCATGTGCACTGTGGACGCCAATATAGACTTAAGGCGCCAATAACACTTTTCACACACCAATATCGTTATTTATTGGCGTGGCACGTGATTGATATCACTTCACCTGATTGGCTCACAAATTTTGTCGCAGAATATAATAGTGATAATATGCCTTTTTGTAGGGACCATCTCAGATCTGTGTTATAAGCTCCAAATGAGGAAAGATTTGACAGTGGAGGTCCCTAACTAAAGGGGCAAAAATAATCAGCCTAGTGCTACTTGTCATCAATTTATGTGTACTGCATTTGAGGAGCTTCTTGAGTTTCTGGAGGGGGCCACTAGGAAGTTGGCCTTGCAGATATACTTTCCCTATAGCAGGAGTACCCTCCAAATTTACCTCCAATATTAGGAGGATACTCATGCTACAGCAAAGGTAACTGTGACTACAATTTACAAATCAAGTATATATTTGCCCCTCTTTATGCTCAGTAGCTCCTTCACTGCATGACCTTGGAAGCTGTCATGGTTGAGTGATTGGGGACCATATCCAAAGCACACCTGGAGCATAATACATTGGGGACCATATCCAAAGCACACCTGGAGCATAATATTATCCCATAGAGATTTCCTTCAAAAAATTATATAGCCTAAGTGTATAAACATTTGAGACAACATAAGACAAGTGATAAAAGAAAACACTGTATGAGAACATTAGATATTCAACTTCTCACAAACTGGCCAGTCTAAAAGTGTCATAGTCCAAATATTATGCAAGCCACAATTAGTTTGTTGTAATGGAAATAGAAATTTCATGTTCATGACAAAGAATTTAAAAGGGCTACTCATTGCTTGGTTTGCTGTCTATGTTAATAACACCTGTAATTAGGCATGCCTAATCATGATGTAACATGTATTAGGTTTGTCATATCACACATTCACAGTGGTACATTGGAGGTACAGATGCAACTACACATACATAAAACATTATTTGAACATTTGGAAAATAAAATATGTGTTTGAAGAAACCTCAGGTCCCTACAATTCTTTTTTTAAAGAATTTCTTGTTATATAAAAAGTCTGAGAGCTGGATGGTTAGTCAGAAAGACTTGATTGATGGGTAGAGTAGGACCCTGGCTCCTTGGCAATTTCAATAAAAGTATTTTTATTGATTCTTTGATAGATCTTCCAAATTTAAGCCAAAGGCTTAATAAGGAAAATTTTTTCGTTACCTCTAATCCCAGCTTTGAACATTGTTGCATGCGGCGTGTCCAACTGTCCATATAATATCATCGTGTTACGCTCATCAAAAGGCAAGTTAACATGTAATAATGGGCAGTTTAAAAACACTTCTAACAGATCTGAGGTATCTAGATTGCATTGAATGAGCTGCAATTCAGACATGAGATGAAGACATGGCATAATGACACTCCTCTCAAGTCGATGCATCTGAAAGCTTCTGGCATTCTGTGCTGCTGGTTTATGATCACATTTTCAAGTGCCTTTTTCTAAAAGGGAAATGCACCAAATCAGGATCAGTTATTGCATGATGGAGGATATCATTGTCTTTCAAGAACATTTTGGAATGACAATATTCTGACAACAGAATAATCTAAAACAGTTCATAATGTAAGACACATTCAGATGAAGTGTGTTTTTTTTTTTGGTAAAGCAGCTCAGTATCAAATCAAAGCAGAAGACTTAAACAAGCCAAAACTACAACCACAAACTTTAGTCAGATTCATAAATGCACGCAACACACATATTGTAGACACATAGGCGTAGGAGGTCAATTAATTTTGGGGGGGGGCTGCCCAAAACTATTGCCCAAATGGCCCCAAAAAATAAAGACTCCCAAAATTTTCTGTCCGAAACTGCATGAAAAATCGACTGCCTCCTATGCTTATGTGTAGACAACTGAATCAAATTTAAGTTATATCTGAGTAGTTAATATGTAAATGGCACTGCCATGAAATTCGCGCAGCACTTTAAAAAGTTTTTGTAGGACTTATATATAGTTTTACCATAACTTTCATGTTTATTTCATATTCAATGTATGAAAGGAGTTATGTAACTGTTTCAGAAAATTAGAAAGACCGATACATGGAAAGACAGAGAAAAATGTAGAATAGCAAGATAAACTAGACAAAAAATATAATAGATAAATAGATAAATATCGATAAATAGAGAGATAAATAGATAGACCGATAGACAGATAGATATAATGACTGACAGATAGATAGATAAATTGATAGATAGATATATATATTAAATAAATGGTAAAAAGGCAGACAGCACTGAAAGCTGCCAAAGTCAAGTCTATGTTAGATTGTTGATATTACATAATAGTATAAATATATATACAAAAACAATAACATTGCATGTAGATTATCTGTTCACTGTTACATAATCATCAGTTTATAAGATTACGTAACTTTAATTTTGTTATGTTTTCTTGTTGTCTGATTGAAATTAAATGAATCACATGTTAATAATTTGATTTAGCTTGTCAATGCTAATAATTAACTATTTCATAAAAATTATTGGTACAGGATATATTACTAGAGAAAATTGAATTTTTAAGACACTTTTGAAGATGAATATGTTACGTTTTGTTAAATACGAAACTAAAATCATTGATAAGAAGCTGGACCCACTTGACCTAATTCCAAACTGTGGACTGTTGATGTTGAGACCATCACTGCACAGATTCTTGAGTCTTCTCTTGCACTCAATTCGCTTCGCTCAACGGCCTTCGGCCGTTTCGCTGCGCGAATATTACAAACTTCAAATTGTTGCTGTAATAATCAGAAATGTTTTAAGTCAATGAGTATGTCTTTGACCAACATCTAATACCCACTTAAAAATATACTCATGTCTTTCCTGAGTGTCAATTTGTGTAAATGTTCTTTGTAGACACGTTGGTCTATCAATAATCAGTGTTCATATACACACCCGGACTACACAGTCCCAGCATGGGGGCCCCCATGCCATATACTCCATTATAACGTGATGTCATCATTATACCGTATCTTGCTTGGAAGTAGATATTGAAGAAGGTCAGATGATCATTAGTACTTTCTTGTGTAATGACATGTCTACAATTAATAAGCCAAAACAATCAGATATATGCATGAGCCATGACTACCAAGGACATCGGCAATTGCATGGTTACATTTCGAGTACAAGCAACTTGTAATGAGTATTTTCATGGCCATAGGCGTATGGATGGCTGTTTAGCTGTGACTATTTTGCCCTGAAATTTGAACATGGTGCGAATGAGACCAGCAGTGGCGTCCCTATGGGGGGCACGGGGGGGCACGTGCCCCCCATATTGGACCTGTGCCCCCCAGGTGCCCCCCCATATGAACTTTCCAACTCTGGCTAAAATATACAATTAGTATTGTGGGTGCCCCCCCAGAGAATCGCGTGTCCCCCCAGGTGGCCCCCCCACTCGAGACCCCTTAGTTACGCCACTGGAGACCAGGCCACCAGGGCGGTGAACCTGCCCTGATATTGGTCGGGATTTGCCCTGATGAGCCACCTGCGAAATACGCAGGCCTATGTTCATGGCACAGTAAGTTACAAAAATAGGGTTTGACAAGACACACACACAGTCTGTGTGGCTATTTGTGGCAAACACATACTATATGAGTGCATTGTCTGCACTGCACTCATTGTGATATAAGTAGGATCTGATAATTTGAGTTCCTTCATATGTACATCAAATTATTTGCAGATCGGATACAAAAACTCAGCAAGGCTTTTAGAGTTACATAATAAGGCTTTTTTTCATGATGGTTGCATGTAGCAATAGCATGACTGGCAAAAGTTTCATTTTAGACAGTGACAGAGCGGCTCAAGTGTAGTATCCAGCAGCTAGAGTTTCATACTATTATTAATTTACAAGAGGGTGTAATCATACACTACACCGCATCTGACGAAATTACGCAAGTAGGTTATTTCAATGTATGGATCATTGCAATATAATATTATCTAAAGCAGGCTTATGCTCTGTTAGTACTTGCTATTATTATATTGTCATATTTTCCAGGTTTTTTTAATGCTTATGTCAATAATACATTAAAAATAAATCAAAATCATGATTTTGATGAAAGACAATTCAGCACCATCGATTACTTTTTCTGATGTCATGTTGAAGACTTACACCACATCTGACGAAATTACGCAAGTAGGTTATTTCAACGTAGCACAAAAAGTATGGGGCCCAAGAGTGTATCGTTTTCACATAATCATTGTATTTGGCTGAGAAATATTCCATGTGACTTTCATCAAGTTTCATTCAGGCAAACTTGAGTTATGGCATATATTCAAATATTTTGGTGTCTGACGAAATTATGCAAAAGCAACGCTGCAAGCGGAAGGACAGTACAAATATTTAATTATCAAACTATTGTGGTCAAAATATTAGCGTTACATCATTTGGCTACTATTCACATCGAAAAATGTTGCTTACTTGCTGTCACTGCCGAGTAATATGCATAAATTGTCTCCATTGAAATAACATTGATTTTGCACGTTTTTATCAAATTTATGCTTCCTAAAACCTCAAAATGGTTCCAATCATTTGAAACATCCTTTCAGAAGTCACCTTATTCTATCTATTTAGCTGTGTGAAAATGAAACTGAAGTAACTCCTCTGACTTTGAAATGGCCAGCAATCAAAAATTTTTCCGCGACCTGCCATTGGAATTGCATTGCTTTTACGATGTGCAGTTTCTTAAGTAATTTTCCAATGCACAACTTATCTCTCAGTTTAACTGAACTTAATCTATATCATATGGTAACTTTTAAAGCCATTTTCAAAAGTATCAGAACTTCTTTGAGATGTTGGGGAGCATAAATTTGATAAAAATATGCAAAATCAATGTTATTTCAATGGAGACAATTTATGCATATTACTCGGCAGTGACAGCAAGTAAGCAACATTTTTTGATGTGAATAGTAGCCAAATGATGTAACGCTAATATTTTGACCACAATAGTTTGATAATTAAATATTTGTACTGTCCTTCCGCTTGCTGCGTTGCTTTTGCATAATTTCGTCAGACACCAAAATATTTGAATATATGCCATAACTCAAGTTTGCCTGAATGAAACTTGATGAAAGTCACATGGAATATTTCTCAGCCCAATACAATGATTATGTGAAAACGATACACTCTTGGGCCCCATACTTTTTGTGCTACGTTGAAATAACCTACTTGCGTAATTTCGTCAGATGCGGTGTAAGTCTTCAACATGACATCAGAAAAAGTAATTGATGGTGCTGAATTGTCTTTCATCAAAATCATGATTTTGATTTATTTTTAATGTATTATTGACATAAGCATTAAAAAAACCTGGAAAATATGACAATATAATAATAGCAAGTACTAACAGAGCATAAGCCTGCTTTAGATAATATTATATTGCAATGATCCATACAGACAGCCAACAAATTGATATGAGGGTCATTCTCAAATTTCGGGACAATTTGCGTCACTCTAGCTCCCTGACATTAATTTGAATGCGATTAATATCTGAAGCATCACTCTGCATCTGTTATTCATATTTCTATTTAGGACCACTGCATTTGGAACAAAAAGTCGTTCATTAGACCTTTTTTTTGTGCATTATATACAGGAATTCGTGCAAAATCAATGGTTTTTCCCTGTCACTGGACCTGACATGACAAAATCAAGTGTTTATTTTCCTCCTAATGTACCATTATATTAAAAGTTTCTTTGCACAATTCATGAGAATATAGCTTTGAATTTATATTCAGTTCACATTCAATTTTTTTTTGGTCTTATTTCATTGATTAAATTGATACAATAAACGTGTCACTAATTTATGTCAATTTTTTTGTCCACTCCGTTACTTGCCATAGCTCGGTTCGTTATTCTTTTTTATGAGCTATTTTCAATGAATATCATCAGACGCATGTGCGCAATAGTACCACTGCCTTGCAGACTTCATAAAACATGTATTCAATAAATTAAGACAAAATATTCATAGAAAATAATTTTGGTCTCACCAAAATGTCCCCTCCTTTTCCTTCATTTCCAAGCTTACCAAATGATAGTTTTAAAGAGTGATTTCATGTATGTACTGCTGAGTGTGACAGCTTTTAATAGTCTGTAATTATTTTAACTTATCTCCAAAATAAAAAGCAGTAATGAGCGAAAAGCAAAAAATTGTTCCCCTCCATTACCGTCCACTCCGTTACCAGATCAAAATCAGAAATCGACATTTGGACCAAAAAATCTACTGATATGAGATGAAGTACTTCTGAAAATAATAGTAACACCAATATTTTATTGTTTTTCCTTTTGTTGTTCTTCTTGCTTTCAATTTTTTACATCAAAATTCCCCTTCGTTACCACATTGTCCCCTCCGTTACAGGACATTTTTGCTATACCCTTTGTCCCGAAATTTGAGAATGGCCCATGAGCGCACAGACAATCTCACCAGTATCATTTGAGAACATATAATCTCGCTCAGCTCAAGAAATTGTCAGTTGATCCAGTAATCAACTTAGCAAAGCTGTTAGACCAAGGAGCAACGGCATCAAGCTCTTCATCGTGATGATAACATGCTAGCTGCATGGATTGTGAAGGCTCCACATGAGATATTGTGATTGGTCACATGTAACATGGGTGAAAACGCAATTGCTCAAGTTACATTTTCCAATCTCTTTGTGTGAAGAAGCTGTTTCTTCACAAATTGCCAATCATTTCTCATTATTCACACTTCAAACCGACACAAATTATTCGCAGAGCATGAGACTGGCCCCATTTTAATACATCATTACAGATAAAATGAAGGGAAATATCTGAATGATTGTCACATATTGATTGTTACATATTGATAGTCTGCTTTGGGTGAGTCTATCTATATTTAGTAGGGTGTTTCAGGTGCCCCCAATATTTTCCGATCTGGCTTGACCTTGGTCTGGTATTGCAGTTTATATAGTATAAGTCACATGTAAAATTTTAGCCCATTCTATAAATACCTACCTTTACCAGAATTCACTTGAAGTTTATAATGTAATTCCCCATTGGCACACATGCAAATTCTCATGATATTTCAAAAACCAATGAAGAAATCAATATTTTTTTCTCAATCCACAGTTCCTGCGTAAGTTTTGGGAGGGAAATACAAATCTGGTGTTATTTTTTATATAACCCCTTTTACCAAGCTACCAGAAGAGGTCAAATTTGTGAAAATCTGCATAAAATGGCCGAATTTTTGGAAATTCATAACTTCCTAGCTCATTAGGAAGACCTGCTATAAAATAGTTGATGCCAGATTTGAATTGCCCTCCCAAAAGTTACTCAGAAACTATGGATTGAGGAAAAAATATCTATTCCTTCATTGATTTCTGCAATATCTTCAGGATTTGCAAGTTCGCCAATGGGGAATTACATTATAAACTTCCAGTGAATTCTGGTAAAGGTAAGTATTTATAGAATGGGCCAAAATTTTACATGTGACTTCTACTATATAAACCGCAATACCAGACCAAGGTCAAGCAGGATCGGAAAATATTGGGGGCACCTGAAACACCCTAATATTTAGTGTATTATCCCATGTCTAGCCAACTTTTGTCCCTCATACTGAGCTTTTCCCTGGTAAATACAGATTGAGAGAGGGAAATACAACAGAAGGAAACAGGGATATATTTAGTTCAGCCAATCAAAATCCTTTGGCTAATTAACCAGCAGGGCTATACTGAAAGATAATGAGATCAACAGGGATATACTGGAACTGACCAATCAAAAGACAACAGTGCCCCTATATATCATGCTTATTAGCATGCAGATACCAGCATATTTGCTTATTGTTGTGATTTAAGGCAATTAAGTGCTGCCAATTAAGAGTATTGATTTGTTTTATAGCACAGCTGCATTCACCATGAGTGCTTCAAACTGTTTTACATTGATATAAAATAAAACTATTAAAAAAAATAGACATGGGATAAAAAGGTTATACCATGGGTTGCGGCAGTATATCCCTGGTATAGTCACCCTCGATCCCGTATATCCCTCGACCCTTCGGGTCTCGGGATATACTGGATCTTGGGTGACTATACCAGGGATATACTGCCTCCACCCATGGTATAACCTCATATTATCCTAACCGTGTATGAATATGCTAAATGCAATAAAGTATCAGGACTGAGTCTGATAATCTTCCTTTTTATATCAAAGCCTGAGAGCTGGACAATTAGTCAAGAAAGGGCTGCATGATGCCTAAAGTTTCCTTTGAAATGAAGTGGGAACTTAGCAATTTTAATAAAAGCATTTTTATGGATTCTTTATTGATCTTTTAATGTTTAAGTAGGAGGGATTTTGCCAAAGGCATCAGGAGGAGAACGGAAATGGTTTCCTTTTTTGCCTCTAATTCCAGATGAACATTGTTGCAATGTTGCATGCATGGTGTCCATCTGATATCATGTTACACCATTAAAAGGCAAGTTGACATGTAATAATGGGCAGTTTTTAGGGAACATTTAACAGCTTTGAGCTATTGAGATTGCATAAAAATAAGCTTGTATCCTGACATGAAATGAAGTCATGGCAGAATGGCACTCCTCTTAAAATGACAAGTCAATGAAACTGAAAGCTTCTGCTGTTCTGTGCTGTTGCTTTTTTAATCGAATTTTCAATTGCTTTTTACCAAAAGGAAAATGCACCAAATAAAGATATGTTACAACTTGTGGGAGGATATTGGCATTCTCAATTGATATTTTGATTTCACATCTGAAACAGAATCAATCGACCAAACTTTAATTGTCATCTAAAATGGTTTATGATGAATTCATGACATATCGAGATGAAATTTAGTTCATATTTTTGAGGTACTAAAATCACCTCAATATGAAATCAAAGCTTACAAGCAAACAGGGCAACTGCAATGAAGACGTGACAGCAAATTTTAGGTGTTTGAAAGATAGAGATTGCCAGATAGTTAATTAGCTTGAGAGCTGGCTACTTATCAATATGGAAAGAAAGATAGACAGTCTCATTATAATTATAAAGACATATGCATACATTCAATAAGCCAATCTGAAACATTTCCAATAGAAAAGTCCCTGTAAACAGTTTTGCGCTTACATTTGGTCAATTTTAGATGATGGGCTTGATTGTTGCGCTTGATTGTTGGCCTACTTATCAAAGCATGCACAATTCACTTATTCATATGAGCAGACCGTAAGACAAAAATGCTAGGACATCCAGCATCATTGGAGACCAAGAGTAAATAGTAAGACTCCTTCTTAAGTCAATTGTCCCAGATTCTTTGACACACAATTCCTTCCTGTGGTGGATGAGTCTCAGTTTGCATAAACTTGAGTTGTTTGGTCAAGCAATTCTATGCATGGGCTTTTGAGTGCAGAGCAGTCGTGTAGGAAAGAGACACTGTTGCAGTATGAGTCTAACCGCAATATTGCAGAAAATGTGAGTTTCTGAAAATGTGGGAAAGAATTTTACTATTTACCTTATCCAGAAGACTTAATTGGTACATCAAATCAGCAAGCACGCAGCAGAACCATACAGCTGTTCATTATAATGATGGTTTGGGTGCTACATTGTTTGCAAAGGCTCACTTGAGACGTTGCTCTGCATGTTACAATTCAGATGCCTTGTAAAAAGGTGAGCTGCCTTCATGCTGGAATATGCTTTTGACCTGCAGTGAGACAAATTAAGCATTGGGTGTTGGGCAATATTATTATTTGAATCCAGGTGAAAAGACGACTCTTTCTTGACTCAGTATAGCCTATGCACTTCCAGCTTCAAAAAATCTTTGTTTGCCTATTCCGAAAGGGTTGGGTTGAGAATAATGATTGGATTGACCAGAAAAGCTATCAAAATTCCAGTTGAGGGCCATCGGAGAACATTGTTGTCCATGTGAATCAATTAAACAGTTTACAATGCAAAGGTATTTCAAATGTCAAAGAGCAGGGTTAAATATGTGTGGATTATTAATCATCTTTCGTCTATATATCAAAGTTATTAACATTGATTGTACAGTATATGCAGACTTACCCAAGTCCCTTTGCTGCTGAACAGCACTCCAAAGTTGGGAGTTTAAACATGCAAGAACTAATTTACTGATGCATGACCATGAATTCTACCAGTCTCTTCACTGCTCCTATGTTTCTAGTATTAATACTGATGATATTCTAAAGCAATTATACCATGTAACAATAGAGGCTTTTTGAGTAATGTGCAGTTTCAACTTTGAAGGCAGTTGATCCACCACAGGGGTGTTGCCTATCAGTTTTTGTATGTGAATTCTGGCAGAGTTCACTGCCTGTGGCAGCTAGCTCACTGCTGTTGCCTCTTGTGCATGTAAAGAGAGTGTGATCTCTTAATAAATGTTAAGTATGAATTTTGTGTGCAAGGTACAGCATCTTTTATATGGATAATACTTTTAGAGCCTTGACAAACAAAGCCGAGTTCTGTTATAGAACCATGATTTATCGTTGATATCAAGGATGAGTCATTTGTACCATAGATCTGTACAATTCTGCGAGAAAAAAAAACAGAAAAAAGGGGCATGGATGAAAGTAGTTGATCAGACATGTACCAGCTTATCTGATACCTTGTACACCACCCAAGCATGCAGGCGATAAACCGGATTTTCTGTCGGATCAAAGCCAAGGATCAAGGTTTTCCTTGCATAAGTAGAAGTTATAACCCAGCTCATCTCTGGAAAAAAAATTTTTCTGGCAAAGACGGCCTGCTATGTTAATTTATAATCCCTGTGGATGTATCCTCGTTCGGGCTTACTAGTTTATTGCTGTTGTTTTCTTTCGTTGGTCTCTATATTTAGACTGGACAAGAAAGGGAAACTGCTTACTGACATTTTTTTATTCATGACCAGAAACTGAACTGTTGTTTAATTTACAGTAACTCTGTAGTTTATCAATATCAGGGCAAACACATACTAGAATACTTCTCACACCCCAATGCTTGCATTACCAAGAAAATTTGTGAAAACATAAGCAAGGTCATGAACTTAAAGGTTTAGTCAATACTCCGGGGTAATATATTAAAATTTATCCTTCATGCTGTATATTTCAATCTTAGTTATGACGAAGCATTGCTACTCTGTATATGATCAATACAAAATGGTAAAATTGCAGCTGTGGGACCTGCCTTTTATGTGCTTTTGTTATTTTATATGACAATCACATGGCAATCATGTTTTTATCCTTTATTTTGTATTATTTATTTGTAACTTGTCGGTATTTCTTGTTTTTATTGCCTGACATTACTTCCGTCAAATAACAAGGTATCCTTCAAAATTTATTTGACTGAGGGCATGATGTCATTCTGGCTGGTTGTGGATCATCCTTGTCCTTGTATTTCAAACTCAAAAGATCACTAAAATCACTGTCAAACTATGGTAATTAATATTTTAAAACACAGTCCCAGACAGTCCCTTTCGTCGAATAACGCTAGCTGAAAGGAGACTGGTAAAATTCATGGTCATACATGGGTAAATTCAGATCTTTCATGCATAAACTCTCCAACTTTGAGCCATTTTCTGCAATTATTACTTCTGAAATTCTAGAACAAATAATTCAGAGTGATACAGGAGGCTTATATTTGTCAGTTTCAACTTTCAGGGTAGTTGTTCCACCAAAGGGGCAGTCACCTTGCAGTTGCTGCATGTGACCTCCGGCAGAGTTAATTGGCGGTGACAGCTCAGTGCTGCCTGCTACAGAGCATTGTAAATATTAACTCTTTGTGTCAAGTAGCATCGTCATGCATAAGCCTATCATGCATCCAATCACAAACAAACATTTTAAGCTTGTACATGGTATTGGCTATCACGGTTTAGTTTAGTGACATACAACTGTGAATTATCAAACACAAAGATGATCCATCCATAACAAGCTTCAGCATGACATCATGCTCTTACTCAATAAAGAATTTTTTGAAGAATACATAGTTATTAGACGGATGACAAATTATACGTCTTACTAACTTACTTAATTGTGATATTTCGGTGTGCCATTGTGTGTCTGAAAACAGATGCCTGTTAATTGGCCTGTCTGTTCAACTAATGAAAACATTTCTTCAATAAACATTTTTGACACTTGCATGGTTCTTCTCGTCTTGATGAATTAAATGTTACATGTCCTTTCAAAATCATGATTTGTTTCCATTGCATTGTTCTCTACCTGACACCCTAACTTGCTCATAATGTGACAATGTGATTTAATGGTGCAGGTTATGTTGTTTCCCAAAATTCTTTCCAAAAAGCTTTATGTTGCAAAATATCTCAGCACTTCATCAAATGATTTTTTATGTTAGTAGTTTTGTAAGCTGTCCACTTCATCTGGCAGGTGTTTCTTTTGTTTCAAAACAGAAACAATAATTCTAATCATATATGTTTTGATGATTATTCAGTTTTGTAAAACAGTGAAATATTTGGGACTTTGTTTGCCTGTAAGCGTATTACTCATAGAGAAGCTTGTGAGGTCATTGGTAATTAAATGGTATGTATGGGCTATGAGTCAGTCACACCTTTATGAGTAATGAAAAGCATTAGCATTTAACATGCCAAGTATGGGACTGACAACACTAACAGCCTGCAAGATCATTTCTTGTAAGCACTTGAGATCCGTCTACCGTAACAATGGAATCCTCCACACATGAATCAACATCTGCATATAAGGAGAAAACACCTGTAAATAGATGGGAAGAATAATTGTGGGTGATCAGGCTTGTCTGAGCTTATCTCGTACACTGCCTTTACATGCCGTAAACTGGCTTTTCTGTCAGATCAATGGCAAGGATCAAGGTTTTGCTGGCATAAGTAGAAGTTACAACCTCACTTATCTCTGGAAATATTTTTCAGCTAGTATAGAAGGCCAGCTCACATAACGCTGAGGATAATACTGGATATCTTTTCATTTATAGGCATAGTCAAAATACATTGCATTACTAGATGAAACCATACAGTAATGCAAAACATCAAATACTGTCACACTCTGCAAATCAAAGTAAATTGATTCAATTAAATTTACTGGTGATTTTATTGGCACACAATTCTAAAGTTTTGGTCACCAAATACAAAGCATTTTTGGTTAATCTGATTGGTTCAGAAACAACACAATGTCACACATTCAATATATCAAGCGCAGTACAGTACTTGTTTAGCATTGATTTGTCACTACCAGTGTGAATGACCTGAATCTCATGGTAATTAAATCGCCAGTAATAAAGAAGGTTCCTACACACTGCAATGACATCCTGACTAAACATCAAACCTTTAAAATCCAGTAGTACCCATATTCATTGTAGCATTGGTTTTGCTAGAGAGATCGATTAGGAAAAGCAGCCCACGGGGCACTCACCGGTGTTGATTGATGAGACGGCACAGAGATAGAGAGTCATGAACATGTTACACATTTGCTCCATTGGAGTGATATTTTACTTGCCAAGCACAGACACTGATACACTTCTAGCTGGGATTTCGCTAATGAAGGTCTACGGAAAATGTCGGGTTCCCCACCCAGGGTTCAAACCCATGCAGGCAAAGATCTTCAGCAGAGCAGGTGATAAGCCTGAAACCTGAAAATGAAGATTTCATCTGAAAATTTTGATTTATCTGCTCTTGTTATTCAGACATTAATCATTAAATTGTGTTATGATTTCAAAATGTGACACTTGAACTTTTTTAAATCTGGCTCTCTGCTCTTTGCATCATAATCTGCATCATTAAATCATGTTATTGCATTAACAACAAGTGACAGTGTCAGGTGGTGGATATAAAGCAATGGAAAACAAATTACAATTTTGAAAGGATGTCTGACACTTAATTCATTAAGAGCCTAACAAGTCCCTAAAACGTTAAGCGAAAAACTGTTTGCTGTTTAACAGACAAGCGCAACAAGTGTAATGTCTCTCCGATGCAGTGGAGAGACAGGAAAAGACTCGAGGAACCGCATATTTGTTGCATTTACACCCCCTCCCCCCGGGGAAATTTCTTGAAACACACTAGCTGGTGTCACCTTGCATGGCTGATTAATATAATATCTAAATTGCAATGCCCTAAATTAAAAATGTCTTAAATAAAAAGGAAGAGAAACCTTTAGCCATTCACATCAGTCTTTTAAGGTGTCTCGATACTTATGAACTTTGTAACATTATGCAATTGGTGCGAGCTTGCCACCGATCAAAATGGAATCTTCATACTCTCAACTTAAAATCAAGTCTAAATTGTAAGTATTACAGTCGGGGCGAAAAACTTGTTAAATAAGCATCTTTTTGGGGGTTTTCTCATGACCTAAATTACAAAATTGATGAAGTACAGCTGACATCCTGTGCAACAAAACTGTAGTTATATCTGAAGTCCAATGAAACAAGGCTCTTGTAATTAGTCAACATTGCTGGTTGAGATAATCCAGGACATTTTAATTTTTACTCAATGATTCTTTGTGGATTGTGAGAATGTCTCAGGATTGAGATATTAACCACTTCTTAATCATTCTTGAAATCTTGATTAAGAAACCAGAATGGGCCAATCAATTATGAACAGGGCACACCAATGTTGAACAGCTTTTGACAAATCGCATTTGACTTGGCCCTACCCATGACAGAGTAATCTGGCTTAACTTGGTTATCATGTGAAAGCCGAAATGTTTGCAAGCCTAATCTGATGAAGTGATTTGCCAGGCAGTATTACAATTCTTGTTAGTGATGGAAAGTTATGAAGGTTATTAAATTGTCCTGGAAGATGGAGTTTCATGCAACTCATCATCGTTGTCAAGAATTTTGATAGCACACATTCATTCATTCATTTATTCATTCACATCTTCTGATAGCAGGAAATAACCAAAGTGTATGGCCAAGCTCTATCTGGTCTAAACCACTCAGGTCTGATATGATTTCTCCACCTACAGGTCTCATTTTCATATCCCAGTCAACGATAGATGGATGGATGATTGGGATTTTGTCCCGTTTATGCAGGAGAAGTTGCCTTCAATTGAAATTAAGCGGAATAGTTATCTGTCATAAGCTGCTAAACATTGCTATATTGCCAAAATGAAAAAAGTAGAATATGAAAAATCTCGAAAATTTGTATGCTACATCATATTATTCGGACAGTATGATTGGACGTTTCACCTTGTGTTGGTGAAAACTGGCCCAACAAACTGTGTATTCAAACACTTAGGGCCGACCAGACGATAGTTGGATTTAACCCTCATGGCAAACTTTTTTGTTTCATTCGTGATGCTTTGACAAACAATGTTTTTATGCATACACCCGACAAACTTTTTTTCTAAATTTTAACATTACGCTATTCTGATCTATCAATGAACGTGGCTAACAGACAACATTTGCTCCTGGAAATCATATTTTCCGCAGATAGGCCAGGTTGTAAATTCTACTTATGCCAAAAAAACCTTGATCCATGCCATTAATCTGACAGAAAAGCCTGTTTATGGTGTGTTGAGGCTGTGTATGAGATAAGCTCAGGCATGTGTGATCTTCTGCTATTGTTAAAATTTTTCCTTCTTATATTATATCAGCTCAGCGATTTCATCTGGAAACACATTTGAGAAGATGATGAAGAAAAGGCCTACCAGTCGGTGACCAGTATTGCAATTTAATATGTTTCTTGTATTAAGGAAGACCGTGCACTCTGCCTCCTCCCTGCCATGGTTAACCTCATCCCAGGAATTCATTCTGTGTCACAAGTACTCAACTCTTGAAGACAAATAGATTACTTTTTAACAAAATTCAGATATTTCTCAGACTTCGTGGTTACATAAATTGAAGCTGAAAAACAATGAACAGGATTACATACATGGGTGAGGGTAAGAGTTTCCAATGAGAGCGAGAATTCTCGAGAAGTCTCGAGATCAGCAATGACTCAGCATTTTCTCGTCTCGCTGAGCGATTCTCGAGAATTGAAGTGTTGATCATTGTTTGACATGGTGTTCATGTGTTTATGTTTATAACGGTTACAAAGCATTGGATTGTTGTTTTGTTTTGCTTGATATTATTGTTATCGTGTACTTGCTCCATTGATAAATTTAAATATCTGTTGATGATAATCTGCATTGTATACCTGATAAATGCTGAAGTTGAACTTGTACGAATGTTTTAAAATTGTATAATATCAGGATGTTTAGCTGTGATTAAAAGGAAACAAAACACACAGATTAACATTAAAACTATAAAAGATATCATAAAAGCCAAAAAATTTGATCCATTGCAAGATTAAATCTCTCTTGTTTTATCATTGTGCCAATGGAAGGACAGTGTCCTAGAATTCTCGAGAAATTCTCAATTCTCGTGTAGACCATGACCATTCTCGAGAGGTGTAGATCGAGACTCATTGGAAACACTAGTGAGTGTGGACTGGACTGGTTATTTTCCCAAAGGTTTTCGTCTTCCAGAAATTTTCTGTTTGTAGAATATGAAAGTTTTTCGTATCTTTTTGTTCAAAAACATCTAGTAGAATGCAATGGAAGTTAATATGCCAAATTCTTTTGACGTGCTTTGATGACGAGTGGATTCAGAAATAATTCTATTAAAATTTACTGAATTTATTAGAAGTTTATTGCTTCCTGCTGTTGAATAGTGTATTCAAACAAAGGATGTGAAATTACAAATGCAATAAAACTCAAAATAACGAAACTGTAGACACAACAAATTGCTTATTTTTTAAAACTGCACATGACATATCAACAATGTAAGGCTTTGGAAGATGCGTTGTTTTGTGTAACCGACAACAATACTCATTTTATTGTTACACTGTTTTATGGCAAATTAACTGTTTTTACTTCAATTGCTCTTGTTATCATCGGAAAGCTGAAATGTTTTTTACTCCAAATCAAATAAACTGATTTGCCTGACAACTGATTTTCCAGGCAACAACTCATTTGATTTTTGTTTGTGCCAGAGTTCTAAGAGCCGATCTGTAAAGATGTTCATCAGGTGTCTCATCTATCTGATCTTTGTCAATTCATGGTATCAAGTATTTGGTGAGAAAGCTTAAACTGTTTCTTTTTCTCATTTCTATAATGTCATATATATTCCTGAATTAATGGTGTATTTTAAGGCAGGAAAATGTGAAATATTTCATTTCATGATTCCATTCTTTTCAGGATTCTTTGACAGTGAAACAAACTACAAAGTATGTACCGAGACGACCCTTACTCATCATAACCTTACAGCAAGTGATGGTTATGTCTATCGTGTCTGGGTATCCTACAATGAGAACAAGGTTAAGTACCAGCTTAAATCAGTAGCTACATTTGATGTGAATGTGACTGAAGCAAATGAAGAACCAAGTGACACAGGCCAAGTCTACAGAATAAATTGGTACAATGATAAGAGGAGGTGGATCCTCAAGCATTCTGAATCAGTTCGCATATCTGGGTCACTGAAACTGAGAATAGACAGCACTGGATACAATCCATCTTGGATTGCTGGTTGGGAAAAATCTACATTTGACATGTTCAACATGACAATTGGAGAATCAGGAGAGGGTATGACAGTTGAACTGCTGAAAAACCACACAATAAAATGCTTCATGAAAGATCATGCTGGTTCATGTGGATTGCGTGGCAAGCCGAGTAATGGAACAACAACTCCAGAAGTGTTTATATATCAGGCCTTTCTCCAAGGACAATACTACCTCTCCGTCGAAGAAGGAGGTTATAATGCAGTGGCCAAGTTGCTTCAGTGCAATACAAGAAGTAAGTCAGTATTTGTTTTGGTTGGTGTTTTAAACATATTTTCCTATGTAGATCCCTGTAAAAAAGCAAAAGCGAAAATGTAAATCCTCATCCACTCATGAAGTAATTCCCATTATTGCAGTGAAGAAAAGTGAGCATCTAGTGACTATCGATTTTATTAACACTCCTTAACTTTATCCCCAGCATCATGTATTACATGTAGCTTCTGATGAATTAAAATAGTAGCAAGTCTTGGCAGCAACTTAACAAAATGAAATTCACCTGAGAGACAATAAAACATGATGTATTATAATTTTGCTTCAAACTTTTTGCTGGGTAATGTTGCTTATAGAAACAAAATGATTTCAAATTATAATTTGGTATGTATATAATTATTCTGGTGTTTATCTTGAAGGATACGCAGCATCAATCACATCACGGAAAGTGGAGTACACAGGGAATTCAGAAGTTACAATAATTGACCAAGGACTTTCAGATGCTACTTTTCTCAGTGACAATGCAATTGAAAATAGTAACAAAACTTGCATGGAGTTGATTGGTTTCAAACGGGAGATAACAATCAGTCTTCAGATGACAGAAAACCTAAAAAAAAAAGATGTGTTCCTCGTTATGGTCATAACAAATTTCACTGATCATGAAAATTATGAAACAATAGCACAGGTATCATGCTCAGAAACAGGGTTATGCCATTATACTGAATGCGAATTGGGTGTGAAAGAAAACAAAAATGATTTTTACTGGTTCAGGTACAAATGTCCAACATCAAAGCTCTACCAAATCAAAATTTCCTTACTGGAAACGAAAATTTCAGTACGTAGTCTATGCAAAGTTTCAATTTTTCAGAAGTAGTTGACTATTCTGTTGCACTTGTAAAATGTAAATGCAGGTCTGTAAAATGTAAATGTAGGTTTGAAACAGCACTTGAGACAAGTGTAATATAACTGAGTATATCTTGTACATATTTTTTAGACTTTGTGGGGTCAGAAATGGCTGCTTAAATGTGATGACTTGCATGTATTTATAAAGAGTGAAAAATAATGATTTGTACATTTGCTTTGTTGACACAAACGTTTTCGGTTTTCAAACATACAAAGAGACCACAATCAAAAAATGTGCTTCGGTTTGCATTGACTACGTTGTTATTTCCATTAAAAATAATTCTGTTCACATTTATCGTACCGTTTTTGAAGAAAAAAATGGCAATCTTTTGTCGCTTTGTATATATCGACGAAACAAATTGCAGAATTGCAACAGCAATAAAATTCAACACAAGTGATCCAGAGGCAAAAAGTATTGTTTGTTGTTGAAAACTGTTATATTTCAAGAAATTAAGCTCCTTGTTAGATGTAGATTTATTTGTAAGCCACAACAATATACACTGTGTCTATACAAGCTGTTTCATGCAAATGTTTTAACATCAATCAATATCGTAGCAACATCCACAAACAAAATCTTTTTAATGACTATGAAATTTAAGCTTGTCACATGATAAATAATGGTGTCCAATCAGTTTCAGACAGGCATGGTGGATTATGCCGATTCATTTAATGTTTGTATAGGCCTTGGTCACAGTTCTCATAGCTTTTCTGTAAAAATGATCACCAGGTTCCTTATTTATCTTATCTTTATCATATCGTGGTGCACAGCATCAGGTAAGAAAATTTAGATTATTCGTTTCTCGTCTCTGTGATGTCCAATATTCGTGAATGTTAATGTGTATTGTACGTCAGGGAAATGTCGATATTTTCATGCCGTAAACTGCATTAATTTTTTTGCCTGCCTTTTATTTTGAGCATGCAATACCATGTATGACAGTTGCATTTAATTGGTCATGTAACTTTTGTCATGTAACTTTGGCCACCTAATAACAGAGAGAGTTACTTTTATAATCTAGAATGAATTTGGACTCATTCCCGAGGTGTTTCAATAACAAATTGATATTGATTTGCTTATATTTGATAACTGGAATATCTTGTTTCATGATCCCATTCTTTCCAGGATTCTTTGACACTGAAACAAACTACAAAACATGTACTGAGAGAGGCTTCACTCATAATGTTACAGCAAGTGATGGTTCTGCTAACCTCGTCCAGGTTTCCTACAAGGGGAACAAGGTCAAGCACTGGCTTAAATCAATAGCTACATTCGATGTCAACATGACTGAACCATTTTATAAATCAAATGATAATGGCACCCTATACAGAATAGGTTGGTACAGAAATAAAAGGAAAGAGATCTTTAAGCATTCTGAATCCGTCCACATCTCTGGGTCACTGAAACTGAGAATAGACAGCACTGGATACAATCCATCTTGGCTTGTCGGTTGGGCAAAACCTACATTTGATACGTTCAACATGACGATTGGAGAATCAGGAGCAGGTATGACAGTTGAATTGCTGGAAAACCACACCATAAAATGTACCATGAAAGATGATATCGGTTCCTGTGGATCCAATGGCAAGCCAAAAAATGGCACAATTTCTCAGGAAGTCTTTATATATCATGTTTTTCTCCAAGGAAAATATCACCTCTCTGTCAAAAAAGGTGGTTATATCGCAGAGGCTGACCTGTTTGAATGCAATACCAAAAGTAAGCTATTTTGTTGTTGTTGATTTTTTGCAAATCCTCACTGGACTAAATTTCTGTATTTTATTACTGGACACCTAAGTCGACTGTTCACAGGCAAACACTAAATATCGGCCTATATTATTACAAGTAACAAGTTCTTTGCTTTCCTTTTAAATCCTTCCATGTTTGAATGCCAGAAATTAACATGTCGTCTTTCTCTAGGTGCATATCGTACATATACAATATACATCTAGGCGAGCATTTAAAGGCTGCCTCATGTTATAATCTGCAGATTTGTTCAATGTTGCTTATCTTTTCCACCAGCAACAATTTAGTACTATTCAATGTAGTCAAATTGATGCAAGTCTTACACAGACAAAGGAAATCTACATGAGATACCCTATAGAGATGTTAACTAATCTTTTATTTGGTTTGTTACTAACTTAAAGAAACGCTTACTTATCAGTTTGATACAGAAAAAATTCTTTATTTACCTTTAAGATTACACTGCATCAATCACATCGCGACTAGTGGAGCACACAAGGAACTCAGAAGTTACGATGATTCACCAGAAACTTACAGATGCCAGTTTTCTCAGTGACACTGCAATTGAAAATAGTAAAGAAAATCGTAAAGACACAATACCATGTATGGAGTTAATTAGTTACAAAAGGGATATAACTGTTAGTCTTGAGATGACAGAACGCATAAAAAACAAATATGTATTCCTGGTTATTGTCACGAAAGGAGGCACTGATTATGAAATGTATGAAACAATGGCACATACGTCATGCTCAAGAACAGGATTATGTTATTATAAGGAATGTGAATTAAGTGTGAAAGAAAAAGAAAATGGTTTTGACTGGTTCAGGTATCGATGCCCAAGGTCAAAGTTCTACCTCATTAAGATTTCCTTACTGGAAGATAATAACTCAGTAAGTAGTCTCTGTGAGGTTTCAATTTTTGAAAGGTAGTTGACCATTTTGCTGCACTTTTGTGAAGAGAATATCACATAAAATGATAGGCCTGTATACAGAAATGATTTAATCTAACCACTGTTACATGCCTGCCCCTATATTTTTCAATCCAGCTTGACGGGATTTGCAAGTTCGCCATGGGGAATTACATTATAAGCTTCAAGTGCATTCTGGTTAAGGTAAATATTCATTGAATGAGCTAAAAAATTGCAGGTGTCTTGTACTCTGCAAGTATACAGTGCACTGCAATAGCAAAATAAGGTCAAGCTGGATCGGAATATGCTGGGGGCTTCTGAAGCACCCTAATGTAAACAAATTAATTACCTAACCCTACAAATATTCTTGTTTGTGTCACTTCATTCACAATTTTTGAGACGTTAGAAATGTCCTTTTAGATATTTATGTTGTTGTATATATACGGAATAAATGTTTTTGATTCTGAGGGAGTCTTTACACTGAGTTTTGTATACAGTATCAGACGAAAGTTTAGACCGCATCAGTGTTTTTTCAATATCGGGGCAAATAGTGGCTTAGCTGAAAAAGTTCTTCATTGACTTTCTTGCCTATGCATCAGGGAGTTCTACAATAGAGCAAACTTCATCTTTTTTTATCACTTACTTGAATATGTGTGATAAACAATAAATTTCAGGTGGTCTAAACTTACGGTCTGATGCTGCTTACATCCACAAAGGCCCTTAATGGCATTGTACATTGGAGGAAAGGTTGGTAAATCATTCAATGTTATTTTAGACGAGTTATTCAACCACGTTTCATGTGATTTAAAGGAAATCAGTCATGACACAGGAAAAAACATGCTTTTTAATGTATTTTTTATAATTTTACCTTAGGGGGTAATAATGGTGATTCAATGAGCCAAAATTGTTAATAAATGAAAGGTCAACTAAAAAGCACCAAGAAAATATATGTCTGACAAATTTTCATCCTTCTAATGGCGTATGAATACACTTGACACCCAGTCATACTGCAAAAAATGGAGTTTTTCCTGGGTTTTGTGTAATAGAAACTATTTGAAGTATCATAAAACAATGACCGGGGTGTTTACATTGACCTGAGCATGTGTCCTATTTGCCCCGATATTGAAAAAATACTGATGCGGTCTAAACTTTCGTCTGATACTGTATCTTGTAAGATCTTCTGGAGATAAAACGTGTCAAAAGATTTAACAAATTCTCTTTTAAAATTCTATGATGTAAGATTTCAACATCAAACATGTTCTCAAGGATGAGAAGCTACATTGTTGGCCCATGGCATCAATGTTGCTGTTGAATAAGCACCTGGGGTTGCGCATTTTAAAATAACTCCACAGGTGTATCTATTTTTCTTCTTGTAAGTACCACTTAATGGAGAGGATGAAAATGACATACCATATAGAAATGAGGGGTGTTGGAACAGGGCGGGGGGGGGGGGGCTTTGAATAATTTTAGGTACAAATTAGTGAGTAGATATAAACTAGCGTAGACGCTGCATTAAAAATGTTGTCATGCAAATTGAATTTGCCCCTTTCCTGCGACCGCCCTGCCACAATCGTCTTTTTTTCCGGCACCTCAGCCGGAACTTAGAACATGCATTAGACGTAAAGAAGTCATTGAAATAAGATAATGTGATTTGGCGACACAGTCAATTCAAACATATTCTCATTCACCAAGCCACTTATTAGAAATTTACGAGTTTCTTTTGTCGCATAGTGTATGAATCTACAAAGAATGTGATATTGCTTGTTGTTTGTTTTCCAGTAATCCTATACAAATTTCAGTCCCAATGAAGTGGATATAAATATTATAAAGACATAAAATCGGATAATGTGCTTTGGTAACACAGTCAGCTCAAAAATAATTCTCATTTACCAAACCAGCTAATGGAAATGTATGAATTTTTCTGTCGCATAGTGTATGAATCAACAAAGGATGTGACATTGCAAGAGCAATAAAACTGAATGCAAGTGATCTTCAAACACCGGGCATTGTTTTAGTGTTGGAAGCTCTGATATTTCCACAAGGTAAGCCCTTTGTCAGAGCTATGCAGAGTACCGTGTGAACAAGAACAATGTAATTTGTATCTATTCAGTGTTTATTTTGAAACATCCGAGGAAAATGACAATAAAAGTTTTGTCCTTAGAAATGTGTGAAGTATCTGACTGACAAGTTGGATCATTCATTTGGTGTCTGTATTTGATACAGTTCGCATACCTCTTCTGTAAAAAATGTTCATCAGGAATATTAAATTCCTCATCTGTGTCAGCTTTATCACATCCTGGTATGCCACCTCAGGTGAGGGAAACTTGATTTTTTTTTCTGAATTCTATAACATATATTCCAGAGTCTTCATGATGTTTATGTGCACTACAAATATCCAAGTTCGACAAAGGTATCAACTAATCAGTTAACGAATCTCACAGGCATTACGGTTAGATTTCAAGGCTAGGGAAGAGATGAAGATGACAAAGCTTTACAATTGCTAATTGCAAAATTAATTTCATGATACTGTCATATTGTGGATTTGTCACTACCAGGAACCACCATGGAAATCTTGGTGAGTCTCAGATGACGAGTCAGCGACTCAGCCTGAAATTTAACAATACCGTTCTTTTCAGGATTCTTTGACAGTGAAACAAACTACAAAATATGTTCTGATAGAAGCCTTGGTCACAAAATAATGGCAAGTGATGGTTCAGTCTATGGTATCTGGAAATTATACAAGGGGAACTCAGTCATGCACCGTCTTAAGTCATTAGCTACATTTGATGTCAGCATGACTGAAACAAATGCAACTGATCCTGGCACCCTCTTCAAAATAAGTGTGTACAATGATAATAAGAAACAGCTCTTCAGGCATTCTGAATCGGTTCACATATCTGGGTCCCTAAAACTGAGAATAGACAGCAAGGGGTACAATCCGTCCTGGATTGCTGGTTGGGCAAAATCTACATTTGATGAGTTCAACATGACAATTGGAGAATCAGGAGAGGGTATGACGATGGAACTGCTGGAAAACAACACAATAAAATGCACAATGAAAGATCATTCTGGTTCCTGTGGGTCCAATGGCAAGCCGAAAAATGGGACAACTACTCCAGAAGTGTTTATATACGAAGCCTTTCTCCAAGGAAAATATAACCTCTCTGTCAACAAAGGTGGTTATAATGCAGAGGCCAACCTGTTTGAATGCAATACAAGAAGTAAGTTGGTTTATTCTTGACTTAATTTTAGTTTTGATCCTTGTCAACCCTTGTTCTGAAGTAGATTATGGCATTCTTTTAAATCTCAAGGAGTATAAACTAGAGCATAATTTATTATTATTGAATGCTAACCAAAACATGAGAAAATGAAAAAGATGAGAGTGTTTTATTGTGTAAACCTGTCACAGGCTAGCATTCAACCTAGGCAACAATACCATGGTACAACAGCGCAATAATATACACATTGCCAAATAGGTGTTGCAAAGAATGAATACTCCATGGCTTGTGATGTTGTGATTGGCTGAGAGAGGTGTTAAATGGAATAAATGAAAACATGGGCTAACTTGCAGTCTTCTCACAAAAAAAAAATTGATATTACATGTAGCTTCCAATGAGTGCAATTTTTGGCAAATCTTACCAACAACGTAACCAAAGAAAATTGACTGACCGGAAATATAAATAAAATTGATAATATTTTGTTGGGACTTTGCTCATTCAAACAAAATAATTGATTAATAATTCTGTTCACTGCAATTATTGTGTTTAATTTAAGATCACACAGTATCAATCACATCACGGATGGTGGTGCAAACAGGGAATTCAGAAGTCACGATCTCTCACCAGGAACCGACCAACACCAGTTTACTCAGTGATGATGCAATTGAAAATAATAATGAAACATGTATAGAGTTGATCAGTTACAAAATGGAGACAACTATCAGTCTTGAAATGACAGAGAACATAAGAAACAAATATGTAAACCTGGTTCTGGTCACAAAAAAGGGCACTGGCTATGAAATTTATGAAACAATGGCACAGTCACCATGCTCAACAACAGGGTTATGCCATTATACCGAATGTGAATTGGCAGTTAGAGAAAATGAAAATGTTTTTAACTGGTTCAGATTTAAATGTCCAAAATCAAACTTCTACTTCATCAACATGTCCTTACTGAAAGCCAATGCTTCCGTAAGTAGCCTCTGTGAAGTTTCAATTTTTGAGAAGTAGTGGATCATGAAGATTGCATGGCACCTCTACAATGTAATAATAGGCCTGGTAACATTGACTATGTAGTCCTCTTGGTATCATTTGAAAAAATTGACAACCACATTTTACACACCTGTAATGGTCATATTACAATTCCTATGTGTTATTGTATAATTACTATAGAATAAATGTTTTAATGCAAAGTGAGTCTTTGTTCCTCATTGAATCTTAATTGTCAGGCGATAGTGATTGGACAAAATCATGTCTTAAGTTTACATATTGTTAAATTTACAATGTCAACAGTAACATCAAGTACGCTTGGATATTGTATTAGTGTGACTAAATGGAAGATCCTACACATGGGGTAATATATCAAGTAGCTGGACCCAGCAACACTGCATGTATTCAAATTGTATTCCAGACAAACTGAGATAACATGTTTCCTAGCTCTTTTCTGGCTGTAATGTGCCAAAAATGATGGAAAAATAAGAATTGGAACTTATCAGATTTGACAGCAAAACACATTTGATTTACTCAATCTGCTTGGCCAGATCGGCTCAAAATTATAAGGTTTCAAGGAGTTCATTGGAGTGTGTGGAATTAATAATACATATAATGGAATTTCCTGGCAATAATTTTCTTTTGCTTACTCTGATGATCTGTCGATTCCTACAAGATCACCTTTGTATCTCACAATCCTTTCCAGATTTTCATAATAAGTATTCGTTCACATGCATGGTGAATGCTGACGAAGCAGTTTGCTAAGAATAGGCAAATAAAAGATCTTGATTCTGGTGAAAGATTGTGAGATAATGCAAAGATCACAAGGGAAAGTGAAGTTG
This sequence comes from Platynereis dumerilii, assembly GCA_026936325.1. Lineage (NCBI taxonomy): Eukaryota > Metazoa > Annelida > Polychaeta > Phyllodocida > Nereididae > Platynereis > Platynereis dumerilii. The sequence continues at coordinate 917,469 of JAPTHN010000028.1, forward strand.
TTTCTTTTTTCAATTTTATGCCTACATAGGGATTTCGTAATTACAACAAAGAAGATAGTGACTATCACAACATTTTTTTCAAGGAGATCAGTTTCTTTTTTGACGGACAAGGCTTTATGTATTTCAGAGAACCTCCATCCTCAGGATTCCTTCAGAACTGTATCTTATTCATTTTTGAAACTACGAAAGGACTCAATGACCTCAATATGCCGAATTTTATTAAACAAGCGTGCTAGCTATTCATGGATGACTTTCTGATGGTATGAGATAAATGAAATTTGAAAAGAATTCAGGTGGCTGATCCAAACTATGATTTTCTATTATGCAGTTTCTTCCAAGGGAATTGTAACCTATGCACAATTGTACATCATACCAAACCTATTGAATTTGACATTAATGACTTTCTTTTATCCTACAGACAATTAAAGGATCTGGATTTGTAAATTCTTGGAGTAATGATATCAAAGAAAGAGTGACAATGAAACAGGATAGAACTGCTGTATTGATGGAAATTACTTGTCTGTCAGTGAACAAATGAACCTTGTTGAAGCGGAAATAAAAGTCACTCTCATTCACATATTTATGCCTTGTATTATGAAATATTCAATGTTTGAAAATCTTGAAATAATACTGAATTAACATACACTCTCTTTTTTTGTTTTTTTTGTTTAGGTTACTAGAGAGTACCTGTCCAAACTGAGACTATTACTTTCGTACCTTGGGAGTGAAAGGGAATAGCTGATATATAGCTCATGTATCTTATCTTTATAACGTTTGATTGGCAAGTATCAGGTAAGGAACTGACACTTTTTTTTTACTGATTTACATCTCATAAGTGTAATGGACATTCATTCAAAATCTCTTTTCAGAAAAATGAACTCTTCACCTAATGTGTTTCGTTATTAGTCTCAAAATTCTGTTTCAATGGAAGACCAATATGGTTTTTTAGCTGTTGGAAGCATTAGCAGTTAAATTGTTAATGAACTTATTGTTATCAGCATGTTATTATTTGACAATTTATCTAATTTTTCTCTTAGGATACTTTGACAGAGAAACCAACTACAAAGTTTGCACTGAAACAGCCCAAACCCACAGCCTGATAGCAAGTGATGGTTCAATGCATAACGTCTCAGTTTCCTTCAAGGAAAACAAAGTCAAGTTCCTGTATCAATCAACTGAAACACATGAAGTCAATGTTTCAGATCCAAGTGTTAATGGCACCTATTATCGTTTTGCTTGGTACAGTGGTGCTAGGAAGAAAATCTATCAGCATTCTAACTCAGTTCACATATTGGGGTCATTAAAACTGAAGATTGAAAGTTCTGGGGACAATCCTTCATGGATTCAAGGTTGGACAAAACCCACCTTTAAGTACTTCCAGATGACAATTGGTGAATCAGGACAAGGCATGACAGTTGAGCTATTAGAAAACCACACAATAAAATGCACAATGATCGATAATGCGGGCTCCTGTGGATCCAAGGGAAAACCGAAAAATGGTACTACAACTCCGGAAGTTTACATTGATAAAGTTTTTCTCCATGGAAGCTACTATATATCAGTCGAGGAAGGAAACTACAATGTAGAGGCTGACTTGTTAAAATGCTTTACAAGAAGTAAGGAACTTTTTATTGTTTTTCATTTAGTTTCTCTTGAAGGGTAATGTTCCTGAAAAGCTGCCTGAACAGACTTAATGATCTATGTCTCTCAGCTGGCTGATTTTAAAATGATAGTAAACAGTGTGTCCCAAATTGTTTTCTAGCCACCAACAAACCTCCTACAGTGAATAGAAAATACAACACCAGTTTTTGCTATACATTTATCACTATAAAACGCACAATCATCCAAATAATGCGAATGCACTATTGCACATTAATAATAATTTAATGTTTATAACATGCTGTTGTAATGAAATCCAGAAGAAAAGATAAGAATATATAATATCAACCAGTAATCAGCCCACCTACTATATAAATATAGAAGGATGTTGAATCAGATATGCCAGTGATTACACAAAGCATTAGTTGTAAATTACTAACCTACTTTGAGCTCATTTGTAAAAATTACTTCTCATTCTCTTGCATCTACTCACAAATCAACTTGCAAAAGTTAATGTAACAACATCACACAAAGCATTATTTCGTTTCAGTAAAGTGAGCAATTTGTATAATCATTCATATCCTGTCCCAATCAGCTCATTTTAAAAAATTCATTTTAAGATTACACACCATCAGTTGCATCACGTATGGTGCGGCACACAAGTGGCTCAAAAACTGTGATGATTCATCAGGATCTTGGTGATGCCAGTTTTCTCAATGACAAGTTGGTACACTACATCCAAGGTACTTTTTTGGAATTGAACGGATACAAGAAGGAATTAACTGTCAGTCTTGAGATGACGGAGAAGATCAGAAGTGATTTCATATTCCTGGTTCTGATCACACAAATGGGCACAGATTATGAAAATTATGAAGCAATGGCTCTGACATCATGCTCCAGGACAAAGTTGTGCTACTACACTGAGTGTGAATTAGGCATAAAAGAAGATGATGACAGTTTGACTTGGTTCAGATTTAAATGTCCCAAATCAAATTTTTACCTCATCAAGATATCCTCACCGGTCGCTAACACCTCAATAAGTATCTGTGAAGTTTCAATTTTTGATGAGTAGTAGAATGTTTTGTTGATTGCACTTCTTCTCTGAAAATCTTCGCAACATTTAATCCAGACATCTGCTTTTCATCTCTAAAAAATATGTTTGGACAGGAGATAGATTAAACCAAACATTTAACTTTAACCAATATGGCATAGGTGTAATATTAATGCAAGAATATTTATTTGCATATAACAGATTTATTTTCTGATGTACATTTAATTGATTCTGTTAACACTGCTACATGTAGGTGACCATACACCCTCGTTTTGAATTCTTTAAAAATAAAGTAGTTTATTCCCAGTGAGAGTGTTACTTTATTCTTTTGTCTTTTTTATTGAATATTTCTGAAAGAATAACAGATTCATTCAGTTCTGATTGCTCTTCGTTCATTTTAGTTAAATTAGGCCTTAAAAACCAAACCGGAAAAAGTGTTATTCCATGGAAATTTGAAGTACATCGCAAAGTGAATGATTTTTTTGGGAAACATGCAACATTTGTAGCACATTAGCATTGGCAGGCAAGATTTAAGTCTTTTGTTAAATTTCGGTGGCGATGTTCATAGTGACGATATGTCAACAAAACCAGCAGATGTTTTTTGTCTTACTTATGACGTATTTCGGGTCTTGGGAGTCACCTAAAGCAGTTGAGACTATGTGGTCGTCTTCTGCTATAAATTGTGACAAAAATGGAGAGAAATCTGTCCTTTCAAAGGGTCTTATAATCTCAGCATACTTTTCTGGTTCAGATCTTACAAATAAAATGTGATAACAGACGAGAAATATAAAAACTTGAGTCAGTTATGCAATGATATTAGATCGCAGAAATATTCAGCTACAGCAGAAAAGAAATGGAGAGCTAAACATGACAATGGATTGCCCGATGAAAATTGGATCATCATCTCATTATACGTAACTGGTGTGCAATTATAGGTTGACATACAGGACTCAAATCTAAAATGCCTTTTAAGTTTACACAGAACACACCATCAACATTGGCCAGATTTTTATCAGTCATATGGCACATTTTACAGCTGTTGAGAACCCGTTTGCTTTAAATATGATTATTTGGACCCGATTCGTTTGCCAAAGTTAGCCATCATGCTCATATTGAAAAAGGGATTGTTTAGGAATATTTGTCTTTCTGGGGCATTGTTTTTTAGAAATGTTTGCTGTGTTGACATGAAAGTTTTGGTTTATATATACAATATGTATACAAATATCAGGAGGAATGAAGTCGAAAAAGACAAAAATGAAAATGTGCTTTGGTTAAGCTGTCATTTTGATTCGAAGTAATTCTGTTCATATCTATTGAACCATTTTATGAAACATAAAAAAAAATTACCTTTTGTTGAATAGCATTTCGTTTAAACAAAGGAAGCAAAATTGCGGAAGCAATAAAGCTCAACTCAGTTGATCTACAGACACAAAGCATTGTTTCAAATGTTGTACAGCTGATGTGCCAACTTTGTTAGTCCTTTGTTAAATGCAGATTAATATGTAAGCAACGACAATATATATTGCATCTATGCTCGGTTTTATGGCAAAATAAATGTTTTTACTTCAGTCAATAATGTGGCAACAGCCGTAAAAACTGACAATAAAATTTAGTTTGTTCCTATGAAAAAGGCTCGTAGTGTCAGACCAGTTTCAGACAGACACAGTAGGTTATGCCCATTCGTTTGGTGTTTGTGTGGATCAAAGTCCACACAAAGTCTTCACCACTCTTCTGTAAAAATGTTCATTAGGCATATTATGTCTCTCATTCTTCTCATCTTTATCACATCTTGGTATACAACATCAGGTGAGCAATTGATATATTTTTTTTTTCTTTCCTGTGTTGTGTTATGTCATAATTTTTTTTTAATGTTCCTTATTGCTACATGTCCAAAAACGTAATTAAAGTCCAGTGACATGTTTGGTAGTGTTAGAGTTTACCTGCTTTTCTTATCTGCTAACTCGACTGCTCACTGATGCAGAATTGTTACATTTTCATAGATGTCTACGTTCAACACATAGGGATTTGACCAATCAGACAGGCTTAAAATGCTGCGTAGATTGTGATAAAACAAGCTCTAGCAACTCATACTAATTGAATTTGCTGGGAACAAAGTTTATCAGTAGCTCTCACTGGCATTTCTGTTTAATTTCAAGGCTTGGGAACAGATGTTGATAAAGTTTAGTTAAGTGCAAACCTAGTTTCATTCTTTTTCAGGATTCTTTGACAGTGAAACAAACTACAAAATATGTACCGAGCGCAGCTTTACTCATAATGTTACAGCAAGTGATGGTTCTGTCTACCTTGTCTGGGTTTCCTATAAGGGGAACAAGGTCAGGCACTGGCTTAAATCAACAGCTACATTCGATGTCAACATGACTGAAACATTTTATAAATCAAATGATAATGGCACCCTCTACAAAATATGTTGGTATAGCAATAGTAGGAAAGAGACCTTTAGGCATTCTGAATCAGTCCATATCTCTGGGTCACTAAAATTAAGAATAGACAGCACTGGATACGATCCATCTTGGATTATTGGTTGGGCAAAACCTACATTCGATACATTCAACATGACAATTGGAGAATCAGGAGAGGGTATGACAGTTGAACTTCTGGAAAATCACACCATCAGGTGCACAATGAAAGATCATGCTGGTTCCTGTGGATTGCATGGCAAGCCGAGTAATGGAACAACAACTCCAGAAGTGTTTGTATATAAAGCCTTCCTTCAAGGAAGCTACTACCTGTCTGTCGAAAAAGGTGGTTATATTGCAGAGGCTGACTTATTTGAATGTAATGTTAAAAGTAAGTTACAGCATAATATATTTTATAGCAATATATCTTATTATATAGACAAGTTCGTTGTAAATCCCAATGACCAAAAAAATTGGAATAGGGTTTCTTGAGAGTCCTTAACTACTAACCCAAACAATTCAAAATTCTACTTGGGCTGCATTTGAAATTTAAGAAAATCTTACAAAACAATTCATATTCAACTTTCTTGCTCCTGTTGTGCTAGTGTACCCAAGATCATGTAAGAGAAAAGAGAAAATTGTTTTAAATGCTTGTTGTGCACCTTGCAAAAATGTATGGATTGGTTAATGGAATTATTGTTTTATTTTATTTGAGATTACACAGGATCAATCACGTCAAGGACGATTAAACACAAAAGGAATTCAGACGTTATAGTAGCTCACAAGGAACTGAATAATACAAGCTTTCTCAATGACAATGCAATTGAAACTAGTGGAGACTCTTGCGTGGAGTTGATTAGTTACAAAAAGGAGGTAACTATCAGTCTTGAAATGATAGAGAACATTACAAACAAATATATATACCTGGTTCTGGTCACAAAAATTGGCACTGATTATGAAATTTATGAAACAATGGCCCAGTCACCAAGTTCCGGAACAGGGTTGTGTCATTATAGAGAATGCGAATTGGGAGCAAAAGAAAATGAAAATGGCTTTACTTGGTTCAGATTTAGATGTGTAAAATCAAAGTTGTACTTAATCAAGATGTCCTTACTGAAGGCCATCACTTCGATAAGTAGTCTCTGTGAAGTTTCAATTTTTGAGAAGTAATTTACAACTAGGCCTGTATCTATCTACCTAATTATCCTTTTGTCTTCCACCTTACTTCCTTCATTCCTTCACCCCTTCATTACTTAAGCCATCCCTCCCTCCCTGCTTTCTATCTATAGGCCTATGTGTTATGAAGTGTTTGATTCAATGTGTAAAGAATCACTCTGACTGCTGCTGTGCACTAATGTCACAGTGACATGAATTTGAAAACTTTTCAATACTTTTTTTGGGGTCAAGAATTAGAAAAGGTAATATTAAAACTTTTCAATACTTTTCTTTGTCTCAAAAGCAGGTGGTCAATGTAACACCATTGGATCTCTCAGGAATGTGGGGGGTGGGGGAAATAAGTCAGTTTGAGCATGCACAGTGGTGAGGGTTGTGTGAATAATGAGCAATGGCTGCAGAAAGTTTCTCGGTAAGAAACGTACCAGCAAGATGACACCAAGAATATAGCATGATTATGGTCTTATTTGGTATTTTGGGATAGGAAAAACAGTAATCTACGCACGTGGCTATATTAGAATGGTGAACAATGAACCTGGAATGCTGAAATTATGGAAAACGGCAACCACCTGGTAGCTATCCCAGAATCCTTAGAATCACACATTAATATAAAGATTTTATTGCACTTCGTGTATTATCTGTGCCTTTTACAAATGTGTAAGCTTGAGAAAAGACTGCTGTGCCGGGCCACTGCCGGCCAACCATTCCAATTGCCTTTTATAAAATTGTTTTTCATGACATTGTATTATCTATGCCTATTACCAATTTGTGAGCTTGAAAGTAGGCCGCCCATACAAATAAAAAATAAAAATGCCAAAGTAAAAAATTATATCTTACCTGATGTATGCTTGACATGCATCTTATCAGGATTTTATAGAAAACTGATGCATGATCATATTCCTCCTTCTTTGTGTTAACTGTATCAGTAATTGTTTTAAAGATAAAGAGTGGAAATATAATTTAGTCTGAATTTTTTAGCTATATCATTATACATTGAAAGAAAAAGAACTAAGCCTTTAAGGTCAACGAAGAAGATTATGATTACTATGACATTATTTCATGTAGAATTCTCTGATTTTTCTGACGAGGGTTTATTTCAGAGTGCCTACATCCTCAGGAGTCAGTTATAATTATGACTCATTAATTTATGAAACTATAATTTGATGACTTTATGTTTGATATGTTCTGTGCGTGCAACTGTCTCAAATTCTTCTTTTCACTATATTGAAGTTCATTATGATAACTTTTTGAGTGTTTGGGATAATTTTAAGTTTGAATTGCACAGAATTCAGGCGGCAGGTCCAAACAATTAATTCTCATCGTATAGTTTGGTCCGAAGGAACTGTATCATACGTACACATTTCTAAAACCATTGTGGTTGACATCAATGGCTTTCTATTATCCCATAGATAGTCACAGGATCTGGATTCGTGAATTGTTGGAGTAACAAAATCAAAGGAAGAGTGATAACAAAACAGGGAAGAACCATTGTACTTTTTGAAATTTCTTTTGTAACATTAATTCAACGAAGTGGATATAAATTCACTCACATTCACAATTTCATGTATGTTTGCTTTGTATTGAGACAAGTTCAATGTTTGAAAATATAGGAACAACATTAAACATACTTTCTGTTTAGGTTACCAGAGAATACCTGTCCAATCTGCCACACTTTTTCTTTGAGCTTGTTGGTGTGTGTATTCGTTTGCTTGGTTCGCAGTTCGTCTGTAACAATGTTCACAGGGAATCTTAAGTTTCTCTTGCATATAATCTAAAGTTATTAAAATTTATGGGCAAGTGTCAGGCAAGGAACTACCACTTTTTTTTCCTGATTTACATCTTGCAAGTATTATGGACATTTATTCAAAATCTGTTTTAAAAAAAAGATGAACTCTTCATCTAATGTGTTCGGTACATGTCGCCTTTGTCTTAATATTCATCATAAAACTAATAAGGTTTTTTAGCTCTAAATCATTAACTGTTAAACTGTTAATAAAGTCATCTTTATCAGCTTGCGACTAGTTAACAAATTATCAAACGTTTTCCCTTAGGATACTTTGACAGAGAAACCAACTACAAAGTTTGCACTGAGACAACCCAAATCCACAGCCTGATAGCAAGTGATGCTTCAACGCATGGTGTCTCAGTTTCCCACGAGGAAAAGAAAGTCAAGTTCCTGTATCAATCAAATGAGACACATCAAGTCAATGTTACAGGACCAAGTGTTAATGGCAGCTTTTTTAATTAATTTTTAAGATTATACAGCATCAATTGCATTACGTATGGTGCAGCACACGAGTGACTCAGAAACTGACATGATTTATCAGGATCTTTCTGATGCCATTTTTCTCGAAGACACGGCAGTTCACTACATCCAAGGTACTTTTTTTGGAATTGAACAGATACAAGAAGGAATGAACTGTCAGTCTTGAGGTGACTGAGACCTTCAGAAGTAATCACATATTCGTCTTCATGATCACAGAAATGGGCACAGATTGTGAAAATTATGAAACAATGGCTCTAACATCATGCTCCAGGACAAAGTCATGCTTTTAGTTTTACACAGAATGTGAATTGGGCGTAAAAGAAGATTATGATGGTTTGACTTGGTTCAGATACAAATGTCCCAAATCAAAGTTTTACCTCATCAAGACATCCTCACTGGTTGCAAACATCTCAAGAAGTATCTGTGAAGTTTCAATCTTTGAAGAGTAGTAGAATGTTTCATTGCTGGCCTATTTTTGGTCAGGTATTTCAAATCTCTAAATGTCGTTGTGATAATATTATGGAAATCCAAAATTCTGCTTTGCCTCTCATGAAAATGCAGTTGGAGAGGAATGCTAGATAAATTAAAAACAAAAGGCATAATATTGATGAGAGAAAATTTATTTGGTCATTTGATATTACAGATTTTCTGATGTACATCATTTGATTCTGTAAATAGTCCTATTTCTATATGGGCGACCATTATCTTCATTTTGAATTATATTTTCATTATTGTAAGTCAAGTGGAAAAAAGAGTTTTGTTCTGAGTAAGCTTGTATTCTTTATTTACCTGACTATTGTTAAACATTTTTTGAGTTGGAAGAATACGAAATATGTTCCGCTCTGGTTGCTTCAGGTTTATGCACAAACTTTGGTTAAAATTAACCGCCCTAATAGCGACAAAGTGTTATTTCTGGGAATATTAGCAGGGCGCCTAATGCAGTTCTAAATGTCATTTTGTTGGATTTTTTTCGAACTTTGTAAGACACAAACATCACTATGCAATGGCAGATGGGCCAGCAAAACCTTGGCATTAGTGAAGTGCCCATTATATCCGTTGAGGAATGGCGCTGCAACTTGTTTTCCTCCTTGCAAGCCAAGACATGCATATATTCAACAGTTGCACTCAATAAACTGGTTATATAAACATAGACTAATCCAAACCAGGAAGGGATTGTTTGTCTGGGAGTCTTTGTTTGGGACCAGTGAAGGAGCTTCCTGTTTATTCCAAAGTTTGCTTACTGCCCAGTGTCCGATGTCTTTTGTTTCCCAGTCGGTCTGCCAAAAAGGCTTCCAAGGACTTACAGTTGCGCACAAAAATATTCATACAGCTGAGTATTCTGCACATATCTGGTATTTACTCTTGATTCAGGGATGCGAGGAGAAAAAATTCACTGTTAAGTCATTGCCTTAATCAATTGTCATTGTCAAGCACTGCAAACTTAAGCATATCTCTGTTTTCAAGCTCAGGGGGTACACAAACGTAAAACATCAAAATGACAAAAGTATTCATACAGCTCGAACACGCTGGGTATAAAGAGCATCAAAAGCTTGAATTTCTATTCAAATAATTTGTAACTTTCTGTGGCTTCTTTGGATAACCTCCTTAGAAGTCCTGAGTGCTTTTTTGGGTGTTCTTATCTGTTTTGGTTGACGCATACCATCCTATAGCGCTTGCATCATTTTACCATTAATGTATATGAAACTTCTGCAAAGATGCTCACTAATCCAAGCTAAATGCTCACACACAGTAAATTTTGTTTTCATGGCTTGCTTTAATCATTAGTGCAAACTCTCATATGCACTAAAATTGACTTGTGGCATGCAGGTAATGATTTGCACATGATGCAAAAGATCTAGGATAAAAATTGGCCAAGGCCCAATGCTATTTATTCAATGGGCAAAACTTTCAAGACTTCGCTAGACATTTGGTACCCATGTCCAAATCTTGTAAAACCAAATGCAACTTCTTGTAGTTTACATCAGGCACAACCTGTTGCATAAAGAAAACTATGATGGACCATTTAAAGAAATGAGGTTATTCTTCATGGACTTATTGCCATCTTTTGAGAAATGTCATATACTCCAGTGACTTAATGTAAAAATTAAGGCAAAAATTTCCAAAATTCCAAATTATTTAATTCTCTGAGATGTTTTAAGCCACAGAACGATTATTTCTTAAAAATGGTCATGAAAATTAATATTTTTTGTCTCATGCTGGAAATATTTTTGTTTTCATGCCATTTAAGGGCATTATAGGCCTATAAATAGCCTATAAATAGCCATATTTGGCACCTATACCTGGCGCCACCCTATGGCAACAGCTATAACAAAACTAATTTTTAATATTGTTTTCTAAGGCCTACAAAATCAATTTTGTGGAGGGACAATTTTGAGATAGCCCCTTATTGGGCTAAAAATAGCCAAAAACTGGTTTTCCCGCCAAAATTTCAGCCTCATTTTTGGCGGGAAAATCACATTTTGCCTTTTCTTAGCCAAAAAAAGGGCTATCTCAAAATTGTCCCTGCAGATAATTGTTTTTGGAGGCCTCAGAAAACAATATTAAAAATCAGTTTTGTTTCAGCTGTTGCCATAGCGTGGCTCCAGGGGTGGGTGCCAAATATGGCTATTTATAGGCTATTTATAGGCCTATAATTGACTGAAATTGCATGAAAGCACAAATATTTCCAGCCTGAGAAAATTTTTTTTATATTTTTGACGAATATTTAAAGGATATTATTGTTTTGTGCCTTTAAAGTCCACAGAAAATTGAGTAATTCAGATTTATGATAATTTACCCTAATTTTTTACATTAACTAACTGGAGTACATTTAATGGTAAAATGATACCAGCGATATAGGGAGGTATGGGTCTACCAACACAGATAAAAACACCCAAAAAAGCATTCAGAACTTCTGAGTAGGTTATCTAAAGAAGCCACAGAAAGTTACAAATTATTTGGAACAGAAATTCAAGCTTTTGATGCACTTTATACCATGCGTGTTCGAGCTGTATGAATACTTTTGTCATGCTGAAATTTTACGTTTGTTTGCCCCCTGAGCTTGAAAACAGAGATATGCTTAAGTTTGCAGTGCTTGACAATGACAAGTGATCAGGGCAATGACTTAAAAGTGAAATTTTTCTCCTCCCACCCCTGAATCAAGAGTAAATACCAGTTACGTGCAGAATACTCAGCTGTATGAATATTTTTGTCCGCAACTGTATTTTCGGCTCACGAGGCATTACATGGGTTCCTCTGAGACAGTCACAGAATGCAGTTATGACCTGCGAAGGGACATAATTTATACCTTTCAGATGATCATATTACATGCAACCGTGTTTTGAATCTGGAATTAAGGGCAAAAATGGCCTTCTGAATTACCATTTACTGATCTCCTTGTGAAGTTCCTGGTCACATCATCTGTGCTTAAAACTTTTAAATCTGTTTAAAAAGTTTAAATTCAAAGCCTCCAGTTAAAATCAAAGATCCATCATGGCTGCTAGTCATGAAACCCAATTAGAATAAAATTTATATTTCACTTGCCCTCTCATAAAAGGCTAGTAATCTTTAATTTGCTACCTAACTTTCTCTGGTATGATTGCTTAGTAATAGTTGATAGGATCAGGAAGAAAAAGTGTTCAAACTTGCCATTACTGTTAAATCCTACTTTGTCAGTGATGAATAAAAAATTACACATAAATGTGGCCATATTAATTTGTTACAATGACAAAACCGTTTTAACCGATTTTCTACAACCATGATGGGCAGGATAAAATATTTCATGGGAAATTGTAACAGCCATAATTAGTTGGGCACCTATTAAACTGACAATTTCAGAGTGATAAATGAGGAGCAAGGTTGTTGAAATGTCTTCTTCACATAATATGACGGTGAAAATATAACTTGGGCAATTGCATTTTTACCCATGTTACACGCAAGCAATAAAAATATATCGCGAAGCCTGAAGTTGCAATTTGGTGAATTGGGAAATGGCTCCAAATTCAGCCATGGCATATGAGTTGCTTGATCTCTAAAGATATATTGTATATTCTCATCACATTCTGCAACTGAAAAACGTTTGCTAATTAAGCTGCAACACTTTGTGGAAAAGATGAAAAATATAGATGATCAATTTTGCTGGTATAAATCCTTAGATTCCTTATACTAAATGACGTGGTTATTGTGAGTTAAAGGAAATAAATTAACTAAATTAAATGCCAATAAGTGTCGATTGTAGAAATATATATATTATGCTCAATTGCAGAAGTGAAGCCAACTCTCGTAGCAGGGCTATTTGTTTTATTTTGCCTTGCCATGTCCTTCAGTGTGACACTTCACATGTTACAACAATCATGGCCATGAAGCCAGGGGACTATGAGAGGCTTATATCATGAGGGTGTAATAAACATGACAAGCCAAGCTTGATCCTGAATACTAATTGAAGGTCAATTCTGCCACATGAATGGCAATTGGGCAGTTTTACAGTATTTGCACTCGGCCGTTTTTTGTCTTTAAGTAATTACTCTGAGAAAAGTGTGACAGGTACACCAAAATTTGTCTTGGTAGCAGTCTTGTACTATATTGTAGTATATCTGTACCAAATTTTACCTTGCTGCGATACTTAGTTTTAATACAGCAGACGATTTATGACCAATTTTTGCACTTTTTTGTGTCTCACGGGCAGTTTCGCATATTTTTATGGCAACACAGAAAAGTAATGGAGGCAGTTGTGATTCACGTTAATGATGCCTGTCTAGACCTATGTCTTGGGCATAAAATACAACAGGTTTCATGTGAAAAAGGTATATACCAAAGGAGCTGTCTCCAACAATGTAGAAAATGGCATGTGTCAAAAAGTTTGTCTTCGATGCACCATTTATTACTGAATATGCTGTTGTGAATCAGTATCAAAGAGTGTATCTACCGTTAGTGTCAATTTTGTAGCTGGAGACATGTCTTAAGGTAAATCAAAAAGATTCATTCCAGAATCTATACTTTGTTTTCGGAATGTGAGGCTTGAATATGATGTCAAAAAAATGTGTCCTCTCCAGTATGAGGAAAAAACGCTCAGGATTTGGAAGGAAAAAACAAGCTATTTGTGTTTTATTTTCTCGATTGTGTGCCTCTACATCAATGTGACAAATGCAAGTTGAAAAGATATCCAGGCAATGAACATACATTTTCTTAAAAATTAAAATTCATTATGTCACAAAATGTCCTCTCCAGTACATCATAAGTTTCGCTCTGATTCAAGTCTTTTAACCCTGGATTCATTAAAGAAAAGAACATTGCTAAAATAAATAATTTAACCAGGATGCCTAAAAAGGGTATTTATAAATATAGAAAATAAAGATATATGTTTTTAGATTATTAAATTGCACTATGATGAGAAAATCAAACTTGAGAGTAAAAGGCACTTATTTTATGTAATATATCATTATAACTGCAATTTTTCGCAAATAACAGAGTGACTAAACAAGATAATGTGTAAATATCTTGTTAATGGAGCAATTCAAGCTGATTTTTTTTCTGAGCCTTAATTTTGGGTCATTTTCGGTGATTTTTCTCTCTAGAACATGGTCTTTCACACAAAGAAAACACTATGAGTTCAAATCATACAGCAACAAAACTTGACTTTGAGTTAGTAGGATGCCTAAGTATTATTTATCTTGGCAATCATGCGTCTATTGAGACTAAAACCTTACTAAACACTCTGAAACATAAACTTTGAGAGTAAGGAATATTTAATTTCTTTAATTTCGTCATAAAAATCGTTGCCAAAAAAGTTCTGCCATATTTCACAGAAATTTAAGTTTTGTATTGCTTTTGGGGGTTATATGCAACAAGATGGATGAATTTCCATTGCTAAAATGGTTCAATTAGTAATCACATGGACATTTTTTCTGATAAACATTTTTTTCAAAAATTCAAACCTTGCCTTCTTTATGGAGTGGCAATTTGGTGATAATCTAACAAATCACATGTGTTCTCGTTGATTTATGAATCTTTAATATGTTCATTTCATGATAGCATGAAGGAAATTCTCATTTACAAACCTTTATTTTGACCCCTCATGAGACACTTTGAGTGCAGATACTGTAAAACTGCCCAATTGTGATAATTGATTGGCACTCGAAGACTGCAGATATTCAATGAGAATCATCCCGGAAATGTTAGGCTAAATCTCAGGACAGATATTTCTCATATCCTAGCTAATGTCAAACATGGAATATTTATAGGACAGTCAAGGAAGAGGGACAAAAAGGAAATTTGTTTCTAATTTTTTTTTTATCTTGAGCAGTGCAATACGTAGGAAAATACATATTACAGTCTTTCCGTTTGATAAAGAAAAATGAGGACAAGTTCACTGTGAAAAATGCACTTCATGACTAATGAAAGCTGATGAAGTGTCATCTTCTCTACTTTCAACATGGGAAACATAGAGGCAGTTTGATTAGTCATGATCAAGAGAAGGCAATTTCACTTGTCATAACTGATTTTGGATTGAAAATTAGATGCATAATCCTTTCGTTTGGCTGTCCCCAACAAGAGGGATAAGTCTCCTTAAATCAAATTTTCATTGAAAGTATTGGTTATGATCATGACAAATCATCAGTATGATGACACACACAGTGCCATTTTCACAGTCCAACAATACACTCTTTTTCGGTATCAAAGTGACAGGCTGTAAAAGGGCCCAAGATCATGCACCACTAGTCCACTTCATGTATGTACAATCTGATTATCATCATGTAGTGTAGCATGGCAAGTCTACTGTCAATCATAGGCATAGCAGAAAAAACGAAGATTTGAGCAGTTTATTGAAAACTCAATGGTTTACGAAAGATTTCATTAAAAATTGTAATGAGTCTATATCTTGAAATTCGGGCAAATGTCGCTCACCCCGCACAGTTTGCATGCAGTAAGCTTGCAAGTGTCTGTCAAATACAACTGAATCTGTCAAGCAATCCTGCACGGCAGTCAAACTCAATTGCTAATAAAACCATCATGTTTAAGCACATTTAAAAAGGAGAATAAGTCTTTTAGAATAATTGGGAAAATCCAGTATAACTGAGGTGCATGGTCTATAACAGGATGCCATAAATCCACAGCAACCAACCAAACTAAAAAAAATATGAAGAGAATTTGAAGGATATATGTTAACCTTCAGAAATACCTTTTTTGCATCAGTTTAATTGTAAATTGTACAACAAATCAACAAACATGAGTTGAATAATTATTTAATCGTCATTACATCAAATTACTTGGTGAAAATAATTCTTATTCTGACAAGAATTTTATGTCATCCAAAACAGCTGCCACCTTTTCAATAACAAACTGTTCCAGCGACTGTCAATGAATGTATTTTCTCCATCCTAGACATTGCATGAAAGCAGTGGATGCAAGTATAAGTCTTCGAAGATTTTTAAGAAAGTTCAGTAATTGCCACAGGTCCCGAATGAACACTACAGTAATTGCATTGACATGATTAAAGGGCTTGAGGTTGGTGAAATTTCACTCTAATTGGACGTACTTGATTAAACTACACACAGCATGGTGTTAATTAAGACTGTTTAATAAGACATGCGTATTTTAGATCTTTTATTTTGGAATTCCTGCATTTGGTTTTTGCAGCAAAAAAATATATTGTTCCATAATCCTCTTGGGCAAGAGCTAACCATAGCATAAATTAACTAATCACTAAAGGATAATTTGATTCAGGACACATTCAGTTACATGATTTGTGTCTAAATATGCGGAAACTTCCCTGGTGCCAGGAAACTTTGACCAATACTTGATGAATTGTAATGTGATTTTAATTTCTAGGTGGTATTGTTCAAAAGGTATAATTTAACTTCGGTATCACAAGATTTCTTCTGATATTTTTATGAAGGTTCAAAACTTTATAGACCTTCAAATTTACTCCATGTGTTTATTAGTAGCCTAATTGGCAGGAATTATCACATTTTTCCTGCGCAAGCCAACAAGCCAACAGGCTTCAAGTCAGCCTGCCTACTTTTTGTCCAAATCTGGAAATTGGATTGAACTTATTCGCCATGCAGAGGAACCACCAATTGCACCCCTTTCTGAGCAGTTGCTGGTGAATATCTGTTTCATAATCATATCAGGTTAAAACTATAATTAATGGGAAACCTCAAAGAAACCATTTTAGTGCTGATTGGGGATCTTTCGCTATTCCTTTTTTTTTGGAGGAGGTTATGCTTTAAATTTTTTAAAGCAGAGTCGCACTCAGGTCAACTTCAAAAATCAGTTCATGTAAGTGGCAAAACTGATCTTTTGGAGGGGGGGGGGGTCTAGGGATTTTTGTTGAAATAAATGGTTTTTTTCACAATAAAAAATTTGTTCAGCACATGAAAAAAAAAGGGTTTGTCTCCACCTGTACCTGGGGTACCATTAGGGTGGTCAAAAAACTTTCTTCAGAATTTCTCTGATTTGAATCTTGCATTCTAATCTCATATGGAAAGAAGGTATTGTGTAAAAAAAACAGCAAAATAATTAATATTTAGAGTTGGCACAAAGCCATTGAAGTTTGACATGTGATTGCCCATCAGTAGACCTTAAAATCATCGGTATTTGCAAATCTCGCTGTAACAGCATATTATTTTCATCAAGTGACCTTTGTTTTATTATGTCCAGGATGCCCAATCCAGGCCTGATATTCTTTCTGACTTACAATGTTTCATAGTAGGACAGCATAGATATTACATAGGTTAAGTAATAGGTTAATTATCAACCCTTTTTTCATAAAAACATGCGAATATTTCACTTACTATGAATAATGAATAAAAGATAACTCCCCAGATTTTACTTTGCCATGCCAATTTTATCATACACTAAAAAGTCAGGAAAAAATATTCACTTCTAAGAAATACCAATTTTTCAGTTGCGCGAATGTGTGGTTTTAGTTATGTGGTCATCAATTTCCTGTTTCAAATTGGGGGTTTAAGTAGATTGGATTTTTTCCATTGACATTTGGATCACCCTAGATACCATATTGTTAAAATTACGTTTTATAAAAAAGTTTGTTACTCGTATCACATGCAAAAGAAACTGCGAACGAAAAAAACAAATTTGTCCCAGGGAAAAAATCCATAGCACCCCCACCTCCCCCCCAACTATCATCTGGTTGGCCCATAAAGGCCCTATAAGTTTACGTTGCGCTTGATACCATGTAAACGCATGGGCATAAGTATTTGCAACAACAAAAAGGGTTTGGCTTAGTTTTTGGCAGCCCCAGCAAATATTTTGAAGCCTCCCCTTACCCCCCCCCCAATCCAAAT
Organism: Platynereis dumerilii; assembly: GCA_026936325.1. NCBI lineage: Eukaryota > Metazoa > Annelida > Polychaeta > Phyllodocida > Nereididae > Platynereis > Platynereis dumerilii. The sequence goes on from JAPTHN010000028.1 coordinate 935,277, forward strand.
ATCCTGGAGCCGCCACTGGACACTGTACTACCTCACAGATTTGACATGACAACCTATGCAGAGTGAGACATGATTAGCTGAACAACCTGTGACCTCACATGGAACACCTGGTTTCCAATGCTAACATATGGAAACTGCAATATGACACAATTACAAGATAAAAATCACTTCCAATGTACTTTCTGGAAGTGTAGTAACAGAGGGATGGATGTAAAACAGGAAAAAAAAGCTGTTTAGATACGTCATGGGGTTGGGATATGATTATCGGAATGACGGGATCGTGCAATAAAATTTGGATGGGCAATTGCAGAATGACCCTAATTCGTGGTTTTTGAAATTGCCCTATTCTCTTTCAGGAAAAAATTTCTTTTTATAGAAATCATCTGATAATTCATTTCAAAAGTTCTTGTTAATCCATAATCATCAGTCAAATTTACAAATAAAGCGCTGTTTACCCACCCACTCGTTGCACATTCTTGGCCACAGGGATGATCAAACACAATAAAGCAATACCTTTTCTGCAAATATCATATTAAAAAATGAGACTGCAACATGAGAAAGAAGTTTTGCAATAGAGCCGAAAGGAGATATTCTGTGAAGCTCTTGCGAAACCATTTTGTCAGTTTGACTTAACCATCTTGTCACCATCTTCTTGAGCTTTTGTCAACTTTTCACAATGGGAAGCTTTTCATGGATAAGAAAGTGACAGGCACATGACCCATAACTGTGAAGGTGTTCTTTTGTTAGCCAAGATTATGAGATGAATGTAATATTCATTTCATTGTTAATGTCAATAAAACCAAAGTAATTTGGTTGCAGAACATGTAGTAGTATATTTAACAATGGTGAAAATGCAGAAAACTTCAAATATTTTAAAGGTCATAACCGTAATACATATGTGAATTTTTTTATATATCTGTGTCTATTCTATGTTTTTATTAGTATTTTAGTCAATGTTGTATTTAATTGCACTTTTACCTGATATACGTATAATATCTGATATTTTGTCTAATAACATTTTATAATATAGGCCTATAATATGGTCTTGCAGGAAAATTTAATGTTGGATGTAAAAGGATGTATGGTAAGACTTCTCGAAGTATATTTTGTTAAATCTGCATGCTCAGTAAAGGAGCACAAATGCCAAACAATAAGAAAGAAAAATATTATTGAAGTGATCATAATTCACTGTTGGAACTTGTATATACCATTGGAACTTGGTATATTTGTTTCTTAAGGAACATATATTCATGTTGTAAAATACAGCTAACCTTATCTTTAAGTATTTATTCCACATGTTGAGTGCATGCAGTTATACCCCAAACATATTACTGGCCCTGATCTAGTCATTAAGTTTGTGAGTGGCTATGGAATGAGTGGCTTTTATGGATATTTTCTAAAGAGCTCCTCAGGCCATGAACATAATCATGGGCAACCCAGATTTTGTGGAGTAACTGCTATCTGATGAGACAGAATGCTTTCCATTTGCGTGAGGTGAGGGTAGGCATGGGCAGACGAGGTAACTAGATGTTGGTCGCGGCAAAAAAGGTAGGCTGAGGGTAAAGGGGAAAATTGAGGGTACTGGGGGTGGGCCCCGGGGGGGGGGGTATCCTGTTTTTTTTTCACATTAAAATTTACAGGCGAAGGGGGGGAGGTTTAAACCCTAAGCCCCCCCCCCTGGATCCGTTACTGAGAAAGAGTTGTCCAATGAAATTTTCAATTGTGAGTCATTTATGGCATTTATTGATTAAACGACCAAGAGGGGGCCTCCTATACAGGATAGTTTAGTGTGGACCTGGATGTGTTTTTGAATTGTGGGCCCATGTTGTGGAATACTGTCTACAAAATGCTATTCATCATCTCAGTGTTCTTGGGGGGCTTGGGCCCAAGGCCCCAGGCCTCCCTCGATCCGCCAGTGCAGTCCACATTGTAACACATGACACAAATTTCACTGCAAACACTGCTATTCTTTCTCCCTGTAACTATAATGAAAGTGCTGTTTTTATACATTTCTTCTGTCTATCTCATCAACTCTTGTTATCTCGAAAGACAAGAAAAAGTTATATGTTGTAAAATCCCTGTCACCAACCATCTAACGTAAGTTTCAAATTTGTATCAAACTGGATGTATATTACATAATAAAATTCATATTTGGATAGATTAGGCATGTAACCCGCATGAATGTCCTTGGAAGCCGTGAAAATGCCAGACTCCAGACTGAAATGAAATTGCCAAGGTTTAGGAATGTTTCATTATTTAAAAGGAATGCTGAGTGTAAAATGACATTAATGTAGATAAAATCTGTGTATATTGCGCATGTTATTTCAATTATCCATTTGCTGAAAACTTTGCTTTTCGGACATATTGACGTTTCTGTAAATTGAGGAGCAATGCATTTTCATCTGGGAAAATCTCTCTATTTTGCAGAAGTTTGTAATTACAGCGCATACACATGCAGGCAGGTAGAAAATGGAGTTGATGTTTTTATTGAAAATTTGAGTATATTGTTTTCAAACTCATATATGTCTACCTTCATCCCATAACTGAAATAGATACACACTTTCATAAATAAATCAATTTCCTAATGTATTCATAGATTACTATATATGTGTGCATTCATTCATGATGGTAACAACAAAAACATGATTTCCAACACATTTTGCAAAGAAACACATTCTTTGAAATCTAATATTGTGTTTAATGATATGAATTTAAAAAGTGGAAATAATTTTCAACCAATATTTCCGAGAACATGATGATTGATCGCAGGAGCAACTGGACATTCTGAAGGCATTCAACTCTTTTTAAAGCATCAGGTCTATTTTTATTTAATACCTTGCCTCACGTGCAGGGGATCCAGGTCAAAAATCCGCTCAAATTTGTGACAGAGCGATTGTTGAAGTGTCAAGAGAGACCTGGTTTTCAAGTCATAGTCGGTAAATTTTTTAAAAGTATTTATTTGTGTAGTAGGGAATTATTACCATATCTTTTTATTAACTACATGTACTATGCATTGTTTTCCTCAGTGCAGTAAACATTTGTTTTAAATGTTTTAGATGTGATCTGTTATTGAGGCTTTTTGAGCCATGAAACCTTTTAAACTAATAAACATGTCTGGATGGGTTCATTCATTTTGATATCAACATTTGTTGTGGTAACAAACATGGTTATTAAACATTTAAATGGGATCGCATTTTTGTTTCGCCACAGAAGGTAATATCATGATAATATCATGATATGTGCTGACTTTTGTCTTGTCATTTATGAGGACTAAAATCATGCGTAATTCTAATGGTATGATTGGTAACATTTGTATAATGCATGGATATTTATATATTTTGCCTCTTTGTAACATTCGCCTTACTTCATCTCTTTTCGCATTGACAGGATGGATTGAATTTCAGCCCTTGGGTTACCAGGTCCCCCACATTGGCACATGTACCCAGACTCCACGGGTCCCTATTTTGCGATTGATACGAAGTATCAGACATGTACCTGTGTTTGTGCAGGGTAGGTAAAAGATCCCTCTCATGGGATGAATGTGTAACATGTTGATGACTCCCAATCTCTCTCCAATCTAATCAATTAACCTTTACAAGCACAGTTACGTCTAACACAATGACATTTTGCCTTGTAGCTTAGCTCCTATTGCTCTTTTGGCTTTGGTTGATGGCTTGTCTGATACCCCTGCTACCTGGCTTTGTGCTTCTTTAACAAAGAAAATAGCTAAAGTGCAGTGGTAGGGCCACACAAGCTGTCAAAGTGTCTGAGCAACGATTTTCCAGGTTTAGCAATAACCATTTGGATTGAGTGGACAGATACGAAATTCATCAGGTTTGCAGACTTTAGTAGCAAAATTTCAGTCTTAAGAGGGATTTGTTGATCGAATACCTTTTTAGTTGAGAGTGATAAAGCTTCCCAAAAACCCAACAACCATGACGCTTACAGGGTGGGAGGGCAAAGGGTGTGCTTGACCTTGAGAAGTAACTGCCCATAGGTCAAGTGGACAAGCTTCACAGACTGGACGCAGCTGGCGAAGGTTCACAACCTCATTTTCAGATGAAAAGTTGCCCAGAAAATCTCCCAAGGTATTTCCCAAGAACATGTTCAAGAAGATGTTTTTCTGGCACTATTGGCCACTGGAGGCCCATTCCCGGGATTATTGAATAAGACATAAATGACAGAGTCAATTCGGTTTGACAGGACTTACTGAGGTGCTGAGATAGTATTTCGTAAGAGAACTAGCAAGATGATGTTTGCATGTCAATCAAATCCTCTCAGCTATGCTTCAGTTTTAGGAAACATTATTTAATTGGAACAATTCTTTCTAGTCAGGAAGACAATGAGATTTCAATAGAATGAAATGTAAAACAGTAAACATTTTAAAACTCACAGAACAGAACTAAGTTCTTGCCAATAAACCAGCTACAGAGAAAACAGGAGAGTAGAACTGCCGGCCAAAGTTGGAATGTTGGAATTGTGTGTGGATTGACTTAAACATGAAAATTACAAGAATGCAACACCGGTATCTGTTGGGTGTCTTTTTATTAATCTTGGTTATTAGATTTACCGAATATAAGATATAAAATAGGGCTTTGAATTTTGAGGTGTTCCAGTTCATGTTGAATGTACCTCCCTGGAAGGCAGATATTCAGAAATCAGAAATAAACGAGATTGGAATATTCCTAATATTACTTCAGTTGGTTGTAAGAAAGTATGCAATTATATTTGCAAGCACCACTGTACACCAGCAGGAGGCCTTAACCAAAATATATTTCTGCCTTTGATCAAGCCCTTCATGAGTGTGGATCAAATGGTGCTCATGGGTATTTTTCTAAAGAGCTCTCCTCAGGCCATTGAAACAACCAGCAACTCAGATTGGGCATGGTTAATGCTGCTCCTGTTTGTGGATTTTCTTGTCATTTATGTGTTGCAATATCATTTCTGTCTTAAGGTTATCAAATCTTTCAAATCATGTAGGTATTACATTGGTTTTTAGCATTGACAGTTCAGCATAAAAGAGCCAGTCAAAAACCACCAACCTCAATGAGTTTCAAATCTGTTATATACATGTATGCCCAATGTCCTGCATATGCCTCACACAGAAGCGACACATTTCACATTTGGAATTATTTTGATATCTAATCCGTTTAAAAGAATATCCTTGAAATTTGACAAACTATGCCAGATAGTAGACTGCAATGAATTTGCCATATTCAAGAATGTTTCATTAATTAAAAAGAATGCTGAGTGCAAAATGACATTAATGTAGATTTTATGTGTGTTTATTAGGCATGCTACATTTGTTAATTCAATTATCTATATCATCTGCTGGAACTTTTCTTTCGAGATACATTGATGTTTCTGCAGATTTTAAAGCAATATGTAGCATTTCCATTCAGGAAAAGTCACAGGCAGTCAGGCACACTATATTGACTTAGGGGTGGATCTCGGGAAACTGTGGTTTCCAATAATATATTGATAATGTACCTTAATGTTTAGCCCAGAAAACCTTGTAGCCTGACTCATATGCAGCTCTCCCAAAACGTGGACACTTCACGGGGTGAATAAATTCATTTGGATTATAATTATTTAAACGTTTCTTGATTTGGATTTTCCTCAAAAGGTAGGTGCAGTAATCTAAGCCCACCACTGGGCGCTCTTGAGAGTTGATTGAAGATATCTGAAAGAGAGGGGAGTCCTCAACATATACACAATTATCCCATGTGAGGGATCTTTTCTTACCTAGCATAGCAAGATTATACTAGGTCGTTACGCCATGTTAAAAAAGTAAAACACCAATTCTTCAACTGAAAATAAGTCTACTTGTCATTTTGTTGCCAAACATCCAGCCTGTCACTCTCATTGAAAAAATCATTTCTGTCAGATATTGCTCTTACTTGTTGATTTTGATGACACAAATCCTTTTAAACTAATAAACCTGTTTGGATGCATGGGTTCATTCATTTTGATATCAACACTTGTCTAAATGCAACAGAATCACTTCAAGTGCAACAACAGAATTTCAATTATGCAAGTTACACGATTCTGAAACATTTTGGTTAATGAGATTGCATTATTGCATTAAAGGTGATAATCACAATTTTCATTTTCATTTTTCACTATGGTATAATTCATATTTAAAAATTAATGTGTAATTTTGATGGTATAATTGGTAATATTTTTATATATATAATGTATAGAAATATATATATATTGCCTCTTTAGGAGTGCTTTATTGTGTCGTACACCTGCACATTAAGAAACATTGATTAAAAAAAAATTAATCTTATATTGGTTTAGAGGGGCTGATCGTCTGAACCAAGGTAACGTTAGAGGATTAAACGCTCGGTATTTGGTTGTACTGACCATATTCATGACCAACAGTTTCTCCTCCTGGCTGAGAGATGACAATTTGGAATGGTCGAACACATATCAATCAATTGACTGGTCAATGGTCATCAGAATTAATCATGTTCATAGAGTATCTTAACAAAACTGTAGTAATCAGAAGGATTTGACTATTTATTGATGTAGTAATAAAATACCTTATTGGCTGAGGGTGAAAAAGCTGCCAAAAACACAATGGGAAGGCAAAGGGTGTGCTTGAACTGCCCAGAGGTCAAGTGGACAAGCTTCACAGACTGAACGCAGCTGGCAAAGGTTCACGACCTCATTTTCAGATGAAAAGTTGCCCAGAAAATCTCCCAAGCTATTTACCAAGAATATGTTAAAGCAGATGGGCCACAGATTTTTTGGCACTATTGGCCACTGGAGGCCCATTTTTGGGGACACAGTATTTCGTTCAGGAACTAACAGTGTGATGTTTGTATTTTACAGCTGATTTCATATTTGTAGACTTTCATCAAATAACAAAATATTTTGCAAAATTTCTGGTCTGACATCTGAAAATCCTGCCAGGTGATTTTAATGTGTTTGCTTCATAGAAATTTTTTTTACTACATTTGGTGTATTTCACATCGTATATAACAGGATAAGAAGAGGAGATAGACAAAAAGTAACTTAGCCAGCAACACGGTCGGCCTTTGCAGATCATTTTAGCTTTTTAAATTGTGAGGATTCGTTGATTTTTGGTTGAGTCACAGCAATTTAAATTAATAAGGTGAGTGCCAAGGGTTAGCTGCAGCACATTTCCGTGAAAATCTTCTGTGCTGGAGGCAGAAATGCTGGCTGGACGGATTTTTGAATGATTTTTTAGCGCGAAAATTATCCTCTGGATTCACCTTCTGGATCCTAAGGGGGAACCAAGGAGGTGGTGCAACAAATTAAGAATGTTACGCACTGGAGAAGGGGTATATGTCTAACAAATGTGAAAAGAACAGGGCTGGATTTGGCTTGTAGAAAAAGTCTTGTGAAATATAAATTTGAGAATTTTCACACAAGTGTGTAAGAGATCTTGTATGAATTGTAGAAACCACTACACCAGCTGAGCTGCAGTGGTTTAATAACAGCCAAAAATCTGATTTTCACGGTTTTTCCCAAAACACTGAGATCTTGACTTTCTGCCCCACTTTGTGACATTATGCAATTGGTGTGAGCTTGCACATAGGCGTATCGGAACGGGGGCAGGGGGGCAGTCGCTGAAAAATTTGGGCAGATGATTAAATAAACACTATTGAAGATTAATGATTTCTAGCCAATTTCATTTGAAATGGTACTAAAACTCGATCTTGAAATACGGGCAAATGTCGCTCGCCCCCCCCCCAAAAAAACAAGCGCGCCGTACTTCTAAGGAGCTTGCCACCCATCAAAATGGAATCTTCAGTCCAAGGAAACAATGCTCTTGTAATTAGTCAAAATTGCTGGTTGACATAATCCAGGATATTTCACTCAATGATTCTTTCTGGATGATTGATGGGAGTGTCTCAGGAAGGGATATTTACCAATTCTTAATCATTCTTGAAATCTTGATTTAGAAACCAGAATGGGCCAATCAATTATGAACAGGACACACCAATGTTGAACAGCTTTTGACAAATCGCATTTGACTTGGCTCTATCCATGACAGAGTAATCTGGCTTAACTTGGTTATCATGTGAAAGCCGAAATGTTTGCAAGCCTAATCTGATGAAGTGATTTGCCAGGCAGTATTACAATTCTTGTTAGTGATCGAAAGTTATGAAGGTTATTAAATTTTCCTGGAAGATGGAGTTTCATATAAATCATCATTGCTGTCAAGAATCTGCACACATTCATTCATTCATTTATTCATTCACATCTTTTGATAGGAGGGAATAACCAAAGTGAATGCATTCTATAGCCGATCAGAACCACTCTGGTCGGATTGGATTTCTCTACCTACAGCAGTACAGGTCTCATATTCGTATCCCAGTCAATGATAGATGGATGGAAGATTGAGCTTTTCTGGATTACTGAAACTACTGTCCATCATAAGTCCAAGTGACACGCTCAGAGCAGGAATCAAACCCTACATCCAATTTATTGGGGAAATCTTCATGAGCAATACGGTTGCTATGGTTGCCATTACAATAAATCAACAGTTGCAGTATGATTATGTCTATGCAGAGCCGGTAAAAAGATGCCCGGATGTGTGTGACCTTGAGAAAGAAATTCTCGAACAATTATCTAAAAAAGTTAAACTGAAGGCAGAAAAAAGATCAATAAATAACATCTCCCAGCTTACTTGTGTGATAATGTACATGTAACACTCTGCAATGAAGTCATTGTTAAATAGGCAGTCAGATCTAGTGATTCATATGATGTTTTAATGCCTTTTCCTTGCAATTCATCTTTTAAAAATGCATTTACTTATCATGATGCTTTAACAAATTGCCTTGTCAACTGAAGTCATCTATGCCTATTCATGTTTCCAAAATGCAAACTCATAAAATTATGGGCTGATTTCACCAAAATATCTAAGACCAGGCTTAAGGTTAAAACTGGTCTTAAGCGATTTGCTTACTAGGAGGTGTTGCCATTTTGACACTGAATTTGACCCTATTGATTCATTCGGAACTAAGTTAGTCCAGGTCTATGGCTTAGACCTGGCTTGACTTTGTTGGTGAAATCGGGAAAAAGGTTTGTACTCTGAAACTTTAATCCTGAATAAATATAGGCTATTTAAAAAAATCAGACGAGAAGTTGCCTTCAATTGAAATCAAGCGGAATATTTATCTGTCAAAAGCTGCTCAACATTACCATCCTTCCAAAGAATGTAGAATATGATAAATCTTGGAAAATTTGTATGTTACATAATATTATTTTTACAGTGTGATTGGCCGTTTCGCCTTGTGTTGGTGAAAACTGGACCAACAAACTGCATATTCAAACACTTAGGGCCGACCAGAAGATAGTTGGGGGGACTATATGGATTTTAACCTCATGGCAAACTTTTTGTTTCGTCCGTGATGCGTTGACAAACAATTTTCTTTTTGGATGCGTATACGCGACAAATTTTTTTCTAAATTTTATCATAACTTTATTCTGATCCATCAATGACCGTGGCTAACTGACATCATTTGCTCCTGGAAATCATATTTCCGCAGATAGGCCAGGTTATAAATCCTACTTATACCACAAAAACCTTGATCCATGCCATTAATCAGACAGAAAAGCCTGTTTATGGTGTGTTAATGCTGTGTATGAGATAAGCTCAGGCATGTGTGATCTTCTGCTGTTAAAATGTTTCCTTCCTATATTATATCAGCTCAGCGATTTCATCTGTAAACACATTTGAGAAGATGATGAAGAAAAGTCCTACCAGTCGGAGACCAGTATTGCAATTTAATATGTTTCTTGTATCAAGGAAGACCGTGCACTCAGCCTCCTCCCTGCCATGGTTAACCTCATCCCAGGAATTCATTCTGTGTCACAAGCACGCAACTCTTGAAGACAAATAGATTACTTTTTAACAAAATTCAGATATTTCTCAGACTTCGTGGTTACAGAAATTTAAGCTAAAAACAATGAACAGGATTACATACATGGGTGAGGGTGGACTGGACTGGTTTTTTTTCCAAAGGTTTTCGTCTTTCAGAAATTTTCTGTTTGTAGAATATGAAAGTTTTTCGTATCTTTTTGTTCAAAAACATCTAGTAGAATGCAATGGAAGTTAATATGCCAAATTCTTTTGACGTGCTTCGATAAAGAGTCGATTCAGAAATAATTCTATTCAAATTTACTGAATTTATTAGAAGTTCATTGCTTCCTGCTGTTGAATAGTGTATTCAAACAAAGGATATGAAATTACAAATGCAATAAAACTCAAAATAACGAAACTGTAGACGCAACAAATTGCTTATTTTTTAAAACTGTGACAAGTCAACAATGTAAGGCTTTGGAAGATGTTTTGTTGTGTGTAACCGACAACAATACTCATCTTGTTCTTACACTGTTTTATGGCAAATTAAATGTTTTTACTTCAATCGCTCTTGTTATCATCTGAAAGCTGAAATGTTTTTTAATCCAAATCAGATAAACTGATTTGCCCGACAACTGATTTTCCAGGCAACAACTCATTTGATTCTTGTTTGTGCCAGAGTTCTAAGAGCCGATCTGTAAAGATGTTCATCAGGTGTCTCATCTATCTGATCTTCGTCAAGTCATGGTATCGAGTATTGGGTGAGAAAGCTTAAACTGTTTCTTTTCTTATTTCTATAATGTCATACATATTCCTGAATTAATAATGTTTTTTAAGACAGGAACATTTAAAAGATTTGCCAATTGCAATATTTCATTTTATGATTCCATTCTTTTCAGGATTCTTTGACAGTGAAAAAAACTATAAAGTATGCACTGAGACAACCCTTACTCATCATAACCTTACAGCAAGTGATGGTTATATCTATCATATCTGGGTATCCTATATTGAGAACAAGGTTGAGCACCAGCTTAGATCAGTAGCTACATTTGATGTGAATGTGACCGAACCAAATGAAGAACCAAGTGATACAGGCATAGTTTACAGAATAAGTTGGTACAATGAGAAGAAGAAGTGGATCCTCAAGCATTCTGAATCAGTTCACATATCTGGGTCACTAAAACTGAGAATAGACAGCACTGGATACAATCCATCTTGGATCGCTGGTTGGGAAAAATCGACATTTGACATGTTCAACATGACAATTGGAGAATCAGGACAGGGTATGACAGTTGAGCTGTTGAAAAACCACACAATAAAATGCATCATGAAAGATCATGTTGGTTCATGCGGATTGCATGGAAAGCCAACTAATGGAACAACAACTCCAGAAGTGTTTATATATCTGGCCTTTCTCCAAGGACAATACTACCTCTCCATCAAAAAAGGAGGTTATAATGCAGTGGCTAAGTTGCTTCAGTGCAATAAAAGAAGTAAGTCAGTATTTGTTTTGGCGGTTTTTTATTTTTACATATTTTCCAATGTAGATCCCTGAAAAAACAAAAGCAAAAAAGTAAATCCTCATCAAAGCATGAAGTCATTCCCATTATTTCAGTGAATATATCACAATAAACCAATATCAACCATTCACAGGCGAGTGTTAAATGTTGGCCACTCTGCTAAAAATTCTCCCATGTTTGCATGCCAGTTATTCATATATCATATTTTCGAAGCGACATAATGTATAAAAGTGAAGATCTAGTGACTATTGATTTTATTAACACTTTTGAACTTCATCCCCAGCATCGTGTATTATATGTGGCTTCCGGCATGTGCTAAACACTGCTAATATTTGATTGACTTTATGAAAATACTGTTAATAAACTACTGGTATACTGCTATTATAGGATAGGATAGTCCCACCAGGGGTAACATTGGTACATGCAACATAAAAATATCTATATATACACTTATATGAATGATTAATATATTGGCGAATAAAACCGGTACAGTTAGATGACTTAAAAACAAAAATAGTAATAGAAAATAATTATCCCAGGAGTTAAAAGCATATGAGGTAGAAGTTATCTATTAAAATCACAGTTATGTTTCTTTACTAGATAAGCCCGTTGGTAGAAATCGTATATAAATGGCTGTATGTATAAGAGACAAATTGTCCAGTTAGAAGATTGAGGCACGTTGGCTGATCAGGTGATGAGGGATTGACATGAACTATAATTGTACACTATGTGCAGCAAAGTAAATAAAGGAATAGGTATGAGGAGATTAAGGTTAATTGGCGTTTGGGTGTTTGCCAGGTTACAGGAATGCAAAGAGCAACACTGCAACAGTGGTGTATGATTGTCGCTATAGCATATAGAGAGGCTCTGGTGTATGTGTGTTGGGTGTGCTCACTGTGCTGGCAGGCAGCGTTTGAGTAATGGTATGGCAGATAGCATCATGGGCAATTTCGTAGTTAATGAAGGAAAAATAAAGTTGCATGCAAGGTTGTGAATGTGTTGAAATAATGTGGGTTTGGTAGCGTTTTAGAGGTTGAGAAAGTATAAATCCTGAGCATTGAAAAGAGAAAGCAGGAGAAGGAGTTTTGTGAATTTTTTCGGGACTTGTCATGACTGTTTGCTGACTTGTCATGGCAGACCCTTGCGATCCTGGACAGGTAAGAGAAGTTTAGTTGAAAATGGCAATAAAAGAGGAGTGAGGAGGTGTTTTGGTGTCATGAGAAGGACAGTATTGAATATGAAGGATAGGTGGACAGTTTTGGTATGTGGGATGGCTGTGGGAGATGTTTTCCGTGGACAATGATGCAGTCAGTTTAGTTTGAATGTAGATGTGATGTAGATGTGATGGCATGAGGAATAAATGAGGAAGGATGTCGGTTGATTGCTGCATAAGGGAGCCTCATTCTTGCAGATATGCGTATTATTTGACCTATTAAAAGTTCATTAAGAGGATGATGTTGATCTTCTAATGTCTTCTTCAGTTTGACGGCCAGTTCCTTGTTTTATACAGTGTCAACATAATGCATAAAACCACCAACAAACCTTCCAGCTTCTCTGATGAATTTGTCAATTCTTGATTTATCACAGTTCTTTATATTGCCACCCAAAGAAATCAAACAGTTACGCCACACACACTGGCAATAACAGAATCATAGAACAGGACTAGAATTGAGTTGACATTAAAATTGATTGAGTTTGCATAAACAATACATTCTTGTATTTAGTTTCTTGACAACAGATGCCAGTTTAGCTTGTAGTCCAATGTAATGCCAAGGTATTTGCAATTTTTTACATGTGCTACTTCAGAAACCATGATAGTAATAGGACAATTACATGTGGCTTCTGATGAATTAAAATAGTAGCTTATCTTTGCAGCTTTTGACCAGGGGAATCCAAATCTGTTCTCAATATGTAGATACCTAATTGAATTTTTGTTCAACATTTTTACTTTTTTTTTCATTTTTGACCATTTGTGAAAATCCGCGGTTCTCATCATCTTTTTCAGATTGTATCACACAGCATTCTAATTGCCATGGTCGAAAAAACTTTCATTTTGCATACCAGCATCAGTGGTCTAGGACGATATCTTGACTACAATTGGCTGTTCGGGGCCCCTGCACTTTTCAGAAATGCGAGTGTTGCGGAATCTGAAATCCTGTTAAAAATATCTTTTGAATTTTTTTCACTGATTATTGCTGGGATTCGCTTCCTCCAAGTTCCAGAATGACCAAATGAAACGTTTTTAAATTTTTTTGCCATGGAAAATCCCACTTCATGACCTTGGAAGTTTTAATGCTACATTTCGTCTGAAGTACATGTATTGAAATAAATCAGGGAGGGGCTGTTATATTTCATAAGAATTAAATATAGGAAGCATCACTGGTACCGCGAGAAAGGTAAAAGTATTCTCTTTTATGTAGTACCACTCATGATGCCCTGCAATAAATTCAGATGAAGATATGATATGAAAAGCAACAGACCCAATCTCACATTTTACGAGTAATTAGCTAACTTTAAGGTGGCTCGATACTCATGAACTTTCCAAGATAGGATTTTTTAAAAATAGTTTAGAATGGTCCAAAATATAGTTTATAGCAAGGATATGTAAAAAAAGGGGGTTGCAACCAGCCTTTTTCTCAAAATATTTAAGGTTATGCACAAGAAAGTAACAATAACAATAACAATATAACAATACAATAAGATTTATTTTGAGTCACGATTTGGATAAAAGTCATTTCACTCAAACCTGAAAAACTCAATTTTTTTCTTAACTTTTTTACTGTGAACTTTACCCGGTCATTCAGTGGTCATGCATCGCATATTATTCAATGAGGCATGAAATTAAAGAAGACACTTACAGTCAACACAGAAATTATTTGCACGCTTTGATTTTTCATCATATTTCACAGAAAAATGGTAGTATGATAACAAGAACTGCCCTATGTTTTAGAGTAGTGTTAGTAGGTTAGGTTCCCATGCTTTCATTTTTTCCCAAAATTCATTTTCTCGGAAAATGTGAAAAAACTGAATTTTGAAAACCAAAAAATATTTGCACGCTTCAGCCAACTGGCAGAAACTGAATTTTTTATGATTATACTCAATTTTTTCTTTGGAACTACTGTTGTTTATGGTATATTTAGCTTATTTACATCGATCAGAAATTATTTGGGGTTCACAGGTGGCATTGCAGGTGTTACCAAGGGAAAGCACTCAATCCCATGTTTTTTTTTCTATGTATGGCTATAGAAATATGGTTAGAAACAAGCAACTCACATGAGACTGATTAGTAAACTCCATAATTGTGTCTATTTGTCTAAAAAAGTAATTTGGCAGGTATTGGTAGGTAATTGTGTTCTACATGCAACCGCAAAATGCTGGAAAACAGTAATACGAGTAGAATCAAACTGAAAAAATCTTAATTACAGGACTCAATTTTGCCTCTGGGGACTATTTTGACTGTGAGCTGTGAACAATAGGTTGTAATAATTTTGGAGAAAGTCAGCTGAGATAATTAAGACAAGTCGTTTTCGAATTTTGCACTATATTATTACCATTATGCAGCCTACAACAATTGTTGCTTCATAGGGTACCCCCATTGAGGATCCCAATGAGTGAAAATTTCACAATGATGGGTTTCTTTTGTAAAAATAAGCTTTGAACAGTGAAAATGATTCACTGTCATAATAATTTAGGCCATAATTATTGTATAGACAAGCTTGGGTGGATCTTAACAATTGATGCATGACAATACATTGAATATGCTACACTAACATATATGCTAAAATCTAATAATAACCTAATTTGTGAGCAAATATTGGTAAACACAACTTTAAATATTCTTTCTTAACAACTATTGATAAGCCAGTGGTTAAATAACTCGTCAGAGGCAAATCATCAGTTGTATCTCAGCACAAAATCACCAAGAGCCTCTTTTTTTTTACTTTTCCTGATGAGATATTGAACATGGTTCTTCACAAAAACCTGCATAGTTTATCTTTTTCTCACAATTTGACTATTTTAAAGGACTTCACAGACCAATTTCGTGACAATTGCAATTTTAAGTAATTTTTATACTTGAATGTATGAGAAAAACATAGGAATGGGTGCACTCCTTGAGTAACACCTGTAATCCCACCTGTGAACCCCAAATAATGTCTGATTGATGTAAATGAGCTAAATATACCATAAATAACAGTAGTTCCAAAGAAAAAATTGAGTATCATCATTAAAAATTCAGTTTCTGCCAGTTGGCTGAAGCGTGCAAATATTTTTTGGTTTTCAAAATTCACTTTTTTCACATTTTCCAAGAAAATGAATTTTGGTAAAAATCAAATGCTTGGGAGTCTAACCTACTAACACTACTCTAAAACATAGGGCAGTTATTTTTATCATACTACCATTTTTCTGTGAAATATCATGAAAAATCAAAGCGTGCAAACAATTTCTGTGTTGACTGTAAATAGAAAAACTGATTACAATTTCAAAGAAATATATTTAGTTTAAAGGGCTTTCCAAGGGGCTCGGAATCAAATTATTGATTTTGGCAATTTTAACTTCTTTTACAAACCATGGCGCTAAAAAAAATTGGCGAGATAGGATTTCTCATTTCTTTGTCATTTATTTCCAAATATTGTGAGGAACAATAAAATGCATAATAGAAGGTTTCCTACCGCGAAGGATTTTGATATAAAAATGTATTTTATGTCTCAAAGTCATTTTTGAGAATTTAGACCTGCTTGTCGAAAATCGCCTGTAAAAAAGTTCTATTCTGAGTATCAAGCTGACATTCCGGCTGTATGTAGTCCTCTTCATAGCGCATCTAATGCTGTAAACGAGAAGTCTCTAGCCCAAATAGAAGTGGCGCAAATTGCAAACGAACGGCCGACGCATGAAATTCTCAAAATTAAAAAAAGGTCTTGAAGCAGTCACAGCAGAATCGTGACGTTATGAAAGATAGGGCCTGCCTGGCTGCGCGTCAATGTGCGCTAACAACCACTTGGCACGAGTAGCGAGCCACCTTAACATTAATACTTCATCACTCACAAGCCAGGCACTCCCATGGAAAAAATCAAAAAGTTTTCATATTTGGCCCTTCTGGAACTTGGAGAATGCGATTCGCAGCTATTATCAGTGAAAATAATTCAAAAGTCTTTTTTGCAGAGTTAGACAGTCTGCAACACTTTCATTTCTAAAAAAGTGCAGGTCGAAGAGCCAATGGAAGTCAAGATATCGTCCTAGACAATTGATGTTAGTATGCAAAATGAAGGTCTTTTTGAGAGCTTTCCAACGTAATTACAATGCTGCATTGCACAAACTGACGAAGTTATAGAGAAAAAGGTCGAAAACCAAAAAAACTTTGAAATCTTGAACCAAAATTGAAGTAAGTAAGAATTGTTGTATCGTCATTTCGAGAAAAAATTTCGATTCTCTAGGTCAAAAGTTTGAAATGCACATTTAAGGCACTGGTGCTTTTAGAATTTGCATAAACATAAAGTGTAACATAATGCATTATAATTTTCTTTTAAACTTTTTGTTGGGTGATGTTGCTTATAGAAACAAAATGATTAACTTATAAATTTGGTATGTATATAATTGTTCTGGTGTTTATCTTGAAGGATACACAGCATCAATCACATCACGGAAGGTGGAGTACACAGGGAATTCAGAAGTTACAATAATTGACCAAGGACTTTCAGATGCTACTTTTCTCAGTGACAATGCAATTGAAAATAGCAACGAAACTTGTATGGAGTTGATTGGTTTCAAACGGGAGATAACTATCAGTCTTCAGATGACAGAAAACGTTAAAAATAAAGATGTATTCCTCGTTATGGTCATAACAAATTTCACTGATCATGAAATTTATGAAACAATGGCACAGGTATCATGCTCAGAAACGGGGTTATGCCATTATACTGAATGCGAATTGGGTGTGAAAGAAAACAAAAATGATTTTTGCTGGTTCAGGTACAAATGTCCAACATCAAAGCTCTACCAAATCAAAATTTCCTTACTGGAAACAAAAATTTCAGTAAGTAGTCTATGCAGAGTTTCAATTTTTCAGAAGTAGTTGACTGTTCTGTTGCACTTGTAAAATGTAAATGTAGGTCTAATACAGCACTAGAGACAAGTGTAATAATTCTCACTGTTGGTGATATCCAGCCGTATAGAATTCCTGAAAATGCATCAAGCTAATTTTTTGAAAAATTGTTGGCATTCTGAGAAGTCTTTACCAATTGATTTACTTTCTTTTATTGTGCCCCCCGTTTCCCTATTTATAACTGAGGATATCTTGTAAATATTTTTTAAACTTTGTGGGGTCAGAAATGGCTGCTTAAATGTGATTACTTGCATGTATTTATAAAGAGTGAAAAATAATGATTTGTACTTTTGCTTTGTTGACACTAAAGTTTTTTGGTTTTCAAACATACAAATACATGCAAATCAAAAAACGTGCTTTCGTTTGCTTTGACTACTGTAACATTGTCATTTCATTAAAAATAATTCTGTTTACGTTTATTATGCCATTTTCTGAGAAATATATGGCAATCTTTTGTCGCTTTGTATATATCGATGAAACAAGATGCAGAATTGCAACAGCAATAAAAATTCAAAACAAGTGATCCAGAGACACAAATTATTGTTTGTTGTTGAAAGCTGTTATATTTCAAGAAGTCAAGCTCCTTGTTAGATGTAAATTTATTTGTAAGCAACAACAATATACACTGTGTCAAGATGCTGTTTCATGCAAATTAAAAGTTGAAACATCAATAAATATTGTAGCAACATCTATGTATAAACAAAATCTTTTTAATGAATATGAAATTTAAGCTTGTCACATAATAAATAATGTTGTCAAATCAGTTTCAGACAGGCATGGTGGATTATGCCGATTCATTTAATATTTGTGTAGGCCTTGGTCACGGTTCTCATATCTTTTCTGTGAGAATGATCGCCCGATTCCTTATTTATCTTATCTTTATCATATCGTGGTGCACAGCATCAGGTAAGAAAATTTAGATTATTCGTTTCTCGTCTCTGTGATGTCCAATATTCGTGAATGTTAATTTGTGTTATATGTCAGGGAAATGTCGATATTTTTATGCCGTAAACTGAGTTAATTTTTTTGCCTGCCTTTTATTTTGAGCATGCAATACCATGAGTGACTGTTGCATTTAATTGGTCATGTAACTTTTGTCATGTAACTTTGGCCACCTAATAGCAGTGAGAGTTACTTTTATAATCTAGTATGAATTTGGACTCATGATCGAGGTTTTTCAATAAAAAATTGATACTGATTTGCTTATATTTGATAAATGGAATATCTCGTTTCATGATCTTATTCCTTCCAGGATTCTTTGACACTGAAACAAACTACAAAACATGTACTGAGAGAGGCTTCACTCATAATGTTACAGCAAGTGATGGTTCTGCTAACCTCATCCAGGTTTCCTACAAGGGGAACAAGGTCAAGCACTGGCTTAAATCAATAGCTACATTCGATGTCAACATGACTGAACCATTTCATAAGTCAAATGATAATGGCACCCTTTACAGAATAGGTCGGTACAGAAATAAAAGGAAAGAGATTTTTAAGCATTCTGAATCCGTCCACATCTCTGGGTCACTGAAACTGAGAATAGACAGCACTGGATACAATCCATCTTGGCATGTCGGTTGGGCAAGACCTACATTTGATACGTTCAACATGACGATTGGAGAATCAGGAGCAGGTATGACAGTTGAATTGCTGGAAAACCACACCATAAAATGTACCATGAAAGATGATATCGGTTCCTGTGGATCCAATGGCAAGCCAAAAAATGGCACAATTTCTCAGGAAGTCTTTATATATCATGTTTTTCTCCAAGGAAAATATGTGACCTGCTCCACCAAAATGGGTTCAAAGTCGGCCTCCTATCCTTTCTAGGTATGAAAGTAACTTTATTCTACTGAAATTAAGCTTTAAAATGATGTTTAGTATGTTTTGATATCTCCATCCAATCCAAAGATATGGCACCTCAAACATCGATGATACGATACATCAAACTTTGAGAAAATGGCATTTGAAATTCCCACCATTACAATGAAAGAACTAAAAAAATCAACAGGGACACACAATTTAGATAATTTAAAATCAATTTTTTTAGTTAAATGGTCTTAAATATTCAAAGAAAATTACTTTTGCTAAAACGTGGTACCAACAGCTAAAAAACATCAAAATATGACCTTTTGACACATTTTGCTCATTTCTGAGAAATAAATAATGCCTACTTTGAACTCATTTTGGTGGAGCAGGTCACATATCACCTCTCTGTCAAAAAAGGTGGTTATATCGCAGAGGCTGACCTGTTTGAATGCAATACCAAAAGTAAGCTTATTTTGTGTGGTTGATTTTTAGCACATCTTAGCACACTTAAGCATGGACTAATTTGCTGTATTTTATTACTCGACAGTAGACAATTAAGTCGACTATTCACAGGCAAACACTTAATATTGACCTATATTATTACAAGTAACATGTTCTTTGCTTTGCTCTTAAATCCTTCCATGTTTGAATACCAGAAATTAACATGTTGTCTTTCTCCAGGTTAATACCACACGTAATAATACATATACATCTAGACGAGCATTTAAAGGCAACCTCATGGTATAATCTGCAGATTTGTTTAATGTTGCTTATATTTGTCTCCAGTAACAATTTAGTACTATTCAATGTATTCAAATTTATGCAAGTCTTACCGACTACACAGCTAAGAAAATCTATATGAGATACCCTATAGAAAATCTAATGCTAACTAATCATCTATTAGGGATTTTTCCCGAAGGGACTAAAAATTTAGGGAGGATGCCTTAAAAGTGCCTTAAGAGGTACTTAGTTAAGGGAAGGCCTTAAAGAGTCCCAATGCATGGCATGAGTTGGATTACCAGTTGTAACAGCAAACATTCAAATTACCACAGTTATGATCCATCTGAAATAAGCAAAAACATTATAACAAGAATTTAAATTGTGTAAACACATGAAACAATCGATTATAAATTGTACAAGCACACAGGTACATGTAGATATGCAGGCAGCATTGCACATAGATGGAAAGATAGAAAGAAAGAAAAAAAGAAAGAAAGAAAGAAGGAAAACGAAAGAAAGAAAGAAGGAAAGTAAGATAGATAGATAAGATAGATAAGATAGATAAGATAGATAGATAGATAGATAGATGGATAGATAGATAGATAGATAGATAGATAGATAGATAGATAGATAGATAGATAGATAGATAGATAGATAGATAGATAGATAGATAGATAGATAGATCAGACTGCCTTTCAGGTCCGCGCTGCTGCCTATCATTAATGGGAATTGTTACACATCTATCTGTCTATCTGTCTATCGTTGGCTGGTATTTCTATCTATCTATCTGTTTATCTATCTATCCATCCATCCATCCATCCATCTATCTATCTATCTCTTATTTGATATCAATTGCATGGCCAGTGTTAAATTTTGCATTTATGCTGCAGAATACATAGCTGTGAACTGCTGACTGACCATCCTTTACATTTGCTTTTAAAACACCACGAAGCATCAGTCTATTTAGCTCATGTTATTTGTTTTAATCTGATTTGAGAGATAACATTATACAGATAATCCCGTCTAGGGACTGCCTCCTGGGTCTAGGGAACCTTTAGGCACCATTTAGGACCTTCCCTAAGCTTAGTACCTCTTAAGGCACTTTTAAGGCATCCTCCTAAATTGTTAGTCCCTTCGGGAAAAATCCCTACTGGGTCTGTTACTAACTTAAACAAATGCTTACTTATCAGTTTGACATATAAACATTTTTTATTTTCCTTTAAGATTACAATGCATCAATCACATCGCGACTGGTTGCACACACAAGGAACTCAGAAGTTACGATGATTCATCAGAAACTTACAGATGCCAGTTTTCTCAGTGACAATGCAATCGAAAATGGTCAAGTTAATGGCAAAAACAAAATATCATGTATGGAATTAATTAGTTACAAAAGGGAGATAACTGTCAGTCTTGAGATGGCAGAACGCATCAAAAACAAATATGTATTCCTGGTTATGGTCTTGAAAGGAGGCACTGATTATGAAATGTATGAAACAATGGCACAGTCATCATGCTCAAGAACAGGATTATGTTATTATAAGGAATGTGAATTAAGTGTGAAAGAAAAAGAAAATGGTTTTGACTGGTTCAGATATCAATGCCCAAGGTCAAAGTTCTACCTCATTAAGATTTCCTTACTGGAGGATAACATCCCAGTAAGTAGTCTCTGTGAGGTTTTAATTATTGAGAAGTAGCTGACAATTTGCTGCACTTTTGTGAAGAGAATGTCACATAAAATTATAGGCCTGTATACAGACATGATTTAATCTAACCACTGTCACGTGCCTGCCCCAATATTTTTCAATCCAGCTTGACGGGATTTGCAAGTTCGCCATGGGCAATTACATTATAAGCTTCAAGTGCATTCTGGTTAAGGTAAATATTCATTGAATGAGCTAAAAAATTGCAGGTGTCTTGTACTCTGCAATTATACAGTGCACTGCAATAGCAAAATAAGGTCAAGCTTGATCGGAATATGTTGGGGGCTTCTGAAGCACCCCAATGTAAACAAATTAATTACCTAACCCTACAAATATTCTTGTTTGTGTCACTTCATTCACAATTTTTGAGACGTTAGAAATGTCCTTTTAGATATTTATGTTGTATATATATCGTCAGCCTAAAGCAAAATTGGCCTAAGTCAGACTTAGGCCATTTTTCCTTTTTGGTACTATAGGAAGGCCCTAATGATAATACATGTGCTAAAAAAATTTGGACTCCTAAATTAATAATAAACCCCCCAAAACCCCAACTCAATTTTCGCACAAATGGCCTAAGTCCTGTTGACTTAGGCCATTTGGACTTAGGCCAATTTCGTTATCACTAATTTTAGTGGATATCACCAATATTTTTCGGTCGTAATTGTATTAATTTTATTGAAGTTGTTTCCTCGGATTTCATTCATAAATTTTATGCAGAATTGCTTAATAACACAGCTACACCACAAAAGAATTTTGGTCTAAGTCATTTTGGCCGAAGTCAGTTTTTGGCTGTTTGCCGAAAATTGCCAAAAATGACTTAGGCCACTTTTGCTTTAGGCTGACGATATGGAATAAATGTTTTTGATTCTGAGCGAGTCTTTACACTGAGTTTTGCATATCTTGTAAGATCTTCTGGAGATAAAACGTGTCAAAAGATTTAACAAATTCTCTTTTGAAATTCTATGATGTAAGATTTCAACATCAAACATGTTCTCAAGGATGAGAAGCTACATTGTTGGCCCATGGCATCAATGTTGCTGTTGAATGAGTAGAGTATCAAGCACCTGGAGTGGCGTGTTAAATAACTCCGCAGGTGTATGTATTTTTCTTCTTGTAAGTACCTCTTAATGGAGAGGATGAAAATGACATACCAAATAGAAATGAGGGGTGTTGGAACAGGGCGGGGGGGGGGGGGCTTTGAATAATTTTAGGTACAAATTAGTGAGTAGATATTAACTAGTGTAGACGCTGTATTAAAAAATGTTGTCATGCAAATTGAATTTGCCCCTTTTCCTGCGACCGCCCAGCCACACTCGTCTTTTTTTCCGGCACCTCAGCTGGAACTTTGAACATGTATTAGATGGAAAGAAGTCATTGAAATAAGATAATGTGATTTGGCGACACAGTCAATTCAAAAATATTCTCATACACCAAGCCACTTCTTAGAAATATACGCGTTTCTTTTGTCGCATAGTGTATGAATCTACAAAGAATGTGATATTACTTGTTGTTTGTATTCCAGTAATCCTATACAAATTTCAGTCCCAATGAAATGGATATAAATATTATAAAGACATAAAATCAGATAATGTGCTTTGGTAACACAGTCAGCTCAAAAATAATTCTCATTTACCAAACCAGCTATTAGAAATGTATGAGTTTTTCTGTCGCATAGTGTATGAATCAACAAAGGATGTGACATTGCAAGAGCAATAAAACTGAATGCAAGTGATCTTCAAACACCGGGCATTGTTTTAGTGTTGGAAGCTCTGATATTTCCACAATGTAAGCCCTTTGTCAGAGCTATGTAGAGTACCGTGTGAACAAGAACAATATAATTTGTATCTATTCAGTGTTTATTTTGAAATATCCGAGGAAGATGACAATAAAAGTTTTGTCCTTAGAAATGTGTGAAGTATCTGACTGACAAGTTGGATCATTCATTTGGTGTCTGTATTTGATACAGTTCGCATACCTCTTCTGTAAAAAATGTTCATCAGGAATATTAAATTCCTCATCTGTGTCAGCTTTATCACATCCTGGCATGCCGCCTCAGGTGAGGGAAACTTAATTTTTCTTCTTAATTCTATAACATATATTCCAAAGTCTTCATGATGTTTATGTGCACTACAAATATCGAAGTTTGACAAAGTTACCAACTAATCAGTTAACGAATCTCACAGGCATTACTGTTAAATTTCAAGGCTAGGGAAGAGATGAAGATGACAAAGCTTTAAAATTACTAATTGCAAAATTAATTCATGATACTGTCATATTGTGGATTTGTCACTACCAGGAACCACCATGGAAATCTTGGTGAGTCTCAGATGAAGAGTCAGTGACTCAGCCTGAAATTTAACAATACCGTTCTTTTCAGGATTCTTTGACAGTGAAACAAACTACAAAATATGTACTGATAGAAGCCTTGGTCACAAAATAATGGCAAATGATGGTTCAGTCTATGGTATCTGGAAATTATACAAGGGGAACTCAGTCATGCACCGTCTTAAGTCATTAGCTACATTTGACGTCAGCATGACTGAAACAAATGCCACTGATCCTGGCACCCTCTTCAAAATAAGTGTGTACAATGATAATAAGAAACAGCTCTTCAGGCATTCTGAATCGGTTCACATATCTGGGTCCCTAAAACTGAGAATAGACAGCAAGGGGTACAATCCATCCTGGATTGCTGGTTGGGCAAAATCTACATTCGATGAGTTCAACATGACAATTGGAGAATCAGGAGAGGGCATGACGATGGAACTGCTGGAAAACAACACAATAAAATGCACCATGAAAGATCATGCTGGTTCCTGTGGGTCCAATGGCAAGCCGAAAAGTGGGAAAACTACTCCAGAAGTGTTTATATACGAAGCCTTTCTCCAAGGAAAATATAACCTCTCTGTCAACAAAGGTGGTTATAATGCAGAAGCCAACCTGTTTGAATGCAAAACAAGAAGTAAGTTTATACTTAATTTAATTTTAGTTTTGATTCTTGTCAACCCTCGTTCTGATGTAGATTATGGCATTTTAAAATCTGGTGGAGAATAAACAAGAGCATAATTTATTATTATTGAATGCTAACCAAAGCATGAAAAAATGAAAAAATTAAGAGTGTTTTATTGTGGAAACCTGTCACAGGCTAGCATTCAACCTGGGCAACAATACCATGGTACAAAAGGGCAAAGATATACACATTGCCAAATTGGTGTTTCAAAGAATGAATACTCCATGGTTTGTGATGTTGTGATTGGCTGAGAGACGTGTTAAATGGAATAAATGAAAACATGGGCTTACTTGCTGTCTTTTCACCAAAATCAATTTGATATTACATGTAGCTTCCAATGAGTACAATTTTTAGCAAAACTTACCAGCAACGTAGCCAGAGAAAATCCACTGAAGGGAAAATATAAAATTGATCCTATTTTGTTGGGACGTTGCTCATTTAAACAAAATCATTAATCAATATTTTTGTTTACTGCCAATTATTGTTTTTATTTTAGATCACACTACATCAATCACATCACGGATGGTGGTGCAAGCAGAGAATTCAGAAGTCACGATCACTCACCAGGAGCCGACCAACACCAGTTTACTCAGTGATGATGCAATTGAAAATAGCAACGAAACATGTATGGAGTTGATCAGTTACAAAATGGAGACAACCATCAGTCTTGAGATGACAGAGAAAATCAGAAACAAATATGTAAACCTGGTTCTGGTCACAAAGAAGGGCACTGGCCATGAAATTTATGAAACAATGGCACAGTCACCATGCTCAAGAACAGGGTTATGCCATTATACTGAATGTGAATTGGCAGTGAAAGAAAATGAAAATGATTTTAATTGGTTCAGATTTAAATGTCCAAAATCGAACTTCTACTTCATAACCATGTCCTCACTGAAAGCCAAAACCTCTCCAAGTAGTCTCTGTGAAGTTTCAATTTTTGAGAAGTAGTGGATGATAAAGATTGTCTAGCACCTCTACAATATAATAAGAGGCCTGGTAACATTGACTTCAAGTTTGAACATATAGTCCTCTTGGTATCATCGGAAAACATTGATAACCCTATTTTACAGCAATGTAATGGCCATGCATATTACTGTGTGTTATTGTATAATTATTATAGAATAAATGTTTTAATGCTAAGTGAGTCTTTGTTCCTCATTAAGTTTTAATTATCAAGTGATAATTTTGGACAAAATCATGTCTAATGTTAACATATTCCTAAATTTACAATGTCAACAGTAACATCAAGTACGCTGAGATGTTGTATTAGTGTTGCTGTTGATTAAATGGAAGAGCCTACACCAGGGGTAATGTATCAAGTATCTGGACCCAGCAACACTGTATGTATTCAAATTATATTCCAGACAAACAGAGATTACATGTTTCCTAGCTCGTTTCTGGCTGTAATATGCCAGAAATGATGAAAACATAAGGATGGGAACTTATAAGATTTGATAGCAAAACACATTTGATTCATCCAATCTGCTTGGCCGGATAAACTCACAATCTTTTCCATTTTCTCTCAATAATTATTGTGTTCCGTCACATGGCGAATGTTGATGAAGCAGTTTTTTCACAAATAGGCAAATAAATGATCTTGAGTCATGATTCTTGAGTCCTGTGAAAGATTGTGAGATAATACAAAGATCACAAGGGTAAGTAAATTTTTTTTTTAATTGTATGCCAACATAGTGGTTTCGTAATTACAACAAAGATAGTGACTATCACAACATTATACTCCACCAAGACAGTTTTCAATTGTCTTTTGCCGTGGTATAACCACAGGCCAGAACCTGAATGGGGAATTGTAAGTAAAGCATTGTTTTACATGTCTATAGTCATAGAATAATGAAATGTGAGATTCTAGTCTTGTGACAAGCAAGACTCAAACGACAAATAAAACTCTAGAGACTCATTCTGGCTTCGGCCTGTGGTATAACCAACAGATTTGTTTGTTCTACCACTGTTGGGGAATGAGTACTTTTTATGCAAACAGCACACCTAAAGTGACAACAAGGCAACAAAACTAAGTTACAAAAGTCATATTTAGATTTTAAGTCGCTTATACAACTCGTTTTCAGTGCACTCTTAAACATTTCAGGGACAAAACTGGTTTTTTTAATGGAAAATGGTTTTTTGAAAAACTTCCATGCAAAAACCAACATGGATTTTTAAAAAACCATTTTGGATTTAAAAAATACAGTTTTGTCCTGACTTTTTTTAGAATGTGTATAAATAACGTTTCAGGGGTTATTTACCTCGGGCTGAAGCCCTCGGAAAATGACCACGTGAAATGTTAGTTATACACCTCAAACTCGTTGTATATCCTATACTTCTTTCAAGGAGATAATTTTCCTTTTTTCCGGAGAAGGATTGATTTCTGAGCACCTCCATCCTCAGGGATAGTTGAAATTTGAAAAGAATTCATGTGGCTGATCCAAACCATGAATTCCTATTATGTAGTTTCTTCCAAAGGAACTGTATCCTATGTGCATAATACCAAACCAATTCGATTTGACATTAATGACTTTCTATTATCCTAAGGACAATTAAAGGATCTGGATTTGTGAATTTTCGGAGTAATGATATCAAAGAAAGAGTAACAATGAAACCGGGAAGAACTGTTGTGTTGATGGAAATTACTTGTCTGTCAATGAACAATTGAATCTTGTTGAAGCAGAAATAAAAGTCACTCTCGTTGACATATTTATGTCTTGTATTATGATTTGAAAATCTTGAAACAATACTGAATTAAGATCCTCTGTTCAGGTTACCAGAGGGTACCTGTCCAAACTGCATCTATTATTTTCATACTTTGGGAGTGAAAGGGAATAGCTGATAACACGTATTCATTTGATGGACCACAGTTCCTCTAAAACAATGTTCACATGGAATCTTAAGTTTCTCATGTATCTTATCTTCATAACGTTTGATTGGCAAGTATCAGGTGAGGAACTGACACTTTTTTTTACTGATTTACATCTCATAAGTGTAATGGACATTCATTCAAAATCTCTTTTCAGAAAAAATGAACTCTTCATCTAATGTGTTTCGTTATTAGTTTCAAAATTCTGTGTCAATGGAAGACCAATATGGTTTTTTAGCTGTTGGAAGCATGAGCAGTTAAAATTTAATTGTTAATGAACTTATTGTTATCAGCATGTGATCATTTGACAATTTATCAAATTTTTCTCTTAGGACACTTTGACAGAGAAACCAACTACAAAGTTTGCACTGAAACAGCCCAAACCCACAGCCTGATAGCAAGTGATGGTTCAATGCATAACGTCTCAGTTTCCTACAAGGAGAACCAAGTCAAGTTCCTGTATCAATCAACAGAGACACATCAAGTCAATGTTTCAGATCCAAGTGGTCATGGCACCTCTTATCGTTTTGCTTGGTACAGTGTTGCTAGGAGGAAAATCTATCAGCATTCTAACTCAGTTCACATATTGGGGTCATTAAAACTGAAGATTGAAAGTTCTGGGGACAATCCTTCATGGATTCAAGGTTGGACAAAACCCACCTTTAAGTACTTCAATATGACAATTGGTGAATCAGGACAAGGCATGACAATTGAGCTATTAGAAAACCACACAATAAAATGCACAATGAAGGATACTGCGGGCTCCTGCGGTTCCAAGGAAAAACCGAAAAATGGTACGACAACTCAGGAGGTTTACATAAATCAAGTTTTTCTCCAAGGAAGCTATTATGTATCAGTCGAGGAAGGTGATTACAATGTAGAGGCTGACTTGTTTGAATGCTTTACAAGAAGTAAGCAACTTTTTATTGTTTTTTCATTTAGTTTCTCATGAAGGGCAATATTCCTGAAAAGCTACCAGACCAGACTTTCATTAATTATCTATCTCTCTCAGCTGGCTGATTAATCTAAGTAAACAGTGTGTCCCAAATTGTTTTCTGGCCACCACCTCTTACATTGAATAAAAAAGATACAACAGCAATTTTTGCTACACATTTATCACTACAGATAAAACACATAATCACCCAAAAAATGCAGGTGCACATTAATAATATTTAATGTTTATTAGGGTGCATCTTCTGCCCCTTTTATCTCCAAAACTTCATGCACTTTTGCAGTATTGTTCCCTAATGTCACATAAGCGGCCCTGTACAATTTTTGGAAAAAATTCCAATGTCTAATTTGAGCGTAAGGTATTATTTTGCCGTTTTGCGGTTGTCAATAATATGTTCAGTTTTTATTTTATTGACTTGTGAATGGTGCAGTTAGATTTCTCAGAATAAGGGCTTCAATTTAAATACCAACATCAAAGGTTTCCACTTAAAAGAAGTTGTGTTAGTGTGGTGATATTTTCTTTTTGAATTATTGAAATGTGATAAATCTAAAAAAACAATGTTAATATGACCTTCGGAACCCAAAGAAGTTTCTAAACTGAAGAAGCGATCTACCACATCACTTGGTAAAACCTTCATGGAATTATATTGCAGTCAAAAGAAAAGGATGTAGCAGAATGTTGTTGCATTGAAGTGATTTATAGACGGGACCAGGAGGCGCAGCCTCGCCGAGCGAAGCGAGGCGTCCCGTCCCTTACAGCAAACATGTGAGTGATCCAGCTGGCAGATGATTCAATAAAAAAAAATGATTCAGACATCCCATAATATGATCCCGACTACTTTTTCTCGTCACGTACGTACGTGACAACAAATAAAAATCTAAGTGACAACATCAGCAAATAGTTTTTTTCAGTAAATTGCTTGTTGGCATTTTGATTATACAAAAAAAAGAACAATTCTAGTAGAACTTCGTCAAAACAAATTGTTTTTACCGATTAGGATTGTTTCGGAGGTTTTATTTCGTGAATTTTCGTCACTCCCGGCACTTTGTTGACAGGCAACGCAGCACGCCACTATGACGTCATCGATTCATGTGCACATCGTGATTCTTGTGTACATCCTCTGGCAAGCCATGAATGGCGAGCGAGTGAATTGTTCATTCAATTTCGGCCCAGAACATGGATTATTCCACTGTAAATAATCCTTTAACTAGTCACGAGGCTTAGCAAGAGTATTCTGGATATACTGATGCCATCAGACGGACTGTAGATGCCCTGTATGGTTCAGAATCAAGCGGTCTGAAGTCGGCGATTTGAACATGTTGAAAGCTGTGGATTGCTTGACAGCACTTAACTGACAGGTCGACCAGGGGCGGATTGCATTTTTGTGTGGATTAGGCAGGGGTTTGGGGGCGGCAGCCCCCAAAACATGCACAGATGATTCTCCCAGAAACACAGGACACGTCGCACAGCAAGCAGGTGGGTTGGCATTGAATCATTGAGCTACTGTCAAAGGTCTTTGAGAGAATCCATGCGGTAATCAGTCAAAACGTCTACAAACAAAAACGGCAACAGACAATAACGCCTACGATTTTTTTCCATTATCAAAAACGGCTACAGCTAGTTTTCCTTTTGCATGACAATGTAAAAACGGCAATTGGCCGTTACAAAAACGGCAATTGCACTCTACAGAGGTTCAAAGTCTGATTAAAAATGATAATTGCTATTTAGCCCTTCAAAGGCCGTCTGATGTTGAAGGTAATTGGTTTTTCACTCATACCCACTAATGAACTGCCTTGTTCTTGTATAAACAGTAGGCGTTTTTGTAAAGTTGTGTAGCCGTTTTTGACATCTATTAGTAGGCGTTTTTGTGTTGCCGTTCTTGCAATGTCAGAAATTACAGTAGGCGTTCTTGTCTGTAGGCGTTTTGACAGCTAATCAATCATGCAGTCAAATTGGTGTGCAGTCAAAACGGCGATAGACCAGAATGGCTATTGCAGTTTTGACAGTGTCACAACGGCGATGCCAAAACGGCGATGAATAGATATCCACAAAACGGCTATAGGTCTATACCAGAACGGCTATACCACTATTCCAGATTTGCTATGCCTACATGTAGTTACACCCTTAATTCCCTAATCCCTGCTAATTGGCATAATGCCGCATTGAAGAACAACTGACCTCATTAGGCCAATAATATGAAGGGGTCTTGTGTCAATTAAAGAGAGGTGGCTAAGCTGATTGCACTTAGCATTTTTGAAGCCTCCCAGATATTGACCATTAATAATTATTGATAGTGCTAGTCAATGGGCTCACTCCAATGGCCCTCTTAAAAATCAAGAGACACTGACAGTTTAACTGATGAAAAGTGACTTCTTTATCATTTATGCTTAATTAAAAAGTGACATGAAACATTTGTTTTCCTGGATCTGGATAATAGGCCAACAGTCCTCCATTGGAGTTTTATAATTTTAATATCCGACATTTGACACTCCATGTGTTTTTAGTGACCCATGCACAACCCTAAACTTTATTCCAGAGTCCAAAGCACATCAAAATATATTGTGGCCACTGCCAGGCCCTGGGCCCTTGGTTTAAGCATGTCAATTAATTGTAGAAATACAGATTTAGGCTACTGCCAGCCTTTAAAGCTTCAGAATTGCAATCGCCGTATTGGTTAAACATAATCGCTGTTTTGGCAATGTCTAATAGCCGTTCTGGCAATGGCATTCAATTTCAATATTTGCAATAGCCGTTCTGGTCAAGCTGAGAAAAATCCTCGCCATTTCGGCAATAGCCGTTTTGGTTTATCACCGTTTTGACTGGTAATCATCAAATTTATGACTACTTTAAAAGTAATCAACTATTTTATGATAACCAGTATGGCTTTAGAAGTGGTCACTCTACAGAGCTTGCTGCCTTGGAATTAATAGACAGGATAATACTCTCCATGGATAAAAACGAAATTCCATCGACGGTATTTATTGATCTCTCAAAGGCCTTTGACACTCTTGATCATGAAATACTCCTATATAAACTACAAAGCAATCTGCTATTTATATAAGATTTTTCTGAAAGGCTGTTACTCTGTGAGTACATTTTCAGTTATCTTTTATAAATACCTTTACTAAATGTACATAAAATCAATTTGATGAGAATCTAGATACTTTTTTGTGAATTGAATGATTAGGATTTAATAATTTGAATATTTTTATTGCATGTCATTTTGTCATTTTCATACAGTTTGTTCACTTTAAACTTTACTTAAATTTGTGAACTTTACTTCAAATTTGTGAATCATTGCCTTAAATTTGATTCATTTATAAATTGCTACTTGTTCCTACCTTTGATGTATTAATGTAGGATTGCATTATTATGTAGTTTAGTTGACTTATCAGATCATAATTTCTCTGCAGGACATTAACTGCTAATAACCTGGGCTACTCTGGTGTTGGTCCAAGGACTCAAGAGGGCGCACACTGTAAGTTGCTGTAAAACAGTGTTATATTTGCATGTATTTTTTTTTTTGCTTTTTTGCTGTGACTATTTACTTAACTTACATATATGTTCTCTTTGCTACTTAACTCTCTCTGAATATTGTTATTTCCATTTATTTGAAGGGAACAATGCAATTGGACCACTCGTTTATGGCTACTGATTCTTGGAATGAATAAATGGCGGTTCGAGTATCAATTGTCGTCTCTTCACTGTCTTCAGGGTCCTTGGGTTCCAGCACAATGTGTATGTTTTATTCTTTCTTGGTTTGAAGAACAGACATATTTTGTACAATTCTGTGTTTTATGAATACCTGCTGCTATTGAAGCATAATTATGATTTCAGACAGAAAAAATAAAATAAAATAATAAATAAGAAGAAGTCAGATCTGAATGAAGACCACTATGCGAGGATAATGAGGTGCAGCTTTAAGGTAAATGGCAATTTTAAGGCATGTCTGGATACGACATGTCACAAATTTGGCTGATTACATCATCAACTCTAAAGTCAAAATAGTATAGAAAACACAGATCTAGCTGGGCTTTAGCTGGCCATTTGCCAGTTAGCAAAATGCTAATTCTGTCTTAATCTGGCTAAAGAAATTCTAAAAATACTTGGTGATAAAAGAATAATGAACTCATGGCACAAAAATGCAACTTCTCGTAAGTCTTGCATTTTTTAAAAATTATTAAAGATCTTTTACGTAGTTATTGGAATTTTGTAATTTTAATTTGTTTTTGCATAGTCGGCCTCTCCTGCAACATATCTCAGTTCACAACAATAATAATCATGATAATCCCATTTGTATTGACCTGGGTAAATTTATTGTTTTGCTGTGATTTGAAAAATTATTTCTTTTTCAGGACAAGAGCTGGGTTACTCAGTGCTCAGCTGTTCCAGTGCAGGCTACATGATTTTGGATAGATCCAACAACAAATGTGACAACTTCAATTGTGTCTTTAGGTAAGTAGTGTATTGATCACATGATCGCGGAATATTGCATTTTGCCATTTTCAGGGAGGAAACTGACTTGAATGTATTGTCACAATTCGTTACAGGGAATGAGATCAGATTGACCATGAGGCCACACATAATTGATTCTTAGCTTCACGGACCCGCCGACACAATAGATTTCCTGCCAAAGGAAAAAAAAAAGTTTTTTTGACATTATAAAAAATTTTATTTTCACCTTTTTTTTTTGTCCTACCGACTGACCCTAGAAAAAGTGCCTTGAGAGGATCCGAGAAGCTAAGATCAATTATGTGTGGCCTGACCTTTGTAATTTGTCAGTTAACTGAGTCATAGTAGCCTTTGATGTGTCAAGAGGTTGCCATTAGCATTGATTAGAATCACATGGGAATTCTAGACCTGTCAGGGCCGTAGCCTGCAGGGGGGCAGCTCCTCCCCCCCACCATGTAATTTGACCCAAAAAGTTTTTTAACATAAAATATTGTATAATTGATGTATGAATTCAAAAAGGGTGTGAAATATTAGACATTGCATGGTGAATCATCGTTTGCGCCATGTGTTATAACTATTGTTTTAATGTTGTACTCATAATCCAACAGCCTTACTGACATCAAGGTAATAATAGGTAGCAATTGTAACATGTCAAGTGATAGCGTGAACTTGGCCTGATATGGACAGAAAAATTTTCAGCACTTGAGAGAAAAAATGACTGGAATGAAGCTTGGATCTTCCGATCTTTCTTTCGCTTGCTGAAGTCAGTCAAAATACCCATTACCAGGACAAAATTATCAAAGTTTTTCACAAAATTCTGAATTTGCATCTCCCTCCTCTATTTTGAAACACTTTCACTCATAGTTCTCTTTTTGCGAGGTCTCGAGCGAAAACAAGAAAGCCATAGTAGCAGCGACAATTTAAAAAATAAATTTTATTTATTTATTTTCGATATGTCAACTTTTCTGCTTATCTATGTATAGATCTATCCGTCTGTCTATCAATTCTCTACGATTGGTTTATTGTGAACCGGTGTTCATCTCCTGTTTGAACTTACGTTATTTGCAAATTTTGTGATGAAATAGTGCTAATCACTAGTAATCAGTGCAAATTCCATGAATGAGATGAAAATAATTCACCAGAAATTTTACAACCTTCTATTTCTAATAGATCTATTTGGTTATTTCTGAGAACCTTCAGGAAACCAGAGAAACACAGAAATGTGAAACATTACAAAGATTGGTGATTGCATGGCTGAAAATCTAAACTATTGTTGTCTCTTTTTTCAGGACAGGTTAGGTCAGCTGCTCTGGAAGTTCAAAATGCTTGTGGATGTTAACGCTAGGACTGCAAAATTAATCTGAAAACCTGACTGTATCCATACTCAGTTGAGGTAAGTTACAAAAATATGAAAAGACTCCAAAATATTGTCTTAATTGTATGATTTGTTATGAAATATTTTATTCAATATACATATTTAGGTACATTCTCACAATTTTGACGGCCCCAGACCTTGTCTCTTCGTCATTTTCCTTTCTTGTTTGGAAAGAGGCCCCATCCCCTCACTCTTGAGCAAATTTTTTCTATTGACTGATTGAAATACCACCATTATTTAATGATTGAAAAATCTAATGTGTGCAAATCTTTTCATGGCCAAATTTGGCTGATTATGTGACGTCGGTCATTAGAAACGGCGTAGATGAGAGCGATCAGTTTTAGTGCTGTTTATGGTGAGGGCTATTCCATTTAAAAACCTGGGGGTGGGGTGGTCAGGTTACATTTTTGACCGCCCTCATGCATCTAAAGTGAATTATTTTCGACCCCCCCCCATGCATTAAATGCAAATTTTTTACCCACCCCACTTACATGTAATAAAAATTTTATTATTACAATGCGTAAGCCTTCATGGAGCGATAATGCATCCCACCATACATCTGAAGCGAATTTCCGCCGATCCCTACATCGATCTTACGAAAAATAAATCAACCTGACCACCCCCCTCCCAGGTTTTTAAATGGAATAGCCCTGATACACAGTGGCGGATCCAGACACGATAGTCTAGGGGGGGCCCGGACGTCTTTCGGCATTCGTGGGCCCGCGTTATCGCAATTTTTCTTCAAAATGCTACTATTAATCTTGGTGGTCTATTGGGGGCCCGGGCCCCCTAGGCCCCCCCTCCCCTGTATCCGCCACTGATACATGTACACTGCTTCGAAGCCAGCTTTTCATGTCGATTATGTACACAAGTGCATCGTATGACATCATACTGGTTATTTTTAAGGCTAACAATCATTATTTATTGTTGAATATTGCTTAAAATCCACATGGAATTAGGGAAACTTAGCGCAGATATATCACATTTAGTTTACCGCAAATGATGAAATATCGCAATCGGCTGTTTTGCCACATTTTGTCGTAAAAATTTAAGATGATGGACTGAAATTCACAAAACAAAGTTGCAAAAGGGTCAAATTCCCAAAAAATTCTGGTGAATCTACCACAATAATACTGTATATCGCTCACGATACTTAGCATTAATTGGTTGACCTCAGGCAGTTTCCTGCCTTCATGTAAAAATTGAAACTTTAAAAATCGTTTAACATATTGTTAAAATTAGAAACAGAAGATATAAATTGTCTTGTTCAATTTTAAGCAAGTATGTTTTTCCATTACTACCGTCGGCTGTAGAAACAGGTAGATTTCAAGGTATTGCAGATGGATTATGGAAACATTGTATTTCAAGTTTGCTAGAACGTAAAATTTATGTTTTTTTTTCTTTGCAGCGGCGAATACACAATTGTGTGCCAGATGGGTGAAGAAGCAAGAAATATCACCAAAATGGTCCAGATCATCTCCTCCCTTTCTCAGGTATTTTACAGTGTTATTTGCTAGATTTATATTGTTAAAATCCAGAAAAGTAGGAATTAGGGAAATTAGAAAATTTTACAAAATCTGGAATTCAAGTACGAAATCTTTGATGTTTTGTATTATATAATGAAGCAGCAAAAAAAAAATCACACAAAATAGGAATGTCGCACTTTTGAAATTGTAATGCTTCAAAAATTGGAAAAAATAAATAAATAAAGCAGAGTAACTTTAATATGAGCACTTTTAAAACTAAGGAAATTTTGAAAGGCTATTTAGGGAAATTCAAAGCCTGACAATTGGAACATCTTTTAAATTATTTAATTCTCCAACAGGCAAAATTCCAAACAGCTACATGAACATTGTCCGAAAATCAGGGAAACTTCTGAAAAATACATAAAATTTTCTAAATTAAGGGGAAATGTTTTTGTTCATCTAAAGAAATGGCACACGGTGGTTGAAAAAAGGTGAACAATTTCTAAGACATGGAAGTTTTGGTCTTGCTGGCTTCAATAAATAGAGATGTCCAGGCAACATATGTAAATAAAGTCTTGCCAAAATTCCTTTTCTAATGTAGTAAGCAGCCTTTGCCAAACTTATCCTTGCAGTTAATTTTCTTAACAGTTTATCCCATTTGACAGTTTTTCAAAAATTGTGAATTTACCAACTTTTAAGTGCTGAGTCTAAAAATTCATGTCAATAACACTGGAGCGGATTTCGGCAATGAATAAAATCTGGAAAATTATGAATTAGTTCCGTAGTCCCATGTCCATTAACCTCAAAAAAAGCATTTAAGAATCATGTTTGATCATATAGCTCAATAATGAAAAGTTATGATTTCTGGTGTTTCTGATTGGTCAGCCTTGAGATAAATGTTTTAATACCATTGCAACTGTAACCACAACAACATAAAATGATGGCTTCTGTTGAAATGTTTGGCAAAGATTTTTGCTAAATTTAGGAATTAGTCTACAGTTTTGACAATGTCTGGCAGATAATAATGTTTGTTAAAGAGTTCTGGACATGTCTGGTTTTCAGTCATGAAGTGTCCGAAGGTGGTCTATTTTGGTGCCAGTGACATTTTTACAGCACAGCACTCTGTCAAGTTTAATAAGAAGCGATTGTTAATTTCATTTCTCGAAGCCGACCATAACAGTGCAGTAATTATTCTGGCCACAGCTTAATAATTTAAATCTGGGAAATGTTGTGTGATTTAAATAATGGTTTGGCTTATATGTGTATATTTGATATACTAAATTTATATTTTCAGCGATACGGCAGAATTACGGCAGAGGAGGCATGACAGCAAGTGCATTTGAACAAACACAATATTGTTAATGATGTGGACCCAATTATGCTGCTCCTCAGTTTCCAGATGCATGCATTGTGTAAATAGCATCATTGAAATAAATCTTGTTTCCAATGAAATTTTTCTTCCTGCAAAGCTACAAAAAAAGTACTTGCACATTTGAGTGACTCTATGATATGTGTTGTGGCCTAAATGTGTAATTTACCTGAAAGATGAAATAAATTAAAGTGCTGAGGCATGCATGTGAATCTTATCAAAGTTAGTATTCTAGAACTTAATGATTATTAAAATGTTTGAGCTTTATCGAAATGCTTGGACATGTGATTTTCATCAAACCCCTGGATGACGAATTTTATTTTGTTCTGGGTGTCTCCTTGAAAGCTGGTGGCACTGCAGTGGTGCAGGTGAAAAATTTGCGAATAGTTGGAAAATGTTCTGAAGGCATCTTGACTTTCATTGGCATATTTAGGTTATGGTTTCTTGGAGATTTCAGGATAAGGAATCCGCACCCATTCAGAATTTTTCCTTCCCACAACCGATCCATTTTGATTGTTATGCATAAAGGGACTGTCAGTGACAGAAAAGATAATCTCATAGGTTGTACTTGAATTAAAAGCGTCAAAGCTGTGAATTTCATAAGAAAGTCAGAATTATGAAATGAATTATTACGATGAAGATTTGATGAGGGTGATGTTTCTTGTTTTTTAGTTTACAGCTCAGCTGAGGGGTTAGAGGAAGCTTAAAGTACTGTGGGGGGGGGATTTGTTTTAGAATTTTAATTCCTTTATTACATTGAATATTGTGGATCAAACGAGTATTTACTGGTCCCGTCTTCTATGCTGTGGCATTATCATATTATCTCATATTTACATGTATTTAATGCAGATTTGTATATTTGGATATTGTTTAATAGATATTTGAAAAACATGTTGAATTTCCTACTTTCTCCACCAAAGTGTGCCTTGTAATTCATTCTAATTAAGATGTGACAGTTGTGCAAAAGTTGACCTTTTAAGCAGTTCATTCAAAACATTTTTTCACCATAGTTCGAAACTTTCTACTTTCGGAATTTCTCCAAAGTGAAAAATTATCAGGTATTAAGCTTTCTACCATTCAAATTGAAGCTAATTTTCTTCTAAGAACAATGGTATATGAATCAAATTTCAAAATCAAATGATAAGCTAGATATTTTTAACCGCGATTATACAAAACATCATCTTTTGTCATTTTTGGACCAAACTTTAATGCAATTGTGCCACCCTAAGGCCTCATCCAATCTAATTGATATTTGCAAAATGTCGTTTTACTGGCAATGGATTAATATGACAAAAGTGCAAATAAATTCGACAATTTAAGGGGCAGACGATGCACTTAATGTTTATAACATTGAACCATGCTGATGAAATTTAATGCCGAAGTAAAAATAAGAATATTAGCAACCAGTAATCAGCCCACTTACTATATAAATATGAAGTGATGTTGAATCAGATATGCCAGTAATTACTAAAACATTAGCTTGTAAATTACTAGCCTACTTTGAGCACATTTGTAAAAATTACTTTTCATTCTCCTGCATCTATTCACAAATCAATTAGCAAAAGTTGATGTGGCAACGTCACACAAAGCGTAATTTTGTTTCAATAAATGACCATAATGTATAATCATTCACATCCTGTTCCAATCAGCTAAATTTTTTTTATTCATTTTAAGATTACACACCATCAATCGCATCACGTGTGATACACCACATAAGTGACTCAAAAACTGTAATGATTCATCAAGATCCTGCTGATGCCAGTTTTCTCAATGACAAGGTGGTACGCTACATCCAAGGTACTTTTATGGGACTGAACAGCAACAAGAAGGAAATAACTCTCAGTCTAGAGATGACCGAGAAGATCAGAAATGATTTCATATTCCTGGTTATGATCACAAAAATGGGCACAGATTATGAAAATTATGAAGCAATGGCTCTGACATCATGCTACAGAACAAAGCCATGCTTTTACACAGAATGTGAATTGGGCATAAAAGAAGATGATGATGGTTTGACTTGGTTCAGATATAAATGTCCTAAATCGAAGTTTTACCTCATCAAGATATCCTCACTGGTAGCAAACATCTCAATAAGCATCTTTGAAGTTTCAATTTTTGATGAGTAGTAGAATGTTTTGTTGATTGCACTTCTTCTCTGAAAGCCTTCGCAACAACGTAATCCAGACACCTGCTTTTCAACTCTCAAAAATATATTTGGACAGGAATGCCAGATAGATTGAACACAAACATTTTACTATAACAAATATGGCACAATATTAACACAAGAACATCTATTTTGCATATATTACAGATTTTCTGATGTACATTTAATTGATTCGGTTAACGCTGTTACATATGTACAGTCAACACAGAAATTATTTGCACGCTTTGATTTTTCATCATATTTCACAGAAAAATGGTAGTATGATAACAAGAACTGCCCTATGTTTTAGAGTAGTGTTAGTAGGTTAGGTTCCCATGCTTTCATTTTTTCCCAAAATTCATTTTCTCGGAAAATGTGAAAAAACTGAATTTTGAAAACCAAAAAATATTTGCACGCTTCAGCCAACTGGCAGAAACTGAATTTTTTATGATTATACTCAATTTTTTCTTTGGAACTACTGTTGTTTATGGTATATTTAGCTTATTTACATCGATCAGAAATTATTTGGGGTTCACAGGTGGCATTGCAGGTGTTACCAAGGGAAAGCACTCAATCCCATGTTTTTTTTTCTATGTATGGCTATAGAAATATGGTTAGAAACAAGCAACTCACATGAGACTGATTAGTAAACTCCATAATTGTGTCTATTTGTCTAAAAAAGTAATTTGGCAGGTATTGGTAGGTAATTGTGTTCTACATGCAACCGCAAAATGCTGGAAAACAGTAATACGAGTAGAATCAAACTGAAAAAATCTTAATTACAGGACTCAATTTTGCCTCTGGGGACTATTTTGACTGTGAGCTGTGAACAATAGGTTGTAATAATTTTGGAGAAAGTCAGCTGAGATAATTAAGACAAGTCGTTTTCGAATTTTGCACTATATTATTACCATTATGCAGCCTACAACAATTGTTGCTTCATAGGGTACCCCCATTGAGGATCCCAATGAGTGAAAATTTCACAATGATGGGTTTCTTTTGTAAAAATAAGCTTTGAACAGTGAAAATGATTCACTGTCATAATAATTTAGGCCATAATTATTGTATAGACAAGCTTGGGTGGATCTTAATAATTGATGCATGACAATACATTGAATATGCTACACTAACATATATGCTAAAATCTAATAATAACCTAATTTGTGAGCAAATATTGGTAAACACAACTTTAAATATTCTTTCTTAACAACTATTGATAAGCCAGTGGTTAAATAACTCGTCAGAGGCAAATCATCAGTTGTATCTCAGCACAAAATCACCAAGAGCCTCTTTTTTTTTTTACTTTTCCTGATGAGATATTGAACATGGTTCTTCACAAAAACCTGCATAGTTTATCTTTTTCTCACAATTTGACTATTTTAAAGGACTTCACAGACCAATTTCGTGACAATTGCAATTTTAAGTAATTTTTATACTTGAATGTATGAGAAAAACATAGGAATGGGTGCACTCCTTGAGTAACACCTGTAATCCCACCTGTGAACCCCAAATAATGTCTGATTGATGTAAATGAGCTAAATATACCATAAATAACAGTAGTTCCAAAGAAAAAATTGAGTATCATCATTAAAAATTCAGTTTCTGCCAGTTGGCTGAAGCGTGCAAATATTTTTTGGTTTTCAAAATTCACTTTTTTCACATTTTCCAAGAAAATGAATTTTGGTAAAAATCAAATGCTTGGGAGTCTAACCTACTAACACTACTCTAAAACATAGGGCAGTTATTTTTATCATACTACCATTTTTCTGTGAAATATCATGAAAAATCAAAGCGTGCAAATAATTTCTGTGTTGACTGTAGGTGATCATACACCCTTGTTTTTGATTCTTCATGGTACGTCTAGTAAAATGAATTATTTTATTCCCAGTGAGTGCGTTAATTTACTTTTACGACTTTTTATTCAATATTTCTGAAAGAATAAGAATTTCATTCGGTTCTGATTGCTCTGTGTTAATTAAATTAAATTAGGTGTTAAAAACCAAACCGTAAAAACCTGTTAGTCAATGGAATTATATCGCAAAGTGAATGCTTTTTTTATTTTCAGGACACATGCAACATTTGTGGCAGATTAAAATAGGCAAGAAAGATTTAAGTCTTCTGTTAAATTTCAGTAGCGATGCTCATTTGACGATATGTCAACGTTATAAATGGTGAGAAAAATGGAGGCGGAAATATATAAACTTGAGTCAGCAGTTTAGAAATGAGGAGTAATAGATGACAATGGATTGCCCAATGAAAATTGTATCGTCTCTTCATTACACGTATCTGGGGTGCAATTACAGGTTGACATGCAAGACTCAAATCTAAAATGCCTTTTAAGTTTACACACCATCGCTGTTGGCCAGATGTTAATCAGTCATATGGCATGATTTTATAGCTGTTGAGAACTCGCTTGCTTTAAATCTGAATTATTTGGACTGAATCTGTTGCCAAAGGTAGCTGTCTTGCTCATATTGAAAAATGGATGATTTTGACTATGTGTCCTCCTGGGGCATTGCTTTTGAGAAATGTTTTCTCTGTTGACATGAAAGTTTTGGTTTAGAGTAGCGTGGGGCATGCAGCCCCCCTTAACTTCGAGGTGTGATTTGACTGACATTTTATGGTCCATTATTTGAATGCTTATGCTGACAGGAAGGGATCACTAGACTCTACTTATAACTAGTGAAACAAATGTCTACCAGTTTTAACAAAGGAGCTACAGCCATTTTTGTAAAAAAATGCAAATATGATATATGATGGTCATAAAGTGAAGCAATGCAGATATCCATTATACATTTTAATTTTCCAAACTATTTCTGACAACCCCTTTCAGAGAATTAGTCAAAGTTACAAAAACCATGCATATTTTTTTTTGTTTCTTTAATTTCTACTATAGTTTGGTGTTGTTTGCCCTGAAAATCTGTGACATCACATAAAAAGCCCCTAGCTCCAATCCTATCAATAAGAAAACGCTCCAAATATGTAAGTTTAGATATAGGCTAACCCTTGCGTGGCCTCTCACCTAACCTGGGCTTCTTACCCCGACCTACATACAAGAGCAATGAAGTAGAAATAGACAAAAATGAGTGATTCGAATTAATTCTGTTCATTAATATGGAACCTTTTATGAGAAATAATAATAAATTTAAATTTTGTTGCATCTATTTCAATGAAACAAAGGAAGTAGGATTGCGGAAGCTATAAACCTCAACTCAAGTGATCCTTAGACACAAAGCATTGTTTCAATGTTGTATGCTCAGATGTGCCAATTTTGGTAGTCCTTTGTTAAATGCAGATTAATATGTAAGCAACAACAATATATATTGCATCTATGCACCGTTTTATGGCAAAATAAATATTTTTACTTCAGTCAATAATGTGGCATCAGCTGTAAAAACTGACAATAGAATTTAGTATGTTCCTATAGAAAAGGCTCATAGTGTCAGATCAGTTTCAGACAGACACAGTAGATTATGCCCATTCATTTGGTGTTTGTGTGGATCAAAGTCTTCACCACCCTTCTGTAAAAATGTTCATTAGGCATGTTATGTCTCTCATCTTTCTCATCTTTATCACATCTTGGTATACAACAACAGGTGAGCAATTGATACATACTTTTTTCTTTCCTTTGTTCTGTTATGTCCTATTTTTATTCATGTTCCTTATTGCTACATGTCAAAAAACGTAAATAAAGAAATTATCTGCTAACCAAACTCGGCTGCTCAATGATGCAGGATTGTTACATTTTCATAGATTCCTACCTTCAACACATAGAGATTTGACAAATCAGACAGGCTTAAAATGCTACGTAGACTGTGATAAAACAAGCTCTAGCAACTCATACTAATTTAATTTCCTGTGAACAAAGTTTATCAGCAGCTCTCACAGGCATTTCTGTTTAATTTCAAGGTTTGGGAACAGATGTTGATAAAGTTTAGTTAAGTGCAAACCTAGTTTCATGATACTTTTCTTTTTCAGGATTCTTCGACAGTGAAACAAACTACAAAATATGTACCGAGCGAAGCTTTACTCATAATGTTACAGCAAGTGATGGTTCTGTCTACCTTGTCTGGGTTTCCTATCAG
This sequence comes from Platynereis dumerilii, assembly GCA_026936325.1. Taxonomy (NCBI): domain Eukaryota; kingdom Metazoa; phylum Annelida; class Polychaeta; order Phyllodocida; family Nereididae; genus Platynereis; species Platynereis dumerilii. The sequence continues at coordinate 978,691 of JAPTHN010000028.1, forward strand.
GAGAACAAGGTCAAGCACTGGCTTAAATCAATAGCTACATTCGATGTCAACATGACTGAACAACTTGAACCAAATGACAATGGCACACTCTACAAAATATGTTGGTATGGCGACAACAGGAAAGAAACCTTTATGCATTCGGAATCAGTTCACATCTCTGGGTCACTAAAACTGAGAACAGACAGCACTGGATACAATCCATCTTGGATTATTGGTTGGGCAAAACCTACATTCGATACGTTCAACATGACAATTGGCGAATCAGGAGAGGGTATGACAGTTGAACTGTTGGAAAATCACACCATCAGGTGCACAATGAAAGATCATGCTGGTTCCTGTGGATTGCATGGCAAGCCGAGTAATGGAACAACAACTCCAGAAGTGTTTATATATAAAGCCTTTCTCCAAGGAAGATACCACCTGTCCGTCAAAAAAGGTAGTTATTTTGCAGAGGCGGACTTATTCGAATGCAATGTTAAAAGTAAGTTGAAACATATTATTTATTAATATATTCTAGCAATATGTCTTATTATCTTCTTGCAATATGTCTTATTATCTAGACAGGGCGTCCAGCAGTCGGGAAAATTCAGGGAAAAGTAAAATTTCTTCCAGGTCAGGGAAATTTCAGGGAATTTCAATTTTGGTCAGGCAAAAATGAAAAAAAGCTAAAAGTCAAGGAAAAGTCAGGGAATTTTGAAATAATGATACTACGTGAAGTCCAAAATTGCGCGACTAGTCACCATGACTCGCCCGATACGTAATTGAAGGCTAAGAAAAGAACTGTGGGAAACAATCCTAAGATAAAAACTGCTCATCTTGTTCAATGAAATTGTTCCATATTATGTTTGGACACTGAATGAATTTGGCAATTTCAGTAAAATGTAACAAGAGGTATCAGATGATCCCTGATGAGAATTTTAATATTTTAATTACACAGAACCCCTTGAATTGTCACGGAAATATGGTCAGGGAATTTCACCTTTTAGTCAGGGAAAAGTCAGGGAAAAGTTAGGGAATTTCATTCCACGGAACTGCTGGACACCCTGCTAGACAAGTTCCCTGAAAATCCAAACGGCCAATAAAATTTGAATGAGGTTTCCTGAGAGTCCATAACTACTACCCCAAGCAATTGAAATGCTATGTTGGCTGCATTTAAATTGAAGCGAATCTTTCTAACACCTCATATTCATGTAAGAGAAAGGAGAAAATTATTAAATGCTTGTTGGGGGCCTTGCAAAAATGTATGGTTTGGCTAATGGAAATAATTGTTTTTGTTTTATTTGAGATTACACGGGATCAATCACATCAAGGATGGTACAGCACACAAGGAATTCAGAAGTTATAGTAGCTCACAAGGAACTGAATAATCCAAGCTTTCTCAATGACAATGCAATTGAAAGTAGTCGAGACTCTTGCGTGGAGTTGATTAGTTACAAAAAGGAGGTAACTATCAGTCTTGAAATGATAGAGAACATTACAAACAAATATATATACCTGGTTCTGGTCACAAAGAAGGGCACCGATTATGAAATTTATGAAACAATGGCACAGTCATCATGTTTCAGAACAGGGTTTTGTTTTTACAGGGAATGTGAATTGGGAGTGAAAGAAAACGAAAATGGTTTTACTTGGTTCAGATTTAAATGTGAAAAATCAAAGTTCTATTTAATCAAGATTTCCTTATTGAAGGCAAACACATCCATTAGTGGTCTCTGTGAAGTTTCAGTTTTTGAGAAGTAGTTTACAATTTTATTGCACTTCTATAGTCTTTTGCAGTGTTAATTTATCTTATCTTTGAGAACGTTAATGACAGTAATATCTTGAATTTATGTTGCAACAATGCTGTGATAAAATCACCATATAGTGATTTGTTCGTGTGAATTACATAAAATTATGTGGTAGAAATAAAGTTGCACAACATCGTGAAGCAACATCACGATATGAACTTAGCATAATACCAAGTGCTCTCTTTAAAGAAAATGCTTTTAAAGTTTAAACATCCATTTTACAGTGTTTCTTCGGACACAGCAAATTTCTAACGCACGTCGTTTGATTGGTTGTTGAATTTATTCTCGTAAAACTTGATAAACGTGGTTAACTAAAATCCAAATGAACAAATACAAGGGAAAATATTAATATGGTCTGTTTACAAATATAACTAAAAATATAACTTAAAATTGATGAATGAATATACACTTATAGTGACTTACAAGCTATTTGCTCTTCTCGCTGTTAAGTCCAAATTACATATATATCATGACTGAGAGTGAGGCTCAAGAGTGATAGCAAGAGTGACGACGTCACCATGGAGATGACGTCATCAAGCTGATTCTGGCTCCATCTATGGCAGTGTAGTATAACTAACAAAACATCTTTTAACAATAAATCATATAAATTACAAAATTCAAAAATAGTACACTGTACATATTGATCTGTTACAGCGCCCCCTTGAAGTGGAACACTTCAATATTCAATCTGAGTGCCCTTCTTCTAAAAGGGCAATTTTCGCTGCAGGTCTCTTGTAATCCCCATTAGCAGTCTTGACCTTCACAGATCGTACTCTGCCGTCATCACTTTTGTTAACTTCTGTTACCCTTCCAAGCATCCATTGGCTTCTTGGCATATTGTCATCGACCATCATAATCAAATCACCAACTTGAAGATTTCGCTGCTCCGATTGCCAATGGTTGCGAGGGCTTAGGGATAGTAGGTATTCTCGTAGCCATCAACGCCAAACTTGGTCTGCAAGAACTTGACTCTGGCGCCATCGCTTGCGACTACACATTTCTTGTGCTTCAAATATCCCAATTGGAGCAGTTGTTGTGACGCCCCCATGGAGAAAGTGATTGGGAGTTAAAGCTGTATAATCTCCAGGATCTGCACTATTATATGTTAAGGGTCTACTGTTCGGAACGGCTTCTACTTCAGTCAGAGTTGTACGTGGAACGGATTCAGCAATGACTTGCTCCTTCAGGACTGCTTGAAGTGCCCTTTTAATGGATTTGACAAGACTTTCCCATGCACCGCCAAAATGAGGAGCATGAGGAGGAATAAAGTGCCATGTCATATCATACTACAGACAGAAGTTGTGAATCTTATCATTATCCAGTTGCTCTAAATTCTCACGCAATTCTCTCTCTGCTCCTTTGAATTTAGTGCCATTGTCAGAAAATATCTCAGTTGGATGGCCACGACGACTAATGAAACAACGGAGAGCCATAATAAAGTCATCCGTCGAAAGGGAATCAACAAGCTCCAGATGTACTGCTCTTGTCACCATACAAGTAACAATGCATCCCCAATTGATTCCCCATTTCTTAACTCTGCTTCGGGCACGTTTCGCCAGCATTGGTCCAATATAGTCAAGTCCTGTAAACTTGAAGGGTTTTGAAAATCCTGAGACACGTTGTCTTGGAAGAGCAGCCGTCAAAGGTACCGCTGGTTGCACAGATTTTCGACGGCAATCCATGCACTCATGTATTATCTTCTTTACCATCTGACGACATTTGATTGGCCAGAAGCGTTTCCTTAACGCAGCTATCATGTGCTCAGGACCACCATGGCATAACTTGAAGTGTACATCTCTTGCAATGAGGCTTGTAATGTGATGTCCATAAGGCAGTAAAACTTGATTCTTGACTTCAAAACCATCTGGAGCATGACGCAGGCGACCTCCCACCCTTATCAGCGGATGGCACATCGACCACTTAGGACTCCTCCTTGTTTCAGTGATGATAATTCATTAGGAAAGCCATCCTGCTGTGTAAAACGTACAAGATCCATTTCGGCATCATAGAGTTCAGCATTTGAGGGGCAGGTATGTCTTACTGGAGGATTACCAGATGCAAATCCCAGGAAATTTCTTACAGCCCGGATGACCCAGGCTGTGTGCCGTAACACCTTATGCCATGAGGAGTGTTTCTGAGGATCAACAATAGCTTGTATGCTCATAAACTTCTTATTGTTGATCGTGCTCGAAGTCATCAACACTGTACCGACGGCACACCTTAAGTCATCATCTGAATCCTTGGGGGGAGTTATCTCTGGTTGTATGGGCCAGTTTTCTTCACTTTGGCGAAGAAAGGATGGGCCGTTAATCCATCTATGTGGGCTGGCAATGAAATCAGCAGGTAAACCTCGGGTGGCGTCATCAGCAGGATTCAATTTCGAAGGGACATATTTCCATTGATGCGGCTCTGTCGACTCTTATTTCAGCAATCCTATTGGCAACAAATATCTTCCATCTTCTGTGTTGATTGTTCACATACCTCAGCACCGTAATGGCATCAGTCCAGAACATTACCTTGGCGACCGTGAAGGCATCAGTTAATGACTTAGACAATCTGGCAGCCATCACAGCACCCTGAAGTTCTAATTTAGGAATCGTAAGTACTTGTTTTGTAGGAGCGACATGTGATTTTGAGGCAAAGAAGGAAAGTATCACAGCACCATCTGTGACTATTCTGAGATATGCGACTGCAGTAAAGCCTAGCTCTGAGGCATCACAAAATACATGGAGTTCTAAACTCATTCCAGGCAAACACCCATGAAATCGTGGGATGTGCAAACTTGAGAGATGTTGGAGTTCATTATACCATGACTTCCATCGTTCTTTTAGAGCTTCAGGAATTATGTCATCCCAGCCAATTCCAGCCCTCCAGACGTCCTGAATTATACACTTCGCTCGAATCGTAAATGGAGTAAAAAATCCACAAGGGTCAGTTGATTTGTTAAGGGTGCTTGAAACATTTTCTGCTAGTGAAATTGCGATTGGAATGTCATCAACTTCTTTCAGCATGTCATCAACATAGAAATTTTGTAAAATTGAGTTGCTTACTTCCTTTTCTTTGAATACTGACACGGCAGGAACATCTTCAATTAAATATGGTTTAAGGAACTTTGCAGACTCGGTATGCTGAAGTTTTTCTGTTTGGCTAGAGAGGTAATGCTCTTTTCTTTGGTTATGTAAGTTGACAGTTGGAACATCTTCCACTGTCTTGAACGTTTCTTCCTTATTAAATGCTTGCAGAATGGTGTCACTCATTTCCTCGTCATTGTGATTAACCGCCTTCCTTGAAGCATGATCAACACAGTATGGTGAATTCTTTATATCAAAATTGCTGTGCACTGAGCCTTGATTTACGTCTACCGAAACAAAGGAACCGCTGGATGATGTATCCTTATTATCAACCAGCTCGTCATTCCTTGAATGAGTCAAATATCGGAAAAAATTCACTATAGCGGGCCGTGGAAATGACCATATTTGGCAAGTGTAAACGATCGTTTTTTAGTGGTTTAACGTGGGGGCTGCCGCCCCCACACCCCCGCCGATTTGTTTCCATGACATTATTTCAACAAACTGTAACTAAAAAGTGACTAAAACTTACGTTTTTAGTGTATTTTGCTACTTTTTGCGTCACCAAAACAAGAGCGTCGTCATGTGTTGATTGCGTCATGTCAACATTTCTTGCTTGGTTACAATGACATGACGTCACGAATCTATTGTTCTCCAAATATGGTCATTTTCGCGGCCCGCTAAAGTGAATTATACCCCAAATATCTTGTCATTAAAGTGTGATGCCTTTCATCACTGTTTATAGGCTTATCATCAGTACCAAGACTTGATATATTCATAACTCTAGCTTTGTTTTCTTGTGTTGATTTGATATCAGCTTGATCCATTAAAGGGGCTGCAGCTTGTGCTCTTAATTTATTATTTCCTGGTTTTCCATCCAGTTCTAATAAGGCAGCTGTTGCTTTCAGACAATAATCGTTCATCAACTCGTCTTATCTTCAATCTCTATGTCATTTGTCAATGTTTGTAGATATTCATCATGAGCCTTTTGAAGCCTTGTCACCTGATTGACAATGCGGTCTTTGGCAATTTGGGCTGTTGATGCATTACCACCAAGGCATTTACTTTGAGTGATGATGCGGGTCAACCATCCCGCACACCTGGATCTTCTCAATTTTGCTTGATTTCTTTTATCTTCACTTGGATTCGCCTCACTCATCATATTCGGCCTTTCTTCAAATAGCTTAGCTTTTAACTTCTTCGGACTCAACACAGCAAATTTCTAACGCACGTCGTTTGATTGGTTGTTGAATTTATTCTCGTAAAACTTGATAAACGTGGTTAACTAAAATCCAAATGAACAAATACAAGGGAAAATATTGATATGGTCTGTTTACAAATATAACTAAAAATATAACTTAAAATTGATGAATGAATATACACTTATAGTGACTTACAAGCTATTTGCTCTTCTCGCTGTTAAGTCCAAATTACATATATATCATGACTGAGAGTGAGGCTCAAGAGTGATAGCAAGAGTGACGACGTCACCATGGAGATGACGTCATCATGCTGATTCTGGCTCCATCTATGGCAGTGTAGTATAACTAACAAAACATCTTTTAACAATAAATCATATAAATTACAAAATTCAAAAATAGTACACTGTACATATTGATCTGTTACAAGTGTACATATTTTTAATGAAAATTATCAGTTTTAAAATTTTATCTCGATTTTAATTCTGACTGTTCCAATTTCTGTGTCAATTTTCCTGTAAAGTGCATTCGAATCGTAAGAGATAATGTACTGTAACATTTCATATAATAATAATGATAATAATAATAATACATATTGTTGAGTTTTACAGGTGTACAGTGGTCCTTCCATTGTAAGACCGCCCCGTCTGCGGTCAAGAAGCAGTCTCACATTGGAGTGCAGGCTCTCATTATAATAATAATATAATGCACTAAAACTACCACGTAGTGTCAGAGGAAGGCGATAACATAAGGAAAGTCATTCTTACAACAGGAGGTCTTACAACACAGGTACCACTGTACTGCTTCTTCACCTAAATTATATGTGACCTTTGGCCTATTTGAGTGAATCCCTTGTCTGATTTAAATAACATTGACTTGACACAAGTTCTTAAGAAAGTGTTCAGAATTTTGATTTAGAGGGTTTCGAAGTTTTGCAAAAGGGGGTACTAACTTTTCGTATATCTTTCAAGGTGGCGCAAAAAATTATTCACAATGAGTTTAATGGGGCCATTATGAAGTTTGAACTAAAGTCTTCGGCTCCGAATGTACTAAGGTCAACAGCATATTTTGTGCATTGCTTCGCATATCAGGAATGGCGGGGGAAATAAAAATGAGCATGGAACCTGAGAGGGGTTTTCGAGTTTTTCTGACAACTTCTGACAAGACTCCATACCCCAAGCAATAAATTCTGAGGTCTCTTGGTAGTCTTAGCAATGCATGCATCACTTGTGAACATTCTTGCAGCGTTATTTGAAATTGTACGCATGTCAATGAATGGACAGATTGCATGCTATTCAAATTAAATTCAAACAAGACCAAGGCTGTTCTGTCTTTGTGGAAACTGACTGCCTAACCAGTTAAGTCACCTGATGGTGTGAAATGATGCATTTTATATGTGCGGTTGGCATGCAATACTGTTTTGAGACTGGAATTACAGACAAAATTGCGTTCTTTCAATTACCACTCTCTGGTCTCTGATTTGAGTGATTTCTTATCCTTGTGAAGCACATAGTAGTTGGAACTTTTAAGTGCTTGATTACAAAGCTGCCACCTAATATCAAAAGGCACCAGGAGCTGTGTCCTATGCAAATCAACCATTACAACTGACTTTTCATGAAATGGCTTTTTGTGTATTATCTGTGCCTTTAACAAATGTGTAAGCTTGAAAAAAGACTGCTGTGCCGGGCCACTGCTGGCCAACCATTCTAATTGCCCTTTTATAAAATGGTTTTTCATGACATTGTATTATCTGTGCCTCTTACTAATTTGTGAGCTTGAAAATAGACCGCCCATACAAGTCAACCATTCCAAGCGCTCTTCAATAAAATGTCTTTTCATGTGCAACCTGTGACCATTGCAAAGTTGTTAGCTTGAAAATACAATTGTAAAAAATAAAAATGCCAATGTAAAATATTATATCTTGGCTGATGTAGGCCTGAGTCCTGTTGTCAGGATTTTATTGAAATATGATGCATGGTCATATTCCTCTTTCTTTGTGTTAACGTTATCAGTAATCGTTTTATAGATAAAGACTGGAAATATCATTTAATCTGAATTTTTTAATTATAACATTTTAATGTTGAATGAAAAAGAACTAAGCCTTTTGGATCCACAAACAAGATTATGATTACTACGCTATTATTTCATAGAGATACTTTTCTGATTTTTCCGACAAGCATTTAGTTCAGAGTAACTACATCCTCAGGAGTCTGTTATAATTGTGACTAATTAATTTATGAAACTATAATTTGAATACTATATCTTTGATATGTTTTATGCATACCACTGTCTCGAATTCTTTCTTTCACTATACAGAAGATAACTTTCTGAGTGTTTGGGAAAATTGACAGTTTGAATTGCAAGGAATTCAGATGGAGAGTCCAAACATTGAATTTTCATTGTATAGTTTCTTCCAAAGGAACTGTAACATATGTATAAATTTCTAAACCAGTAAACTATTGTAGTTGACATTAATGACTTTATGACGTAAGGTCGAATAAAGAGTTTTGTTCTGAGTGTTCTTGTTTTCTTATATACATGAATATTTTGATACAGTTTTTGATTTGGTAGAATACGAAATTTATTCAGTTCTGGTTGCTCCAAGTTTATGAACAAACTTTGGTAAAAATAACCACCCTAATAACGACAAAGTGTTATTTCAGGGAATATTAGCAGGGTGCCTAATGCAGTTTCTAAATGTCATTTTGTTGGATTTTTTCTAACTGTGTGTAAGACACAAACATCACTATGCAATGGTAGATGGGCCAGCAAAACCTTGGCATTAGTGAAGCGCCCATTATATCCGTTAAGGAATGGCGCTGCAACTTGTTTTTCTCCTTGTGAGCCAAGAGATGCATATATTCAACAGTTGCACTCAATAAACTGGTTATATAAACATAGACTAATCCAAACCAGGAAGGGATTGTTTGCCTGGGAGTCTTTGTTTGGGACCAGTGGAGGAGCTTCCTGTTTATTCCAAAGTTTGCTTACTGCCCAGTGTCCGAGTCTTTTGTTTCCTAGTCGGTCTGCCAAAAAGGCTTCCAAGGATTTATTTTAGGCTCATGAGACAGTCACAGAATGCAGTTATGACCTGCGAAGGGACAGAATTTATACCTTTCAGATGATCATATTACATGCAACCGTGTTTTGAATCTGGAATTAAAGGCATAAATGGCCTTCTGAATTACCATTTACTGATCTCCTTGTGAAGATCCTGGTCACATCATCTGTGCTTAAAACTTTTAAATCTGTTTAAAAAGTTTAAATTCAAAGCCTCCAGTTAAAATCAAAGATCCATCATGGCTGCTAGTCATGAAACCCAATTAAAATAAAATTTATATTTCACTTGCCCTTTCATAAAAGGCTAGTAATCTTTAATTTGCTACCTAACTTTCTCTGGTATGATTGCTTAGTAATAGTTGATAGGATCAGGAAGAAAAAGTGTTCAAACTTGCCATTACTGTTAAATCATACTTTGTCAGTGATGAATAAAAAATTACACATAAATGTGGCCATATTAATCTGTTACAATGACAAAACCGTTTTAACCAATTTTCTACAACCATGATTGGCAGGATAAAATATTTCATGGCAAAATGTAACAGCCATAATTAGTTGGGCACCTATTAAACTGACAATTTCAGAGTGATAAATGATGAGCAAGGATGTTGAAATGTCTTCTTCACATAATATGATGGTGAAAATATAATTTGGGCAATTGCATTTTTACCCATGTTACACGCAAGCAATAGAAATATATCGCGAAGCCTGAAGTTGCAATTTGGTGAATTGGGAAATGGCTCCAAATTCAGCCATGGCATAAGAGTTGTATGATCTCTAAGGATATATTGTATATTCTCATCACATTCTGTAACTGAAAAACGTTTGCTAATTAAGCTGCAACACTTTGTGGACAAGATTAAAAATATAGATGATCAATTTTGCTGGTATAAATCCTTAGATTTCTTATACTAAATGACGTGGTTATTGTGAGTTAAAGGAAATAAATAAACTATATTAAATGCCAATAAGTGTCAATTGTAGAAATATATATATTATGCTCCATTTGCAAAAGTGAAGCTTACTCTCTTAGCAGGGCTATTTGTTTTATTTTGCCTTGCCATGTCCTTCATTGTGACACTTCACATGTTACAACAATCATGGCCATGAAGCCAGGGGACTATGAGAGGCTTATATCATGAGGTTGTCATAAACATGAAAAGCCATGCTTAATCCTGAATACTAATTGAAGGTCAATTCTGCCACATGAATGGCAATTGTGATTATTGATTGGCACTCGAAGACTGCAGATATTCAATGAGAATCATTCCGGAAATGTAAGGCTCAATCTCAGGACAGATATTTCTCATATCCTAGCTAATGTCAAACATGGAATATTTATAGGAAAGTCAAGGACGAGGGAAAAAAGGAAATTTTTATTTTATTTTTTTAACATGAGCACTGAGCAGTGCAATATGAAAGGAAAAGACATATTCAAAGGGCCCAAGATCACGCACCACTAGTCCACTTTATGTACACAAAAATCTGATTGTCATCTTATAGCTTAGCATGGCAACTACATCAGTAATACATGTAGGCATAGCAGAAAAAACTGAGATTCTTGCTAAAAGGCTAAACAATTTTTGCAGTTGATTGAAAACTCAATGGTTTCCGAGCGATTTCATTTAAAATTGCAATAAGTCTAGATCTTGAAATTCGGGCAGATGTCGCTCATCCCCCACCCCCAAAAAATTTGCATGCTGTACACTTACAAGTGTCAAATACAACTGAATCTGTCAGGCAATCCTGCTCTGCAGTCAAACTTAATTGCTAATAAGCTGAGAATCACATGTTTAACATTATGTATTCATGAATCATGAGTGTCCCAAATTTTGAGTTGTAACTGGCTTTCCTCTATAGTCTGGTCTCGGCAGATGTCCTATATTTACTGTCTTCCGAGTTCTAATTTTGCATGTTCTTCTCTAGCTCAATTGTAATCAAGTGGCCAAGGTGCCCGATTGCTCCGCTGAAGGTCTTTGACTGCATGGGTTCCAACCTCGGGTTGGGAACCCAAAATTTTCAGTATCCCTTCATGCTCAAAATTCCTGCTGGATGTCATTCGAATGAGACGTTAAATTGGCGGTCCCTTGTAGCAGTGGCTATGCTGGGCAAGTAAAAGATCCCTCACATGGGGTAAATGTGTGACATGTTGAGGACCCCTGCTCTCTCTCATCTCATCAATCAACATTTGTGAGTGCCCAGAACTGAGCTTAGGGGGCTGCACTTACCATATCTATCTATCTGTCTATGCAGTTTGCCCTGCATGAGTTGCATCACCGTGGAAGGCTCATCAGAAATTTCATTGACGTCATGGACAGCATGCAGAGATATGAAAAGTATGATTGCATTATACATTATAAAAATTATGAGTCTGTGTGAATCTTCATGTAACTGTTTATAATTGTAGTTGAGCATCTTTCAAACAAAAATATGTCATGATATCTGTTAAACAACAGAAAGAGTCACATCTTTTTTTGCATCAGTTTAATTCTAAATTTTTACAACAAATCAACAAGCACGAGTTGTATACATAGGCGTATGGGACGGGGGTGGGCAGGGGGTTTGGGAAGCAGTATGATTCAGGCAAAAAGGCTAAAAATTTCGGGCAGATGATTAAATAAAAACTACTAGAAATTAATGATTTCCAAGCAAATTAATTTGAAATGTTTATAAATTTAGATCGTGACATTTGGGCAAATGTCGCTCGCTCTCCCAAAAAGCGTGTGCACCGTACGCCTATGGTTGTATAATTATTTAATCTTCATTGAATCAAATTATTTTGTGATACAAATTCTTAGCAGCCTCCTTTTCAACATTGAACTGTTCCAGCGACTGTCAATGAATATATTTTCTCCATCCCAGACATGGCATGAAAGCAGTGGATGCAATTACATGTATAAGGCTTCAAAGATTTAAGAAACTTCAGTAATTGCCACAAGTCCCAAATGAACACCACAGCAATTGCATTGACATGATTAAAGGGCTTGAGGTTGGTGAAATTTCACTCTAATTGGCCGTACTTCAGATTAACTACACACGCCATGGTGTTAAATAAGACTGTATAATAAGACATACATAATTGTATTATGTATTTTAAATCATTGATTTTGGTATTTCTTTCGCTGCAAAAGCCAAATGCAGAAAACGACTAATGTTTCATAATCCTCTTGGGCAAGAGCTAATCATAGCATAAATTAACTAATCACTAAGGGATAATTGGATTCACTGCCATTCAGGACACATTCAGTTGTGTCTATATATGCATAAACTTCCCTGGTGCCAGGAAACTTTGATTAATACGTTATTGTTGTGCTCCATCATTTGTAAATAAATGGGCAATGAAAACAAATGTTGAATGCCTTCGTTAAATTACATTTGACTTGTTCCCACCAAATACAGGGTAATCTTGCTTTTAAAACTTGATTACCTTGTGAAGCTGAAAAATTGATGTATTGTAATCTAATTGGAATTGCCAGGTGGTATCATAAGGCGAAAGGTTTATTGATTTATTTAATTCTTCTAAAATAAAAAAGATCCATCTCCCTGGCAGTATCAAGAATCAGTAGCTCCAAACAGGAAAATATTTTGACAAAATTAATGATGGATTTTGACCATAACTCCTTACCAAGTCTCCATACTAGGGGGTAACCATCATATATCGAGGGGACAGATTAGGCCTATTTCATATCCAATTACGGGGAAACAAATAAATTCTTCCCTGGTAGTCTTTAGATAATTTCTTTGGGATGGATTTCTTAACATGCACTAGGCCTACAGTTTGATTTGGAATAAATTCTATGCGCTCAAAATAAATAACAAAATTGGTATTTCCGTAAATAGATAAATTCCCATTGGAACCCCGAATATTTAATGGTCACCCTTTAAAATGTAAAGAAGGACGTAGGCCTACACCACATAAGTCAGACATTTATTAATGAGATTTAGAGAAACAAAAAAGAAGTGCAACAAAAAAGACCCAACATTGTGAAAAATCTAAAAGTTGTCAAAAATATATTTATATTAGTGTACTACCTCACACATTTGAAATGACAACCTATGCAGAGTGAGACATGATTAGCTGAACAACATGTGGCCTCACGTGGAACACCTGGTTTCCAAGGCTAACCTATCGAAAATGCCATGCGACGTCACACAATTACAAGAAAAAAATCACTTTCTACATACTTTCTGGAAGGATAGTAACAGAGGTCTGGATCCAAAAAAGAAAAAACAGCTATTTAGATACGTCAGTGGAATGGGGACCATCATGCGGTTGGGATATGATTATCGGAATGGCGGGTTGGTGCAATAAAATGTGGATGTACAGTACAACCCAAAATAAAGTACAATTACCCCAGCAGGAAGGAAGAATCAGCCACTACTTTACCCTTTCACACCTTTTGACTACCCCTGAATCCCTTCCTACTTTTACCTACTTGAAACTACTTTTTAAAATTACATTAAAATCACATTTAAACAACACCAGTTTAAACTAAATCACCCCCATTGTGTTTGATTTACTTGATATTTTGCCCCTGTGCTCATTGCAGTTGCATTGGTAGCTGTCTAAATAGAGTATTAAATGTAGGCTAAGGTTGTTGTAAGGAGTCAAAGGGAGTTGTAAGGAGATTTGGGGTGGAGAGGAGAAAAGAGGGAAAAATAGGTAAACAGAGGACTTCTGACAGAAAATTTTCTTACTTTATTTTGGGTTGTACTGTATGGGCAATTGCAGAATTACCCTAATTTGTGGATTTTGAATATTGACACGTTCTCTTTCAGGAAAAAATTCACTGTAATCGAAATCATCCGATAATTTATTTCAAAAGTTCTTGTTAATCCATAATCAGTCACTAGACAATTTTACTTATTTAGCACAGTTTACATACCCACTTTTTACACATTCTTGGCCATGGGGATGATCAAACACAATAAGGCACAAACTTTTCTGCACATATCTTATAGAAAAAATAAGTCTGCAACATGAGAAAGAAGTTTTGAAATAGAGCAAGAAAGGAGATGTTCTGTGAAGCTCTTGTTAAACCCTTTTGTCAGTGTGACTTAACCATCTTTTCACCATCTTCTTGAGCTTTTGTCAACTTTTCGTAATGGGAAGCTTTTCATGGATAAGAAAGTGACAGTCACATGACCCATCACCCATAACTGTGAAGGTGTTCTTTTCTTAGCCAAGATTATGAAATGAATGTAATCTTCATCTCATTGTTAATGTCAATAAAACCAAAGAAATGCAATTTGGTTGTAGAAAATCTAGTAGTATCTTTTACAATGGTGAAAACTTAAAAATGTAGATAAGTTCAGATATTAAATCATATGTCATCAAATAAACATAATATATTTGTGAATTTTGGGGACATGTCTGTGTGTATTTTATGTTTTTATTAGTACTTTAGCCAATGTTGTATTTAATTGCACTTGTATCTGACAGATGAGCCTGTATTATTTCTGATATTTTGATGTCTAATAAAATCAATATAACATTATTTATTTTATGAAGTCTGAATGCACAGACTCAGGGACGGATGCAAAGGGGAGGGGATGGGGGGATGCATCCCCCCCCCCTCCCACCAGACCAAAAGTTAAATATCTTTACATGTCAATTTATCAATCCGCAATCACGTAATGTCGTGAACTATGCGTTCAGAATTTTCTATGCACAGTTAAGGAGCACAGATGTAAAAAACAAAAATAAAGACAAATATTATTGAAGTTATCATTAGTTCACTGCTCTTTTACCCTTCAAACTTGGTATATTTGTGTTTTAAGGAACTTATATTGATGTTGTAAAACACAACTCACCTTTTTTTCAAGTATTTATTCCATATGCTGAGTGCATGTAGTTATACCCCAAACATATTACTGGCCCTGATCTAATCATTAAGTTGGTGAGTGGCTGTGGAATGAGTGGCCTTTATGGATATTTTCTAAAGAGCTCCTCAGGCCATGAACATAATGGGCAACCCAGATTTTGTGGAGTAACTGCCATCTGATGTGAAGGAATACCTTCCATTGGCGTGAGGTGAGGGTAGGCACGGGCAGACTAGGTAAGTAGATGTTGGTGGAGGCGAAAAAACGTAGGCTGAGGGTATAGAGGAAAGTTGAGGGTACTCCAGAAAATAGCTGACGGGGGGTTTAAGAATGAAAATGTACTAAAAAGATCCAGAATTTTCACATTAAAATGTACAGGCCAAAGGGGAGGGGGAAAACCCACCCTGGATCCATTGCTGAGAAGAGTTTGCCCAATGACATTTTCAATTGTGAGTCATTTATAGCATCGGAACCACAGAGGCTGTTTTATTGATTGAATTGAATTGAATTGAATATTAATAAAATTTATATACTGTAAAATCCCTGTCACCAATCATCTAACGTAAGTTTCAAATTTGTATCAAACTGGATGTATGTTACAAAATACAATTCACATTTGGATAGATTAGGCATGTAATCCGCATGAACGTCCTTGGAAGCCATGAAAATGCCAGACTCCAGACTGAAATGAAATTGCCAAGGTTTAGGAATGTTTAAAATGACATTAATGGAGATAAAATCTGTGTATCGTGCGCATGTTATTTCAATTATCCATTTGCTGAAAACTTTGCTTTTCAGACATATTGACGTTTCTGTAAATTGAGGAGCAATGTATTTTCATCTTGGAAAATCTCTCTTTTTTGCAGAAGTTTGTAATTACAGCACACACACATGCAGGCAGGTAGAGAATGGAGTTGATGTTTTTATTAGAAATTTGAGTATATTGTTTTCAAACACACATATGTCTCCCATCATCCCATAACTGAAATAGATACACACTTTCATAAATAAATAAATTTCCTAATGTATTCATACATTACTATAGACGTGTGCATTCATTCATGATGGTAACCACAAAAACATGATTTCCAAACCATTTTGCACAGAAACACATTTCTTGAAATCTAATATTTATGAAATTTAATATCTATTAATGTATAATGATATGAATTTTACAAGTGGAACTAATTTTCAACCAATATTTCCAAGAACATGATGATTGATCGCAGGAGCGACTGGATATTCTGAAGGCATTCAACTCTTTTTAAAGGTCTATTTTTATTTATTGCCTCACGTGCAGGGGATGCAGGTTAAAAAATCAGCTCAAAGTTGTTACAGAGCGATTGTTGAAGTGTCAAGAGAGAGCAGCTTTTCAAGTCATAGTCGGTAAATTTTTTAAGAATATTTATTTGTGTAGTATGGAATTATTACCATATCTTTTTATTATATACTATGCATTATTTTCCTCAGTGCAGTAAAAATTTGTTTTAAATGTTTTAGATGTTATCTGTCATTGGGGCTTTTTGAGCCATGAAACCTTTTAAACTAATAAACATGTCTGGATGGGTTCATTCATTATGATATCAACATTTGTTAAAATGCAAAAGAATCACATTAAATGCAACAACAGCATTTCAATGATGTGGTAACAAAAATGATTATCAAACATTTAAATGGGATTGCATTGTAGTTTTGCCACAGAAGGTAATATCATGATAATATCATATGTGCTGACTTTTGTCTTGTCATTCATGAGGATGAAAAACCTGCATAATTCTAATGGTATGTTGGTAACATTTGTATAATGCATGGAAATTTATATATTTTGCCTCTTTGTAACATTCGCCTTACTTCATCTCATTTCGCATATGATAGGATGGGTAGAATTTCAGCCCTTGGGTTACCAGGTCCCCCACATTAGCACATGTACCCAGACTAAATGAGTCCCTATTTTGCCGATGATACGAAGTATCAGAGGGACTCCTTGAATTGGATTGCTTTTATTCTCCAAAAAATGTCAATTGATTGGTTATGTGACTTCTCATAAACATTCCTTTTTGTTTATGTCCAAAAACACCTTGTGTGATTAATTATCTAAACTTGCTATGCAACTTTGTTTTGATTCTCGCATTGTCCACTGTATAACTTGCAGAGGCATTGATAACTTAAAAGTATAAACACTCATTTTGTTATCCAATGATATTGTCATTAGTCTATACATTTAAAGATTTCCACAGGTAACAAGTTCATTCGGCCACATCATTCTCATTTGCATATGCTGCTTGTGGTTGTTTACATGAACAGTTCCAGTAGACTGACATGTACCTGTGTTTTTGCAGGGTAGGTAAAAGATCCGTCTCATGGGATGAATGTGTAACATGTTGATGACTCCCAATCTCTCTCCAATCTAATAAATTAACCTTTACAAGCACAGGTACGTCTAACAAAATGACATGTTGCCTTTGTAGCTTAGCTCCTATTGCTCTTTTGGCTTTGGTTGATGGCTTGTCTGATACCCCTGCTACCTGGCTTTGTGCTTCTTTAACAAAGAAAATAGCTAAAGTGCAGTGGCAGGGCCACACAAGCTGTTAAAGTGTCTGAGCAACAATTTTCCAGGTTGAGCAATAACCATTTGGATTGATTGGAGAGATATGAAATTCATCAGGTTTGCAGACTTTAGTAGCAAAATTGCAGTCTTAAGAGGGATTTGCTGATCGAATACCTTTTTAGTTGAGAGTGATAAAGCTTCCCAAAAACCCAACAACCATGACGCTGACAGGGTGGGAGGGCAAAGGGTGTGCTTGACCTTGAGAAGGAACTGCCAAGAGGTCAAGTGGACAAGCTTCACAAACTGGACACAGCTGGCGAAGGTTCACGACCTCATTTTCAGATGAAAAGTTGCCCAGAAAATCTCCCAAACTATTTACCAAGAACATGTTCTAGCAGATGGGCGACAGTTTTTCCGCCACTATTGGCCACTTGAGGCCCATTCTGGGGATTATTGAATGAGCCATAACTGACAAGGTCAATTTGGTTCGACAAGACTAACTGAGATGCTGAGACAGTGTTTCAATCAGGAGAAGCAGTATGATGTTTGCATGTTACTAATATTCTCTCAGCTATGCCTCAGTTTTAGGAAAAATTATGTAATTGGATTTCTTTTTAATTAGAATGGCAATGAGATTTCAATGGAATGAAATGTAAAACATCTTTCCAATCATATAAAATGATTTAGCAAAGCCATTGATAGATTCGGACAGAAATTTAGGCCCTTCAGTTGATAAATGCATGCATGTATGCTATACGGTGGGTACCGGGAGTGTGACTAAGCAAAAGTAGAAGAATAAGTATGTGCAAATTTATCCTTCACAGCAAAATATAATAATATAATGACAATTACAACAGTTAAAACCAAGTTGAAAATCATTTACTGGATAGTATTTATTGCACTGCGAAGCAATTGACTATTAATTTGTCAGATTATTAAACTGCTTCAGAGAAATATCATGAGGCGTTCATTGGAAACCATTCATTATCCCAGATTATATAGCATGGGAATGAAATTTAAATTAAATTCACCTGATTACAAAAGTTTAAAATACTAAAATCACCAAAGGAAGCAATAAATATTGGAAAAGATGCGTTAATTTGCGTATGTGGGTCATTCCATGTCAATTCAACAAATGGCTCCCACTCGGCTGACTCAGATTGTCTTGAAGATGTACCAGAATCAAGGTTTCTCACCTAAAAGCACAAATCCCAAGTAATACAGTGATATCTTGAAAATGTGATATTTTCCCTGAAATCTTCTAAGTCCAGAAATTTGACGGCATGTAACTCAATCAATGTACAATCTAGGGACTTGCAATTGGGCAGCATGATTTTAATGTAGCCCAGGTGTTATAATGCACTGTTTCAGCTGACACAATGCATTTTCCTCCATTTCACAAGTTGTCAAAAAAATCACAAAATTACTCTTTATTCACATTTTTGTCCCCAAATATCTAAGTCGATATAACAAGGGGAGATTTAATATCATGGTTGAAGAATCTTTGCTATGACTTCTAAACATGGGTACAGTATTCAGCTAACCACAGAATTATTCTTAGAAATTTGGGGACAAAAATGTGAATAAACTGTGCTTTTCTGATTTTTTCAAAAACCTGTGAAATGGAGGCAAATGCATTGTGTCAGCTGAAACAGTACATTATAACACCTGGGCTACATTAAAATCATGCTGCCCAATTGCAAATCCGTAGGTTGTACAATGATTGAGTTACTTGCCATCAAATTTCTGGACTTAGACAATTTCAGGGAAAATATCAAATTTTTCATGAATTTTTTTCAGAGAAAGTATTCAAGATATCACTGTATTACTTGGGATTTGTGCTTTTAGGCGAGAAACCTTGATTCAGGTACATTTTCAAGACATTCTGAGTTGGTCAAGTGGGAAAATTTTCTGAAATTTGATGAAATGACACGGAATTACCCATGTATTATAATACCTGAAATATCAATAATCAGATTAACAAATTAATTAGAAATTCGATCAACAAATCAGCTTGTCCGGATATGAAATTGGTTAAGACAATGTTTGGCTTCTTAATTATTAAAAGCATCCGTGTATTTTAAGAACAGCATGTTCAATTATCTTTTCACTAATTATAACATTTAAAGCAGCAGTATCAGGAAAAGGTATATTTCAAAAAGTATTGCTATCAAATATCTTCTGATACCGGGGATTAATATTTCTGAAATGGAAATAATTGCTCTGACCATTGCGTGTGCATGCCACAAAGATAAGAAATTGTACATTCGGAATTGCAAGTTAAGAATTATCCATAATCACACATTTTTCAGTTTTGAGCGATTCACCCACTTGCCACTCTTTCCTGCCGACTGGAATGGGCCAAATCATGAGCTAACTAACAAGTGAATAGGAACTTCAAAGGATATAATTGATATAAGTTGAGACTTTGCAGAAAGTGAAAGTACAATGTATATCAGGAGAAGTTTTGCAGTCGAGCAGGACGGGGAGATCCTGCGAAGGTCTTGTGAAACCCCTTGTCAGTTGGTATTAACCATCTTGTCAGCATCTTTTGGAGCTTTTGTCAACTTTTCAAGACGGGAAGATTAAAATGGACAAAAATGACAGGTATATGCAACATCGGTATCTGTTGGTGTCTTTTGATTAAATTTGGTTATTAGATTTATGGAATAAAAGATATAGAATAGAGCTTGGAATTTGGAGGTGTTGCAGTTCATGTTTTAAGTGTATCTCCTTGGAAGGAAGATACATTGTATCAAGAAATCAGAAATAAAAACAATTGGAATATTCCTGATTTTACTTCAATTTGTTGTAAGAAACCGCACACCTATCATGTTTGCCAGCACCATTGTACACCAACAGGAGGCTTAACTCAAAACATATTTCTGCCTGTGATCAGTCCCTTCATTGGAGAGTGGTATGGACTGAAGGGCGCTTAGGGTATTTTTCTAAAAAGCTCTCCTCAGGCAAGGAAAACAACAAGCAACTCAGATTGGGCTTGGTTAATGCTGCTCCTGTTTGAGAATTTCTTGTCAGTTGGGTGTCGCAAAATTAATTTTATATTAAGGTTATCACATCTTTCAAACCATGTAAGTATTGTAGTTGCTTTCATCATATCAGTCATAGTATTGCAAGACATCTAATGTGTTTCGCTTTGATAATATTTAAAAAGAAAAATCTAAAGAATACGTGAATCACGCTTTGTCCAGTACAAAAATGTTAGTCAAAAACCACCGACCTCAATGAGTTTCAAATATGTTATATATGCCCAATGTCCTGCATATTTCTAACACAGAAGCGACACATTTCACATTTGGAATTATTTTGACATCTAATCCTTTAGAACATCCTTGAAACTTGGAAAGCTATGCCAGACAGCAGACTGCAATGACTTTGCCATATTTAAGAATGTTTCATTAATTAAAAAGAATGCTGAGTGCAAAATGACATAAATGTAGATTTTAGGTGTGTTTATTAGGCGTGTCACATTTGTTAATTCAATAATCTATATCATATGCTGAAACTTTGCTTTCGAGACACATTGATGTTCCTGCAGATTTTAAAGCAATATGCTGCATTTTCATTCAGGAAAAGTCACTGACGCAATGTTTATGTACTTTGGGTTGGGGGAAGGGCATATCTCGGGAACATTTGTATCCAACAATATATTGATCGTGCACCTTGTTTTTTTAGCTCAGAAGAAATTTTGGCCTGATTCATGTCCTGTTCTCTCAAAAGCATATAAAAAACCAGGCCATTTTACCCTCACTACTGATGCTCTAGATGTCCACAATAAACTAATTCTGCTTCTACAGGGAGCAATTGCTCCTCCAAGTCTACTGACAGTCTGGAGTTGGACATTTTACACCAGCTACTGACACTCCAGTAAACCAGCATTTAAACAGAATGTGCTCATTATGGACGTCTGGAAGCATGCTATTTTCTGGGTTTGCAGACAATCTCGAGTACATTTTACACCAGCTACTGACACTCCAGACACCAGCACTTCAACAAAATGTGCTTTTTATGGATGCCTATTTTCCGGGTTTACAGACAGTATGAAGAAGTACATTTTACACCTGTTACTGACATTTTAGATACCAGCACATCAACAAAATGTGCTTAATATGGATGTCGGAAAGCATGACATTTGTTTAGTTTACATACAGTCTGGAGTGGGCCATTTTACCCAGGTTACTCGCATTTCAGACACCACCACTTTAACGAATTGTGCTTATTAAAATATCAGTGTCAGTAGATGAGTAAATAGCATTAGATATGGACTGCCTGTATGTGAAAAATTTGTACAACACTTGGACGTCTATTATATTATTAGCAATTTTGCTTTGATCACTGAAGATATCAGCATCAGTAGATGAGTCAATAGCATGAGATACAGACGTCTGTAAGTGCCAGGTTTGTCGAAACACTAGACGTCTGTTAGCAACCGTTTAGGTTTTGACTACGGAAAAAAATTACTGTCAGTAGATCAGCTAAATTTATAAGATACATACATCCGTAAGTGCCAGATGTGTTGAAACACTGGACGTCTGTTATCAGCCATTTAGCTTTGAAAATATCAGTGTCAGTAGATTAGCCATATTTGTTGCATAACTAGACGTCTGGTAGCAATCATATAGCTTAGAAAGATATTACTAAGTTGTTACGCCAGGCTTAAAAATAAAACACAAATTCTTCAACTGAAATTAAGCCTACTCTGTCATTTTATTATCAAAAATCCAGCTAGCGATTCTCATTGAAAAAAAAAAACCGTTCTGTCAGATATTGCTCTTACTTAAGGATTTTGATGGCATGAAACCTTTTAAACTAATAAACCTGTTTGAGTGTTTGGGTCATTCATTTTGATATCAACACTTGTCTAAATGCAACAGCATCACTTTGCAATGTCGGAATTCCGGTGATGCATGTTACATGATCATGAAACATTTTAAATGATGAGATTGCATTATTTTGAAAGCTGTAAAAGGTGATAATCACAATTTTGCTGATTATCATCATTTCACTATGGTGTCATTCACAATGAAATAATGCATGTGTAATAATTTTGATAGTATGATTGGCAGTGTTTGTATAATGCATGGAAATATATACATTGTCCCTTTAGAAGTAGACTATATCATGTGGTACACCCACACATTGAGAATCATTGATTTTCAAACCATCTACCAATCTTAGATTGGTTAAAGAGGATTGATTGTCTGAACCAAGGTAACGGTTGAGGAGTAAACGTTCAATATTTGGTTGTACTGACCATATTTTTCACATTCAGTTTCTCGTCCCGGCTGAGATATAACAATTTGGATTTGTCAAACACATCAGTCAATCGATTGGTCATCAAAATTGATTAGATTCATAGGGTATAGTAACGAAATTGTAGTAATTGTATCAGAAGGATTTTGCTATTTATCGTTGTAGTAATAAAATACCTTATTGGTTGAGGGTGAAAAAGCTGCCAAAAACCTAATGTCCATGACACTGACAGGGTGGGACGGCAAAGGGTGTGCTTGACCTTGAGAAGTAACTGCCCAGAGGTCAAGTGGACAAGCTTCACAGACTGGACGCAGCTGGCGAAGGTTCACAACCTCATTTTCAGATGAAAAGTTGCCCAGAAAATCTCCCAAGCTATTTACCAAGAACATGTTCAAGCAGATGGGCCACAGTTTTTCCGCCACTATTGGCCACTTGAGGCCCATTCTGGGGATTATTGAATGAGCCATAACTGACAAGGTCAATTTTTCTTTGAAAAGACTTACTGAGATTCTGAGACTGTATTTCGTTAGGGAACTAGCAGTATATGTAATTTTTGCATGTTAACATATCCTCTCAGCTATGCCTCAGTTTAGTAAAAATCATGTAGTTGTAACACTTCTTTCTAGTTAGAAAGGCAATGATATTTCAATGGAATGAAATGTAAAACATCTTTCCTATCATATAAAATGATTCAACAAATGCCATTGATAGATTCAGACAGAAATTTAGAACCTTCGGCCGATGATTGCGTGCATGTATCCTACATGGTACCCAGTGTGACTAAACAAAAGTTGACGAATCAGAATGAGCATATTTATCCTTCGCAGCAAAATTTTTAAAACTCACAGAACTCAATTCTTACCAATAACCCCATTACAGACAAAACACAAAATTAGAACTACACATTTTTTAATTAGGAGCTGTTCACCCACTTGCCACTCTTTCTTGCCAACTGGAATTGGCAAAATCATGAGCTAACTAACAAGATCATAGGAAATTCATAGGATCAAATTTGGGATGTTGAAGGAAATGAAACTACAATGTATATCCAGAAAAGTTTTGCAGGAAGGAGAGATCCTGCGAAGCACTGGTGAAACCCCTTTTCAGTTGTTATTAACCATCTTGTCAGCATCTTTCGGAACTTTTGTCTAGTTTTTGTGATGGGAAGATTTACTTAGGCATAAAAATGACAGGTATGCAACACAGGAATCTGTTGGTTTATTTTTTAATTAATTTTGATTACTAGATTTATGGAATAAAAAATACAGAATAGGGCTTTGAATATGGAGGTGTTGCAGTTCATGTTAAGTGTACCTCCTGGGAAGGAAGATATCAAGAAATCAGAAATAAATGTGATTGGAATATTCCTAATTTACCATCAGTTTTTTGTGAGAAATCATGCAACTATCATATTTGCAAGCACCTATGAAAACCAGTAGGATGCTTTAATCAAAACATATTTCTGCCTGTGATCAATCCCTTCATTAGAGAGTGATATGGAGTGAATGGCTCTCATTGGTATTTTTGTAAAGAACTCTCCCCAGGCCAAGGAAACAACTAGACTGGCAGTTCACTAATACCTTGCAGGTCGAATTTGCCGCATCAGATATGTTGCGGCACTTCACACACTGCTAGCTGATTCTTAAAACAATGTCAAAGGGTACAAACACACTGTACCTTTCAGTTGGGGGATCTGCTTACGGTAATGCACAAAATCTGTGTTTCATCATGCTGATCAATCATGTGATTTGCAAAATTTTATTTCATGCGAGGTCTGATCCATACACCAGGCATCCATGACAGCCCAGCTGACTTGTGACGTATTGATGACCTCCCCCCCCCCCCCAAGTTTCTTGTGAAATTTTAAAAGTAGAGTATACGCTTGTGTTCGCAAATCATGCTGTGATATACATGGAATTAATTTATCAAGCTGTCTAAAGTAACCTGGAATTATCTGAAACTGTAAATAATATTGCAAATGTTTTGCATGAGTTCTATTAAGTGATCCATTGTCCTAAGATGCGCTGATTGGCTGGTTGTTATGAATTTAATTTAAAGTGGTCAATTTGCTCCATAATATGTCATGTCCACGCCGCATTTTTATAGCAACAGGAAATTGTAAGTTCTGATAGATGGATGGATAATTGGGGCTTTACGTCCTGTATTTGTGCACTTGGTAGGCCAATTAGAACAGTAGGACACGGCAATGAGGCAAATGATGAGTACTGATAGATAGATAGATAGATAGATAGATAGATAGATAGATAGATAGATAGATAGATAGATAGATAGATAGATAGATAGATAGATAGATAGATAGATAATATGAAAAACAGTATATTGATAATAGTGCATATAGTTAGATATATAGATAGATGGATAGATGAATATATGAAAAGATGGATGGATAGATAGATGGATGGATAGATAGATAGATAGATAGATAGATAGATAGATAGATAGATAGATAGATAGATAGATAGATAGATAGATAGATAGATAGATAGATAGATAGATAGATGAAAAGCAGCTTATTGATAATAGTGCATATAGCAATAAATAATCTTTGATCACAACTGGCGTTTGCTCCATTTCAAGAGCGATGTATTGTAGGGCCTACACATCTCTTACTTTCTCTCAGTGTTATTCTGAGAAAATTTGCGGACTGGTCTGGTCATTTGTGGGCTGATTCAATCACTGTTTCTTATGTATAATCTCGGGAGGATTAACCAATGAGATTTCTGCTGCATAACGGAATGAATGCTTGAAAAAGGTCATGACAAACTACATTTATGCTTATTGATAGCCTATGACCTGAATTGACAGTGAGGTTATGGAATGTTGACAAAAATTAGCGAATGTTGAAGGAGCTTGGAATTTTTAATCTGAAGTTCAGTGATTTACCAGGTGAAGTCCAAGTAACAGAATTGTGCCAAGTGAATGCTAACATCTTTGACATCACAGGTATGTAGAGTTTGAGAGTGGTTAAAACACATGGATTCAACAGACAGTGCAGGAAATAGCTTGTTTTGATATTCCTGTGCCATTTCGCCCAATTTGTGGCCCTGCTGGGGCTTGTCTCACAATTATATGTGTATAATCGTGAGGAAAGGTTTTTGTCTAGGAAACAACAAGCAACACAGATTGGGCATGGTTAAAGCTGCTCCTGTTTGAGAATTTTCTTGTCATTTGGGTGTTGCAAAATTAATTCTATATTAAGGTTCTCACATCTTTCAAACCATGTAAGTATTGTAGTTGACTTATATCATGTGAGTCATAGTATTGCAAACATCTAATGTGTAATGCTTTGATAATATTTAAAAAGAAAAATTCTGAAGAATACTTGCAGGGGTGCCAGAACAGGGGGGGGGGCAGGGGGGGGCAAGGGTGCCCTTTGGATCTTTAAGAAAAAAAAACAATTATAAGGCCGTATTTTACTAGTTTTAGGCACAAATTAGAGTATTGGTAAGTCAATTTTCAAATTATTGGTGACTCTCAATTTAAATTTTGTGCACGCGAAATTGGCGCGAATATGATTTGCCCTTTTTTATCTGACTGTCCCTGCCGCCCACGATTCCTTCCGGCACCCCTGAATACTTGAATCATGCATTGTCCAGTTTAAAAAGGCCCAGTCAAAAACCACCAACCTCTATGAGTTTCAAATATGTTATATGTGCCCAATGTCCCGCATATGCCTAACACAGAAGCGACACATTTCACATTTGGAATTATTTTGATATCTAATCCTTTAGAGCATCCTTGAAACTTGAACTATGCCAGACAGCAGACTAGAACGAATTTGCTATATTTATGAATGTTTCATTAATTGAAAGAATGCCAAGTGTAAAATGACATTAATGTAAATTTAATATGTGTTTATTAGGCATGTTAAATTTGTAATTTGTTAATTCAATTATCTATATTGTATATGCTGAAACTTTACTTTCGAGACACATTGACGTTTCTGCCGATTTTAAAACAATATGTTGTATTTCTATTCAGGAAAAGTCTCAGGCATACTGTTTATGGACTAAGGGGTGGTGGAAGGGAATATCCCGGGGAAACATTCGTGTCCAATAATATATTGATCATGTACCTTAATACAATGTTTAGCCCAGAAGAACAAGTGGCCTGACTCATAAGCAGCTCTCCCAAAAAGTGGACAATTCATGAGGTGAATAAATTCATTTAAATTAGAATTATTCAAACTTTCTTGATTTTTTGCCTAAAAATTTGCAAAAGGTAGTTGCAGTCTTCTATATCAAGCTCAGGAAGCTCCTGAGGGTTGATCGATTAGATGAGAGAGAGAGTAGGAGTCCTCAACATGTTACACATTTATCCAGTGTGAGGGATTTTTTTACTTGCCCAGCATAGAAAGATTTTACTAGGTTGTCACGCCATGTTTAAAAGATACATCTAAAATAATTCTTAAAGTAAAACTTCAAATCCGCCTACTTTGTCATTTTGTTACCAGACATCCAGCCCATCATCCTCATCGAAATAATCATTAATTTTCTATTAGATATGCTTTTACTTGAGGATTTAGATGGCATGAAACCTTTTAAACTAATAAACCTGTCTGGATGAATGGGTTCATTCATTTTTATATCAACACTTGTTTAAATGCAACAGAATCACGTTAAGTGCAATATCAGCATTTCAATGGTGCAAGTTACATGGTTATTAAACATTTTGATCAATGCGATTGCAGTATTGTGAAAGCTGTAAAAGATGATAATCGCAATTTTGCTGATTTTCATCTTATCACAATGGTTTCCCTCATAAGGACAAAAGTCATCGATAATTTGATAGTATGATTGGTAACATTTGTATAATGTACGGAAATATATATATTGCCTCTTTAGAAGTAGACTAAATTGTGTGGTAGACCCGCACATCGAGAAACATTGATTTAAAAAACCTTCAACCGATCTTAGATTGATCAAGTCAAGTCAAGTCAAAAATCTTTTATTTTATAAGGGTAAGCACACTTAGTACAAAACTGTTTTACGGTATGGCCCTTGATCAAAGAGGATTGATTGTCTGAACCAAGGTAACGGTTGAGGAGTAAACGCTCGGTATTTGGTTGTATTGACTACATTCTTCACCAACAGTTTCTCTTCCTGGCTCAGAGATAAGGCCACACATAACTGATATTTAGCTTCTCAGATCTTCTCAATGCACTTTTTCTAGGGTCGGTCAGTAGGACAAAAAAAAGGTGAAATCTGGATTTTTTGCAATGTCAATTTGATAAAAATTGTGGATATGCCCTATGTTTTTTTTTCCATCGGCAGAAAATCTAACTGTGTCGGTGGGTCCGAGAGGCTAAGAATCAATTATGTGTTGCCGAACAATTTGGATTGGTCGAACACATATCAATCAATTGACTGGTCATCAAAATTAATCATGTTCACAGAGTATGGTAACGAGACTGCAGTAATCAGAAGGACTTGGCTATTTATCAACGTAATAAAATGCCTTATTGGTTGAGGGTGAAAAAGCTGCCAAAAACCTAATGACCATGACACTGACAGGGTGGGAGTGCAAATGTGTGCTTGACCTTGAGAAGGAACTGCCCAGAGGTCAAGTGGACAAGCTTCACGACCTCATTTTCACACGAAAAGTTACCAAGAAAATATTCCGAGCCATTTGCCAAGAACATGTTAAAACAGATGGGCCACAGTTTTTCTGGCACTATTGGCCATTGGAGGCTCATTCTGGGGATTATTGAATGAGCCATAACTGACAAAGTTGATTTGGTTTGACAAGAATTAGTGACAAGCATATGTAGTGACAGGATATATCGGCTGGGAACTGGTAGTCTTAGGTTTTCATGTTAATTACAATACATATTATTAGTCACGATACAGTTATGTGAAGGGTTCTAGAATAAGAAATGATGTTAATGGAAGGTACAACGATTGAGACATAAATTGAGTATAGGGAAGTCGATGAGCTTTCCAATACACAGACTTGCTCTTAATTTTGGTGACACCGACCAACGTCTGAGTGATTTTTCTTGTTCTTCATCTAAATCAAAATATTGCGTGTGTCCTGTTAAATATATAAAAGCATGAAAGATATCAATTGACTTATGAATAGATATACACCCTTTCCAAGTTTGCGGTTAAAATCATGCGTTTAGAAACTTCAGTAACTCTTTTGTCAGCATTGGGAATGTCGATCCTCATCGTACTCTACACATCATTTACTGACACCGATTATAATAAAAGCCCTGGCTGAGTGATTGTGTGTAATGTTTTACACAAAATACAAACAACAGACCACTGGGCAGATTTAAGCAGAAATCGTATATATGTGTATGTTGGCATATAGATTTCATTTTCTACAGATATTATTCAAGATATTATGTACAAATTTTTTCCACCCTTTTATTTTTTTGCGATAAGCCCTTCTTCCTGACAGCATTCTATAGCAAAACCTGTATTGTTGGGAATTCATTGCCTGAACTATCGTAGGAGCTTATTAATTTTAAAAAAAGTTCTGATTCCTATATATTTTGGCATCAGCTCTCATGTTGTGTCCTTGGAAGCCTGAAAAAGCCAGACAGCAGACATTGTGTTGAAGAAAGGCATTGCAGGAAGTTTAATTACCTGAATGGAAGGTTGTGTGTCATAATCTCATATGATGTAAATGAGGATTCAATATTTTTATATATGAGCTGTTGAAGGTAGTATGAAAATATATACATGTGTCGAAATAGCACAATAATGAATAGAGTCTGTAGAAAATACTTCACTATACAAAAATAAAATTCGGATCATTGGAAAATCCATGAAAGGTGCAACCCGTTGAGGTCAAGATGTCTTCTGATTTCCGCTGTCATCATGCAATCAGTGAAGTGACTGGTATCATCAGGAGAAGTAGATGTGCACAGCTGGTCCCGAGACCTCCATAACTATTTATATGTACACTAATCTTTTTATTCTAAATGAAAGCATGTTGCTACAGAATCTACATATATGTCACAGGGGCAGATACAGAAAATGTCGGATGGGGGGGTTTACAAATGAAAATGTACTAAAAATATCCAGAATTGTATTCTTTTTACATTAAAATGTACAGGCCAAAGGGGGGGGGGTTGAACCCCCTAAACAACCCCCCCCCTCCGTGATCTGCTACTGTGTCAATGTGTCCGAAAAGTACTTTCAACTTATGGATAATTGATATTATGTGCCTCCTCATTCGAACTTTATCTTCGTTAATGTGGTTTTGTGCAGAACATTCCTCTTAATTAATGAAACATTCCTAAATCCTGCATTTCACTTAGTTGGCTGTCTGGCATGACATGTCTTTCCAATTTGAGAATGTTTTATAAGGATTAATGCTCCATCATGACAAATATTTTATCTGGCAGTGGCGTCCCTATGGGGGGGACACGGGGGCACTTGCCCCCCATATTGGACCTGTGCCCCCCATTTGCCCCCATATTAACTTTTAAACATTGGCTATAATATGCAATTAGTATGAGTGCCCCCCCAGAGAATCACCTGCCCCCCAGGTGCCCCCCGCTTGAGACCCCCTAGTTAAGCCACTGCTACTATGGCAATTTGATCTCTATTACAAGTTTGAAACTCATTAAATGTGTGGGTGGAACACAGACAGATATAGATAGATATGGTAAGTGCAGCCCTCTAAGTACAGTTCACTTAACTGAAAATGTTATTTGAGTAACTTGGGAAAAAAAGTAACCAGGTTCTGATTACTTATTACATTTGGAAAACAATTTTTCGGAGAGTTTTATGAATTAAAATTGATTTGGGCAATTTTTTTTTGGCAACCCAGCCCCCCTCCCTCCGCTCCGTCAAAATTTATTGACCTCCTACGCCTTTGAATATATACAAATGCATTTATAAATCGCTCAAGTATTTTAACTGTAGAACTCAATCTGACACTTTCTAAGAGTATGTGATTTATGTTAAACACTTCAAAAGTGTTTCACAAAACATTTGCATATGCAAGACAGCTGTTCTCCTGAAAACAGTATTTTCTAAGCGAAAATTGCAAGTAGAGTAGCAGTATTTTCGGTCGATCTGGGTTGCCCATTATTTTCATGGCCTGAGGAGGACTCTTTACCTCAGAAAATTGCCATAAGTGCTATTCACTCCATAACCACTCACTAACAAACTAATGACTGGATTATAGGCTTAATGTATTTTGTGTAAGAGCCCTGTTGCCAGCAAGCACAGAGATGTGGGTTTAAGTGCAGTGGTGTAAATATTTTTGATCTTGCAACTCTTCAGCTTCATATATCCAGATAGAGATTATATTTATTATTATATTGTATATTGAATTATTTTAATTTCGAAATATCTTTAATATTGAGACAGGCCTATTGTCTATGGTTGATATTCAAATTCTTTTAACTGCTTGTTTATTTCAGTTGTCTGGGGTGTATTGGAGGGGGGTTGCCTTCTGAAGTCTTGCCCCCCCCTGGATCCGCCACAGGATTTCTCATAATTATAGATTGTAGCAATATTCCAAAGTAATTATTCCATTAATTCATAAATTATAGTTGTGATCAATTAAAGAAAGAGACATGCATGTGTAATTAATTGTGTATCTGTGAGAGAAATTAATAAACCAGAGACAATTTATCAACGTTTCTAGAATTTGCCTATATATATACATCTGACCAAATCCCACACGATCACATGACCTTTCTATATGTGTTTTTTAATAAATGAAAATTATTAATTATCAATTTGATCCTCTCAATTCCAAATCTATTTGAATATTATTGATATTCCCTTTTTATGATCTCAATATGAAATTTGTGTAATGAATTTCATCTGACTATTGATGGGTTTTTCCTTGCCAGCTACATGGTGGTGCCTAACAATTAGAGACTTGGCAAGCTTTGAAATAAAACTTACGATTCATTGGCAGTTCCAGATATGCAAGTCTACCATTCGATTTCTGTTCTAATGGAAAAAATATATTAGCATTCTGTTCTTTTGAAGGGAATGAAATTTCAGCATTCAATAGCTTGCCAATGCCGTTATTTGCACGGAATTCTGTATGAATGTGACTGAAATTTCTAGAATATTTATTTTTGTGGAAGCATCTGAAAGTTCAGTTTTGGGAATAAATGTCTGACAGATTTTTGTCTGAATGAGTAGTGAATGAAGTCTGCCATAAACTGTTGATAGCAGATACAACTGGAATGAAGCCTGCCATAAATTGTTGATGGCAGAAAAAACTGCAATTAGTACAGAATCGAGTTTACCACAAACTGTCAAAACTGAAATGAGTATGGAATGGAGTCTGCCAGAAACTGTTGATAACAGAAAAACTTATATACACACAGAGGCGAAATAATTGTTGCTTTTCAAATAGTATTTTCAAAATTTCAAAGAATCTTAAAGGGGCCACAAAAGTCTAAAGGGCCCTTTTGCAGATGGATACATGCATAAATGGCTGTCTACAAATGATTGAGAGAGTCTGTTTCATGGCTAGATGCATGAGCATGAGATGGGATTTTCCACCACCAATTACAAGGTTGGTAAGGTATTATAATCCAATCAAATGCCCTGGAACAAGCTAGTGAAAACAAGACGTCGTCAGCCACTCAAATATAGCTTGAATTAATGCTGTTGAATTTAGCTTTAAATTGTCATTGACATTGATTTTGTCTTTCACACATCTTCTCTTCCTATCTTTTCCGTTTCTTTGAATTCGGACAATCCATCACTTTGTGAGACAACATAAGACAGAGTGAAAACTCTATGTCGAACATTATATGTTTGTCCATGGTGTCTTCGCAAAGGAGTGCAGCTGTCTTTTTGTAGGTAATTATTGGTTCATTAGCGAAACTGCAGGCACAAGAAACATAAGCTTAGCTCAGGCATGATTGATTGTCATCCTTCAGTGTACACAATTTTCTTGTCTACACCCACATAGCCAGAATGCAAGTATAGGCTGCTAAATTCCACTAGAATATACACAGTCAGTTTATCTACCAGTCCTTTACTTCCAGTATTAGATTGATGGATGATTTAGGGGCTTTACGTCCTGTGTATATGCATGCACTTGGCAGGCCAATTAGGACAGAAGGAGGACACGGCAGTGAGGAGAAGGTCTGAAGGATGATTGAAACAGACATCCAACATTGACCCTGGTGACCTGGCAAAACCTGGATTCAAACCCTGGGCCCAGCAATTGGCAGCCTAGCATGCTACCACTCGACCAACCCTCCCTCACCCCTTTGCTCCTAGTAGATAGTACATTTGATATATAGTGCGGCCTTATACAAGAAGTAAACAATTTTATTTACAGCAGAACATCATTCATAAGACAAGGTTCAAGATTTGAGTCAGAAAATTTGACATTTTGGTCCAAAATGTTATTTTTGAATTTTGGTCTGAAAAATAGCTTATGTAAAATTTCAACAGGAATCTGAATCTGAAGTTGGAAATACAAAATATCTCACCGTCTTCATTCTACGAATGTTTTTATAACTTGTAAATTGGAACCCAGCATTTTTTGGAATATCTCTCACTTTCACTGTATATATCTCAGCAGTACTCAAATTTTGTCAACAAATAAGCCTAACACAGTAGGGGAAGAGGGGGTGAAAAGTCACAGGGGTAAAAAGTCACAGGCCTTTTTGACCAACTTGCAGTGGCCTAATTCTTAAGCTTAAATCATCATTTGGGATGCTTTTATGAGAAGAAGGTCTGCAGGGAATATGAAAATTATGCTCATTATGGAAAGTGGGTTTTTACCCACCTCATGCATTTTTGGGGTCCCAAACAGGTTTTATCGACTGTGAACTTTCTCTATTAATGTCTGGTCACTGTGACATAGGAAGTTGTGCTGCTGTTTTAAGGTCTTTTGGATAATAGTCTTTCATGCTGTGAACCCATTTTTGGCCATATGGTCACCAAGTTGCCATGATCATGTGTTGAATTTAAAAAACAACAGAGGGGTGAAATGTCACACTATGCACAAGGATGACTATCAAGTCCAGGTCTGCATATTACCTCATATAGTGCTGTATGTTCACAACAATTGCATGTCACTTGTTACCCCACAATTGTGACTTCTTGACCCTTGCATGGGGTAAAAAGTCACACCAAATGTTGCCTTAGATAATTGCGAACTGTCTAAAGCCTATTTATAGCACAGCCTCTATTATGTGATACAAATATAGTCAACTAAATACTACATAATTGTGCCAAAGGACATTCAGATACTCTGAAACACCTGTTCTGGAGCTTTTTTTGAATTTTGTGACTTCTGACCCCCGCCTCCCCTACCAAAGCACTAAACAAAGTTCTCCTTATTTTTATTCTGTAACAACCTGGCTCCTGTCTCAGATGGGCGCCCCGTGCCCTTATACAGTTTGCATTGAAGAAGTGATTTTTGGCACGGCTGTCCAAGAGGGCGACTCTGAAATATAGAATGGAGGTAAGAGAAGACTGCAATAATGACCAGTCAGTGTCAAAAGTAATTGTCATGACTTAAAAACATATTTTAGGTCAATCATGCATATGTTATATTACCCTTGCATAACCGACTGTGCCATATATGACTAAAATCCTTCTAAAATTTGGTTGCAAAAAAAAACTCAAGCTATCCTCTGGTCTCCTATTGAACTTTCTAAACATAAACTTGTTGTAGCCGATATATCTGGGCATATCAAATTCGATTTTGGTGACTTTCCAACTAAAATGCAAGAGACTGAGTTTTTTTTGTGACGTCATGTATTTTATTCAGCTTTTCAAACTTTAGCAGACATAAGTTAGAAAATGCATTATTGAGACTCAATAAATATTGGCAGAGACCAATTTTTTGGTACTATCGTGTTCTAAATTAAATTTCGAAGATATTGAAGTACACTGTAAATTCTGAAATTCTGAGTTAGCTCAAATGATTGAGTGAGACCATTGCACAATTTGTTTAAGCCATGATAGTTTGCTGTTTTGAGTTATGATAATCTTTATGTTGTTATAACTTGCAAACAACAAGCTATCTTGGCTCAAAAGAATTGTGCAACCATCTAACTCAAATTAAGCTAACTCAAAATTAAAAATTTACAGTGTATCATACAAATTTCTATTGCAAAAAACGACAACACAATGTGCTATCATTATCAGCAGCTTTACCTCAATCTGCAAAATTCTCAAAAAAATTGTCACCGGACGTTTAGTCAAATATCCTGTTAGTGTGAGTATACGTCTTGCTGAAATACCTCAAATTTGCATGCAATTAGAAGCAAACAATATAGGGAATTATGTCAAGATAAATTAAATGGTATCGAAGTGTTATTTACCTAATTATAGCCCGTTACATGTGACACTGTGAAAAATTTTTTCACCCTAAAATGTGCATATTTGCCGGTTTTCGGACATATTTATTTAGCCCAAAAACATGATAAAGAGATGGGATCTCATCATTTCCGATGCCTTTATTGGAAAGTAGACAATTTTTGCATGTAGGTAAGTTTAAAACCTTGTTCAAAAAATGAAAAATGAGCCTTAAGGATTTTTTTAAGTCAAATGTCACAAATTTGTGACTCAAAGATTGAACCTTGTCATAAGAAAAAATTTCAAGAAACACCGTCAAAGCAATCTTGCACGACTCAATTATTAAATCAAAGCATACAAGAATTTCTTTAACTTAATTATTTTAAATGAATTTCAATCAATGAGCATGAGATTTAATATTTACAATGGCACACCTAATGTTTTCGGTCTTCAAAATTACTTTCTATAGACATTGATACAAATAGCACTAATGTGACATCTTCAAATTGTGAATCTTTAAAGAACGGATAACATTTGATGGAAGAAGCTTGTGCATAGGCATTTTTTTGTTAAATGTTATGCATAGGCTTTTTTTTAATAGACTAGACATGGTCACTCCAGATTAGATGGAGACATCCACACAATGTGACCCACTGCGGAACTTCTGCAATTCAATTTGGGTGATCTTCTGGACGTGAAGTATCTAGTGGGAGACATAACATAACTGGAATGGTCAATATCAGTCACTGAGTCAGTAACTGCTTTGTTTGCCATTTCAGTCTGGGTAGTCTTGTTTCACTAAGGAAACTTGGTTTTCTTAGTTTGCTTGGAGGTGTCCAGGAAAGGAAGGGTTAAATGACTTTTTTTTGCACTTATTTCATGCTCACAGTTTATTGTAGGCTATACCATGCCTTTATGTAATAATGTGAAAGATCCATTTTTACAAAAGAGAGTAATCAGTTTTATTTTGGTTAAGTGCATTTAAATACCAACAGAAAATTAGGTGGCATTTTGTGATTTGATACTAGGCCTATATGGTGACAAATTCATCTACAAACCTTTCTTTGCCTTCAAAAGATTCCCTTTTATTCTCCACAGTACAGAAATGGCTGAGCATTGTACAAATCAATGGAGAAAGCCATTAAGGATCTAGTTCATTGATTTTAGGAACTCTTCCGTACTGCCTAACCGACTGACTCTTTGTCCTTCCTGGCTCAGCCTTATCTCAGTGTTCAATATTGGCAGACAATAAGAGTATCATTAGCACAGAAACCAATTACTGCAGTCTTGTTTCATTAACCCAGCACTGTGGTAGAGACCTTGGCAGACTCATTATCATCTCCGCTGTCTCCATAGTGCCATATCGAATACGGCTTCATTATAGTTCCATATTGCACATGCGTACCATCTACTTATTTTAAGGCTCTTCCAAATCATTTTTTCCTCTAAGATATATAAATTTTGTTCGAGGCAATGTCATTGTTTATGCTGTTTGTTGTCACTTCAAACTTGTTTTTCACTGTTGCAAGTAGAAAGTTCTTGTGGGATTTAAGTAAAATGAGTAAGTCTCTCTGTGACTAAACTTTTACCATTTTATGTCATGGTCATGTAGGACATGCAAGAATGATGATATTGCCGAAAGATTCATAAAATAATTGCTTTTCTTCCCATTTCTTCTCTATTCCAAAGGGGAAAATGCTCATCGTATTTAATAATGTAAGAAGTGCAGTTGTAGCATATTCGTAAACATAATATATTTGTTTTATCAACCTGAGTTTAGCTTCAGAGTCGACATAGAAACTTACACTAACACAGACTGAGTTGGTCGCTCCTGATTAGATGGAGATGTCCACACAATGTGACCTAGCGCGGAAATTCTGCAATTCAATTTGGGCCCTCCTTGCACATCTAGCAGGAGACATAATGAAAGTGGAATGGTCAATGTCCTTACAGCTACTGATTTAACCAGTTGGTCTCAAGTGCTTTGTCTACTATTTTAGTCACTTCAGGGTGCCACGGTTACTGTGATGGTATTGGTCTCTAAGGAATCAACTAATATTTGTGAAAGTCTTCTGTATTTTAAAAAGAACAAGTTCAGATCCCAGTCGAACAACAAAAGGCAGATTTGCAGGAGCAGCAATCCCAGCTCCTTGTATCTACGCAGGTGAGTGAAGGTTCATAGCATAGATAAAATATGATAAAAATACGAGTGTAATGAATTCCTGATTACGAACCTTACTAAATGACCATTTATGCAGCTGAATCAAATCAGTGGCAAAGCCTTTGAACTCAGATTCATTGATTTTAGGAACTCATCTGGTTCTGCATAATTGACTTTTTGTCCTTCCTGGATCAGCCTTATCTCGGTGTTCAATATTGGCAGACATAAAGAGGATCATTAGCACAGAAACCAATTGCTGCAGTCTTGTTTCATTAAATTGGCTTCAAGCTATGCAGACCTTGGTGCATATCTTGTCTTCAACTCCTTGGACATTATACAATGTAAATACATTTTATACACAAGTTTTAAAATGTCCAAATATCCATTAGTCAATTCTGGCTCCAATCTTACTGAGTTCAACTGGAGCTGTAAATAGACCCACAATGCCAAAAACCCCTCGCAAAGCCTGAATGGCGAAGGATTGATGTTTCCTTGTTCTATGCCAATATTGCAGGTATATATGTTGCAGGGTCGATAATTCTTTAACTGAGTTTTAAAATAAAATAAAATAGGAATTCCAAGTTACTTTTGCTGTATAGTCCCTCATTTGAGACAGGAGATTATCGTGATTGAGTTTTCACGTTGTTTAATTGCTCGTTTGCATACATTTTTTCTTTACATTCAATAAGTCAAGAACCTCCTTGATTTGAGACAGGAGATTATCGTGATTGAATTTTCATGTTGTTTAATTGCTCTTTTGCATACATTTTTTCTTTACAAACAATAAGTCAAGAACCTCCTTGATTTGAGACAGGAGATTATCGTGATTGAGTTTTCATGTTGTTTAATTGCTCTTTTGCATACATTTTTTCTTGACAAACAATAAGCCAAGAACCTCCTTGATTTTTGCAGTGCGTATATGCTCTACAATTACAATTACTAAATGGAATATATAAATATAGGCCATCTCTCGCAGAAAATGTCATGTGTACATACCTTTGGTGGTGACATTTGCATTAGCACTTATCTTCCACAGGGCAAATTGGAGATCTCGAGAATTTTTCGAAATGGTGAATTCCAGAAAATACATTTTGTATGTCTTATTTGATGGGACAACATTCTGTGATGGTACAGTCGGAATAATTACTCCACCAATCTGTTCACAAAAGAGCTGATTTGTTCCTTGCCCTTCCACTTTCTTGGATAAATCTTGACTCAGATTACAACTGACTTGAGATCGTGAGATGAGTAAATGTTTAATTGATGGGAGTGACACAAAGGAAGGAGTCCTATCTGCAAACCAGGTGCTGATAAGGAAAGTCAGTCGAGTAGCATACTGATGCCTCACAGAAAGGGTCTGTTTTCTTACAACCAAACAGGATTAAGGCAGTAGTAATCTATTTAGTTTGCGAACCTACATAGATTTGGACATTGGGCCGCGTAGACATACGGTACAACTCCGGAAAATTACTTTGATTGTAATTATGTTTTAAGACTATATGAAAAGAATGTGCTGAATGCATCCAAAAACTTTGTGATGCTAATTGATATTTTTGAAGGAGAAATAAGAATTGGTATTATTGGTTCTTACCTTGTGGTTACACATCATAAGTTAAGGATGATGCAGTGACTATTTTATCAATAACATTGTGTTTTCTGTCATTCATATTTGTTTTTAATTTGTTGAACCTGGGCAAATAAATATTAGGTATTTATTCTTGTTATCTCATGAGATAGGCCTGAATGAGAAACATAATACATAATTTTTCTCCAGTTATTACGAGGCTGACGGCAGTGTCATAAGAAAAGGACTCCAGGTTCCTGGGACAAACACAAGAAAATTGGCCTAAGACAGAAGGATTGATGATGGTGAGAGTCAAAATCAAAGCATCACATCTACGATGTAGCAACATTGTAACGTAGAATTGTATGGTAGAAATTATGTTGTCACAATGTTTTAAAACAACATCAAACATATTACATTAGCATGCGACGTTGTGGCGACGTTTTCACAACATTGTGAGGCAATGTCAAGGGTTCAACGTCAGTTTGCGACGTTGTGGCAATGTTGTAAAAAAACCCGACTTCGTGGTCACATTGTGACAACATAATCTCTACCATACATATCTACGTAACCAACAGACCAGCCCTCCACCAATTAGCAACGTCGGGGTTTACTTTGTTTGCCCATTGGGTAATTCATCTAACTGAAGTTACACCTCTTACATAACACTTAATGTTCCAGCCTTGCACTTCAAAAGGCAACCCCTCAATGAAGGACAGCTTATGCACCTATTTAACCTATGAAAATAAGTCCTAACTCACAAAAAGAACTATGTGCCATGATATATGCCTAACGACTTGGAGAATTATTTTCCAAGACTTCAGATCTGCTAGTCAAATTGTTCTATAAAGTAATGAATACTAATGATACTGTTAGAGCCCTTCATTGACAATTTAAATCTATTTTGCTGATAAAATATAGATTTATTTTCACAAAATATTGATAATCTGACAAGGCTAAAGTGTTTGTGATGAAACTGTGAAATTGATGATGTCAGATGTGAATTTATCCAAATTTCACAGTTTCATCCCAAAGTTGAAAATTATCCCAACTTTACTGCTTGTAAGAAAGTGAAATTGGTGATTTTTCATAAATGGGTCAACGATAAACATCACACATCAAACTGGCTGTGGGAGCATAGATTTTATACCAATGAAATGAAAACATACATGTATATAGTGTCAAGAAGGCTGATATTTTAGGTATGTCTGACACCAATAGGTGACAATTTTCTTTGCTTTACTCAGAGTTACATATATGGAAAGTTTTTTTTTAATTTCGGTAATTGAAAAACAAGACATGTAACATATCAATGAGTAGGTTTCACTTATTTGTCAAAGATTTTAACCAATAGGTGTATATACATTGTCAGACATTCGCATCCCATTTGCTTCAAGTATCAACCTTGTAAAAGAAGCGATACGTTTTCATCTCATTCGATGATAATCCATGCTCCCACAAGCAGTTTGGTTGAGGATTTTTTTCAGTGACTCAACGGCAAAATATTGTCCATTTCACTAACTTATAAGCAGCATTGTGCAAAAATTCAGTGTTATTGAAAGAACCGTTTTGAAAATTCTTATGCCTAGTTCTCACGACGGCGATTTGAGAGCGACGCATCAAGAGAAGTCATTTCTTGGAAGGTTGTGGCGTAGAACGTTGGTTTTGGCACATTACGTAATCAATTAGTGTCATGTGCGACGCTTAAAGTTAGTAGCCGCGGTGAGTCTTGAGGTGTCCGCGGCGCTTCTTAAGCTTTCTTCGCCGCGTTCCGCCTCTCTTTCCTCAGCGCAGTTCCAAACAGACGCGTCGCACTTTGTTTTGGAATTCGGCGAGGCTGCTTTTACTTCGCCCAATGTTGTTTCCTCTTACGCCGCTGATGGTTGTGAGGCAGCTACGTCTGAAATTGGCGACCTGCGACGCATCAGGAAACCTTCGGCGTACACCCGAGGTAAGATGCGTCGCTGAAAATGACAGCCTCGCCGAAGACTGTAAGGATGCAACGCCGCATTTAGGGACTTGTTACTGCGTAACTTGATGGTTCATCGTCGCACATGCATTCATAAAGCGCCGAGGACATTACAGGCGCGTCGATGCTGACCTTCTTCGTCGTCCTTGCCTTAAGCAGCGACGAAGGTCTCTTAAGCATCGACGAACGTCAGTTGTTGCAGCGCTGCGGCAAAGTGTGTTTCGCTGCTGCAGGAGTCACTTTTGGTCATTATAAAAAGGGACACAGAGGACCTCCTTGCTTCATTTGCTGATTGCCCTTCAATGAGAACACAACGACTGCCTACTGAACATATGCATGATGAATGAAGAAGAAATTATTGTTGTGGCTGGTGCTGCTGCTGTTGCTATCGGAGCTGTCTATTTGAGACACAGGAGGAGGAGGGCCAGGAGACAGAAAAGGTGGTGGATTCGCAACTGGTTGCTGCAGAGGGAACAACATGGTCACTACCATCAACTGCTGCCTGAACTGCAAGTGCGTGACGTGTCCGGCTACTACAACTACACTAGAATGCCCCCTGCCATCTTTGCTGAAATCCTGGAAGCTGTTGGACCACTCATCGCTAAGCAAGACACCAACATGAGGAGGGCTTTGGAACCTGGTCTGAAGTTGGCTATCACCCTGCGGTACATGGCAACAGGAAACAGCTACAAGTCCCTAGCTTATGCTTTCCGTGTGGCACCCAACACCATCTGCAACTTCATCCCTGAGGTCTGCCTTGCCATCGTTCATGCCTTCGAAAGACAGCTGGCACTACCCACACAGCCTGAAAGATGGAAGGAGATAGCCAAGGCTTTTGAGACGAAATGGAACTTGCCCAACTGCATTGGAGCTCTGGATGGCAAGCACGTCGCAATCCGATGTCCCAAGGCTGCAGGCTCCTTGTTCTACAACTACAAGGGATTTCACTCCATTGTCCTGATGGCCCTCGTTGATGCCGACTACAAGTTCATCTATGTGCAGGCTGGCTGTCAAGGAAGTGCATCTGATGGCGGCGTCTTCAGGGACACAGTACTTCGACAACTCCTGGACGAGGAAGATCTAGGCCTACCACCTCCAGAACCTCTACCTGGCACAGAAGACAATCCTTTCCCATATTACATCGTGGGTGACGAGGCATTTCCCCTGAAGACATGGCTGCTCAAACCAGTGCCAAGAAGGAACCTTGACATTGCTTCCAGAGTCTACAATTACAGGATTTCAAGAGCCAGGAGAGTGGTGGAGAATGCCTTCGGTCTGCTGTCACACAGGTTCAGATGCTTCCTGACCACCATGCCCCAACGACCTACAAGAGTGACATACATCACAATGGCTGCTTGTGTTCTACACAACATTCTGCGAGACAGAGTAGGCGTCCACCATGCCCGTGACAATGAAGTGATGGACAGAGAAGATCCACAGACACATGACGTCACTGAAGGAGTTTGGAGGGGAGACCGTCAATTAGGAGACCTAGGAGAACCACTTCGACACGGAAATGCCTCCAGAGATGCCAAGGCTGCTCGAGACTACCTACGTGACTGGGTCAACAGTCCGGCAGGAAGTGTCCCTTGGCAGTTGGAGAAAATCTGAAGAAGATGCAGACTATCTAATCAAAACAACAAACCCCAGGCCCTTTTAAGGGCCACCAAATCCTCCCAATTGAGCTGGCCATGTACACATCCTATGTTGACAAAACAAGCCCAAAAATGAATCAATCAATCAATCCCTCCATCCATCTATCTATCTATCTATCTACCTATCTATCTATCCAAGTCCAATCCATGCAAAGTGACGACAACTGCTTTTCTTTTGCTGCAGTGTATATATGTAACGAGCATTGTGTTCCATCTATCAAGCTATCTATCTATCTATCTATCTAGCTATCTATCTAGCTATCTATCAAGCTATCTATCTATCTATCCAAGTCCAATCCCTGCAAAGTGACGACAACTGCTTTTCTTTTGCTGCAGTGTATATATGTAACGAGCATTGTGTTCCATCTATCAAGCTATCTATCTATCTATCTATCTAGCTATCTATCTAGCTATCTATCAAGCTATCTATCTATCTATCCAAGTCCAATCCCTGCAAAGTCACGACAACTGCTTTTCTTTTGCTGCAGTGTATATATGTAACGAGCATTGTGTTCCATCTATCAAGCTATCTATCTAGCTATCTATCTAGCTATCTATCTAGCTATCTATCTATCTATCTATCTAGCTAGCTATCTAGCTATCTACCTGCCACTTGCCCTAGACAAGTGAAATTACAAAGTGATGCACTTGTACTAGTGCAACCAACCAACACAATTTTTAAAAGCAAAGCACTTGTACTAGTGCATTACATTTTAATTAAGAAATTCATGCACTTGTACTAGTGCAATAAAAATATGTTTATACCAAAGAATGCAGCACTTGTACTAGTGCTGCACTTGGTATGTTTTTGGGCAAAGAAAGGGGGAACTAGCACCTTGCTTTTATGAAGGTGATTACTTTTAATGAAGGCCAGGACCGGACTTTTGTTTTGGGGGACTTTTTTTTTGGGGGACTTTTTTTTTGGGGATTGTCAACGTTTTTTTTGCTCTTTTTTGGCTCTTTTCGGTCAACACAAGCTCTTTTTTTTTGTCAACATAAGATGTGTACGTGGCCTGCCCTTTTGGGAGGATTTGGTGGCCCTTAAAAGGGCCAAGGTTTTTTGTTGTCTTTGCTGCATCTGGTCTTCTACTTTCGTGGAGAAAGGAGACTTGAAGTCCAACTGGGCGAAGGGGAAGGCTGGTGCTGGTGATGGGCGGTCGGTTGACCAAAGCTGGGTCCAAGGGGGTAGCCGTACTTCTCGGGGCTCTCCTGTGCATCCATCATCAGTGTCATGGTGGAGTGGCTGGGCTGCATCGGGGTGTAGCTGGGAGTCTGCCTGGAGGATCCTCCTTCCCTGGGCTGGTGCTGCTGGTAGTGATGGCTGCTGCTGGAAGCCTGGGGATGGTGCTGGTGGTGGGATGGCACATACGTCGAAGAAGGAGGAGGAGGAGGTGGCATCTGCAGGCGCTGAGGAGGATGAGGAGGCTGGAAGGTCTGCTCCTGATGATGACTTGACTGGCGGCTGGCATGATCCATCTCACTCTCCCTGTCCCAGAAGAGGGCGGCCTCTGCAATGGTCCTGACCATTTTCCTTCGGACTTCAGG
The DNA here is from genome assembly GCA_026936325.1 of Platynereis dumerilii. Lineage (NCBI taxonomy): Eukaryota > Metazoa > Annelida > Polychaeta > Phyllodocida > Nereididae > Platynereis > Platynereis dumerilii. The sequence goes on from JAPTHN010000028.1 coordinate 1,022,613, forward strand.
GCTGGCGTGCACTCCCACGTGGTACAGGTCCTGGCACTTCATCCTCCAGTACTCCTGCTCGGGTGTCAACTCCTGGTGGTCGGGGCACATCTTGCAGCCAGAGCCTTTCAGGATTTTCTTGGCGGAGGACATGGCTTGCATGCTGCCTGCGATGACGTGCATGGCGGAGTGCATGGCTTCATCTCCTGGGGCCTTCCTCTTGGTTCCCTTGGCAGCGGCTCCAGGCTTTGGTGCTCCAGGGAAGACTTGGGACTGCTGGCTGTCAGGTCTGTCCTGTGCTGGCTGTTCAGGTGGCAGGTCCGACATGTCATACGAAGCTGGCAGGGAATCCTCAGGGTTGTAGCTGTCATCATCGGAGTCTGAGGCTGGCCGGTTGGCAGACAGTTGAGAGATGGCGGACAGCTCCTTCCCTGGCTTGTGGACGATGGAGTCCTTCAGGAACCGACAGTTGTTCAGGATGTACTGGTCCCTCTCTGTGAGCGTCTCCTTCCTGGCGGCTCCTGAAGCTTCAGGCCTGACGAGTCTGGAGAAGTGAGTGCGCACTGTCTTCCTCCAGTTGAAGATGTCCTGGGAGGTGTACTTGGGGCCCAGCTCCTTTGCTTTTTCTGAGTCCAGCAGCAGCTTCTCGTTCCCCTTGTAGCCTCTGGTCCCCTTCATGTACAGCACAGGATGCTCCTTGTACCAGTTGATGAGGTCGTCCTCTTGCTCAGGTGTGATGCCCAGGTTGTCCCTGATGTTTTTCTTGGGGGCCTTCCCTTTGCCCTTCTTGCCCTTGGACTTGGCTTCAGCAGCTGCAGGGGTCTCATCAACAGAGTCTTCTTCCTCCTCGAAAGGTGTCCTCATGGATGGCCACTCTGTCTAGAGCAAGAACAGGCTGGCTCTCTGCTGTTTTCTTGGGAGTCTGCTTCTTCGGAGTCTGCTTCTTTGGAGTCTGCTTCTTTGGAGTCTGCTTCTTTGGAGTCTTCTTTGGAGTAGACTTGGCAGTAGGCTCTGGAAGACCCGTGGAAGACTTGGCAGCAGGCTTGGCAGCAGGCTTGGCAGCAGGCTTGGCAGCAGGCTTGTCAGCAGACTTGGCAGCAGGCTTGTCAGCAGACTTGGCAGCAGGCTTGTCTCCTTCATCAGTTTCAAAGAGTTCAACTGAAGAATCTTCGTCTGTGCTGTCTTCTGGCCGGCCCTCGAAGATGGTCTCGCTGACGACAGTGGCTTTGGTGGTTGAAGTGGTGGTCTTCGTCTGGCTGCCAGCTGTAGTGGAGGTGTAGAGCCCAGGTAGAGAGAGGTCTGCCATGGCTGTAGTGAAGAAGGCAGTCACTGCAGCATCTGAAGGTTCATGGAGAGGAGTTGCAGCTGGAGTTGTAGCTGGAGTTGTCACTGGAGTGCTCCCAGGAGTGTGGAGTGTTGACCTGGTGCTGAGCTTGGTTGGTGCCCTGGTGACGACGGTGCCCTTTCTCCTCTTTGGTCCCATGTTGTAGCAGCAATTTGAAGTACAATTGTAGCAACAAAAGTAGCAGCAAATGTAGCAGTTGATAATAGTGTCGTGGATTCTAGGTGTGTTCTGGTCGAAGGTCTGAGTGGGTATGGTGCTCTAAACTGGCCTCCTCTATATATATGCAGGGTGCGGACCGCCTCTTTCCCCCTCCTTCGCCCCCCCTGCTTCGCTGCTGCTGCCCCAGCCGCTGCGCAAAAAGAGGGTGACACGCAGACAAAGGGTTGATGCTAAAAATAGAACAACGCATGCACTCAGGCGCCACTCTGTCTGCTGCATTGGGGGTCCAAAAGACGCGGCGCGCACCCTCTCACGTGCGTCGAACATGTGTCTTTCTGCGACGCGTGTCTGAAACATGTGACATGAAGCAAGAGCTTTCTGCTACACTGCTGTTTCTGCGTCGAAGCTCTTCTTTGTGCGCCGCATCTTAAAAAATCTGCGGCGCGCACTGATTTCTTTTTACGCTTCTTCTTGCTTCACCACTTCTTTCCTCGCAAAGATTCAACCGGTTGAATCTTTTTTTCCTGCATCGTCAAATTTCTAGGAATTGCGTAGAAAGACCTCTTAAAACGACGCATGCTGTTCCTGTTGCGCCGTAAAGCCAAAATTGACGGCGAACATGCTCAAATCTTTGCCCTTTCCTGGAAATATAAGAAACGCCGTCACTTAAACCCTCTGTTACGTCTCCGTGAGAACTAGCCATTAGAAGGCTGTGCGTTTTGCAAACCTGCAAGCCTTGGGAGTGTCAGCTTTTTGTTCAAGAAGATAATATATGACACAGTCTGTTGTTTTCCCGAGTCTTTGAAAAGTGAGAGGATATGATCCTTGACATTTTGTCATTATCAATCACTGGCTGAAGATGGATGTCCTCTGTCTTCTGCAATGATGAACATGTCAACTGCATCAAAAAGATAGATAATGTGTAAACCAGACTTTTAAATGCATCATTGGCTTTTCTGGCACTGTAAGTGACAAACACTTAATGTACATCTGTGAGCAACTCAAACACTGAATTGCCACCTGATGCCACTTGACCTTGTGTGATAAATGAAGGATACTAAATATGTTGGACCTTTTCCTATATTTGATAACAATCACTTCAATACAGGTTTTACTGTCTTTTTCATTCAGTTTTCACCAAACTGATATGCAGTAAGTCAGTTGATGTGACAATGTGCTGGAGGCAGATGCCATGATGAGATGAGACAATGAGCTTGTTATCCCTCTTTTGTAGCGTTGGCTGCTGAACCTATTCACTCGAAAAAATATATTAGGCTATACCCGGCATATGTGGAAATCAAGTTCTGTACAGTTGCCTTTAGCGCATATGACTTGTTGCATATGTTGCTGTAGCATTCATGGATTGTTGAACAAAACCCCTTTCTAAGAAATGGTTTTAGTAGCTTATGACAGAATGTTAGAACACTGTTTTTGTTTATTCATGACAGACTGTCATGACGTCAGTTGACAAATTCAGTTGAGTATATTGAGCCTTCAAAACACACTGATATTTTGGCTGCTCCACAAACATTTGGTAAAAGTTCGATATAATAAGAAGCATAAACCGTAATGTTATAATTCATAGTTTACAGTAGTTATTGAGCTGTCCATCATCATTCACCATTTAGAAGAATTTGCTTTGCCTGGAATACACCAAGTCAGTCAAGATCAGAACATACAATATGATACTTAAAACTTCTCTCCCAAGCTCTGTTCATGCAGATCTGCAAACTAAATGGATTACTATTACATTAGTTGAATCTGGCTTGAAGAAAATAGACCCTTTCTGAAAGGCAACAGTATGCTACTCGACTGACTTTCCTTATCAGCACCTGGTTTCCAGATAGGACTCCTTCCTTTGTGTCTCTCCCATCAATTAAACATTTACTCATCTCACGATCTCAAGTCAGTTTTAATGTGAATCTAGAATACTGTGAAATGCAAGCACCAAATTAGTTAAGTTGTAGATACTCCAGAGCTAAACATTGGAGCAGACAGGCTGTATGGAAGATAAGGTGAAGGGTTGCCATAAGAAAACATTGATGACATGATCATACTGGATTATTCTACTGTGGATACATATTGAAATACAACATCTCGAATTAAGCCTTTGAGAAGTAATCAAAAGATATGGCTTTACTTTCAAACGATCACCTGGAGGTAACTTCATCGTTCTACAAAATTCAATTTTGACAAGTAACTCTACTCCTACTAATATGTATTTTGTTTCAAGTTCATATCTAGGATGATGACCAGTAACACATTTCTTTTAAATTCATGGACTCAGTCACACCCAGAAGCTGATATAAAAACTGTATCTGACCTTATCCTACAATAACCTAGTTAAGTGTAGTGTATGTATGTGTGTTTGTGCTTTACGTCTCATCAGCACCTTGTAGGGCTATTTAGAGTAACCCTTGGTTAGTTAAGTGTAGTACAGTATATTATTGAATGGGTGTTCACTTATGGCTCTACCAATTTATTGTGTGTCAAAAGCATGTCGACTTAAAATGAAACATTTGTCTGTAAATGGTCACTATTGAGTTTAGGGATGTCAATGAGCTTTCCAATACACACACTTGCTTTTTATTTCAGTGTCACCAGCCAACACTTGGGTGATTTTTCTTGTTCCTCAAACTGAATCAAAACATTGTCTGTGTGGCCTATTAAATATATACAAAAACATGAAATACACCAATTGACTTATGGATTGGCCTGCACTTTTTCAAGTTTGCGGTTAAAATCATATGTTTAGGAACTTCATTAACTCCTTTTGTAAGCATTTGGAAAGTTGTTCATCATCGTCATCTAGACATCATTGACTGAAACAGATTATAATCAAAGTCCTGGCTGAGTGTTTGTATGTAATGTGCTTTACACAAAATACAAACAACAGACCCTAGGGCAGATATAAGCAGAAATTGTATATATGTCATCTTGGCCTAAAGATTAAATTTTCTATACCCGTACATTATTATGTATATGTTTTTTCCACCCACTGGTTTTTTTCCAATAAACCTTATGCCTGACAGTATCCCATAGCAAAACCTGTTTGTGGGGAATTCACCTGAACTAACATAAGAGCTTATTAATCTTTTTTTAAATGCGATTCCTATATTTTGGCGTCAGCTCTCATGTTGTCCTTGGGAGCCTGAAAAAGCCAGACAGCAGACATTGTGCTTAAGTAAGGCATTGCAGGAAGTTTAATTAATTAAGTGGAATGATGTGTCGCAGATGATGCAAATGAGGATACAATATATCGCCATATGTGTGATGTTGAAGGTAGTATGAACATAGATATATATGTTAAAATAGCACATTAGTCCATAGAAAATATTTGACAAACAAAAAATAAAATTAGGATCATAGGAAAATCCATGAAAGGTGCAACCTGTTGAGGTCATAAATGTCTTATGACTTCCTCTGTTTAATCAGCCAATCGGTGAAGTGACTGGTGTCATCAGGAGGGAGTAGATGTGCAGGGCTTGTCCCGAGACCTCCAACGCTGTTTATATACACTAAAATTTTCAATCTAAATGAAGGCATGTTGCTTCAGAATTCAAATAAAATAATTATGTCAATGTGTCTTAAAAGTACTTCAAGTATTGATAATTGATATAATGTGCCTGCTATGCTCAAACTTAATCTTCGTTAAAGTGGTTTTGCACAGAACATTTCTCTTAATTACTGAAACATTAAATCCTCCATTCCACTTAGTGAGCTGTCTGGCATTACATTTCTTACCAATTTAAGAATGTTTTTATAAGAATTAATGTTACATCATGACATATTTATCTGGCTACTATGGCAATTCGATCTCTATTACAAGTTTGAAACTCATTTTAAAAATGTGTGGGAGGAACACAGACAGGCATAGATAGATATGGTAAGTGCAGCCCTCTAAGCAAGGTTTGAAGAAACATATCGGAAAACGATTTTTTCAGAGAGTTGTGTGAATTAAAACAGGTTTTGGACAACTTGGGCAATTATTCTTTGGCCCCCCCTCCCCCAACTCTGTCAAAATTTATTTTGCATGCTTGTTGAAGCTGCTGTTGTCCTGAAAACAGTATTTACTACATGGAAATTGCAAGTAGCTTGGAGTAGCAGAGTATCTGACCGATCTGGGTTGCCCATTATTTTCATGGCCTGAGGAGGACTCTTTACCTCAGAAAATAGCCATAAGTGCTATTCACTCCATAACCACTCACTAACAAACTAATGAACGACTGGATTATAGGCTTAATGTATTTTGTGTAAGAGCCCTGCTGCCTGCAAGCACAGAGATGTGGGTTTAGGTGCAGTGTTGTAAATATTTTTGATCTTGCAACTCTTCAGCTCCATACCCAGATTGAGATATTTAGATTAGGGGAGAGCGAGCACCATGAGCCGCTTTTCTGATTCACTAGTCAATTTGTTTTTCAATTCTTCGTCCTACATTGAAAAGAAAGGTTATGATTGCTAGCCTAGCTAGTTCTACACTAATAAAGAATATATAATTGGTACACATCATCAACTGAAGAAACTGAAGGTCTCATCAACCAATGTAAGCAACATTGAGATCAAAGCATCAGGCAGTGTTGAGATTCTTGTTGTGTTCTTTGACAAGGGGCGACAATGGATAAGCAAGTCAAAAAATATGTAGAAATAATTACTTTAATTTGAAAAACATCTCAAAGATTAGGAAAGCATTAGATAGGAAATGAAGGACAGTAAAGACTATCACAGCTTTTGTAAATAAGCTGAAGCATGGACTGAACCTCTCTGTAAATGTAGGCAGTGCAGATTTTAAAATAGTTTAGCCTTTTAAATTGTATGTTTTTAATATGTTTTAATTTAAGTTAATAATCAAATGATAAAATTTATAGGAATCTTTGCCTGTCCACCAGGATTTTATAAGGACTACGTGCTCTGTCAGTCAGATAGAACTTTTAGAGTAGAATTATTATTTACATGTATGATGTTAGTCAAAACTATGTTTTAATTTCATCTTTTTTTGTAAAATTTTTCTATGTGTTATTTAGCTAGTCACGTACTACTGTTATTGTCGGATGATTAGCCTGTGGCTAATGTTTTCTCGTGGTAAAAAAATTTATCACCGATGTAAAATAAAATGTTTTGATTTTGATTTGATTTGAGACTACGGAAATGGATTGCTGCATGTTATCAGCAAAATCCTAGTGAATAAACTTCAAGTTGCACAAAAATCTGTGGTCCATTTCATTGAATGGTAAAGAAGACAAGAAAGTGTCACAGACTGTCAGAAAAACTTGCACTGGCTGCCAATTCCTGCAAAAATGGAACTTAAAATTCAGGCTACATTTTGGAAAGAACTAAAATGATCAAGCTCCTGAGTCTGTAGAGAAACATGCATTTCCATCTGCAAAACACAATGAAAAATTGCTATTGATGGCACCAAGTGTTTTTTAAAAAATCGTCTTCGTGCTCAGCATCAAAGCTGTGGAAAACAAAATAAATCAAATTTCAAGCAGATCAAATTAATATATCCTGACTTATAATAATGCCTTTTGTGTGAAATTTTGAAAAAAAAAAAATTGATTTTGTATCTTCAGGTTCTGGATACATCCGCTCTGTGGGTCATTAGCCCAAAAAAAAATCAAGATTCTCAATAAAACCACATTTAGTACATATAAAAAAAATAAGTTAAATTTCATCAGACTGCAAGATACAATTTATCACGTTTTTTATCGTTTATTTCCAAATAAAGTGAGGAATAATATAGTGATTTAGACAAGGAATCCTACCACACAGTAAATTGATACAAAAATGCATTTATATAACACAGAGTCACTTTGAGAAATTATACAATACTTGCAAAAAATCACCCAAAGATATTTTCCATTCGCAGCAGAAACCTGAATCTATATCAGATTATAGCACACTTCCTGGCAAATCCAATGCCGCAAACCAGAAGTTTCTAGCCCTAGCCCAGCTGGCACAAACGGCAAACGAAGCTGCCAATGTGCAAAATTATTAAAGAAAAAAAAAACAAGGAAGCAGCCGAACGGAGCTCAGCAGAGTGCTGTTGCCATGGTGACTTCACATATGCTAGACGATGAGTAGCCAGTCATCTTGATGGATCAGTTAATGTTAGATTATCAATTGGTGTGCTCAATTAGAAGTGGATAGAACACGAGTTTTTGGCCTGAGATGTGGAAAAAAGGCATATATATGTCGGTTTTTGAGTTCCTTTAAGATATGTTGCTCATTAATTGCCTGAATTTGTATTTGGATGCCATGGAAACATTTATTATTGTGTATATATGTCTAAAGCGTCAACGATTTTTTTATTCAGGGTCCAAGCAAAAGAGATATAGGGTTTTCCCCCTAAAAATATAGTGTCACAGCCACCCTAAATGGATCATTATGTGATTATTGAACTGCATAACAAATTTGGTTACCATGGCAACCAGGGTAGCAATACAAAATGCCTCCAATCTTTAAAATATAGTTTAAGCCATCAGTTGCCCATGTGCCAAATTTCAGAGCTTTATCACAAAATGCAGAATGGTTTTCATAATCTGCCAGACTAAATAGGCATATTTCAATATTAATTTTTCGATATAAGAATATCTCAAAATAATATTACAGGTCGGGGAGAGCAGGGCACCATGAGCCACAGGGCACCATGAGCCATGGCCCCTATAAAACAAACGGCTTGGTAGAACTCCTCGATAGGAAGACCATTAGAAGTTCTGTTTTGTCACCATTATTTTTATAAAAGAAGTTTCTGATTTATCTGGTGCACTTCTCCATTTTCTTCACAGTATCAGTTTGATCATCATGGTTGGTTTGCGAGAAAGTATTTATTTGATCACCACCATACTTCTCAACCTTAATTTTGTTTCTTTTGCCAACTTCACTGAATGGTGCAATGTAGGAGTTAAATGGACCTAGCTTTAGACCTTGTGGGACTCAATAGCCTACTTAAGGCCTAGTCTATCTGAAACAATATTATTGTTAGTCACTTACTGTCATCTTTGTGAAAGGTAGGATTTGAACAAATTCAAAGCATTATTTTGAATCCCATACTTGTGGTTCAGTCGAGATATGGTAATGCAAGCCATTAAAGTGTAAGTTCTGGGCAGTCACGAGGGTTTATTGATGAGATGCATACCACTGCATTTCTTATTTCTGAGGCAAAACTAACTACCAGTTTTAAACTGACACCAATGAATGGGCTGACAAGTTGCCCATCTGTTTCATTGTTTCCTTCAGTGATTTCCCATTGGCTAAAATTGTGGCTTTTTGACAAAAATAAAGTGATTATGGATATTAAAAGTTCTTGGAGCAAGTCAAGGTGCCTCCCTGCTCCCCTGAAGGTCTTTGACTTTACGGGTTAAAACCCCAGGTGGGTAACTCAAATTTTTCAGGGGACCTTAATGAGCAAAGTCTCAGATGGATGTCGGTTGGATGAGATGATAAATTGGCAGCCCCTTGTGTCTTTGCTGGGCAAGTAAAAGATCCCTCACATGGGATAGATTTGTAACATGTTTTAAAAGGACTCTCTCTCTCTCTCCGGTTGCATTTCGTGCAGGGTAAAAATTTCAGAACATCAATGCTACTGAAATATCCCAGTCTCTAGGTAGAGACAAATGTCAAACTTTACCCGCGTATGTTCCATGCCATAAGAGGCCGCAATCCTGTTTCCTCCTTCTCCAGAAATAAAGCAAACAAAGAGCTTTATCATCGTGGAATGCATCTGAAGTTCAATTTTGAACACATTCAGTGTAATATTCGTATCACTCACCAAAACATCACAAACATGTTTTGCATCGCAAATGTGGCCAATGTTCTTCCTGTTGCAGAAGTTTGTTATTTCATTTATGAAACAGGGAGTAAGGACACATTGAAACAAATCATGTTTGATAACAAAGGCAGATATATTGAAAGTATTCCCCTACACAGAATGCCTTGCGACGATGAACACTGAGCATAGGCACGTTTTGCGGGGAGTCAGGTGGCTGCAGCCCTCCGTGGCATCAGGGCAAATGGCAAACCTTTGCAAATCTGGATCATTATCATGACAGAACCATTGCTCTGGTCACATCTATAACAAGCTAAAATTTCAGGGCAAAATAGTTTGTCACTGATCTGTAATTCTTTCTCTCTTTTTTTCCTACTTCCCAGGAATAGCTGTTTGTGGCAACTTTGCAACTCTGCCAAAGGCTTTAAGGGTGGAATTGCCAATTAAAGGTGCCTGTTGGCAAGGCATGATTGCCTATTGCATAACTGGTCATAATCCTATGATCTACAAACTCAAAACATCTGGGCAATAAGGCCAATCTTGAAAGCTCCTCAATTATTTGTTAACAAAAACATATGGACAATTAAATTTTCCATGATTGCATGAATTGACAACTGACATCCCATACAATTATTTAAGCTGACATTTTTTTAATAGCTGTGATAAAGCATGAACTGCAAAATTGATTTTTCAAAATCATAATGTCCATATTTGAAACGATTCAGAAGATAGATGATAAATTCCAACTAATTAATCTTTGAAAAAAGCTAAATGAGTCTTTTCAGTTTATGTTGATTTATATTGACCTTTGCAACATGCAATATAATTATATACATGTTTCAAAATTACGTGTATCTGTATTTATTCTGATAGAAAAACCACCTATTGTTGAGTCATAAATTTTTTTGAATTGTGGATTTATTGCAAATTATTACATAAATCCGCATCATAGATCGTTTTGCTTTGACCCTCATACTTCCCTTAAGATAAGATAAGATAAGATAAGATATACTTTATTAATCTCGTAATGAGAAACTCTTGCGGAGCGAGCCCATACAATCATTCATGCACCATAATCAAAATATCACAGTCATACAGGGATTACATTCATACATATATGTCATACATTTCTTAAATTTGTGAGATGGTTATATAATTTGATACTAGATGGCACAAATGAATTTTTGAAACGAGTTGTTCTTATTTTAGGCAGAGCCAGTCTTCTGCCTGATCTCAGAGATATATATTTACAGTGTAAAGGGTGTTTGTCATCTTTCATCATTATTTTAACCTGCTGAAGTACATATTTGTTATATAAATCATGGAGAGATGTAACATTAGCACCCAATTTACTTGACGCTTTTACAATTTTCTTCATTTTCTTCTTCTGCTGACAAGAAATATTACCATAGAAGGTGGTGATAGAAAAGCAAAGAATTGATTCAATAATTGACTTGTAGATGAGTGTTAAAATTTTTTGATCGATGTTGATGTTTCTTAGCACCCGAAGGTGGTGAACTCTTTGCATACATTTCTTGTACACCGGCTGTGAGTTTTGTGTTCCATTCAGCTTATCATCAATGACCATACCAAGATACTTATATTCATGCACTCTTTCGACGCATTCAGATTTCACAACAAGTTCATTCACAACAGATTCTTTTTTCCTGAAATCTAACATCATTTCTTTTGTTTTCTTGACATTGAGATTAAGGAAATTATCATCACACCACAATACAAAGTCATTCACTTGATCAAGATAGTCACGATGGTCATCATTGAGAATTTTCCCAATAATTGCAGTGTCATCAGCATATTTTATAACAATACAACGATCAGATCTGCTTTTACAATCATTTGTATACAGAGTGAACAGGATTGGTGATAGCACACAGCCTTGAGGGGCACCTGTGTTTATGAACATCCAATTAGTTGCAGCTCAAAACTCCCTTGCCAGCCATATTTTCTCTTGGGTCGCAGGTCCATGCCTGATAGTCTAATCTTAATGGTCATTTGGGTATTCAAAGTTTCCAGGCTCTAACACAGCTTGCTAACTTCATCTGGACAGAAAATGGGTCACTGGCCTGTCTACAAGTTGACCACTGTTTCATTGCCAGTGTTTTTTTCCAGCCTTTGCAGAACATATGTTCCCACCTAGAGGCTAATGTGCAATTCCGCAAGCTCCTGAGAGTGGTCCAACTAAACTAAATGTGAGGAACTCATACAACTTTTGTCTGGAAGAAACCATGGCTGTGTCTTAGTGTGTTGCTGGTCTTGAGAATGTGATTACATAGTTGACTCAGGTTTAACTCCATATTGAATAAAAACTTTATGAATGTGCAATAAAATTGAAACTATTTCTTTGGAACAGCAATGCTGCAGCACACAAAACTAACTTTGTGCCAGGTGACAGCAGCATGAAGTTCTCATTTTCTCCAGACCGCGTCACCAGATTTTGAACTCGGCTTCTCACAGAAGTTTTTAGAGATCTCTATAAGAACTTTTGTGATTGCCTGATTTAAAAAAGGACCTATTTTCTGTCCAGCTGAAGTTAGCATGCAGGCTCTGTTAGAGCATATGGCAACTTTGAATAAACTAATGACAAGTCAAGAAAATGCTCCATCAGGTTTTGGCCAGTGCTTGGGCCCACCGGTGCTTGGGAAGATATGGACTTGCAGGGAGAATATGTACAACTGTTGCTTCGTCTGAGATTCGCTGGAGATGGTAAATTGCGTCACATGAAATTATCTGCCATGACATCAGAATCATGCTTTTTGCCTGTCATTTGTTTTCCTTCTCACAGATAGCAGCAATTTGTAAGTAATTGACATCTGCCACGATAGAGACGAGCATTACCAAACGCATGCGTATTGGAATGCATTCATTACAGTACAAATTTCTAAATGTGGCTCAACTTAGCTGTCTGTAGCTATTCATTACTAGTCTTATCCATAGCTATCTATAACTATCCATTTTTATTCTTCTGTATACACTGGAATCTCTTTACTCCTTGTTTAAACAATAGTAATTGTGGTTAACTATGGCTAGCTATGGATAAGTGTAGCTTAGTTTAGCTTGGAATGGCTATGGCTAGATAGCTAAGGCTAGATTTTAAATGACGAGCCACTTTTAGAAATTTGTACTGTATTGTGCTTATGAAATATGGTGTTTGGCATTTGTAAAGCCTACAACAATTACACTCACAATTATGTCAGCCAGTTAGATAGATAGATAGATAGATAGCACAATGACGCCATGTCTTTGGGTGCTCTCTTATAACTTATATTTTAGACAGTTTTATAGACATTTTGACAAATAGATTGACAGATAGATTGACTGATTGATTGATTGATAGATAGATAGAAAAATAGATAGATAGATAGATAGATAGATAGATAGATAGATATATAGATAGATAGATAGATAGACCATAATTACCTGCTCGGGAGCTACAAAAACAGACAGGCAGACTAATCTACAGTCCGTTTAACATTTCTCAGTGGGCCATGACACACTCTAAAAAATTTCGGGACAAAACAGGTTTTTTAAATCCATAATGGTTTTTTGAAATATCCATATTGGTTTTTACACAAAAGTTTCGTTTTTCAAAAATCCATTTTCCATTAAAAAAACTGAGCCATATATGACTAAAATCCTTTAAAATTCGGTCGCAAAAAAAAAGCTATCCTCTGGTCTCCTATTGAACTTTCTAAACATAAACTTGTTGTAACCAATATATCTGGGCATATCAAATTCGATTTTGGTGACTTTCCAACTAAAATGCAAGAGACTGAGTTTTTTGCGACGCCATGTATTTTTTTCAGCTTTTCAAAATTTAGCAGACATAAATTAGAAAATGCATTCTTGAGACTCAATAAATATTAGCAGAGGCCTTTTTTGGTACAATCGTGTTCTAAATTAAATTTGGAAGATATTGACGTATCATACAAATTTCTATTGCAAAAAATGACAACACAATGTGCTATCAAAATCAGCAGCTTTACCTAAATCTGCAAAATTCTCAAAAAAATTGTCACTGGACGTTTAGTCAAATATCCTGTTAGTGTGAGTATACGTCTAGCTGAAATATCTCAAATTTGTATGTAATTAGAAGCAAACAATATAGGGAATTATGTCAAGGTGAAATAAATGGTATCGAAGTGTTACTTTCCAAGTTATAGCCCCTTACATGTGACACCGTGAAAAAATGTTTCACCCTAAAATGTGCATATTTGCGTGTTTTCGGACATATTTAGCCCCAAAACATGGTAAAGAGTTGAGATCTCATCATTTCTGATGCCTTTATTGGAAAGTAGACAATTTTTGCTAGAAGGTAAGTTTAAAACCTTGTTCAAAAAATGAAAAATGAGCCTTAAGGATTTTTTTCAGTCAAATTTGTGACTCAAAGCGTGAACCTTGTCATAAGAAAAAATTTCAAGAAACACCGTCAGCAATCTTGCATGACTCATTTATTAAATCAAATCATACAAGAATTTTTTAATTTAATTCTTTTAAATAAACTTCAATCAATAGCATGATATTTAATATTTACAATGGCACAGCTAATGTTTTCGGTCTTCAAAATTACTTTCTATAGACATTGATACAAATAGCACTAATGTGAGATCTTCAAATTGTGAATCTTTAAAGGACGGATAACATTTGATGGAAGAAGCTTGTGCATAGGCAGTTTTTCCTTGAATATTATGCATAGGCATTTTTTGTTGTTGAATAGACTAGACTTGGTCACTCCAGATTAGATAGATCCACACAATGTGACCCACTGCTGAACTTCTGCAATTCAATTTGGGCGATCTTCTGGACGTGAAGTATCTAGTGGGAGACATAACGTAAATGGAATGGTCAATATCAGCCTCTGAATCAGTAACTGCTTTGTTTGCCATTTCAGTCAGGGCAGTCTTGTTTCACTAATGGAACTGGTTTTCTTAGTTTGCTTGAAGGTGTCCAGGAAAGGAGGGTTAAATGACTTTGCTTCATGTTATTTTGTACTTATTTCATGCACACAGTTTATTGTAGGCTATACCATGCCTTTATGTAATAATGCGAAAGATCCATTTTTGTAAAAGAGAGTAATCAGTTTTATTTTGGTTTAGTGCATTTAAATGCCAACAGAAAATTAGGTGGCATATTGTGATTTGATACTAGGCCTATATGGTGACAAAATCATCTACAAACCTTTCTTTTCCTTCAAAAGATTCCCTTTTATACTCCACATTACAGAAATGGCTGAGCATTGTACAAATCAATGGAGAAAGCCATTAAAGATCTAGTTCATTGATTTTAGGAACTCCTCCCGTACTGCCTAACTGACTGACTCTTTGTCCTTCCTGGCTCAGCCTTATCTCAGTGTTCAATATTGGCAGACAATAAGAGTATCATTAGCACAGAAACCAATTACTGCAGTCTTGTTTCATTAACCCAGCTCTGTGGTAGAGACCTTGGCAAACTCATTATCATCTCTGCTGTCTCCATAGTGCCATATCCAATACGGCTTCATTATAGTTCCATATTACACATGTGTACCATCTACTTATTTTAAGGCCCTTCCAAATCATTCTTTATGCTAAGGTATATAAATTTTGTCCGAGGCAATGTCATTGTTTATGCTGTTTGTTGTCACTTCAAACTTGTTTTTCACTGTTGCAAGCAGAAAGTACTTGTGGGATTTAAGTAAAATGAGTAAGTCTCTCTGTGACTAAACCTTCACCATTTTATGTCATGGTCATGTAGGACATCTATCTATCTATCTATCTATCTATCTATCAAGAATGATGATACTGCCGAAAGATTCATAAAATAATTGCGTTTCTTCCCATTTCTTTTCTATTCCAAATGCGATAAGCATTTAATAATGTAAGAAGTGCAGTAGTAGCATATTCGTAAACATAATATATTTGTTATCAACCTGAGTTTAGCTTCAGAGTCGACATAGCAACTTACACTAACACAGACTGAGTTGGTCGCTCCTGATTAGATGGAGATGTCCACACAATGTGACCTAGCGCGGAAATTCTGCAATTCAATTTGGGCTCTCCTTGCATATCTAGCAGGAGACATAATGAAAGTGGAATGGTCAATGTCAGTACAGCTACTGATTAAACCAGTTGGTCTCAAGTGCTTTGTCTACTATTTTAGTCACTTCAGGGTGCCACGGTTACTGTGATGGTATTGGTCTCTAAGGAATCAACTAATATTTGTGAAAGTCTTCTGTATTTTAAAAAGAATAAGTCCGGATCCCAGTCAAGCAACAAAAGGCAGATTTGCAGGAGCAGCAATCACAGCTCCTTGTATCTAAGCAGGTGAGTAAAGGTCCATAGCATAGATTAAATATGATAAAAATACGAGTGTAATGAATTCCTGATTACGAACCTTACTAAATGACCATTTATGCAGCTGAATCAAATCAGTGGCACAGCCGTTGAAATCAGATTCATTGATTTTAAGAACTCATCTGGTTCTACCTAATTGATTTTTTTGTCCTTCCTTGATCAGCCTTATCTCTGTGTTCAATATTGGCAGACTTAAAGAGTATCATTAGCACAGAAACCAATTACTGCAGTCTTGTTTTCGTTAACTTGGCTTTAAGCTATGCAGACCTTGGTGTATATCTTGTCTTCAACTCCTTGGACATTATACAATGTAAATACATTTTATACAAAAGTTTCTTATTAAAAAAATGTCCAAATATCCATTAGTCAATTCTGGTTCCAATCTCACGGAGTTCAACTGGAGCTGTAAATAGACCCACAATGCCAAAAACCCCTCGCAAAGCCTGAATGGCGAAGGATTGATGTTTCCTTGTTCTATGCCAATACTGCAGGTATATACGTTGCAGGGTCGATAATTCTTTAACTGAGTTTTAAAATAAAATTAAATAGGAATTCCAAGTTAATTTTGCTGTATAGTCCCTCATTTGAGGCAGGAGATTATCGTGTTAGAGTTTTCATGTTGTTTAATTGCTCTTTTGCATACTTTTTTTCTTGACAAACAATAAGCCAAGAACCTCCATGATTTTTACAGTGCGTATATGCTCTACAATTACAATTACTAAATGGAATGGAGAGCCTTTATCGTCATTGCTCTTTATTATCATGGTTTCCTTTATTTTAAACAACTTTGAGGCAAGAGAAGTAAACAGCTGAAGATGAAACATTGCTTGGATTGCATGATGTTTAGAGACATCTTGACATTTCAAACTGCCAATTTGATGCAATTTAACAATTTCAGGGCACATCAAAGGACATCTAAGTAGATATAATTTTGTAGCAGCCAACTTGAGATGGCAATCTACCTTGGTCACGCATTCTCCTCTTTGGTTGGACACCTTGGGGCAACTTGGGAGGAAACTGACCCTCACTTCATCACTCAGACATTTAGAATTCTCTCAAGTGAAGTCTCAGCACAAACAGAAGAAGAAGATGCAGAAGAAGTGCATTTTTTAACATAGTAACTAGGAGACCAAAGGGTCTCCCAGTGGACAGATTTGGTCTCCCAGTCATTGCCAAATTGGTTTCACTGGGAGACCAAATTTCCAAAGGAATCTCATTATTTTTAATTTGGTTGTCATAATTTCTATTTCCTTAGTACATTTGAAAGTGAGGCTTCTTTTTTCCATATGAAAAATATTCTTCACACTCTTCACAACTATACTTGCGCTTCAATTTTATCTTTCTGATTTTCAATTTTAAAAAATGTGTTGTTTGTCAAACTTGTTGTGGCGGAAATTGCCCAAAGTCCTGAATTAGCAGACAGGTCAATAGTTCAAACTCACTTTGGAAACCACCTTGTTATATAAATACATATTTAATGGATCACGGACAACCTATAGATGCCGTGAGTCACGGAGCTACGAAGTTCCGTTGGTCTCCCAGTCGAAAATTCTTAAAAAATGCTCTGTGCAGAAGATAGTCCTAACTAGAGGTCATGCTTATTGACTCTTGTGGTTCATCTGTTATTGCTGTGTCTGTTGTTTTCCAACAATTTCAGATGACTTGGTTTTCAACAATTTGTCATCATCCATCAAAATATCTTGATATGCTACAGTGTATAATTCATGATTTGTGTACAATTCACATACCATCTTGAGAAGAAACTCCCACATCTCTCGCAGAAAATGTCATGCGTACATACCTTTGGTGGTTACATTTGCATTAGCACTTATCTACCACAAGGGTTTGGAGATCTCGAGAATTTTTCTAAATGGTGAATTCCAGAAAATACATTTTGTATGGGACAACATTCTGTGATGGTACTGTCAGAATAATTACTCCACCAATCTGTTCACAAAAGAGCTGATTTGTTCCTTGCCCTTTCAGTTTCTTGAAGAAATCCTGATTCAGATAACAACTTATGACACTGCCGTCAGCCTCGTAATAACTGAAGAAAAATTATGTATTATGTTTTTTATTCAGGCCTATCTCATGAGATAACAAGAATAAATACCTCATATTTATTTGGCCAGGTTCAACAAATTAAAAACCAATTCTCATTTCTCCTTCAAAAATATCAATTAGCATCACAAAGTTTTTGGATGCATTCAGCACATTCTTTTCATATAGTCTTAAAACATAATTACTATCAAAGTAAATTTCCGGAGTTGTACCGTATGTCTACCCGGCCCAATGTCCAAATCTATGTATGTTCGCAAACTAAATAGATTACTATAGCCTTAATCCTGTCTTATGACTTCCGCTGGCTAATCAGCCAGTCTGTGAAGTGACTGGTGTCATCAGGAGGGAGTAGATGTGCAGAGCTTGTCCCGAGACTTCCAATGCTGTTTATATACACTAAAATTTTCATGCTAAATGAAAGCATGTTGCTTCATGATTCACATATAATATTATGTCAATGTGTCTGAAAAGTACTTCAAGTATTGATGATTGATATAATGTGCCTGCTATGCTCACACTTAATTTTCGTTAATGTGGTTTTGCACGGAACATTCTTCTTAATTACTGAAACATTCCTAAATCCTGCATTTCACTTAGTCTGCTGTCTGGCATTACATGTCTTTCCAATTCAAGAATGTTTTTATAAGGATTTATGTTACATCATGACATATTATTTTATCTGGCTACTATGGCAATTTGTTCTCTATTACAAGTTCAAAACTCATTAAATATGTGGGTGGAACACAGACAGATATACTGTAGATAGATATGGTAAGTGCAGCCCTCTAAGCTCAGTTCACTGTAATAAATCTGCAAGGTTTGAAAAAATATATCGGACAACAATTTTTTCGGAGAGTTGTGTGAATTATTGACCTTCTATATCGATCTGATCCATGCTATGAGTATATATATATATATATGCGTGTGTTTGATAATATTAAACGCTTCAGAAATGATTTACAAAAACATTTTGCATGCTTGATGAAGCTGCTGTTGTCCTGAAAACAGTATTTACTACATTAAAATTGCAAGTAGATTGGAGTAGCAGCGTTTCTGGTCGATCTGGGTTGCCCATTATTTTCATGGCCTGAGGAGGACTCTTTACTTCAGAAAATAGCCATAAGTGCTATTCACTCCATAACCAATCACTAACAAACTAATGAACGACAGGATTATAGGCTTAATGTATTTTGTGTAAGAGCCCTTCTGCCTGCAAGCACAGAGATGTGGGTTTAGGTACTGTGTTGTAAATATTTTGAATCTTGCAACTCTTCAGCCCCATACCCAGATTGAGATTATCTTTATTTAATATATTATATTATATTGAATATTTTGATTTTGAAATATCCTTAATATTGAAATTGGCCTATGGTTTATATTCAAATTCCTTTAACTGCTTATTCATTTCAGTTGTCTAGGGGTATATAGGGAGCCACCTCCTGAAGTCTTGCTCCCTCCGCCGCTGAATTTCTCATAGATTTTGTAATATTCCAGAGTGATTATTGCATTAATTTATTCATAATTATTTAATGTGATCAATTAAAGAAAGACATTCATGTGTATCTGATAGAGTAATTAAAAAACCAAAGACAATTTATCAGTCTTTTTTTGTAAATTGCCTATACATCTGACGAAATCCCACATGATCACACGACCTATGTATATAGTTTTTTTAGTAAATGAAAATGCTTCAAAATTAATTTGATCCTCTATATTCCAAATCTATATAAATTCCAAATCTATATGAATATTATTAATATTCCCTTTTTATGGTGTCAATATGAAACTTGTGTAATGAAGACATTTAATCAGTTTTCAGCAGTATGAAACCTAATCCTTGGATTATTGATTTCAAGTTAATTTTACATTGGAATAAATTTTCTCATAATATTTTACTCAAGCATTTTAATAATCTTGAAGGATTACGTATTTGTTGATTCCTGTGATTGAACATCAGAGATTAAAGATGCGTTTTTTGGTTACTGTTATATTAGCCTGATTTTTGCAACTCAACCTGTTTTGGCTGTACATGTACACGTATGTAACTGAAATGTGTTTCTCTCTCTCTTTCTTTCCCCTATTTCCCAGGAATATCTGTTTGTGGCATTTTCGTAACTCTGTTAAGGGCTTCAATGTCAAGAGTGAAATTGCCAATTAAAGGTGCTTGTTGGCAAGGTATGATTGCCTATTGCATAACTTGTCATAATCCCATGGTCAACAAACTCAAAACATCTTGCAATCTTAAAAGCTCCTCAATTACTTGTTAACAAACACATATGGGCAATTAAGCTTTCCATGATTACATGAATTGACAATTATTTTCTTTAAAACTGACATTTTTTACAGCTGTAATAGCATGAATTGTAAAATTGGTTTTTCGAAGACTGAACAAATTAAAATCATAATGTCGGTGCTTAAAACATTTAGACAATAGTTTCCAACTAGTTAATCTTTGAAAAAAGCTAACTGAGTCTTTTCAGTTTATTTTGATTTATATTGATCTTTGCAACATGCAAAAAATTATATGTTTCAAAATAATCTGAATTTATTCTGATACTAAAAACATTTATGGTTGAGTAATAACACTCATTTACATTACATTAATGATATAAATTTTAATCCGCATCATAGATCGTTTTGCATGCACCCTCATACTTTCCAAGCCAGCCATATTTTCTCTTGGGCCAAAAGTCCATGCCTGATAGTCTATTCTTAATGATCACTTGGATATTCGAAGTCATCAGTCTCTAACAGAGCCTGCTAACTTCATCTGAACAGAAAATTGGTCACTGGCCTGACTGGAAGTTAACCGCAGTTTCATTGCCAGTGCTTTTTCCAGAACATATGCCGGCCATATGTTGCCACCTAGTGGCTAGTGTGCAATTCCGCGAGTTCTAGCGACTGGTCCATTTAAACTGAGTGTGAGGAACTCACACAACTTTGTCTGGAAGAAACCAGGGCTGTTTCTGAGTATGCTGCTGGCCTTAAAGAATGTGATCACATAGTCTGACTCAGGTTTAACACAGTATCGAATAGAAACTTTGTGAATGTGCAATGAAATTGAAACTATTTCTTGGGAGCAGCAATGCTGCAGCATGCAAAACCAACTTGGTGCCAGGTGGCGGCAGCATGCAGTTCTCATTTTCTCCAGACTTTGTCACCAGCTTTTGAACTCGGCCTCTCAGAGAAGTTTCTACAGATGTGA
This sequence comes from Platynereis dumerilii, assembly GCA_026936325.1. NCBI lineage: Eukaryota > Metazoa > Annelida > Polychaeta > Phyllodocida > Nereididae > Platynereis > Platynereis dumerilii. The sequence goes on from JAPTHN010000028.1 coordinate 1,043,477, forward strand.
TTGGCTGATTAAAAAAATGACCTATAATGGGCCATTCTAAAATTTCGGGACAAAATGCCCTGGAAAATGTGGTAATGGAGGGGACTTTTGATGCAGAAAACCTGCATTTTGAGCAATTTAGAAATAGAAAAAAATGAAAAAAATTATGTAAGTCTTATTTTCAGAAGTACTTCATCTCAGATCAATCGATTTAAAAATATAAATATAGATTTTCTGTGGTAACGGAGTGGACAGGAATGGTAACGGAGTGGACAGGAACGGTTTGGTTTTCTCTTAATAGTGGTTTCTATTTGGTAGATAAAACGTTTTGGTCGCATTCTATTGAATCCTGTCACCCTCAGCAATATATACGTAAAATTTCTTTGAAAAGGTATCACTGGTAAGCTCGGAATTGGAGGTAACGGAGTGGACATTTCAGTGGGACCAAAAAATGTTCCAATGAAAATTATGCCTTAACTTGTTGAATACCTGTTTAATGAAAATCTGCAAAGCTGTGGTAGTTTGGCGCATGTGCATCTTACGACATTGAGTGGAAATTGCTCATTAAAAACAATAGGTAGCCGAGCTATGCCTGGTAACGGAGTGGACAAAAAAATTAACATAAACTAGTGACACGTCTTTTACATCAATTAATTCAATGAAATGAAACAAGAAAAAAGTTAAATATGATGTATATATTAATTCAAGTATATATTCTCATGAATCGTGCATAGAAACTTTGGAAATGATGGTACTTAAGGAGGAAAATTAACACCTGATTTTGTTCAATTGAGGGACTATAAACTTAAATAAATGTTAAATGTTAAATGTCTTGTCAGGTCCAGTGACAGGGAAAAACCACTGTTTTGGCACGGATTACTGGCCACAATGCACCAAAAAAAGGTCTAATAAATGACTTTTTGTTCCAAATGCAGTGGTTCTAAATAGAAATATGAATAACAGATGTGGAGTGACGCTTCAGATACCAATTGCATTCAAGTTAATGTCAGGGAACTGGAGTGACGCAAATTGTCCCGAAATTTGAGAATGACCAATATTTTCTGTCCAGCTGAAGTTAGAAGGCTCTTATGGAGCATGGCACCTTTTAATACAATAATGAAAAGTCAAGGAAAAAATCCACCACGTTTTTGCCTGGGCTTGGGCCCCTTGGCCCTTGAGAAAATATGAACTTGCAGGGAAAATACTTACAACTGTTGCTTCTTCTGAGATTCGCTAGAGATGGTAAATTGTGTCACATGAAATTATCTGACATGACATCAGAATTATTATTTTTTTCTTTCATGTGTTTTCTGTCTCGCAGATAGCAGCAATTTGTAAGTAATTGACATCTGCCACCATGGAGACAGGCATTACCACAATCTGAAATGATGTGCACAGTTGCATGCGCATTGGAATGTAATAATTTTTTCATTGTATTTAGGCCTATGAAATATGGTGTGTGATATTTGTAAAGCCTGCAAAAATTACACATACAATTATGTCAGATAGATAGATAGATAGATAGATAGATAGATAGATAGATAGATAGATAGATAGATAGATAGATAGATAGATAGCCCATGATTACCTGCTGGGAAGTTACAAAAGCAGACAGGCAGACTAATCTACAGTCCTTTTAAAATTTCTCAATGGGCCGTGATATTCATGCATCACAATCTGAATCAATACAAAAAAAATCACAGGTGTCTTTGCCCTTGAAATGTTTGAGTGCCAGAAGAAACATTTCGATTACAAGTCTGTCACTCAATCTGAAAAAAGAGATCAAAAAATCCATGATATGACATGTTAGCAAACAACACGAAACTCTTCCTCAGCAGATGTTGATTTCCACGTGACATGGGGTTAATTGCAGTTATTGACATGCAAGAAAAAGATAGATTACTTTGCTTCAATTTCATCTGACTATTGATGGGTTTTTCCTTGCCAGTTACATGGTGGTGCCTAACAATTAGAGAGTTGGCAAGCTTTGAAATAAAACTTACGATTCATTGGCAGTTCCAGATATGCAAGTCTACCATTCGATTTCTATTCTAATGGAAAAAATATATTAGCATTCTGTTCTTCTGAAGGGAATGAAACTTCAGCATTCAATAGCTTGCCAATGCCGTTATTTGCACGGAATTCTGTATGAATGTGACTGAAATTGCTAGAATATTTATTTTAGCCGAAGCTTCTGAAAGTTCAGTTTTGGGAATTAAAGGTCTGATAGATTTCTGTCTGAATGAGTACTGAATGAAGTCTGCCATAAACTGTTGATAGCAGATACAACTGGAATGAAGTCTGCCATAGATTGTTGATGGCACAAAAACTGCAATAAGTACAGAATCGAGTTTACCACAAACTGTCAAAACTGAAATGAGTATGGAATGAAGTCTGCCATAAACTGTTGATAACAGATAAACTTATATACATTATACACACAGAGGTGAAATTATTGTTGCTTTTCAAATAGTATTTTCAAAATTTCAAAGAATCTTAAAGGGGCCACAAAAGTCTAAAGGGCCCTTTTGCAGATGGATACATGCATAAATGGCTATCTACAAATGATTGAGAGAGTCTGTTTCATGGCTAGATGCTTGAGCATGAGATGGGATTTATCACCCCCAATTACAAGGTTGGTGAGGTATTATAATCCAATCAAATGCCTTGAAACAAGTGAAAACAAGACGTCGTCAGCCACTCAAATATAGCCTGAATTAATGTTGTTGATTTTTGCTTTAAACTGTCATTGACATTGATTTTGTATTTCACACATCTTCTCTTCCTATCTATTCCCTTTCTTAGAATTTGGACAATCCATCACTTTGTGAGACAACATAAGACAGAGTGAAAACACTATGTCGAACATTATATGTTTGTCCATGGTGTCTTCGCAAAGGAGTGCAGCTGTCTTTTTGGAGGTAATTATTGGTTCATTAGTGAAACTGCAGGCACAAGAAACATAAGCTTAGCTCAGGCATGATTGATTGTCATCCTTCAGTGTACACAATTTTCTTGTCTACACCCACATAGCCAGAATGCAAGTATAGGCTGCTACTGGTACAGTACTGGTTATCTGATACTAGGCAAAAACCCTCACTTGTCGTTTCGTGTCCGAGTCTTTTGCCGATATGTCCCTTCATTTTGCCACCCCCTGCTGTTCTCTAATTGACCATGCACTTTTTATAGACTGTTTCGTCAATTTTCGCATCTTTTCTTCTGTATTTTCCTACTGGAAGGAGGTCCAGCTGGCCCATCTCCTGTCAATCATTCAATTAAACCCCACCATGGTCCTGAGGCTGATAGCTATCTTCTGTCACGGGTGAGATAGCTACTGCCCTCTCCCACTTCAAAGGGAACAGATTATCCTTCCCTGCACAGAAAATACTTTTTTTCACATTGCAATGTTACACATTTTAAACTTAACCAGTGTGATAGCATTCATTTTCAGGATCACACTCATATATTTTTTATGCAAATACTCAAACTAGAACAATACTTAACAAGTGAGAATTTTGGAGATATGATGAGCTATTATGGGCCACCCTTTGATTCTAACGGGGGGGGGGGGGTGGGTTGGGTTTGGAGAAAAATTATTGTAAATGAAGTTAGAAAGACCCCAGCCAGAAATTATTTATTTCAAAGTTGCCTATAATGAATTAATTTTATATATTTATTTTACCAAAAAAGCAAGCAATCTATTTATGTACGGAATGAATCCATAATAAAGTCTAGAGGGAAGGTATTCTAAACTTGATAGCTTAAATGCAACTGCAAACCAAGAAATAATTTATATAAAAAAACAATCCAACCCCCCCCCCCTGAAGATTAAATGGTACACATGATGGGGAAGGCCGACTCAAGAGATCTCAGATGGAGAGTTGTTTAGGGGGCCATTTAATTTCAAGGGGGGGGGGGGCACTAAGGGGGTGACTATTTCTTATCAGGGGGGGGGGAGCTTAGATATTTTGCTGATAAATAATTTCTTGCTCTTTGCAAATAAATAATGTTTGCCAGGAGTTTTTCTTAGCAAGGTGTTGCTTGATTTTGCAATGAATATTTTGCCACAGTTATTGCATGACAGTTACAAGATATACCAGATATCTTGTAACTGTCACGGTTATTGTAATAAATAATTTCTTGAGGAAAAATCCAACCCCCTCCCCCCTTGATATCAAATGGTCACCCCCTAATGTAAATTGACATTAAATCTTAACTTCACACAGAACTGTCTTGCCAGATAAGAACTCATCTCTCACCTATTCCTTTAACATTCTCTCTATAATTGTTTAAACCCTCGCCCCCTTGGGCCTAAAAGCCTAAGGAAAGATTTTAATCATGATAATCCCCCCCCCCCCGTCTGACGTTTTCTGTATCTGCCCCCTGTGTTGGACAGTAGCCTTTTAAAATGGTGTGAAAGGCTGTGACGTGGCAAAGCTCATTCGCAATTTGAAGTTGCCAAAGTGTTTGCCTTTGCCTGGACCGCTGATCTGCAAAGGGCTATAATCAGTATGTACATGTACTGACAAAGAGACACTTATAACTTCAAACTGCATGAGACACTTTTAACTGCAAAATGCATGTTATCTATCTATCTATCTATCTATCTGTCTATCATCTATCTATCTATCTATCTATCTATCTATCTATCTATCTATCTATCTATCTATCTATGCATCTTTCTTTCGTTCTTTCTTTCTTTCGAGAAGACCCGTTACAAAGGAATATGGGGGAGGTGAATTTTATAGATCTATATGATAATTATAAATGCTTTGTTCAATTGATCAGAAAAAAAAAATCGTTTCATATTTGGTGTCCAGTGCTTCATCCAATTTGACAGCTTATCAAATAATATATGAAGTCACACTTTGCCACCTTGCAATACCAGGGGCCAGTGCCAGTGGCCACTCCAGGGTGTGTTTGACTCCTGGGTTTGACTGGCCAACCTGCCCCCCCCCCCCAGGACCCTTGCAATCCAGGATTACTGGAGGGTAGTCTAAGTTCCTAACTTGTGTCATTGAAAAAAGTTGTTTTCTGCACAGAGTTACTTTGAAGTATACAATGCTTATCTATGTTCAAAACAGAAGTGTTACAGTTACAGATAAACTATTTGTGTTCCCCCTTAACTAAACAGTTCATCAACGTTTTTAATTGGTAGTCAATCATTAATCAACCAATGACGTCACTCAATTATTTAATGAATATCAATTAACAAGACACCCATCATATCAATCACATGGACATATCAATTATTAAACAATGAAATAACAATATATCTAGTCATATGAATCATACTATAAATTCATGGATGTGACAATCAATCAATCAATCAATCAGTCAATCAATTTATCTATCTATCTGTCTATCTGTCAATAAATCAATCAATTAATAAAACAATTAATATTAAATTTGTTTATCTATCTATCTGCCTATCTATCTTTCTATCTATCAATCTATCTGTCTATCTATCTATCTATCTATCTATCTATCTATCTAATTATCTATCTATCTATCTTGGCGAGTATCTGTCTATTTGTCACTCACTTTTAATATTCTTAGCTCATCTTAGTCCACATCTTCCCAAGGCAAAGTATCCATCCACTGTTACTGTGTTTTTCTGACTGGTATCCATCCATTGTTATTGTTTGTCATTTAAGTGAAATATTGACACAATACATTTGAGAGAAGCTTATCTGTGTCCTGTCCATGCCAGGTGCTCTCTTGTACTGGGCTGCAGGGCTCCTTACTTGGAAACTTGGTCACAGTAGGTAAGTAGGTCAACATAGATATGTCTAGTGTACCCCAGTGCCAATTAACCCCCCCCCCCCGTGCTTCTGGGATACTTCCTCACCTTGTGTCTATAACACTGCCCCCCCCTCCTCGACTTAACTATAAATGCCATAATAGATCTAGGATAAGTAGGAAAGAAGGACTAAAGATAGATATGAAGGAAGAAAGGAATAAAGGAAGTAAGAAAGAGAGAAAGGAAGCAAGGGAGAACAGAAAGAAGGAAGACAGACAGAGAGAAACAAAGGAATGAAACAAGGAAGAAGGAAGGGAAAGAAGCAGGAAAGAAGTAAGCAAGGGAAAGTAAATGAAGTTGAAAGGAATGTAAGGAGAAGGAAGGAAGGAACGAGGGAAAGAAGGAAAGAAGGAAAGAAGGAAGAAAAAATGAGGAAGGATGACAGAAGAAAAGGAAGGAAGAAGAGAGGGAGGATACGTAGTTTAAAAAATATATTTATTTATTTATTTTTTAAAATCAAATATGCATGTCACTCAGATGCTAATCTAATCAGCAAAAATGGAGATGGGGGATTAGAATCAAGAGAAGGGGGGGGGGGTGGTACAAGGGTCATTTTGGGCCCCCACCACTTGTCCAGGAGACATGTCTGCCACATCACTTCCCCCCAGTCAGAGTGCTTGCGATCAGGCTGGGAGGGAGCAGGGGGGGGGGGGTGTAAGGAAAGTCATTTACATAATTAAAGAGGGTTCATGACTTAGAAACCTGGGTTACAGAGGCCTGTCTGCAAAGACACCTGTCTTAAATACTTTTTAAAGGACACAATTAATTTGAAACAAGTAATTTATCAGGAAAACATTTTTTAAATAAATATAAGGCCTGTTAAAAGGTTCGTTGTTTTTGTCAGACAAGTGTGTGTAATGTGTATAGATACTAGATAGATAGATAGATAGATAGATAGATAGATAGATAGATAGACAGATAGATAGATAGACAGATAGATAGATAGATAGATAGATAGATAGATAGATAGATAGATAGATAGATAGATAGATAGATAGATAGATAGATATTATTATTGGCTTGGCTGTGGCCGACAGAGATTCTGCTGAAAGACAAGCATGCCCATTGATCCAGCCAAGTAAAATTGGACCAATCATAAAGTTTGTCTAATGTCCAAGTCAGCTGATGATCATTCTGAGTTTTCCGCAAGTTTAGGCCTAAATTGACCACATGCTAGTGGCAATTTACAAAAAAGTCTTGAAAAGTTCTTAAATGTCATTGTGACATAATTTTATGTTATAGATAGCCATAGAACGCATTTTAAAAACGTATTGCCTTCCTTGATAACCCTATATTCCGTGGGGTAGAAAAGGGAAGAACAGTAGGTTGAAAGGAATGGAGGAAGAATGGTTGAAAGGATTGAAAGAAGAAGGAAGAAAGGAAGTAGGGAAGGAAGAAAGGAAGGATAAAAGAATAGATGGGAGAGATTAACTTCCTTCATTCCCTCCTTCCTTCCCTCTCCTTTAACCTTCGTTTTTTTTCTTTCTTCTTTTTTTTTCAGGTTCATTTTCCATTTCTTTCTTCTTCCAGTTCTTTTCTCTCTCAATTTTTTTTCTTCCTTCCTTTACTTCCTTTTCTGTTTTTTCTGCTTGTATTTCCTTCTCTTGCATTGTCTTCATTTGCATTTCCTTTCTTTCCCCTCTCCCTTTACTTCACTTTCTTTAATTTCCTTCCTTGCCTTCACTTCCTTCATTTCTTCCTTTGCATTCCTTTCATTCTTTCATCTTCTTCCTTTCCTTCATTTCCTTCCTTTGAATTTCTGTTCATCTTTCCTTCCTTTTCTTCCTTTTCTTCCTTTCCTTTGCTTCCTCTCCTTCACTTCCTTTATTTCCTTCCTTCCTTTTCTTCCTTTGCATTTCCTTTCTTTTCTTCCTTTCTTTCCCTTCTTTCCTTCATCTCATTCTTATGAAATGCACTTTTGAAACACTTCTTTTATTTTATTTTACCAAAGTTAGTTTTATGATTTACTCATAACACCATGGATGAGCCCTTCTCCTTCAGGTGAAGAACTTGTTCTAGCTGTATTGTGGAGGGGGTAAAACTAGCACCCCTTTCCAGATGGTTCCTTTCAAGGGCAATCAAGGAGGCTAGCTGAGGACTTAGTTGACAGCTGATTAATGTGAGGCTGATAAGACAAAACATGTGTTCTTAATAAAGGGCCCAACATGATACAGCTTCCTCTTAGTAGGGAGGGGGCAATATGATATGGAAGGTCGACACAGTTGACTGCCTATCATAGCGACACCCTTTTTGCCGACAGTCTTGGAGTGCCCACACTGTGTCGGGTGACATTGTCAAATTAATCTATGGCTGTACTGTAACTGCCACTGGAATATACACAGTCAGTTTATATAAATCTATCTGTCCTTTGCTCCTAAAAGATACTACCGGGGCTTTCGAAGTGTGGTAGTAAGTGAACCAACTACGACTCCCTACTGCAACTCCCGACTCCTTTGGCTTTCTGAAAACAGACTTTGACTATGACTTATGTGTCCTGAATTAAGACTTCACCTCCCGACTGCGCTTCAACTGAAAATAAAAGTTTAATGCTGACTCCAACTCCACCCAAAAACCCACGACTCCTGACTCTGACACCAAAGCCCTGCATGTGAAAGTAAAATTCTATTTACAGCATTTTCAATATTCATAAGAAAAAGTTGCACTTTGCCAAAGTTCTGGCACACAAGGTACAGACCGTTGTGAATTGTCTTGTAAGACATAGAAATATATGTTAGAAATTATGTTGCCAAAACCTGAGCATAACATTGATACTTTTTCACAACATTTCGCCATTGTTGCCACAAACATGCTAATGTCATATTTGGACATTGCTTTGCAATGTTGTAAAAACATCATTTCTACCAAACAATTCCATTTCCAATTGGATTTGGGGTCATGACTCATGATGTGTCATGATCTATTAGTTACAGGTGTATAATAATATTTACTTCTATTGCTGGTAGGCCTATCTGAGAAGCAGAAGGATGGGATTATAGATTTGATTCTTATATATATATATATATATATATATATGTATATATATAAAGCCCTCACTAAAATCAGATATGACACTCCATTTTGTTTTAAATGACTTATCAAAAAGCCTCCATGATTCCAAATGGTTTTTTGTATGATCTTACAAGAAACATCATAAGCAATTTTGCATGACTCAATAAATAAAAGCATGCAAGAAATTTTTTTAATTTCATTATTCTAAAGGAATATCAATCATTGGTCGAATTAGGCCATGTTATTTGGGGGGGTCTCTGAGTTGGAAGACCGAAATTGGCCCAAATTTTCATGTTAGGTTTAAACTTGGTTTAACCCAGGGTTTTACCTAGTTAAACCCAGTTTCGATAAACCAAGTTTAACTTGAGTTTAGACCCAGTTTAAAAACCGAATTTTCATGTCTGACAAACCTTGGCTAGACCAGGTTTATGGAGACTGAGTTTAAACTCAGTTTGCACCCAGTTCTATGAAACAAGAAGAAGCAAAATTTAAGAAGATAATTAAGAAACAAAAGAAAAGTAGTAAACAAACAGGAAGAAACAATAAGGATAAAAGAAGAAAGCTAGAAGAAGAAAAAGAAAAAATTGAAAGGAAATTAAAGTAAAATCGGGGAGTATGGTCGGAAGAAATGTTGAAGAAATGCACATGAAGTTAATTTAGACTAATTTCAAAGAAGAAAGATGAGACGAGAAACTAAGAAGAAAGAAGAGGGAAAAGCATTCGGAAATTAAGAAAAAAGTAAGAGCATAATTAAAAAGAAGAGGAAGAAGAAAAAGGAACAAAACATAAGAAAGATAACTCAAGAAGAAGAAAGATCTAGAAGAACAGGAAATATAACAAGAAAGGAGATAAAGAAAAAAAAAGATGAAGGAAAACATTTAATACAGCCATAATCAAGGAAAAAAGCCGAAAGGAGAAGAAATATAAGAAATATGAGAAAGAAAAAGGAATACAAAGATTAAAAGAAAGAAAAGAAGGGGAAAAGGATGAAATGGGCCATGAAAGAAGGAGATAACCGAAAGTGAAGAAAAGAGAAGAGGTAGAAAATGAGGATGACTGCAAATGAAGAAGGAAAAGAAATAACAAAAGAAACCTGATTAAAAAGAAATGAAGAAAGAAAGAGAAGACAAAAGGGGGAATATGAATAGGGAGTGAAGAAAAAAAATTTTAAAAATCAAAAATGGAAGATACAACAGTTTGAATAGATAATTAGTTTTGGATGAATGATTATGTAAATGCCAAAGCATGAGGACAGCGACATCTGAACCCAAAAGATACATTTTAAACAATAAATTGTAATGAGCTGCAAATACTTGTATTACTATTCTCCTGATAAAAAGTTACGACAGAAACATGCATGAAAAGAAAAAATGTATAAAAAGTATTTTTGGAAAAAATGTTGGGAAATAAAAGAAGAATTTGACAAAAATGTCCACACGGGGAATTATGGAAAAAAGAAATGTTGAAACAAAATTTGAAAAAGAAGCATTTTTGGGGGAAAATTTCGAAAATTTTGGGGAAAAAATGTCGGGGGTGGGGAACTTGGAAAAAAAAAATTGGGATAAAAATATTCTTGGAAAAAAAAATGATTCAGAGCACAACTGATACCCTTAACTAGATCAGTGAAAAGGAAATCTGACTTTGCAGACGCAAAATCCACACTGAAGGCTTCCAAAACCAGGAGTAAAACCACCCCTGAGCAGGTTTCTACTAAAACCACAGAAAAACTTGGTCGATTTTTAAAACCAGACATGAAAATTTCGAGAAAAGAAAAACTTAAGTTTTAAAATCTTAAACTTGGTTTAAACCTAGTCTATCCACAAACCAAGTTTAAACTAGAGATGAAAATTTGGACCTTTGAAAGAGTTGAAGCCCTTGTAGCTGGCAGTCAATGGGCCGCCAGCCGGCCGCCCTGAAGCCGAATTTTTTCAGATGCTCTAAAAGTTAACTCTGGGCTTTTTAAAGGTATGTTTTATCTCAGAAAATGAGTTGTGAAAACCCTATTGGTAATGTATATAAATTACAGGAGGTTTTTGTTTGCTGATTAGGCTTTACTTGCTGCTTCATGCTCACTTATCAGCACACTTTCAGTATTTGGGGAGGGGGGTTTGAGGACCCCCTCTGGGTCCTTTTGAAAAATGTATTTGAGGGGGTCACATGAGCATTTGGGGGGTCAAACCCCCCTGACCCCCCCTTATTCGACCATTGATATCAATACCGTGAAATATAATATTTACAATGGCGCACCTATTGTTTTGGGTCTTCAAAATTAATTTCGATGGACATTGATGCAAATAGCACTAGTGTAACATCTCCTTCAAATTGCAAATCTTGGACGAATAGTGTTTGATGGAAGAAGCTTTTATAGTTTGGCATTGGCAGTTTTTTGTTGAATAAACTAGACCTGGTCACTCCAGATTAGATGGAGACATCCACACGATGTGACCCACTGCGGAACTTCTGCAATTCAATTTGGGTGATCTTCTGGACGTGAAGTATCCAGTGGGAGACATAACGTAAATGGAATGGTCAATATCAGCCACTGAGTCAGTAACTGCTTTGTTTGCCATTTCGGTCAGGGTAGTCTTGTTTCACTAAGGAAACTTATTTTTTTTAGTTTGCTTGGAGGTGTCCAGGGAGGGAGGGTTAAATGACTTTGCTTCAGGTTATTTTGTAATTATTTCATTCGCACAGTCTATTGTAGGCTATACCATGCCTTTATGTTATACGTGAAAGATCCATTTTTGTAAAAGAGAGTCATCAGTTTTATTTTGGTTAAGTGCATTTAAATGCCAACAGAAAATTAGGTGGCATTTGTGATTTGATACGAGGCCTATATTGTGACAAGTTCATGCACAAACCTTCCATTGCCTTCAAAGATTCCCTTTTATTCTCCACAGTACAGAAATGGCTGAGCATTGTACAAATCAATGGAGAAAGCCAATAAAGATCTAGTTCATTGATTTTAGGAACTCCTCCAGTAATGCCTAATTGACTGACTCCTTGTCCTTCCTGGCTCAGCCTTATCTCAGTGTTCAATATTGGCAGACAATAAGAGTATCATTAGCACAAAAACCAATTACTGCAGTCTTGTTTCATTACAGGAATTCGCGTTGAAGTAGACTTGCTGATTTCGATTGATGTGATCCTCAGCAAAATTTAAATTTTCCATACTGGACCAAAAATATCCAGCAAAATCTCATAATTTTAGGCCTGGTAATAGGGCATATTAATTTAGAAACAATGCCCACTAAGTTCTGCGTTATAAACTGGAAAATAAATTAGTAATTGCAAAAAGAAATATTTCTTACATGACGTATGGTACTCTACATGACGTGTGGTAGCAACACTGTACATTCCAAAAATTAATTTCAGCTGTTGTATACAGATATAAACAAAGCAAGCTGTCAACCAAACTGACAAACCAAGTGTCAAAGACAAAGTATAAGTGTGAAATGAAATCCTTTCTAATCTTGCTGTTGATCATAATTAGTCAATGACATGCAAATTTTAGTTTAGAAACTTGACTGGTCGACATATTTCATATTTGAACGTTGCAGGCTGCATTCTGTTGAGCTTTTTAGAAAATTTTAATAAAAATTAGATCCATATGAACAGATAGAAAATAAATAAAAATAGACAGAAATAGAAAAATATATAGAAACAGATAGATATAGGAATATATAGACAGACAACGAGAAAGATAGATACATATAGATAGATAGATAGATAGATAGAAAGATAGATAGATACATGATTGATTGATTGATTGATTGATTGATTGATTGACAGCTAGGCAGACAGACAGACAGATAGATACATAAAAATAGACAGGCTATTCTGTGAATGTTTAGCTGCCCATTTTTGTGTGTAAGTTGTTTCCAAGCTTCCTCTGCATCTCTGTACCTACTTCTTGTGGGATTTTTACCTTGATATCTGCATAAAACGGACTTGTCATATCAGACACCAGGCCAGTTGAATTCTAACGGACCTCCAATACACATTTCACGCTTGGCTGCCCATCAACTACAGTGCACCTGTTGCCAGCTGGACTTCATAAGTGAACTCAAACATTGAAATCGCCTGTCTCACATCTTAGATCTGCAAACTCCACAGCTACATGGTATAAAACTCCACAGCTACATGGTATAAAGTCATTTCCAGGTTATTTAAGTGTATAACTTTCAAATTTAACTACCTGTTATCTTCAACATCCTTTTGGCTCTAATACACATTGTTTTGACCTGTTTTTCGCTCATTTTACCTTCGTTTTTGCACTTTAAAAGTTGTCTTATTGTCATATTATCTTTCTTCACTATTCCAGTCACTATACACAACACTTGACAGCACTAACTTTCGGAGATTTAAGTTTTGAAGAGCTGAACACTGCCAATACACATCCCAGACTCAATCAACCATCAGACTTCAAGCCTATCAGCTGATCAACCCAGCAGACAACATAGCCACAATTACAATAATTTGTACATTAATCTGCTGTATTTCTGTATCGCTATATTCATAATAGAAAACATTTTCTTAGAAAAAATAAGAAAATATTAAGAAAAGAAAAATTACAATTATATGTACTTTTCATTATTGAAACAACTTGTATTGTCATAACTGTTTGCTTAATACATACTACTTTGTCTGTTTCAGTCACAAATTGATTGATCCTCGATTCTAACTATCTGCTTAGGTCAGTCACAAATTGATTGATCCTCAACTTTAAAGTAACCCTTTTGGTCAGTCACAAATTGACTGATCCTCAACTCTCAAATAACCCTTTTGGTCAGTCACTAATTGATTGATCCTCGACTCTCAACTAACCCTTTCGGTCAGTCACAAACTGATTGATCCTCGACTCTCAACTAACCCGTTTGGTCAGTCACAAATTGATTGATCCACGTCCCTTAACTAATCCTTTCGGTCAGTCACAAATTAATTGATCCTCGACTTCAAACTAACCCTTTTGGTCAGTCACAAATTGATTGATCCTCAACTCTCAACTAACCCTTTTGGTCAGTCACAAATTGATTGATCCTCGACACTTAACTAATCCTTTCGGTCAGTCACAAATTGATTGATCCTCGACTTCAAACTAACCTTTTTGGTCAGTCACAAATTGATTGATCCTCGACTCTCAACTAACCCTTTCGGTCAGTAACAAATTGATTGATCCTCGACTCTTTAACTTACCTGTTTGGTCAGTCACAAATTGATTGATCTTCAACTCTTAACAAACCCTTTCGTTCAGTCACAAATTGATTGATCCTCGACTCTAAACTAACCCTTTTGGTCAATCACAATTTGATTGATCCTTAACTCTCAAATAACCCTTTCGGTCAGTCACAAATTGATTGATCCTCGACTCTTAACTCCTCCTTAATTCGTCTTATCTACTGTTTTGATCTAGTCACTAACTGACAGATCGCTATTAAATTGTTCTGATCTAGTCACTAACTGACAGATTGCTTTTAAATTGTTCTGATCTAGTCACTAACTGACAGATCATTATTAAATTGTTCTGATCTAGTCACTAACTGACAGATCGCTATTAAATTGTTCTGATCTAGTCACTAACGGACAGATCACTATTAAATTTTTCAGATCTAGTCACTAACTGAGAGATCACTTTCAAATTTTCTGATCTAGTCACTAACTGACAGATCACTATTAAATTGTTCTGATCTAGTCACTAACTGACAGATCACTTTTAAATTGCTCTATCTAGTCACTAACTGACAGATCACTATTAAATTGTTCTGATCTAGTCACTAACTGACAGATCGCCATTAAACTGTTCTGATCTAGTCACTAACTGACAGATCAATTTTAAATTGTTCTGATCTAGTCACTAACTGACAGATCGCCATTGAATTGTTCTGATCTAGTCACTAACTGACAGATCACTATTAAATTGTTCTGATCTAGTCACTAACTGACGGATCACTATTAAATTGTTCTGATCTAGTCACTAACTGACAGATCACTTTTAAATTTTCTGATCTCGTCACTAACTGACAGATCACTATTAAATTGTTCTGATCTAGTCACTAACTGACAGATCACTTTTAAATTGGTCTGATTTATTCACTAACTGACAGATCACTATTAAATTGTTCTGATCTAGTCACTAACTGACAGATCACTATTAAGCTGTTCTGATCTAGTCACCAACTGACAGATCACTTTTAAATTGTCTGATCTAGTCACTAACTGACAGATCACATATTGCTTGCTTATCGAATTCTGACATCAAACAGATAGTAACAATGCACACATAGAGAAAGCTTTATTCTGATGCCTTGCGAACTGGTCTAAATAGACATGTCAATGGGCTACGACCAACAACAGCCGCAACTCAGTCAAATGTAAACCGTGTAATTCACAACAGTAGCTCAGTCAAACTCTCAAACAGATTTGAGATTTTAGCTCAAAATGACAAACCAAGTGTCAAAGACAAAGTATAAGTGTGAAATGAAATCCTTTCTAATCTTGCTGTTGATCATAATTAGTCAATGACATGCAAATTTTAGTTTAGAAACTTGACTGGTCGACATATTTCATATTTGAACGTTGCAGGCTGCATTCTGTTGAGCTTTTTAGAAAATTTTAATAAAAATTAGATCCATATGAACAGATAGAAAATAAATAAAAATAGACAGAAATAGAAAAATATATAGAAACAGATAGATATAGGAATATATAGACAGACAACGAGAAAGATAGATACATATAGATAGATAGATAGATAGATAGAAAGATAGATAGATACATGATTGATTGATTGATTGATTGATTGATTGATTGACAGCTAGGCAGACAGACAGACAGATAGATACATAAAAATAGACAGGCTATTCTGTGAATGTTTAGCTGCCCATTTTTGTGTGTAAGTTGTTTCCAAGCTTCCTCTGCATCTCTGTACCTACTTCTTGTGGGATTTTTACCTTGATATCTGCATAAAACGGACTTGTCATATCAGACACCAGGCCAGTTGAATTCTAACGGACCTCCAATACACATTTCACGCTTGGCTGCCCATCAACTACAGTGCACCTGTTGCCAGCTGGACTTCATAAGTGAACTCAAACATTGAAATCGCCTGTCTCACATCTTAGATCTGCAAACTCCACAGCTACATGGTATAAAACTCCACAGCTACATGGTATAAAGTCATTTCCAGGTTATTTAAGTGTATAACTTTCAAATTTAACTACCTGTTATCTTCAACATCCTTTTGGCTCTAATACACATTGTTTTGACCTGTTTTTCGCTCATTTTACCTTCGTTTTTGCACTTTAAAAGTTGTCTTATTGTCATATTATCTTTCTTCACTATTCCAGTCACTATACACAACACTTGACAGCACTAACTTTCGGAGATTTAAGTTTTGAAGAGCTGAACACTGCCAATACACATCCCAGACTCAATCAACCATCAGACTTCAAGCCTATCAGCTGATCAACCCAGCAGACAACATAGCCACAATTACAATAATTTGTACATTAATCTGCTGTATTTCTGTATCGCTATATTCATAATAGAAAACATTTTCTTAGAAAAAATAAGAAAATATTAAGAAAAGAAAAATTACAATTATATGTACTTTTCATTATTGAAACAACTTGTATTGTCATAACTGTTTGCTTAATACATACTACTTTGTCTGTTTCAGTCACAAATTGATTGATCCTCGATTCTAACTATCTGCTTAGGTCAGTCACAAATTGATTGATCCTCAACTTTAAAGTAACCCTTTTGGTCAGTCACAAATTGACTGATCCTCAACTCTCAAATAACCCTTTTGGTCAGTCACTAATTGATTGATCCTCGACTCTCAACTAACCCTTTCGGTCAGTCACAAACTGATTGATCCTCGACTCTCAACTAACCCGTTTGGTCAGTCACAAATTGATTGATCCACGTCCCTTAACTAATCCTTTCGGTCAGTCACAAATTAATTGATCCTCGACTTCAAACTAACCCTTTTGGTCAGTCACAAATTGATTGATCCTCAACTCTCAACTAACCCTTTTGGTCAGTCACAAATTGATTGATCCTCGACACTTAACTAATCCTTTCGGTCAGTCACAAATTGATTGATCCTCGACTTCAAACTAACCTTTTTGGTCAGTCACAAATTGATTGATCCTCGACTCTCAACTAACCCTTTCGGTCAGTAACAAATTGATTGATCCTCGACTCTTTAACTTACCTGTTTGGTCAGTCACAAATTGATTGATCTTCAACTCTTAACAAACCCTTTCGTTCAGTCACAAATTGATTGATCCTCGACTCTAAACTAACCCTTTTGGTCAATCACAATTTGATTGATCCTTAACTCTCAAATAACCCTTTCGGTCAGTCACAAATTGATTGATCCTCGACTCTTAACTCCTCCTTAATTCGTCTTATCTACTGTTTTGATCTAGTCACTAACTGACAGATCGCTATTAAATTGTTCTGATCTAGTCACTAACTGACAGATTGCTTTTAAATTGTTCTGATCTAGTCACTAACTGACAGATCATTATTAAATTGTTCTGATCTAGTCACTAACTGACAGATCGCTATTAAATTGTTCTGATCTAGTCACTAACGGACAGATCACTATTAAATTTTTCAGATCTAGTCACTAACTGAGAGATCACTTTCAAATTTTCTGATCTAGTCACTAACTGACAGATCATTATTAAATTGTTCTGATCTAGTCACTAACTGACAGATCACTTTTAAATTGCTCTATCTAGTCACTAACTGACAGATCACTATTAAATTGTTCTGATCTAGTCACTAACTGACAGATCGCCATTAAACTGTTCTGATCTAGTCACTAACTGACAGATCAATTTTAAATTGTTCTGATCTAGTCACTAACTGACAGATCGCCATTGAATTGTTCTGATCTAGTCACTAACTGACAGATCACTATTAAATTGTTCTGATCTAGTCACTAACTGACGGATCACTATTAAATTGTTCTGATCTAGTCACTAACTGACAGATCACTTTTAAATTTTCTGATCTCGTCACTAACTGACAGATCACTATTAAATTGTTCTGATCTAGTCACTAACTGACAGATCACTTTTAAATTGGTCTGATTTATTCACTAACTGACAGATCACTATTAAATTGTTCTGATCTAGTCACTAACTGACAGATCACTATTAAGCTGTTCTGATCTAGTCACCAACTGACAGATCACTTTTAAATTGTCTGATCTAGTCACTAACTGACAGATCACATATTGCTTGCTTATCGAATTCTGACATCAAACAGATAGTAACAATGCACACATAGAGAAAGCTTTATTCTGATGCCTTGCGAACTGGTCTAAATAGACATGTCAATGGGCTACGACCAACAACAGCCGCAACTCAGTCAAATGTAAACCGTGTAATTCACAACAGTAGCTCAGTCAAACTCTCAAACAGATTTGAGATTTTAGCTCAAAATGACTCCATGTCAGCTTCTGCCGAACATATAAGCATTCATCCAAACAAGACTATTCTCAAACCAAACAATATTCTAAAAACCTGTGTGTGGAATGCTCAGAGTTTGAGACAGAAAACGCAAATTGTTAAGGACTACAATGATGAATATGATCTAGATATCTTTCTTTTCACTGAGACTTGGCTAAAAGATGATGATAAAGTTGAAATTGGCGAGTTGGAGCAAAATGGTGGATATTTCTTTCTTAGCTCGCCTCGTTTAGGAAGACCAGGTGGTGGAGTAGGTTGCCTTGTCAAATCTGGCATTCAAGCAATTCAAAAAGATCGCATGAAGACCAAGACCTTTGAACACATGGAAATCCAAGTCCAAATGGACGGGAAAATTGTCACAATTCTTCTAGTGTACCGTCCAGAGTCATCCAACAAAAATAAATACAGTATTGCAGAATTCTTCACCGAATTCACAAAGTTTCTGGGACACTATCAAACATTCAACAATGAAATCATAATTACTGGCGATTTCAATTTTCATGTGAATAAACGGGACGATAAAAAGGCCATCAAATTCAATGACATCCTTGAAATGTTTGGTCTTGTGCAACATGTTGCTGCACCAACACACAAAGATGGCAATACACTGGACCTTGGTATTACTCGAGAAAAATCCATATTGAATAATTGTAGGGTCAGTGACCTGCTCTCTGATCATAACTGCATTCTGTTTGACATTCCAATCAAGAAAGCAAAAAAACCCAAGAAGAAAATCAGTTTCAGAAAAACTAGAAAAATTGTTGTTCAAGATTTCAAAAAAGACATTCGAAGACATCTGTCTGTAAGTGGGATGGAACAGAAAGATCTTAATGAACTTATTAAACTCTAAATTCTACTGAAGAGGTTCTGGAGAAACATGCTCCCATTAAAATCAGAGAAGTAACTCTACGCACGCCCACTGCATTCAACAATGCTGATATCAAGCTTCTAAAATCAGAAAAGAGGAAAGCAGAGAGATTATGGAGGAGAACCGATTTGAGGTGACTCAACTGCAGATTCAATGCATTTCTTTTTTCTTTGAATGACTCCCAGTCATATTCAAGTCTGGTTCTCCTCCATAATCTGTGTGTGGTGGGAGAGGTAGTTCTTGTTTTCTGTTCAGACTTGAGTTCAGTAACTTGAACAACTTCTTAGCATCACCATTAGAATCTCTAATCTTGACTCGCAGATCTCCCACCACACACAAATGAAATTGACTTGGCAAATGATTTCAATAGGTTCTTTGATGAAAAGATTAAAAAACTCAGGTCTAAGTTGGACTCCACGCACAATGATACTGCTAACAATATCGAAACTGCCCCTCATACACTCCGACACTTCAGAAGGCTATCTCAAAGTGACATAAAGAAACTGATCAGAGAAATGCCAGTTAAACACTGCCAACTTGATCCTATTCCCACATGGCTTTTGCTCCAATGTATTGATGAATACCTCCCAGTTATAACCAATGTCGTCAATAAGTCACTCACATAGGGAGAAATGCCTCTTGAGCTAAAACATGCTTTAGTAAAACCTTTGTTGAAAAAATGTGGATTGGATCTAATCAAAAAGAATTATAGACCAGTATCAAACCTGTCATTCCTTGGCAAACTTATTGAAAGTGCTGTTATTAAACAATACACAGACCATCTTACTTCGAACAACCTGGACGATGAGAAACAGTCAGCTTACAGAAAATTCCACAGCACTGAAACCCTTCTGACAAAGATCCATGACGATATCATGTTGAATATGACCAAAGGTGAAGTAACGATGCTTGTACTGTTGGACCTTTCAGCTGCTTTTGACACAATTGATCACAAGATTCTACTGAAACGTTTAGAAAGCAGATACGGTATGATTCTGCACTATGCTGGTTCAAGTCATACATTTCTGAAAGGTCACAGTCGGTGATAATTAACGACAAGACATCAACCAGACTGCCACTCAAATTTGGAGTTCCTCAAGGTTCAAAATTAGGACCAATCCTATTTAATTCATACATCGCTCCATTAAGTGAAGTGGCTGAAAAACACCAAGTGAAAGACCAAAAGTATGCCGATGACGAGCAACTTATACTCTCTTTCAAACCAACTTTCTCAGAAAAAGGTAATGCCGTAGTCAAAATGGAAAAGTGCATTGCTGATATCAGAAAATTTCTCCATGAAAACAAGCTCTGTAACAATGGAGAAAAAACAGAACTACTGCTCATTGGCAGTCCACATCAACTTAATAAACTCCAAGTATCATCAATCAATGTCGACAATGTCCAAATTAATGCAGTCGATCATGTTAGAAATCTGGGTGTAATCTTTGACAAAAACATGACCATGGAAAAACAAGTTAACAAAATGTGTCGCAATGCCTATTTCAATATTAGAAACATTTCAAAAATCAGGAAGTCATTGGACAAGGAAACCTGTAAAACAGCGGTCAATGCTCTTGTCACACCTCACCTAGACTATGGAAATGGTCTTCTTTATGGAACATCGAGTCGTTTGCTGCATAAACTTCAAGTGGCCCAGAACTCAGCCGTTCGACTCATTGAAAAATTGAGAAAGCATGACAGTGTAAGCCAGCATAGGAAGCAACTACATTGGCTGCCCATTCCAGCAAGAATACAATTCAAACTCATGTTAACAACTTGGAAAGCAATAAACGGGCAAGCTCCCTTATATATTCAAAATATGATTCAGCCAAAATCTGAACGAAACTGCAATCTGAGAAGCAATAACAAGATGCTCTTAAATGAACCACCCTCCTGCAATAAAAACAAATATGAAGACAGAGCCTTTTCGCATGCCGCTCCGAAACTGTGGAACCAACTCCCAGAGATAGTCAAGGGTTCTAAAACACTCAAAGGTTTCAAGAGAAATCTTAAGACTTACCTGTTTAAAAGTTTCTACAGATAAATCCAGCATGCACAAGCGCTAGTGAGCAGTTTACTGGAATTAGCGCTATACAAATACCTATCATTATTATTATTACATAGAGTGATTGATTGCTTGATTGATTGATTGATTGATTGATTGATTGATGATAGATAGGTAGATGTATAGGTAGGTAGATAGATAGATAGATAGATAGATAGATAGATAGATAGATAGATTACTTGATTAATTGATTAATTGATTAACAGATTGATTAATTGGCTGACGAATGGCAGATGAATTCATTGATTGATTCATTGATTGATGGATTCTTTTTGGCAGTCTCAAAATGCGGTTTGATAAGAATAAATATGGGCTTGGTCAATCACTGCTCGTGCAACATGATTAGCAGGCCACACTTGCGTAATAGGTGTGATGTACCAAATTTCACAATTTCCGATTGTTTAGGCTTCCTGAACAAAACAAGTAACTGATAAAAACGATTTATTTTCACAGCTTCTTAGTGATCACAAAAATGACAGGATATTAGGCATACATGAGTGGCTTTCTACCATACGTCACGTAGAGTCCAAATTGCTTGGTTCTTGGCTCAAAAAGTCTACTGCTACGCGAATTCCTGTAACCCAGCTCTGTGTTAGAGACCTTGGCAGACTCATTATCATCTCCGCTGTCTCCATGGTGGCACATCGAATACAGCTGCGTTATATTTCCATATTATGTGTCTTAACCCTACCATAAGTATACCTTCTACTTATTTTAAGGCTCTTTCGAATCACTTTTTCTGCAGAGGTATATTTGTCTGAGACAATGACTATGCTGTTTTTAATTCATTTTAAACTTGTTTTTCAATGAACATTGCAAACAGGAAGCACTTGTCATATGAGTAACTCTCTCTGTCACAAACTTTTACCATTTCATGGTCATGTAGGACATGCAAGAATGATGATTTCGCCAAAAGATTCATAAAATAATTGCTTTTCTTTCCCATTTCTTCTCTATTCCAAAGGGGAAAAAGCTTCAAAAATGTAAGAAGTGCGGTTGTAGCATATTTATAAACATAATATATTTGTTTAATCAACCTGAGTTTGGCTTCAGAGTCATGACATAGAAACTTACACTAACACAGACTGAGTTGGTTGCTTCTGATTAGATGGAGATGTCCACACAATGTGACCTAGCGCAGAAATTCTGCAATTCAATTTGGGCCTTGTCCTCGAGTATCTAGCAGGAGACATAATGAAAGTGGAATGGTCAATGTCAGTACAGCTACTGATTTAACCAGTTGGTCTCAAGTGCTTTGTCTACTATTTTAGTCACTTCAGGGTGCCACGGTTACTGTGATGGTATTGGTCTATAAGGAATCAACTAACATTTGTGAAAGTCTTCTGTATTATAAAAAGAATAAGTTCGGATCCCAGTCAAGCAACAAAAGGCAGATTTGCAGGAGCAGCAATCCCAGCTCCTTGTATCTACGCAGGTGAGAGAAGGTCCATAGCATAGATTAAATATGATAAAAATACGAGTGTAATGAATTCCTGATTACTAACCTTACTAAATGACCATTTATGCAGCTGAATCAAATCAGTGGCAAAGCTGTTGAAATCAGATTCATTGATTTTAGGAACTCATCTGGTTCTACCTAATTGATTTTTTGTCCTTCCTGGATCAGCCTTATCTCTGTGTTCAATATTGGCAGACTTTTAAAAAGAGTATCATTAGCACAGAAACCAATTACTGCAGTCTTGTTTTCGTTAACTTGGCTTTAAGCTATGCAGACCTTGGTGTATATCTTGTCTTCAACTCCTTGGACATTATACAATGTAAATACATTTTATACTCAAGTTTCTTATTAAAAAAATATCCAAATATCCATTAGTCAATTCTGGCTCCAATCTCACTGAGTTCAACTGGAGCTGTAAATAGACCCACAATGCCAAAGACCCCTCGCAAAGCCTGAATGGCGAAGGATTGATGTTTCCTTGTTCTATGCCAATACTGCAGATATATATGTTGCAGGGTCGATAATTCTTTAACTGAGTTTTAAAATAGAATTAGATAGGAATTCCAAGTTACTTTTGCTGTATAGTCCCACATTTGAGCCAGGAGATTATTGTGATGCAGTTTTCATGTTGTTTAATTGCTCTTTTGCATACATTTTTTCTTGACAAACAATAAGCCAAGAACCTACATGATTTTTGCAGTGCGTATGTTACAGCTGTAAAAGCTGTCAATGTGTTTGTTGTACCATTTTTAAACTGTTTGCCAAACTTTGCTCTGTGTTTGTCATTTTCATGCTTCATTGTGTTTATCATCGTTTTTCACACTTGCTCATGTCATTAAAACAACCAAACATCCCTTTCCATATTGTAATATCAATCACTTCTACAAGAGACAGCATAGGATACATGTTTGCTTAGAGAATCCAAAAAGGTTACTAACCTTTTTGGATTCTCTAAGCAAACATGTACTAACCTTTTTGGATTCTCTAAGCAAACATGTATCCTATGCTGTCTCTTGTAGAAGTGATTGATATTACAATATGGAAAGGGATGTTTGGTTGTTTTAATGACATGAGCAAGTGTGAAAAACGATGATAAACACAATGAAGCATGAAAATGACAAACACAGAGCAAAGTTTGGCAAACAGTTTAAAAATGGTACAACAAACACATTGACAGCTTTTACAGCTGTAACACTGCCCACCCTTGGATCCAAACGGGATCCAAGATCGAATCCATATAAGTAAATAATTACACATGCTCTTAAATATATGTTAGAGCTTAGCAAATTGAAGTAGACAAATTAAATACATCACAAATACATTTTTATCACAACTTAATGGATAATATGAAAACATGTAAAAGAAATCATCTGATAAATACAAGAAAAGGAAATCATCAGATAAATACAAGAAAAGCAATCCAACTTCTTACAATGTAAATGTTAGTCTTATTCATATATGTGAGTAGAAACATCATTTGAACAACACAAGTTACTAACAAAATCAAACATCTTATGAACTATTTATCTAGTACATTAGTTTGAGTTAGCTTCAAGCAATAACACCAACTTATGAATAGGTCTTTCAAGAAACTTAGGCTCGCTAGACTGACCGTTTTTGTTCCAAGTTGGGTTTCCCATTAGCACTTTCACTTTTCTTACCAACCCATCTTTACTTGGATACACTTCGTGCACCTAGGCAAGTTTCCAAAAACACCTGGGAAAAGATTGATCAACAATTAAAACGATGTCATTGACTTGGAAATTACGCTTTGGTCTTTGCCATTTTGTGCGTGTATTGAGTTGCAAAAGATACTCTTTTCGCCACCTATGCCAGAATTCATTTGCCAAATGCTGAACACGACGCCACAGTTTTCTGCTGTAAATGTCAGCATTTTGGAATTGACCAGGAGGAGGTAAGACCACATTTGATTTAAGAGTAAGTAATTGATTTGGTGATAAAGGTTGTAATGAACATGGGTCATTGATGTTCATTGTGGTCAATGGTCGGCTGTTTACAATGTTTGAAGCTTCTGCCATGAGAGTTCGGAAACCTTCATCATTTAATTGATGACCATGTTTGTGCAACAGCACATTCAAAACATTACGGACTGATCTGATTTGACGCTCCCATATACCACCTTGATGACTTGCATTGGGGACATTTAACAAATAATCACATGAATTTGATAATAAGAACTCCCTAATTGCATCATCATCAACTGCATCAACTGCTTCTTGCAACTGATTGATGCCACCCACAATATTAGTGCCTCTATCTGACCTGAGGGTTCTCATTGGACCACGAACACACAAGAAGCGACGAAGAGCATTAATAAAAGAATCAGTTTCAAGGCTATTTGATGTCTCAATGTGAATAGCTCTTGTAGACAAACAAGTGAAGAGCACACCATAGCGCTTCAACTCCTTTCGACCCTCTTTTATGTAAAAAGGACCGAAGTAATCAACTGCAGAATGAGTGAAGGGAGCGCTGGGCTCAATGCGTTCTTCTGGAAGATCACTCATTTTTTGACCAGATGGATCATGTCGCAAATGTCGGCAAACTACACACCTGTAGATCAAACTTGACACCAGTGAACTCAGACCAATTATCCATAGGCCATGGCTTCTCACTGCATTTGATGTTATGCCTTTGCCTTGATGACATGAACGCTCATGGAAATGTTGAAGGATGATTGGAGTCAAGAAATGGTCCTTGGGCAGAATCACAGGGTGTTTCATCTCAAAGGGAAGTGTGCTTGCTTGGATCCTCCCGCCAACACGAATGAGTCCTTCCTTGTCTATGAATGGATCTAGTCGACTCAGCTTGCTGTCAGTCCTCACAAAACTGGCTTCATCAGTAGAAGTCAGTTTCTTCAGTTCATCACTGAAGCATTCTTGCTGCATTTGCTTCATCAACCACCTTTCAGCTTTCAATTCATCAGACACGCTGACCTCAGCTCTGACCTTCGATCTCAAGTTTTCTATGAATTTGAAGCAAACAGATACCACTCGCACAATGCGTTTCCAACTTGAGTATTTCTTGAAGGGCTCCAGTGGATCATTCACGATGCAGCTGGCGAAGCAGGAACTGCGTTTGATCTCTGAGGCAGGCAATTCTACATCTGAAACAGACTCATGTGAATATGCAATCTCATTCTCCCACAGATATTCCGGTCCACTGAACCACCTAGACTGTAGAAGCTCCTGACCTGTACAACCCCTAGAGACAAGATCTGCAGGATTGTCTGCAGTGCGTACATGATGCCATTGATCAACCGTAGTACAATTTCTAATTCTCTGAACTCTGTTTGCAACATAAATTTGAAATCTTTTGGTTGAATTTGCAATGAATCCAAGGACAATTTTACTGTCTGTCCAATACACATGCTTGAGTTCAGAATAAGACAATTCATTTTGCAGCAAACAACTGACCTCAGTAGAAAGCACTGCAGCTGACAATTCTAATCTCGGGATTGTGATGCTTTTCAGCGGTGCTACACGAGACTTTGCCATGACTAAGCTGCAATGGACCTTGTTGTCAATATCCTTAAGCCGTAGGTATGCACACTGGCCATATCCATCCATGCTGGCATCTGCAAAGGAGTGTAATTCGCATTCCACAATTTCTTTGAAGTCAGCAGGTTTGAAGCACCGACTCACCTCCAAAGACTCAAGAACAGGCAATTCATGCAGCCATTTTTCCCATTCTGCACATGCTGCATCCGGCATCGGCTCATCCCAGTCCAGCTTGTCCTTGCACAATCCCTGCAGAATCCTCTTCCCTTCTAATACAACAGGTGCAATCAAGCCAAGAGGATCGAAGATTGAACAAACAGTGCTAAGTACACCTCTTCTTGTAAGAACATTTTCCTTAACTACAATTCTAAATTGAAATGTATCAGACTCCACACACCACTTAACTCCAAGCGCTCTTTCAAGTGGCAGGTGGTCATTGTAGATGTCTAGATTCTTGACAGTACTAGCTCTGTCTTCCACTGGAATGGTACGAAGGAGATCTCGTGAGTTGCTGATGAATTTATGAAGCTTCAGACCACTTGAGTGTGCAAAGGCAATGCTTCTTTTAACAAGACTTGCAGCTTCGCTGACTGAGGGCAATGACATCAATCCATCATCAACATAGAAGTTATCCTGGACAAACTCTCTGACATCAACTCCAAACCTCTCCTCATGGTCAGCAGCTGCTCTCTTGAGGGCGAAGTTGGCTACCGCAGGACTGCTTGCAGCTCCAAAAAGATGCACTGTACTCCTGTATTCCACTGGCTCGCTCTCATAATCGCCATTCTCAAACCAGAAGAACCGAAGGAAGTTGCGGTGTTCTGGATTCACCTGGAATTGCTGAAACATTCCTTGAATATCACATGTGAATGCAATTGAATCCTTTCGAAAACGACAAAGAACACCAACTAAATTATTCATCAGGTCCGGCCCTTTAAGCAGTTGATCATTTAGTGACTTCCCAAAGTACTTTGCACTACCATCCATCACAACACGAACCTTACCAGGCTTGCTAGGATTGTATACTCCATGATGTGGCAGATAATATGCAGGAGTTTCAGGACCAAGTTCAGACGCAGGCACCCTTTCTGCATATCCGTTAGCAAACAAATCATTCATGAAGTCCAAATAATACTTGTAGTGCAGTGGATCTCTTCTGAAGCGCTTGATCAGAGAAGTGAGTCGCTGTAACGCCATCGCCCGGTTGTTAGGAGCAGGAGGTACATCCGGATTCCTTAAAGGAAGTGGCAATTCATAATGTCCATCCGCAGACTGGTGAACTTGTTCCTGCATAAGAGACAAAAATTTCATATCATCCTGTGAAATCGGTTTACCTGTCTCATGACCTTCTTCTTGATTGAAGAACTGAGATATCTGCCAGGGAGAAGGAATTTCCTTGGCCGAAGTTCGCAACGCAATACAAGATCCGGAGACGAAAGAGCATACATGTTGTCCAGCAGAAATTTCATCATCAGACTCAATAAGACCAATCACACCCCATCCAAGGTCCGTTCTCTGGGCAAACGGTCCGTTATCTTCTGGAGGAACTACTTCCCTGGGTACTAGTGCTTGCGGGCAATTGTAGCCTATCAACAGTCCAACTCCGCAGTTGCTCTTAGGCATGAGTTGATTGACGACTGAACGCAAATAGGGCCACTTGTCTGCAACTTCAGATGAGGGAATGCAGTCATTTCCAGCAGGAATGTGATCTCGGCTGAACACAACAGGTAAATGGAGTTTGTCAGATCCATTGTAAGGACGCACAGATAAACCTGAAACTCGTTGACATGAAATTAACATGTTGTCCGAAGTCATTGTAGACAACATCAATGAAGTTTGAGTACCATTGACTTCCAAATTTGCAAGAACATCACCAGTCACAAAGGTTGTATCAGACTGAGTGTCAAGAAGAGCGTAAGTGAGCACCTCCTTCTCTGGATCATGACCATGAGACACATACACTGGAACAATCATAGTGCTCTTACTTGTAGACTTATCAGACGTGTACAAAACAACCTTATCTTTAGCAACAGCTGAAGAAGATTTAACGCTGGACTGAACACCATTACCAGAAGTTTCCTTGGATTTCTTGTCCTTGGTGAAGACATCTCCATGTAGTGGAGTAGGATGTTTCTTACTGCACTTATAACACTGCAGTCGTCTCCTGCATTGTTTTGATGAATGACCTGGAGTAAGACATCCAAAGCAGAGTTTCTTCTCAATGATGTAGGCCTTCCGTTCCTCCATGGGTTTGGCCTTAAATTTAAAGCATTTGTCCATTGTGTGGTTGCTCTTTTCACAGAATCTGCACACCACTGCTGGCTTAACCTCTGAAGCACTTGCTGTGGCCAGCGTATGTCCCACCTTACCAGGTGCAGGAAATTTGATGGAGGGAGCAGGAGTTGTCTTCTTGTCAGCTGAAATCAAAGGATTACATGCAATGTCGGCCTCCCTGGACAGAAATGATACAAAATGGGCAAACGATGGAAACATTTCTGTTTGTTCTTGAACCTTGAATACTTCCCTGGACCATTTTGTGACAAACCAATCTGGTAATTTGTTTAACATAACCCTATTTTGGGTATAATCATTTAAGACACGAAGACTGGTATTTTGCCTTGAGGCCACTTCACACTGTTTTGAAAAGTCACTGAAATCCCGCAATCCACGGGCATCACGGGGCAAAACCTTGGGCCAGGCTTCAATTTTGGATTTAAAGGCACAGGCAATGGCATACCTGACTTAGAAGACCTTTGACTGGTTTTACTCACACTGGATTTCATTAATTGAGATGGTTTTGCTGACATGGCACTGATATGATCAGTGTCGAGATATCTTAAACAGTTTGTCAACTCATGTAATACTTGCATGTTAATAGTTTCCCTTTCGTTAACCAAGTCTATAAAGTCAGTATAATGATTTGGATCCACTTCTACTAATTTGTGGAATGTTTCAGACACTCTGCCAATGCTGCTTTCTAGATGGCGTCTACAGTCTGTAATTCTTTTTAAATTATAAGTGCCATCTGAGAGTGCCGTTTGGCTCTGAGTGACAAAACGTTTGTGACAGGAAATAGCTGACCTGAATGCTTCTGTAGAACTGGCAATGAGGTTTTCTCTTCCTCTGTCGGTCATTGTTCGAATTCTGGAGGATCTTCTGACTGGCGTATTCGATGCAGTATCGTCGACAAAACTGCTTCTTGACAGTGGTCCCGACATTCCGTTGCGCAATGGATTTCCGTTTCCACCTTTAGCCACGAAATCTTCATTTGCCGAATCTCCGTTCGCAGGAAGTGCGGCCGCAACTGAAGAATCTTCATGCGTGGGGGCCAGGTTCTCATCGGAAAATCCCAATTCTTCGTACACGTGGGGTCTCAAAGCGGATGCCAAATCATAATCACCACTGGGTCCAGTCGCAATTCGAATACCAGATGTGTTTGACGCACTCAGACCAACCGGTTTAGCTGGCAGCAGAGGAGCAGGCAGATTGGAATCATTAGCTGTTTTCGAGCACCACCAAGGGTCCAACCAGGAAAAGGGATCAGCAGTAAAATCAGCGATTGACATGACTTCTCGCAGAAAAGTGTCACTGTGACAGCACAGATACACAAATCCAAATGTGGTTTACGGATCACTTTATTCCATAATATCTCAGTTATTGATCGAAATCTCAATAAATGATCGTGACACTGAAAGAAGATGAAATGAGATATGAGTTGAGGTACAAATAATAGGCCTAAGTTATGTTGCTAATTACTCAATTGTGATAAATAGTTATTACAGAAATCATAAAGTGAAGCTCTACAATTACAATTACTAAATGGAATGGAGAACCTTTATCGTCACTGCTCTTTATTGTCATGGTTTTTCATTTTAAACTACTTTGAGGCAAGAGAAGTAAGCAGCTGAAGTGAAACCTCAGTTTAATAAGTACAAGATGACACATTGCTTGGATTGCCTGATGTTTAGAGACAGCTAGACATTTCAAACTGCCAATTTGATGCAATTTAACAATTTCAGTTCACATGAGTGGACGTCTAAGTGGATCTAATTTAGCAGCTGCCATCGAACTGGAGATGGCAATCTACCTTGGTCACGCATTCTCCTCTTTGGGTGGACACCTTGGGGCAACTGGGGAGGAAACTGACCCTCACTTCATCACTCAGACATTTAGAAGCCTCTCAAGTGAATTCCCAGCTTTCCAATTATCTATTTGTGTTTTTCCTTGAAGAAACCAACAATATCTTTTCAGGAATGGTTTACCGTTCAAGTTCAAATAGCCTTCCTTGTAATTGTTTCATTTCCTTTGATTCTATAAGTAATTTGAATATGATGTAAATGATCGGACTTTCACAAGGTATGATATCGTACAAAAAAGTAATAGCAAAAGTCATAAGTCTTTTATGTGTAGAGTAAATGATTGATGCATGGGATGATTAATTTTATTATTCTTATAGGGTTTCTTAAATAACTGAATTCCATCACCCGAAAGGGAGATAAAAGTGGACGGATTTACCATCATTATTTTAAAACTGGCTTGACTGAGTGATTGTAAATCCGTCCACCCACTTCAAATGGCCTTTAAAAGTACTATTATGACATTTTTTATTTATAAGTGGCAAAAAACTGATTCAAGAAATTCGATTGAGCAATTATACCACTTGATTGCGTTATAGGGGTTTTAAATTGTGATTGAGGCAGTCAATTGAAATTGTTGATGATTTAGTTGACCTGTGTTATTTGATTATTCTTTTATCAGTGCAATCAGCACCCCAATGTTCTAATATTGACAGAAAATCCTTTGTGACAGTTAATAGATTGCAAAACCTTTAAAAATCACAAGATATGATAGGTATGTGTTGCATAATACCCAGTGGTCGGATTTACCATCATTACTGGACGGATTTAGAAGCTTCATGGACTGATTTACATCTCCTAACCTTTGATTTTTGTTGCCATGGTTTCAGCAAAAATTATTTGAATATTTGACTGTTTTGGCTGCTAGTGGTAGAACGGAATATGCCCCTTCCAATGTGCTAATTTATATGTTTGTATCTAACACCATTTTCCTTAAAATATAGTTATAGCCAAAAGTGGACGGATTTACCCTCCTTGACTCTACAATGTAGACAGCCTTGCAATTTTACATTTACAAAACAATTGATATCTTGAGAAATAGGTGGTTTCTGATAGTCATAACTAGAGGTCATGCTTATTGACTCTTGTGGTTCATATATTATTGCTGTGTCTGTTGTTTTCCCACAATTTAGGATGACTTGGTTGTCAACAATTTGTCATCATCCATCAAAATATCTTGATATGCTACAGTGTATAATTCGTGATTTGTGTACCATTCCCATATCATCTTGAGAAGCAACTCCCATATCTCTCACAGAAAATGTCATGTGTACATACCAGTGTAGGTGACATTTGCATTAGCACTTATCTTCTACAGGGCAAATTGGAGATCTCGAGAATTTTTCAAAATGGGGTATTCCAGAGAATACATTTTGTATGTCTAATTTGGTGGGACAACATTCTGTGTTGGTACTGTCAGAATATTTACAACAGTTTGTTCACAACAGAGTTGATTTGTTCCTTGCCCTTCCAGTTTCTTGGAGAAATCTTGACTCAGATTACAACTGACTTGAGATCGTGAGATGAGTAAATGTTTAATTGATGGGAGTGACACAAAGGAAGGAGTCCTATCTGGAAACCAGGTGCTGATAAGGAAAGTCAGTCGTGTAGCATACTGATGCCTCACATAAAGGGTCTGTTTTTTTACAGCAAAACAGGATTAAGGCAATAGTAATCTATTTAGTTTGCAAACCTACATAGATTTGGAAATTGGGCCGGGTAGATATAACTAACTGAACTTACACCTCTTATATAACACTTAATGTTCCAGCCTTGCACTTCAAAAAGGCAACCCCTCAAAGAAGGACAGCTTATTCACATATTTTACCTATGAAAATAAGTCCTAACTTACAAAAAGGATTATGTGCCATGATATATGCCTAACGACTTGTAGAATTACCAGAGTAAAAATGTTGAACGAAAAATGACATTTTGTCATAATCAATTATAAAAATATATTAGTGATTGAATGTTCCTTCTCTGATTTGAGCAGTGGCCTAATTATATCCAGAAGACATATTTTCGTATCATAAACTCTGAGATGTCAGATTCCCTGACCTCTTTTTTTTTTAAATATCCAATAGATTTCTTTTCCAAGACTAAGATCTGTTAGTAAAATTGTTATATAAAGTAAAGATACTGTCACAGCCCTTCATTGACAATTTAAATCTATTTTGCTGATAAAATATATATGTCTTTTGTCCTGCTTGTAAGAAATTTTAACATCAAACATCAAGCTGCTTGTCGGAGCATTGATTCTATAACAATGAAATGAAAACATATATAGTGTTAAGAAGGCCCATATCTTAGGTATGTCTGACACCTATAGCTGACACTTTTCTTTGCTTTACTCAAGAGTAACATGTGATGGAAAGGTTTTTTAAAATTAAGTAATTGAAAAACAAAGCATGTAACATATCGATGAGAAGGGCTCACTTATTTTTCAAAGATTTTATCCCATACATGTATGTACGTTAACAGCCATTCACATCCAAATTTACTTCAAATATCGACTTTGTAAAACAAGCAATATTTTTTTCATCTCATTTGATGATAATCGACGCTCCCACAAGTAGTTTGGTTGAGGATGTTTTTCCGTGACTCAATGGAAAAATGTTGTCTGTTTCACTTACTTACAATCAGCATTGTGCAAAAATTCAGTGTTATAGAAAGAATTGTCTTGAAGAATCTTAGAAGGCTCTACGTTTTGCAAAACTGCAAGTTTTTGGATTGTCCGCTTCTTGTGCAAGAATATATATATGACACAGTCTGTTGTTTTCCCAAGTCTTTGAAAAGTGAGAGGATATGATCCCTGACATTTTGTCATTATCAATCACTGGCTGAAGATGGATGTCCTCTGTCTTCTGCAATGATGAACATCAGTATCATTGTCAACTGTATCAGAACGATAGATGATGTATAGGCTAACCAGACTTTTAAATGAGTCATTGGCTTTTCTGGCACTCTAGGTGACAAACACTTAATGTATATCACTTAATTGCCGCCTTATGCCATTTGACATTGTGTGATGAATAAAGGTACTGGAAGTGATGGACCCTTTCCTTTGTCTGATAACAATCATTTCAATACAGATTTCATTGTCTTGTTCATTCTCTTGTCTCCACACTGATCTGCAGCTAGCCAGATGATGTGACAATGTGCTGGAGGCAGATGATATGATGAGGCGAGAGGATAAGCTTCTGTCGTGATCCATCTTTTCTAGCATTGGCTGCTGCGCCTGGACACTTGAAAAAAAAAACTATTATACTGGGTCTATGCGGAAACCAAATAGTACTGTACAGTTGTCTTTAGCACGTAGGCCTATACGACTTTTAGTATGTCACTGTAGCATCCATAGACTGTTAAACCAAACTAGCATCCATGGACTGTTGCAGTAGATGAATGAGGAGTACTTACATTCAGCTGCTAGTGGCCATCAGTGACTTCACAACAAGCTCTATCAAAACATTGAAATAATCAGTCAATTTGTCATAAGGGAGCTTGTGACCACTCTGATGAGTGGTGTTACACGTCAAATGGCTTTCCCTTCTACCATAGCAAGTATAGGCTACGACCTCATAAACTGCCTATGAGTCATGTCGATATTGAATAACATGGCAGAGGTAGGCTGTGACCTCACAAGAGACATTCCAGTACTTTTCTGTAAGCACTTGAGTTTCGTTTACTGTAAATCAAGCTCCTTTCGCATACTAAGGAATGGTTTTCAGTAGTTAATGACAGAATGTAATAGAACATTGTTTTTCTTTATTCATGGCCAACTGTCATGAAGTCAGTTGACAAATTCAATTGAACATATCGAGCCTTCAAAACACACTGATATTTTTGCTACTCTGCAAACATTTGGTAAAAGCATGATTTATAATTCATAGTTTACAGTAGACATTGAGCTGTTCATCATCATCATTCACCATTTCGAAAGAATTCGCTTTGTATGGAATACACCAAGTCAAACAAGATCAGAACATACCTAAACTTCTCTCTCAACCTCTGTTCATGCAGATCTGCAAACTAAACCGTTTACTATTACCTTAGTTGAATCTGGCTTGAAGAAAACAGACCCTTTCTGTGAGGCATCAGTATGCTACTCGACTGACTTTCCTTATCAGCACCTGGTTTCCAGATAGGACTCCTTCCTTTGTGTCTCTCCCATCAATTAAACATTTACTCCTCTCACGATCTCAAGTCAGTTGTAATGTGAATCTAGAATACTGTAAAACCCCAGAAATGCAGGCACCAAATTAGTCCAGTTGTAGATACTCCAGATCAATCCATTGTCGCAGACAGGCTGTATCGAAGATTGCAATAAACTACATGATGGTGGGAAAGAAGAAAGTTGGTGATTGATTTTCCAACATGCAATCTCCTGGAAGTAAATTCATTGACCTGCCAGAAACAAGGTTTTGAGTCATGGACATGTTTCACATCTCTTATTAATCTGCATTTCATTTCCAGATCTTATCTAGGATGATGTCCATTAACATTTTTCTTTTAAATCCATTGACTCATGCAGCAAAACAGAAATAAAACTATATATGTATTAACTTACTACAATTTTCTCATGTATTGTCTGGAATGTTCCCTCTCGGAATGGATTGTGAATGCAAAATACCAAAGTAAAATACACTACTGCGCTAAAGATGAAGAGAACATTTTTAAAACGTTTATATTACCTTTTCAGGATAAGACACTCAACTCATAGCTTAGAGCCAAACAAAAGAGGATAATTGGAAAGCTGATACTTCATTTGAGAGCCCTTTAAGTGGTAGGGCGATAATGTGAGGGTCAGTTTCTTCCTTCTTGCCCCAAGGTTTCCATCCAAGGAGGAGAATGCGTGACCAAGGAGCATGGCCATTGCAGCTTTTGTTTCAGCTTGTAGTGGCGATAATTCATTGACAAGATGGCCAACTGGAGGTTCTAACACAACCTTCAATTGTGACCATTCCATTTTGTTGCCTTGCGCAAAATCTGAGTTGATTTTCCATTCATGGGGCTATTATTATTTGGAAGGTTATTTGAATTACATTAGTAAATTAAATCTTTTGGTCATGAATATCAAAAATGAATGTGACATAAGGCGGTCTCAGTCTTGTTAGCATATAGGTACTAGAGTCTTCTGTCAGTTGATGTTCACGTAACCTTCTTTCAGTAAGCTAGATCATGCACTTGTAAAGCCTTAAAAGTGAATAAAATTCAATCAGGGCACAAGGAATATTTGGACATCAAGTAATTATCTTCTACTCATTCAAATTAATCATCTAATAGTGAAAATCTTTACAATGGTAAAACAAGAGAGATTTAATCATGCAATGGATCATATTTTTTGGCTTTTATGATATCTTTTGTAGTTTTAATGTCAATCTGTGTGTTTTGTTCCTATAAATCACAGCTAAACATCCGGATATTATACAATTTTCAAACATTTGCACAAGTTCAACTTCAGCATTTATCAGGAAAACAATCATTAATAGATATGTATATAAATTGAACAATGGGGTAAGTACACAATAACGATAATATCAAGCTAAACAAAACAACATAACCGTTATAAACATTAAACACATGAACACCATGTCAAGCAATGATCAACTTTTCAATTCTCGAGAATCGCTCAGTGAGACGAGAAAATGCTGAGTCATTAAAATCTCCAGACTTCTCGAGAATTCTCGCTCTCATTGGAAACTCTCAGGACAACCAATGCTAACTAAAACATGCAACTTGTTCCTTTACCAGGGTACTTTTACCAGTATGCAGCACAAAGAAAGGGCCGACAAATAGATGAATTAGTGGCATATATTGACCATTCAACTTGCATTATGTCTCCCACTAGATGTGTCAGGTCCAGAAGATTGCCCAAATTGAATAGCAGTAGTTCCACAGTAGGTCACATTGTGTTGACATTCCCATCTAATCAAACTGACCAACTCTACAGTTCATTCTGAAAAAAAAAGGTTGTAGGGTACATCCTCCCTCAATAGTCAATCTGAAATACACATAAGGATAAAATTTTAATATGATTGATACAGTTGATGAAGAATAAATGATTGGTCATTGTCTACATGTATGTGTTAATATTTAAAATGACATAAAACAATTTTTTGATGCTAAACAACCAAAAATATAATAAAATTATGAATTATAAGTCATCTCATTAGTGTGTGCCAGCGGACAACAGTTTTTAGTCTAGTTTGTTCAAGGTCTGCCAAGTTCTGGTTTAAATTAAAAGAAAGCTGTGAATTGACTTCTCTAAACTCTTTGGAGTTGCCAGTGGCAATCTCATCATCGCTATATTCGTAATGATCAGATGGTGTACATATCCTTCTGCCTTTCAGAGGAATTTGCCAGAGGAGAGGTCAGGGTTCTTAAATTCTGAATGGTATCCACTAATTGCTTGAGTCAGAGAGGGTTTACTTTATATGAGATTCATAATTTTCTGGTATTACACATAGAAATGTATAGACCATACATTGTGGAATGCATGGCAAGAAAATGAAGTTAAGACAAGTATTGTCTATTAAAACAAAATAAAAAGGAGGAAAACATACACAAGATTTTATTTTGTTTTATT
Source organism: Platynereis dumerilii (assembly GCA_026936325.1). Classification (NCBI taxonomy): domain Eukaryota; kingdom Metazoa; phylum Annelida; class Polychaeta; order Phyllodocida; family Nereididae; genus Platynereis; species Platynereis dumerilii. The sequence continues at coordinate 1,080,388 of JAPTHN010000028.1, forward strand.
TGAGATTATATTTCATTAGAGTTATCTTTTTTCCTTTTCATGAGGTATCTCATTCTCGTTATTTATATTCACTCCATCTTTCTCGAAAGCTGTCACTGCAGTCTGCTATATATCATATACTTTTGGTTAGGAACCTGCTTTCCAAAAATCAATCAGCTTGAAATAAAGCTGAATAGAAAGCACGAAGGTGTTAAAAAGTTAAACACTCAAGTCACCGCTTGGAGCCAAACACAAGCGGGTAATTGGATAAACCTAGATTTCACTTCAGAAGCTTTAAAGCTGCCAGTGCAGGGTGAGGGCCACTTTCGCTCTTGCTGCCCCTGAGATGATCATCCAAGGAGGAGAAAGGACGACTTAAAAGAAGATGGCTATCGCAACTGGCATAGCATTTAGGAAGTTGAGTGACTGTGTTGAAGCTGTGGACCTTAAAGTAAAAAAGATGTTAAAAGTACGGAACGACACGTCATTGATTTATCATCCGCCATGATCCACAAAGTGCAAATTTCCTTGTAAAATGAACGCTCATTGTATCCTTTTAACTTATGAAATGTGAAAGAGTTTAGTAACTGCAGCAGCATCGTATTTAGGGGGGGGCCATACCCCCCCCCTCAGGCCCAAAATCAACATGGAAGAGGTAGGAAAAGCCACGGAGCGCTCGGCCCTGACAGCAGCATCCTCTTTCTGGCACTAAATAAATCATTTCTTCTTCTCTATTGAAAGAACCCGTTTTTGTTAAAAAATGCTCACTTACAACTTCAAAGAATCTGACACTCTTCTTGCACTAGCGAAAAAGAGAGACAACTTGATCTTTGGCCTTATGTCATAATCAATCAAAAGGAAATGATAGATGCTCATTGTTCCTCTGACTTGAACATTGCTCTAATTATGTCTTGAAGATCTATGTTTTTAGAATTGGCTCTCCTAAACCCAATGCATGACTCCCCAAGTTCCCATGTTATGAAAAGGACCAATACATGATGGCCATATCCACTCAGCACAACCGAAAGTCGCCCTATTAAAGTCGGTCGAATGGTGTGAAACTTTATGTGGTAAGATTTAAATTGAAGATTATTTGCAGTTGAGTAAAAAAAAATTACCGCAACCATGCTGATCTAGCATTTTGGAGATTTTGCGTACTTGAAATAAATATTTGCGGCTGTCGTTACTGCAAAATAAATAATTTCCCGCTGAGGAAAACTCCAAGCCCTGCCCCCTAAATTTCTCAAAAGAGGATGATTATAATGCTGTTGACCTTACTGAGCAACCACTAAAACAAAAATTATTGTACTCTAATATGTATATTACCCTTGTTTAATGTTAATATTAATTATGAACTAGTTATTATTCTACCTAATTTGAAATTATCTTGTCACATTAAAAAATTATGCCAGCCCGATAGCATTTTGCTTTTTCTGGCATCATACAGTGTATGATAAACAAACAAACAAACAAACAAAAAAATAACCAATACTAACTAAAATATGCAACTTGTTCTCTTACTAGGGTACTTAGAACGGTATGCACTATGCAGCACAAAGAATGGGCAAATAAATGGCTGAATCAGTGGCAGATATTGACCATTCCACTTGCATTATGTCTCCCACTAGATGTGTCAGGTCCAGAAGATTGCCCAAATTGAATTGCAGAAGTTCTAAAGCAGGCCACATTGTGTTGACATCCCCATCTAATCAAACTGACCAACTCTAGTTTATTCTGATGAAAAAAGGTTGTAGGGTAAATCCTCTCTCAATAGTAAATCTGAAATACACATAAGGATAAATATGACTGATACAGTAGATGAAAAATAAATGATTGGTCATTGTCTACATGTGTAAAATGTTTAAAATTACATAAAACAGTTTTTGATGCTAAACTACCAAAATATGATAAAATTTTAAGTTATCTTATCAGTGTGTGCCAGGGGACAACAGTTTTTCATTGGAAATTTAGCATTTCCAAAAATGTAACAGAAAGCTGTGAGTTGTTAGTCTAGTTTGTTCAAGGTCTGCCAAGTTCTTGATTAAACTCAAAGGAAGTTGTGAATTGACTTCTCCAAGAAGGAGTTGCCAGTGGCAATGTCATCATCGCAATGTTCGTTATGATCAGATGTGAGTACATATCCTTTTGCCTTTCAGAGAAACCTGCCAGAGGAGAGGTCAGGGTTCTTAAATTCTGAATGGTATCCACCAATTGCTTGAGTCAGAGTGGGTTTAATCTTTATGAGATTCATAATATTCTGGTATTACACAGAGAAATATGTAGAGTTGTAGACCATATACATTGTGGACCGTATGGCAAGAAAATGAAGTAAAGAAAAGTATGCCTACCTTGTACACCAGCACAAGATTTTATTTATATTATTTGAGATCATGTTTCATTACAATTATATTTTTCCCTTGTTCATGAGATATCATATTCTGATTATTCATATTCACTCCTTCTTTCTCAGCTGCTGTCACTGCTATGTATCAGTTGAATTCAGTTCCCCCGTGGCCTAATTGGTAAGTGCAATTGTCGACTGGCTTTGAGGGCGTGGGTTCAAATCTCACCCCGGGAACTCACTTTAGTCCGAGCCCACGGGACGTTAAATGGAGGCGGGTTGTATCCAGTATTCTATGCTGGGGCAACTGAAAGACCCTGGGCATCCCTGAATTAATAGGGTATGTGCCAGGCTCACAGGCTTCTCATCTCATCATCATACAGCGATCGCCTGCCTCGATATAGAGCACTAAGGTGCTGCAGAGGGGTAAAACACAAACAAACAAACACTGCTATGTATCATATATTTTTGGTCAGGAACCTGCTTTCCAAAGATCAATCAGCTCGAAAATAAAGCTCAATAGAAAGCACAAAGCTGCTAGAAAGTGTAACATTTTTCTTTTTATGGGAATTAAATAAACACTCAAGTAACAGCTTGGAGCCAGACACAAGAGGGTAATTGGAAAACCTAGATTTCACATGAGAAGCTTTAAAGCTGCAAGTGCAGAGTGAGGGGCACTTTCGCTCTTGCTGCCCCCGAGGTGTCCATCCAAGGAGGAGAAAGGATGACTTAAAGGAAGATGTCTATCACAACTGAAATAGCATTTAGGAAGTTGAGTGACTGTGTTGAAGCTCTGGACATTAAAGTAAAAAGATAAATTTCCGATATTAAAAGTATGATTCGTCATCCGCCATGTCCCACAAAGTGCAAATTTCCTTGTGAAATGCGAGCTTATTACTTCTTCATAACTGATGAAATGTCTAAGAGTTTTAACTGCAGCATTCTCTTTATGGCTCTGAATAACTGACTGACACGCCAGTCTGCCTTAGCAGGCAAGCGGCAGTGAGTCTGCAGACTAATGAAATTTAAGTTGAACTGGGTATCGAATTGGCTTCTAGGTCAGTGGAACAGTTGCCCCTAAGGTCCACACTCAGCAGAACACAGAAGAACTGTACTACTGGGCTGCTTCAGACATTCATGTGTGTGCGGACCTGACTGGCAGCACCTCTAATGAAATGTTGTAGCCTGCTCGCTAACGGTCGCAACTAAAGCAGGCTGTTGTGACCTGACTGAATAAATAATTTATTCTTCTCCATTGAAAGAACCCACTTCTGTTCCTAAATGCAAACTGACAACTTCAAAAGAATCTGACACTCTTCTTGAATTGGTGAAAAAGAGAGATTACTTGATCTTTGGCCTTACGTCATAATCAATCAATAGGAAATGATAGATGCTCGATCTTCCTCTGACTTGAACATTGCTCTAATTATGTCTTGAAGATTAATGTTTTTAGAATTGGCTCTCCTAAACCCAATGCACGACTTCCTATGGTGTGAAAAGGACCAATATATGATGGCATGCATCTGAGTTTTATTCTTAAATCGCTTGTGGGCAAAAAAATGCCCTACTCTTGATCATGACTAATCGAACAGCCTCCATGTTTCCCATGTTAAACGTATGATGATGACACATCATCGGCTGTCATGCATAACAAAGTGCATCTTCCACAGTGAAATGGTCCTCGTTTTTTTCATAACTGCCGGGTGGGCTGTGAATACTACACTCAGCAAGGTCAACACCAAATCTGTGATCTGTATCTGAGATTCAGGTCTGGATTTCAACTCACATTTTGTTGAACATCGGCAAGGCTAGAAGGCCAGTAATTTGGAAAGCTAATAACATTTAAGTCAATGCCAATCCTGAACAAATTGATTTGTGAACTTTCTCATTAAATTCCTGACACAAGGTCGTGCCATTCCTGCCAGATTTTCTTGGCCTTGGTGAATAATCAGACCTCCATTGCAATCTCAAAAGAAAATTTGGTTGTACAGGGCACAATGTTACCAACAAAACCATTCATTATTGCTATTGATCGGTACTAGAACTTAAAATTCATAGCAGGAGACTGCCAAGTAGTACTGCCGTCCTTTGGTAGTCTGAATTTCATGGCACACAAGAAAAAATACCGTTCTTCAAAATTTTATATATGAAAACATCTTATATTGAATATAAACACTGCCTTATTTTAAGACAATGACACTCATCACGAGCAGTCAACATTTCTACAGTAGTATACATGTACTGTGTCCATCAATTATCACCTGGTTGGCTGTGAATATCACTGTTTAGAGTCAAAATATCAGGGCCTATGATATTGTAAAAAATACCACCCTTCAAGGGCGATATTTTTTAACAATGGTTATGACATCACCAGCATTTCAGCTGCCTGATGATGTCACAAGCCAAACAAGGGCCAGAATAAAGGGATTGTGACGTCATGTCCATTGTTGCTCCATGGTGACGTCACATTTTTGTAATGGCAGAAAATAATCCCTCTTCATAACTGAAAATTTGAGGTAAAACCAGGTGATAAAAACAAAACAACCACGCGTCAGGGCACTTCGTACAATATCACTCGCTGTTGTGTGAATTAAAATCACTCTCGCCCTGGGGGCTTGAGTGATATTAATTCACACAACAGCTCATGATATTGTTACTCAGTGACCCTGACTTGGGTTGTTTTGTTATAAAGTCTACACAATTGACCCATAGATACCTCCTCTTTATGTTTGTTGTCTTTCAGTAAAATCTCAGGTAGTGTACATACATGTACAGATCATTCATCACTTGAGAGGGGACATGTCATTTATCACCCAAGGGCTTTAGCCCAAGTTGTGATAAACAAATATATCTGATCCCATGGTGAATAACCGGTTAATACCATGAGACAAACCGTCAAACATGTCAATGCAAATAATGGCTAACCGTTTTGCTGTTGTTCTCCCTGTTGAAAATTCTAAAAAATTCTCTGCATGTTTGAACAGTTTGTTAGTCGTGACATTTCCTTGGCCAATTGGTGATAAACACAATATTAGTCTTATATATCGTTATTAGTATTAGTTAGACACCGATTTGACAAAAATGCATGTTAGAACCCGACGAAGAGGTTTCTACTGACTTAGACATCATATGCTTCTTCTATTATATACCTTTTAACTTATATTTTTTGCAAAATGAACAATAATCTGATTGTTCGTTTGCTGTTGTTAACAGTAAGACTAGTGGTAACCCTTACCAGGACGCTAACATGCAAAATATCAGTTACATGCAGATACCAGTTTTTCCAATAGTATAAATGGTGATGTCTAATCAAACTGACTGTTATCATCTTACGCCACCTCCCAGAAATAACTTTTACATGTATGTCTAATCGATTAAAAGCCGTAAACGCATCACTGCACCACAGACCAATAACAAAACCAAAACCACTTAATACATACCTGTTGAGGTATGGTTTTCCAAATCATATTCTTACTGAAAGTGAAGCTCTTTGGAAGCATGGACTGTTAAAACAAATGATGGACTCATCAAGGTTCCAAATTATTTTTGTCTCGGGTTAAGAATGACAAATTGTCAATTTGTACTTTCCAAGGATGCTGAATTGCTGATCATGGTAATTTTTCTTCTTGTATCTCAATCAAGGCAGATATCTTATCTGTTGATTTATGCATTGTGTTTGGCAGTACTGTGCAATAGAACATATATATTTCATTCCCTTCAGCTCAGAAAGTGTAATGGGTAATAACTACGTGTAACTACTAATAAGAAGAGCACACAGTGCAAGGGGCGACCACGAGATTATATTCTGCAGGAGTTGGAGTTTTCTTTGAGACCTTGACGACAAATTATTTATTTCATATAAGGTGACAAAAATCATATATTTTCAGTATGTAATTAATGTCTCTAAATTTCTAATATACCTCGTTAAGAAATCCAGCTACTAGAAATTACTTATTCCAAGAATGTCCAGAAAGAAATTAATTTATTTCACCAAACTTGAGTAAGTGATGATTTATTTAAAAAAGATCTAGTTGTTGTCCCCTAAGCAAAAGATCCCACAATGGGGAAAATGTGAATTATGCTGAGGAATCAAGACTCCCAGGCTCATCGATGATGCATTTCATCTATCTTTCTTTTTTTTTGGTAAGTCTATTCGAATCATTGGAGTAAAATATTGGCATTATAATATTATACTTGCATTGCATGACGGTCCCCGGAACTTGTTGCAACAGACTGCTGTTAATACATATAAATCATGAAATCTTAAATAATATGTGGTAATTACTGATTATTACAGGGTGGGGAATATTATGGCAGTAGTACACTTTTCAATTGATATCAATACTGCACATAGTATAAATATAACTGAAAAAAAAAATTGGTTTACATTATCTATTAGAAAACAATGATAATTATTGTATTTTAAGCCTCTAGCTATTATTTTAGCATTTTATAGGTCATTCTTCCTTTATTTTCTTGATAATTTTATCTGCCCGAAGTCACATTAACAAGTACATTGTGATTCATTTACAATCTGTTCAATGATATTTACATTGTACGTATTTATGCACCCTGGATGTATTACTTATGTACTTTTGATCATGTACTTATTTGTGATCATACTCTTGCCATGTTAACAAATGCCTATTGAAAACTACTGGACCTTAATATGTTTACAAATTGTAGATCCAGGTGGTGAGAAATATTTTTTGGGCTGGTGCCAATGCTTTTAGTCCTTCATGCCCCATGAAAACAAAAATCTATGTTCAACAAGCAAAGGAACACTATGTATAAGTCTATTACTGGCCATGCCTGAGTGATTTCAATAATCCTCTTTTCAGGACGACTGAGCACATTTAGCTGTTTGAGAACATTGATGATGTAGTCCAAGAGCCTGGGGTCATTTAATTGCTCGGAATGACCAAGTGTCTTGTTATAATTTTTGGATAGACCTAACCTTCAGGTGTCTGGAACCTAAAGTCTTAAGTTTCCCGAGTGGTGGATTGAGATTTTAGAGCCATTTCATGATCGGAACGTCGACGCGATTCACGCGGTTTGGAAAAATCAGAAAAATCCATCTTATACCACCTTCTAGTCATCATAGATGGGCATATATGGTACCAAATTAAAGGTTATAATAAGCTCTATTCATTTATGGTCTTAATATGGTAGTATGATGTGATTCATGGGTGAAATTAACAAAAATATGGCATTTTTAAGTCATTTTTTAGGGTAGGACGTAGCGTTATTATCCCTGAGAAACTAATTACATATATAGAGGTGTCTAAAAGATCATGAATACAGTCCCATATAATTACTTTCATCATTACAGGTGATTTTGAAGGTGTTTGTGGAATACATTTTTGTAATGAGCAACTGATATTCAATACCGCAGCGTCTGCTGAAAATTTGAAAAATTGCAAATATTGCCGTCTTCTCCGTGCAGTTGTGCCTTATATGTACATATTTGGTACTGAATTGTAGGTTTTTACAAGCCTAACTTGTTAATGCCACAATGAGAGTAAGGTGTCAAAATAAAGTCAATTTACCAAATTTATTACAATAATTTATAAGGTTATGCCAAGGTCGGACAGCCTCGAGAAAATATTTTGTCACTTATCTGCTTATTCACACTCATAATTTGAATATCCAAAAATAATTATTAAATTGAACAATATAAATTGAATTAATAAGCAAGTAATTTGTTTTTCAACATCAATATTTCATTTAAGTACATTGGACATAATAAATTTATAGTACATGAGATGCTGATGGGTGACATAGAAACTATGCAGTTTGTACTCGTCAGTTGGACACCCTTGAAATTGAATGAAATGAAATGGATGATGTGTGATATAGATCTACTATTTGAATTATAATAAATTATTGATTTATTAAATTATGATATAATAATATGAGGAATAGGAATTTCTGTGGAGCATTATATTCCATTCTGTGAGAGTACCTTAGGAAATTCAGGACTTTTCTAATCCTGTCTAATTGTCCCTAATGTGTGTATCATTCAGTAACAACTACTAAACTATATTCTCATATGAAAGACGCATACTAATTGGCAATGTAGTTTTAAGAGTGACTAAAACCCAGAAGTTGAGACAGTTGTTATGTCTCAAAAAACTGCCCCCCGGCACAAGTTGGGCTGCTATTCACTAGCATTCCATGAAGATGAAGCCTTCCGGGTCATCAGGTTAAAACAACAGGATCATCCACTACATCAACCAATTAATGTCACTGCGGTCATTCTGCCTAGATATCACCTATTTTGTTTACAATGGAATCGTTTATAAAACGAAGCATAAAACAGACATAGGCTCTTCAGTTTCACCAGTCATGGTTAACCTTAAACGCAGAAGCGTTTGAGAAAAACTGTTTCATCCATGCGCATGAATACCAATAATACCTTATAAGACAATACAGGCATATGCAACTTGAATTTGGAGATGGCAGAAACATTACCATTTTGCTAATGACATACAGATATATGCACATGTAATAGCTGACCTTGGACATCTCACTTATTTTGATAGTTTAGTGACATGCTAATAAATTTCGCTATTCCAGTATTTGCATATTAAGAAAAGATTCCTCAACTTCTAGAACCGACAACACCCAACAATAACTGAATTTTGAGAAAATGTTTTTAATAGTCAACTGTCAAATTTGATAAAATCTGTGAATAAATACAACAATGCACACATGTCCAGGGCATTTCTTTGATTTGTCATATGCTAGTATAATATTATAGGTGCACTGAAGCCATTCACTAGCCCTTGCATTGTATATATATCATGTCTCTCAATGATTGGTAGGGCCGTACGTAGTTTCATCCCCTTCTTTGACACCGAAATTGTGATAAATGATGATGCCTCCATTCTGATCAGAGTGTATGAAGCCAACATGTTGAAGGCGCTTGTTTGGCTGTGAGGTCGTGGGTTCGACTCCCACTCTTGGAACTCACTTTGGTCCGAGCCCATGGGACATCAATTGAGGCAGGTTGTATCCAGTGTTCTGTGCTGGAGCAACTGAAAGACCTGGAACATCCCTGAATTAGTAGGGTATGTGCCAGACTCACAGTCTTCTTAATCACTCATCACCATACGGCACTCACCAACACTGGTGAATGCTATGGCATGGGAACCTTGGGCAATGATCCCCTCATCTCTGCCCATTGGCACTGTACTATGGCTGCCCTGAGCTGTATCATTGTGGAAGGCTCACCACAAATTTTGTGCCAGCATTGCAGTGCATGTCTGATGGTATATGCAATACAATTTAATACAATGGGGCCTGACACTTTCAGGAGCTTACAATCAAGAAATACATTGTATCACAAACCTTGGTTTGTCTCCCAGTGAATCCAAAAGATGTTATGCCCAAAGAGAACCAATGTGGTCTTGCTTGTCAAGTAAAATGTAAGAATTATCATCACACATATGTTGGACAGACAGGTAAGAACAGTTTCAAAGAACATACCTTCCAGAGAGGTACAAAACTCAGTGGCAAGGGAACATCTGAAAGCTACTTAACATTCATGCACTTTGGCCTTAGTTCATATTTTAGAGAGGGAGGAGGATTGGCATCGACTTAAGGGAAAATAAGCAATCATAATCAACCAACACCATCCATCCTCAACAAGGAGAGAGGTCTTCAACTCAATGCAGCCTGTCCTTTGCTCCTGTCACATGACTCTCATGAGTGACATAACACGTCAGTCCCCTCATAATTCCATGGACAAAGATGCCATGAAGACTTCGAAAATTCTGGCAGTATCTTTAGGGGTATCTTTTAGCCGGTTGCAGTCAATGCAGTGTCAGCTGTAGCTGGTCACAGGACCTGTGTTGTCACTGAGAATCTAGAGACTCAGTAAAGCTGCTCTTTGCAGCCTGAATCTAGTCTTGGAGACAGTGGCTCCTGACTAAGGTTCATCTTACAGGACCTACCAAAAGTGGAGGGAGTTGTGTCCAGAGTTCTAAACGGGGGCAACTGGACCAAGAACTGAATGAATAGGTTATGTATCTGACTCACAGCCTAATCATCTCTCACCCATCATATGGTGCTCACCTTGCTTGTAGAGGGCATTAATTGACCCTCTAGAAACAAACTTTGTTGTCAGGTGATTAGCCTTTGGCTAATGTTTTCCCTTTGTAGTATATTTCACCGACGTAAAAAATAAAATGATTTGATTTGAAACAACAGTCAGTGCTACATCTACCAGATGGGAGCTTCCACTTGGAAAGAGCAAGCTTGGAAGTGGACAACTAGGAGGCTATATTGATGAAGACCTACAGTTCAATCAACATGTTAGCTGCTCCTATGTATGAAATGAAGTCAGCGTCAGATTGCCACAGTCTCATCAAATCCATTTGGAAATTGGAGTGTGCTGGTTTATTCTGGAAAAAGTCAAGCGGACGCAACACAGAGAAAGGTTACAAAACCATTCCCAGGCAAATCAGCAGTTTCAAGCTCTTTCATTTGACATGTTATAAAATCTGGATCGTGAAATTCGGGCAAATGTCGCTCCCCCCCCCCCAATAAAAAAATCCAACCGCCGTGTACCTATGCCACCTAGTGCTAGTGCATCTGCTGTACTAATAAATCAACATCTGGAGCACCAAAGATTACCAATTGCCATCATTGCAATAAAAACCCCAAAGAGTAGACCTCCTACTAATCTTCAAAATCATGAATGGCTTTGACAGAATGACTCCATCATGTTCTACCAACACAACCACCACTCATCAATCAGCAACCAAAGTCAAAAATTCACCAATCTCCACATGTATTATGAAACAATAGCTGCTGGAAATCATTTCATTTGCCCATAGTACAGGCCACAGGCATCAACATTTTCTGGAACTTCCCGGACAAACATTCTAGATTTTTAAGTAGAAAATCAAGGTATTAGGGTATTGGAGTTTAAGAAAAATCCGAAATTATGGTGCTGGACCTGCACATGATATCAAATGCAGACAGCTCCAGCCTTTAAACTCTAATTCTCATTCTCTCTGTGCTTTAAAATTTGAGGTCACTAAATTATGACATCTTCAAAATGAAAGGCAACCTGACATCCCAGGCAGGTCTATCACTGTAAGAGGGTATATATATAGAGGCAGCTCTGAATTTGCCTGGGGGATTTATATGGGTTTTGGTATCTTAGCAAATATCTGATTAATTTGGTTACGGTTTTTGCAATGCAACATGTTTGGTATTGTGAGAATCAGCTTGAAAAGACATTCTAATGATATCAAAATCATAAAGATTAAATTGGTTGCAGATATTTTACTCAAGGATTTGAGGTAAACTTGTGGTTTTGGCATTGATTTCCGGATTAAAACAGTTCCAGTTTTCAAAATCGCTGTGGCAAATTTCTATGCAAAAGGCGGTTAAGTACCCTCGCCCACCCCTCTCGGGCTTTAACATCACATGGTAGGGTATTTCAAGAAAGATTGTAAGTGATGGTTCAGCACAAGATCATGTTTTACAGGAATAAGAAATGATTTGTTGATTTGATTTCCACACCCCAAAAAATCATAATGATTTTGATAATCTGAACAATATTTTCAACAATCCGACTTCATTAGCTGGAAGACGCGCAACAGCAAATCTTCGGCATATAACCTGTGTGTTTTTAGGTTAATCAGCTGAATTACTAAAATTTCAGTTACATCTGAAGTAAAAAAATGGCCGATTCTAAAAAATTAATAGCATAAAAGCATCAGGAAAAGTACCCCCGATACTGCCATGCTAATTTCTTTTCTATAACTGCTATTTATGTCAATATATATGGCACAATTTATGTTATTTGACAAGTAAAATCTTGTAGAAGTACTCTCTTGTTATACTTTACAGGGCTTCATGGGGGATATTGTTCACCAGTGTGTGCTTGTTATCCTATGGGGTAAAATTAGATTTTGTAAAAGAGTTTAATTTCTTAGGTATTATGATTGATGAAAACTTAAGCTGGAAAAGTCATGAGCAGCTTATATCGAAAAAGATATCTAAAACAATAGGCATATTAAATAGGTTGAAATTATTCTTACCTACAAGGATACTTTTGAATATTTACAATTCCTTAATTCTTCCCTATCTCACCTATGGAGCTATACTTTGGGAAAATCGGGCAAACAGGTTGCTGGCCTTGCAAAAAAAAGCAATTAGAGCAATTACACTAAGTAAATATAATGCCCACAGTGAGCCTTTCTTTAAGAACTTGAGGGTTCTAAAATGTACTCTTTAGAATAAGAATTTATTCTCATTGTATGGAAAGCTTCAAGTATTCAGTTAAGGAAATGATGATTAATTCTTACAGTAGTGAATGCTCAAATGTCAATTGTTATGTCTGCCAAAATTAATTTTTTATCTTATAGCTCTCACTTACCTGTGTTCTATGTGTGTGCTTGATGTCTCCTCCAGGTGTCTCAAAGGTGGCCCACCATTAGCGGCATTTTCTTGCCTTATAGTCCATGAGCCAGACCCCATATTTTCACAGATCGGTACCACCTGGGGTGGCAAAATCTAACAGTGTTTTTCTGAAAGACATATGCCTATAGACTATAAAAAAGTTTGAGCCCAAGATTGGAGCGGCAGCTTAGTGGTAGTAATCAGCCCTTAAATATGGGAATCTGTGTCGGATTTGAGCACATGAATTATGGGGTGGGGAAACTGAAATTGCTCTATCTTCTGAATCAACGGACCAATTTCAACAAATTACCCCTCAAAATGTCCGGAATTTTGAGTTTTACGAATGTAGGTCAATACATGACCAATATGCAAATTAAGTAGGTCATCAGAGGTCAAAAGGTCACAAAAATTGACTATTGCTTAAAATCTGAACCATTGTCCAAATAAACACCACAGCTGCCAACCCAATGAGACTTGGTAGGTCATGGAGGGCTTAGATCATAGATAACAAGTATGAAAGTCCATTTTATGCCAACAAATGGATAATTCATGCATGTGTCAGCAGCAGCACACAATGAAATATGGTACATATTTGAAAATGACCGTTTTAAGAGTGGAGGAAACTAAAATTGCTGTATCTCCTGAACCAATGGTCCTATCCCCACAAATGACCCCTCAAAATGTTCGGACTTGTAAGTTCTACACATATAGGTCATTATATGACCAGTATGTAAATTAATTAGGTCATCAGAGGTCAAAAGGTCACGAAAATTGACCGTTGCTTAAAATCTGAAGTCTCATCCTAAAACAAACTCCTTAGCTGCCAAACCAATGAGACTTGTTAAGTCTTTTAGGGGTCAGATTATAGATAAAAAGTGTCAAAGTAAATTTTATGTCTAAAGATGCATAATTTATGTATATTTCAGCATTGGCACAAGATGAAATATGTCAGATATTTTAAAATGACCGTTTCAAGGGCGGGGGAAACTAAAATTGCTATATCTCCTGAAACAATGGTGCTATCCCAACATATTACCCCTTAAAATGTTCGGACTTGTGGGTTCTATAAATATAGGTTATTGTATGAACAATATGCATATTAATTAGGTCATCAGAGGTCGAAAGGTCACAAAACTTGACCACTGCCTAAAATCTGAACACCTCATCAAACAACAAACACCATAGCTGACAAACCAACTGCACTTGTTAAGTCATTTAGGGACAAGATAACAAGTTTGATAGTCAATTTAGACTGCAGAGTTTATGTATATGTCAGCAGTGGGGCATAAAAAAATATGGCAGGTATTTGAAAATGATAGTTTTAAGGGTGGGTGAAACTAAAAAAAATTGCAATATCTCCCGAACCAGTGGTCCAATTCCAACAAATTTCTGCTGCAGGTGTCTGGAATTGGGAGTTTTGTACATGTTATTTGACCAACATGCAAATCATTTAGGTCATCAAAGATCATAGGGTTGCAAAAATGTACCTTTGCTTAAAATCTGAGCTCTCATAAAAAAATTACACACCGTAACCAGCAAACCAATGGTACTTGATAAGTCATGTAAGGCTCAGATGATAGACAACAAGTGTCAAAGTCAATTTTATGCCTAAAATTCAGCTTTAGAGGATATTTCTTATACAACACTGAAATGTAAGAAATGTAGAGGATGTCACCGAGGACCAGGTGAGTATATCAATCCATAAGTCCTAGGGGTGTAACGATACACCTATCCCACGATACAATACATACCTCGATATGGAGGTCATGATACGATACACGATACGATACACTAGGCAGGCTACAAAAAGCTCTGCAGCAGACAAACTGTCCAATTACCACTAAGAGACAGCACTGCCCAAGTCGCAAAAACTTTCCTTTTGGCGCCTTTGTCATGAGACACAGTGACACAGACTTGCAATGTTGACAAAACGTGACGAATTTCAGCTGTTTTCTATGGATTTGCAGGCTTTTGCAAGGATGTTTTCAATAAAAGTATGTATCTCGGTACATGCCCCACGATACGATATGTGTATCTTGAGGCAAAATATCGCGATATATCGATGTATCTAAATTTCGTGACACCCCTAATAAGTCCTCAATTTGAGTTTCCTTGCTTGGAGAAGATTCCATCACATGAAAGTACCAGAAAATAATTCCTCTTTCCCACAGTCTCCTCGATCCTACCATTCTCGAATTCTCCAGCCACATTCTGAGAAAAAAAGTACATAGGGCGGAGTGAAGCACCTGTGGGGTGGATGTGAAACTTCTGGGGTGCATCAGAGGTGACAAGGTGCATCAACATTGATAAGGTACACTCTACAAGAACAGGAGGTGTATTGCACATTGTTGGATGCAGTAGAGTCTCATCGGGTGCTTCAAGGGGTGAACCACCCAACCTTTCATGGATGCTTTGACACTCTATCTGCAGAATTATGAAATAATTGGGTGGCTTGGTTATTGCATAAATTGCTGAGCAGTGCCTAAATGACATGCTAGTCTGCAGCTGTGGGTAGGCGAAGGCACTGACCCACTTCAGTCGCATATGCCGGTGAGTGGAGCAATGCCAGAGTACTGATAACCTGCTATAACATTTCCACCGGGAGCTGCTCTTTTTCACGAGCATACAGGGTGCTTCCCAAGCACTTATGTGAGGTGGTTCAGGGCACCCTGAGCATTAATTATGACTAGGCAATATACTCAAAAAGGTTGATTCTAAACATTTTTCATTCTTGGGGTGCACAACCGCCCCCACCCCTGTCCCATTAAATTGTATATATTCATCCTCCTTTTTGCTCATCGTTGATATGATTATCTTCTTGGCCTTCTTTCTCAATGCTTTTTTCTTCTAGTTCCCTTGTGCCAGCAGGGGACCGGGCGGGGGGTGGTGACAAGGGAGGCGAAAGCCAGGAAAGATGGTCCACTAATAGAGCTTGGTGGGGGGAGGGGAGACAAGGATGTTGGGAGGAGACTAAGAAGTCAGAGAGAAAAGGTTTGGAGTCACTCATCTTTCTTATCTCTCTCCCTCTGTCTCTTTTCCTGTCACCCACTTGGGCGGCAGGTTAGCTCAGTGGTGCATGTTGAACACCCAACCACTCTATACTGGGTTCATATTCAGGCTAGGCACTCTATTGCATAGCAGTATCAATCATCCCTTTGCCCCATTTCTGTTTTCTCCTCCTATCCCAACAAGCTTGTCGAGTGCATAACCCCATACCACCTCAAGCCTCCATCCAACAATCCCCTCTCTCTGACCCTCTCCCCGTTTTACTTGCTACAAAATTACCTTTCACGCACCCTATCCTCCCTACAGTACAACCCTAGAAAAGTATGATTAACCCCAACAGGAAGGAAGAATCAGCCACCTTTACCTTCTTTGAACCACCTCTTAAAATCACATTAAATTTACATTAAACCAACAACAATTTAAACTCATTCTCTCCCATTGTGTATGATTTTTTTGCGTGCCCCATTGCTAATTGCAATTACATTGCTAGCTGTCTTAATGGAGTTCCTATTAACTTCTTAATATGGGATAAGGTTGTGGTAAGGAGACTAAGGTAGTTGTGAGGAGATTTGGGGTGGAGGGGAGAAAGGCAAGGAGGGCAAAATAGGTAAAAAGAGGACTTCTGGCGGAGAACGTTCTTACTTTATTTTGGGCTGTACTGTATATCATAGAGGATGATTGGAGGAAGCAGGGAAGCTGGAGACATAGAAGAAAGACGCTTGGAGGGCAGGAGTACATCTACATATTGAGACGAAGAGAACAGGAGAAATAATGGAAGCATTGAGGCAAATAATGAGACTATGCAGGAGGAAACTATGAAGGACGAGACTATGAAGGAGGAGATTATGAAGGAGGAGACTATGAAGAAGGAGACTATGATGGAGGACACTATGGAGTAGGAGACTATGAAGGAGTCCTGAGACAAAGAAGGATAAGGCAGAAAGAGAAGATTGAGGAAACTAGAAGGGATGATACTAACCAGAAGGAGGAAACTGGGAGGGGAGTATTGGTGGTGTGCTGCAATATTTGGCCATTTGATCCCAGTTCTCTCAGTCTATCTAGTTTTGAGTCCTCAAAAAAGCCAGAAGCGAAGAGGAGCAGTTTCCGGACATCTATAAATCACAAATTTGATCCTATTTTATATTTAGTTTACTATGTCTTGAATCAACTCTTCATCTTATTGACAAGACATGCATTTCAGTTGCGTGTGGCACATTCAGTCACATTTGTCGGTTAAGCTGTGTAATTTTTTCATGAGGGCTCAGATTTTAAGCAAAGGTACATTTTTGCAACCTTTTGATCTCTGATGACCAAAGTGATTTGCATGTTGGTCAAATAACACGTACAAAACTCCTAATTCAAGACATCTGTAGCAGAAATTTGTTTGAATTGGACCACTGGTTCGGGAGATATTGCAATTTTTTTAGTTTCGCCCACCCTTAAAACTATCATTTTCAAATACCTGCCATATTTTGTTATGTCCCACTGCTGACATATACATAAACTCTGTAGTCTAATAACCTATATTTATAGAACCCACAAGTCCGTACATTTTAAGGGGTAATATGTTGGGATAGCACCATTGTTTCAGGAGATATAGCAATTTTAGTTTCCCCCACCCTTAAAACGGTCATTTTCAAATATCTGACATATTTTGTCTTGTGCCAATGCTGAAACATACATAAATTCTGCATCCTTAGACATAAAAGTTACTTTGACACTTTTTATCTATAATCTGACCCCTAAATGACTTAACAAGTCCCATTGGTTTGGCAGCTAAGGAGTTTGTTTTAGGATGAGGGTTCAGATTTTAAGCAACGGTCGATTTTCGTGACCTTCTGACCTCTGATGACCTAATTAATTTGCATATTGGTCATATAATAACCTATATGTGTAGAACTTACAAGTCCGAACATTTTGAGGGAAATTTGTGGGGATAGAACAATTGGTTCAGGAGATACAGCAATTTTAGTTTCCTCCACCCTTAAAACGGTCATTTTCAAATATGTACCATATTTCATTATGTGCCGCCGCTGACACATGTATGAATTATCCATTTGTTGGCATAAAATGGACTTTCATACTTGTTATCTATAATCTAAGCCCTTCATGACCTACCAAGTCTCATTGGGTTGGCAGCTGTGGTGTTTATTTGGACAATGGTTCAGATTTTAAGCAATAGTCAATTTTTGTGACCTTTTGACCTCTGACGACCTACTTAATTTGCATATTGGTCATGTATTGACCTATATTTGTAAAACTCAAAATTCCGGACATTTTGAGGGGTATTTTGTTGAAATTGGTCCATTGGTTCAGGAGATTTAGCAATTTCAGTTTCCCCCACCCCATAATTCATGTGCTCAAATCCGACACAGATTCCCATATTTACGGGCTGATTACTACCACTAAGCTGCCGCTCCAATCTTGGGCTCAAACTTTTTTATAGTCTATAGGTATATGTCTTTCAGAAAAACACTGTTAGATTTTGCCACCCCAGGTGGTACCAATATCTGGTCTGGCTCATGGACTATTAGGGGGGTCTCCTGCCATTTTTTTTTTATTATTATTATTTTTTCTTTATTTTCTAAAAAGTATTAATTAATTAATTTTTTTTGGCAAATAAAAGTTTATTGACTTCTGACTTCTGACTTCTATTTGGGATAACAAAACAGCCTAAGGCCTGTTTAAAAACCAGTCTGCTCTAGATATATGACTACAATAACCTCCCATTGGTCGAAAACACCGCATTGGGCAGTTTGGCCCAGCTCGCGTGGTTGGCGGGAGAGTGGGTTTTTTTTTACTGCTTTCAATGTTAATCAGTTACAAATACCTGAATTTAAATATTAATATCGCAACAAAATACCATAGTTGCATCATGAATCAATGAAAACTTGCTTGAACCTGAAATATAGTATGCGTGTTCCTGTAATTACTAAAACAAAATACATGTATTAAGATTAGGAACACATTTTGTTTCATTAGTTGATAGGATTGCAATATTTGAGACCTCCAGAATTCTTTATACTCTTGGAAACTCTCACAATATATGCAATACTTCAAAGATGTCCCTTTTATTCCTATAAATATATTTTATATCAAATTATGAGTGTGAAAAATCAGAGAATTGACAAAATAATTTCTCGAGGCTGTCCAACCTTGGCATAAACTTCTAAAATATTATAATAAATTTGGTAAATTGACATTATTTTGACACCTTACTCTCATTGTGGCTTCATTAACAAGTTAGGCTTGTAAAAACCTACAATTCAGTACCAAATATGTACATATAAGGCACAACTGCACGGAGAAGACGGCAATATTTGCAATTTTTCAAATTTTCAGCAGACGCTGCGGTATTGAATATCAGTTGCTCATTACAAAAAAGTATTCCACAAACACATTCAAAATCACCTGTAATGATGAAAGTAATTATATGGGACTGTATTCATGATCTTTTAGACACCTCTATATATGTAATTAGTTTCTCAGGGATAATAACGCTACGTCCTACCCTAAAAAATGACTTTAAAATGCCATATTTTTGTTAATTTCACCCATGAATCACATCATACTACCATATTAAGACCATAAATGAATAGAGCTTATTATAACCTTTAATTTGGTACCATATATGCCCATCTATGATGACTAGAAGATGGTATAAGATGGATTTTTCTGATTTTTCCAAACCGCGTGAATCGCGTCGACGTTCCGATCATAAAATGGCTCTAAAATCTCAATCCACCACTCGGGAAACTTAAGACTTTAGGTTCCAGACACCTGAAGGTTAAGTCTATCCAAAAATTATAACAAGACACTTGGTCACTCCGGGCAATTAAATGACCCCAGGCTCTTGGACTCATACAATTTCACTCATGCAGTAGTTTAGATTTACCCCAGACTTGTCTTAAAAAAAACTGTATCTGTGCTTTAGGTGATTCTTATGGTGTGTTATTTCAAATTTATCCAATATTTTATATCCCAAATACCCTTCCATATCAATATTTTCCTTGTCAACACTGTGAAACCATGCGATTCCAATTGCAAGTAATCTTCATGGTCACTCACCTCAGCTTGGCAGGATTGAATATTTTTGTGATGTGAAGTTGTTTGTATATTTCGCTGAAGGTTTGCTGCTATGCAGCCTATGTTTTTCTAACCTTTTCAAAAGCTAAAATAATTGAAGAACTGGGCTGAACCGTGGCATCTTTCACACATCAACACAATATTATAGGCCTATAAAAAAACTGCACATCGTGAGTAAATTGTCCATAATAGGGGAAGCTTGGGAGAGTTGGGCCGCAGGGAGGGTTGGCCACCCTGATTTTTGAGGAAACTAAACATTTTTTTAGAAAGCTGCAGCCACCAAAATTTTATAAAAATAAAAATCCTTCAATGGATGTGACATTTCTTGCTAATTTGCTTGTCACTATCTTTAGAGAGAAGAAAATTCAAATTTGGATGAAAAAAGGAAAAACTGAGCCATGTTACGAGTTTTTAATTGTCTGTCAGACAACAAGGACTGAGAAAATTTTCTATGGCATGCTTGGTAGGCTTGACTATTCAGTTGTTATTAACATATTTTGGAAAATTATCAGACAACCGGTTTTGTCATGATTGGGATTTAGAGAAAAATGGTGGAATGGGGGAGAGTTGGGACAGTGCTAATACTCTCCCCACATGTGTTGCATTTACCAAGATTTATTTTTATTAAGACAGAAGAACTTGTCTAGAGCAATTTTCAACAGAGATTGAATATTTTTAGGCCTTAATAATTATTTGTAGTCTAATAAAATTAGATATCAAGAAATCTAGATTGGGAGAGTTGGGCCATCAGGCCGAGGCTTAAGTCTGACAGCAAACTAGAGTTGCAAGAGGCCTCAATTCAGGATTAGCGACTTCTCTGACCACCAGACTTCAGGTTAAAAATATTATGGCCTCAAGTGCAGCTTAACCGAACCAGATATATTGCAATGGCCCAAGTCTCCCTCCTGAATGGCCCAAGTCTCCCACTTGATGGGGAGAGTTGGGCCAATTTTTTTCCAATTTTCATGGGGCTGTAGCTCAGATGTTCTTGGGCAATTATCAAGGCAAACCTAAAGATATTTTTCTGAAATATTTCAAGATACAATACATGCATTAAGCATGTTCATATAATCATTACTGTTAGCAGGAGGTGCAAGAATGTAAAAAGTGGCCCAACTCTCCCAAGCTTCCCCTACCTAATACCCATTTAACGTTAAATCTTAATAACTGACATGAAATTCCATGTTGCTGCAAAAAAAGAGCAAATTTCAAATAGGGCAAGTTGACCTAACTTCAGCCTCTCACCCAACTTCAGCCCCCCTATAGAAAACTCCTTGTAACTAAATTTTGATGAGGCCAAGGTGCCAGTATTTGGGTTTAAAGTTATTGTCAATGTGTTTAGAATAAATTATCAAAAAGTTATGACCATCATAACAATGAATCAGGAATTTTACATGTTTTTTTGGTGGACCGCATTTTGCTTGTTTTGCGACGTGAATACAACGCGAAACGAAAAAAAGTTTGATAAAGCGTTAAATCTGTCAGTTGGCTGTACCATTTCGCTAAAGCAGGAGCAGCCCAAAAAAAGTTTCATCACAAGGAAAAATTAGTAATCTTCCATAAATTAAGGTTTTTTTCAATATTTTCTACTTGATCATTCAATGAATTAGGTGATTTATAAGACATGTCAATCTTACCTAACTTCAGCCCCCATGGTCCTAACTTCAGCCCCCATATGACCTAACTTCAGCCCCCAGCTATCCCAAACTCAGGCCAATACATCTCACATGAGAAGTTTGTTTATTCATCCCTGAATATCTATCTATCTAAAAATTCAATTTTTAATGCATTTTTACATCTGGCATACTGGAATAGACCAGTTGCCTGAACTGGAGTTTAAAATAGATTTTTATCCTCTTTCCGTGAAACGATGACTTCTTTCCAAGCTTTTTTGAAATACATTTTTGGAGCATTGATTTTTTTCAGACTGTTATGTTTTATATACAGGCAAGTAATTAAGGCCAAGTTTAATCATTCTGCTGTTTTTTATGGCAGAATAGGATCAATTGGTTGGAGTAAGGTGCGGGGCTGAAGTTAGGTACACCCTAGGCTGAAGTTAGGTACAACACGGCTGAAGTTAGGTACATTTCCCACTATTGTCTTTTGAACACATTTGCAATATTTTCAATTCAAATACGATTCTGGTAGGCCTTATGCTTAAATGCCAAAACCAAACAGTCTCCATGATCCCCTTTGAAAAGATAGTCACTACCATGAATGAATATTGAATAAGCTGTCCAACTTCCAGGTCGTCTTGTCCTAATGTAAATGCATGGTCATTCAACTGTGCACTTTATTTAAAATTTTCGCAGCAATTTGTCATCATTGACTTACATTGCAGACCACCTAAAAACACAATTTACTGCTTTTTCCTTTTAGAAGATCAAACTTGTTTTAAAACACTCACAGACTTATATGACGAGTAATTTTAAAAGTTTTCAATTCACTAATAGAACATATTTATTATGTACAATAATTAATAGTGCGTATGCCAGACTTTTTTCCATAGGCGTACGGGACAGACATTTCGCTGGGGGGCTGTCGCTATTTTGCCCTGAAATTTTAACATGGCATGGATGTGACCAGGGCAGTGGATCTGCCCTGATATATGCCATTTGCCCTGATGCCAGGGGGGGGGGGGCTGCAGCCCCCCCTGACCCTCCGCGAAATACGCCTATGCTTTTTTCTTTAAAATGCAACATGTAGGCCTACGTATTTCCCCACTGGAACCACTACTGCTGTTCATTTGTAATAATAATTCAACAGTTAACTAGCCTTGTCTCGTCAACCACTGACAGTGAACTTTGCCTATAATCTCGAGGAGACAAGTGCAATAGTAAAATATACTTCTCTTGAGGGTGCGTATAAGTGAAAACTATTTCACAAGGCCGAAAGCATCAAAGGGTATTTAGCCGACTTATAAGTAATGATAACAGGAATAAAATCATCTTTCTTCCCTGCAGAAGTCAATACCCAGTGGGCTATGTTGCCTTATGTGGGTGCACATTACACAGAATGTGTGGTAGAAATGACATTGGCACTAAATTGTGAATCAATGTCAAAATATGACGTCAGTGTACAACGTTTTGGATATAAGGATAACTGTAATCAACAATATCAACATTGTGGCAATGTTATTTCTACCATTATATAAATGTGAAAATAGATAAGCCCAACAACAAATCGCAACATTGCGATTACGTTGTGTGTCCCTTGAGTAAATGCTTTTTTTTTTACATGGCAGAATTTAGATTTATCACTCAAAATATGAAGTGCTGCGGAACGGTCC
Source organism: Platynereis dumerilii (assembly GCA_026936325.1). Taxonomy (NCBI): domain Eukaryota; kingdom Metazoa; phylum Annelida; class Polychaeta; order Phyllodocida; family Nereididae; genus Platynereis; species Platynereis dumerilii. The sequence goes on from JAPTHN010000028.1 coordinate 1,103,508, forward strand.
CCCTTATAAATGTAAATCTATCTACCTTACTTGTTACTTTCAAATTTCTCTCTTCCTTATCTGTAATTCTAATCTTAACTCTGGCTGCGGGGTTACTCATAATTAAAAATTGTAAGAAATTACCTGAGTACCCCAGCCTACCATTTGTTACTGAATGAATAATATATAAAATATAAAAAATATATGCCTGAAAATTACAGATAGGACCTACCTGCTTGCCTACCTGGCTTTAAGGGGCATTTTCCTCACAATGATCTACGTTTTTGCACGGTGATGGTTTTTGATAATTGCTGTGGTCAGCAAACTCATTTCTAAACACTTTTTGTGCAATTACATGCAAGGGAGTCGTGTCTCTTTTTGAATTAGGTTTTCTTCAGTTGGCCTTCTCAGCATGAGAAAATTCTGCTGTCCAGAATACTTGTAGCAATTAGCTCTTCTATTTTTTTTTGCTGTTGACAGCAATTTCTCCCTTTTAGTTTTTTCTTTCACAGACAGGCATATATTGAATTTTTTTACGTCGTGATAATATTTTTGTGCATGACTGCCTGCCAATGAAATTTTTATTTGTCCATATCTTGTATTAAGAGATATTAACTTATTCTTATATACTTGTGAACGTGTTGTTTTTATTTGTACACAGAATCAATAAGAATTTTGCCATATTGGCAAAAAATAAATCTTCATGAATGTCTGTAAGTCTGGAAAAACAAATATATACTGAAATGGCAATCTGGGAATGAAGGCATTGAGATTTTCATCAATTTCGAAAGCAAAAGAAAGATTGGTGAATAAATATGTCGTGTTTTATGTATAAGTTTAACTTCAAAAAATTGAGTTGTAAAATAATCAAATTTATTATCAAAATGACAATTCTGAATACTTCATCAATGAAGAACACTTTCCAAGAGCTACATGTATGGCCTTTTTTTTATTTTTTAGTTGACCCCTTTTTTACATTGTTTAGACAGGCATTATTTTGGATTGCAGAATTTATTTGGCATCAAACTACTTCGTCAATATTTGAGATTTGACTGCAACTTTTTTGGTAGATCAGCAATTTTGTTCAGCAGCCTCTTCAGTGAGGTTTAGCTAAACATATTTTTCTATAATACCACAAAACATTGGCTGTCACGAGGCAAGTGCGATATGAAAATAATTAGTAGTCAGCAGATTCTTGGAACCTAAATGATAAAACTGCAGAAAAAGTGAACCCAATGGTCATGACATCTTTGTGTGACAGCCATGGGCTACCATGCATGTCCATTGAAGAGTGTGAGAAAGTTTTCTTAACCAAATACAAAGTTTCGGTATATAAAGGGCAACGGGCAAGCTAACAGACAGCATTTCAAGTTTGGTTACATCCTTGGAACCAAAAATGCGCTCTCTGACTCTGTGCATCCTCGCAGTTGGCCTTCTGGTTGCGGCCGAAGCCAAGTCTCTTCAACAATTTCGTTCACTTCTCAAAGCTCGTCAGGTAAGTCTTCATCATTTTTCTAACACAAACTCTATTCTTGATTTATTATGTATAGAAAAGGTTTACTTCAAATTTTACTGGAATCTCTTTACATTTTCAACACTAAATACAAAGAAAGACTGCAAAATACAAGGTTTTCCTGTTCTATCTCTATAAATTAACCACTCTATTCACCCCATGCTATAGTCATAGGCGTATTGGACGGTGGTGGGGGGGGGATCGCCCCCCCCCCCCAAAAGTTTTGAAAACAGTAGAAATTCGGGCGAGCAGGCAAAAATTTTGGGCAGATGATCAAACTAACATTATTGAAAATCAATTGTTCCCAAGGAATTTAATGATAAAATGCCATGGAACTTGGATTATAAGATTCGGGCAAACAACGCTCGCCCTGCCAAATAATCCACTAGCCATACGCCTATGATTATACTACATAAAGGGCCGTTTTCACCAACAGTTAGACCTGGTCTAAACTGAATTAAACCTGGTTTAACTAAGTTCCTTTCACCAACAGTGTACTAAGTGTGTAAACCAGCCAAGCTTCAGTGAATCGCAAAAACATTGTCTGCGACTGTTTAAATTACTTACAGATCAGTGATCCCAAACTGTTTTGGTGTCAATTGATTTTGTATTGGGACCATTGAGTAGGGGTGTCGAACCCCACATAGCAGTCAACAAGCCAATGGTATCAAACTGCTGAGTCTCATATGTCTTTTTGATCTGCAGCATTGTTTAATCAATATGTAACTGTTGGCCCCAGGCTGGGAAGGAGGGCAGCCCCCTCCCCAAAGGAAATATAACAACAATAATTTAGACAAAGATGCTGTAAAAAATCAAGGATATATTTACATAATTTTACCCAAAAAAACAAGGAAATAAACACATAATTTTACATTTTGGGAAGTTCTTTTTCTGAATTACAAGAAAATAAAATTGTAAAACTATTGCCAGTAGTAGAAAATTTAATTTACAATGACCAAATCCCAGGAATACTGACAAGCTGGGATTGGTCATCCTATAAAATGTATGTTAAATTTATGCAAGGTGAATTTTGTTTTTTTAGGAAGAAACCTAAAGTGAATACAAATTAGATGGATAGTTAGATGAAATGGTTGGTTGATGGGCGGAGAAGCGTAGGAATTTTTTAGGACAAAATTGGATGGAAAAGTATCCAAAAAAATGTACCAGCCCTCCTCCTGTGTTATAACATTTTTTGGCTTTGTTGGAAAATTTAGAAATTGTATTTATTGCAATTAAGCTATTAGGATACTACTATGATGACTTTCAACAAACTCTTATTCCTAGGTCTTGCTCTGCTTGACTGATTTGGCTTAGCCAGACCAGGACTTAACTTAGACCTGGCTCTTCTCTTAAATCCATGTTGGCGAAATCGGCCCAAAGCATCCTTGCCTCTCAGTGTAGACTGCGTGAGTCTACCCTGACCACATGGGTTGTGTTTCAGTGAAGTAATTATTAAAGTTACCCTGAATGATGGGTTGGGATTGGGCCCAAAATTTCTCTAATTTTTACATCATATTGTACAATGTGGCTATGTTGGTAAGTCTGCAAAATTTCTTTGCTGTATGATAATTTTTTCTTGTTGAAATGACCAAACAAATGCACCAAATGACCCCTGGATTTATTTCGGGTACGCACGGAAAAAAATCTCCTGCCTGATTGCTTTCTACTTGTGACGTCATCACAATTGTAAGAATTTGTTAACTTATAACTATATTTTTATAACAATGGGTATTGTGACGTCATCTGCAATGGATGTGCTGGAGGTGGGAGGCACTATCAAGAAAAAGTAAAAGAAATAAGTAAATAATTCATGTTATCAAAGAAAGCTTTCAAAAATTAGTATTAAATGTCAATGATCAACAGTTTATGTTGTAAGACACAGAAAATCACTCATATTTCGTACAGGATTTTGTCATTCGGGGTAACTTTAAAAGATTAACCAGTCTCTGGTGTCAAAAACATAACTCACAGTTTTAGATAGTTTTAAAAGCAACTGAATGTAGTTGTTTGTTGTTTTTAAAAGTATTTTCTTTGTAGAAAACTGGTAACAATTATATTAATCATAGCTTTTAAACACCGGAAAAAAGCTGTAAAAGGATTACCATATTCATAACACTCCGTCATTTTATAGTGCTTGTTGGCAGGGTAAGTGTTAACGAACCCTGCAATGGGAGGATGGCCCAAAGGGTTTCCAGTAGACATCTGGGATATTCTTATTCTACTCATTCTCAACTTTAATATGGGCCAAACAAAATACACTCTTGATCAAATTACTGGAATAATTTGGATTTTCGAGGTGTCAGAACTTCAAAGTTCTAAAATTGGTGAATGAATGTGAGGAATTGCAAAGATTTGTTCCTCAGACATTAGATTTATGTATAATGATACTATAAAACATTTTTAGTGGCTGAGAATTATTTGAAAAGTTTCTTTGGGTGACCCGGAAAAATTTTCAAAAAATGCCAACTTAATCTTCATGTGTACAACCAAAAAAATCACAATTTCATGTTGAATGTCATATGCATTGACCTCTGCCTTTACTTGACTTGTATGCAACAACAGCATAATACAGTCTTGCCTCAAATACATTCTTATGCCAAAATCCTGAAAATTGCATGGCAATTAGTCAAAAGGTTATTGAGATAGAGATGAAAGTATATCGGAAAAACATGCATTTTTTCACTTATTTAGCATGACATAATTTTTTTCACTTGATGAATTCTCTCAGTTTTACAAAGTTTGACATGTTCCGTTGCTATTTCCTTGTACCTTTTGGAATCTCCACATCCCCAGGCTTCATAAATCCATTGAAACAAGCACTTCTATCCACTCGTTTTGACATCGTTGAGTTATTTCTGCTCAAAAGTTGACTTTGTAAAATTGAGTCTAATTTGAGTGTTCCTGATCTGAAATGCTCTAGTTTCCCTTCAACATATTTCAGTTGAATCTTTTTGCCATAGAGATCTAGTATTACATTTACTTAGTTGTTTTGGAGGTTTTCATGATTGTGGAAAATCTGGTTCATGGAAAAATAGCAATGAATAGCTGGAAAGGTGAATGTGTCGCACGAGTAACGCCTAGAGTACTTTCAAGAGGTACAGAGCTATGAAACCTCTGTTTTTAATCTGGATTGGCTCAAAATATAGTAAATCTATGAAGCTTTATTAATCTATGAACTAATCCAAGTTTTTGACTGGTTTCTGGTGATATAATTCAGAAGTTATGTTCGTCGCACGCATAACGCTCTGAAAAATTTTGATTATATTCAATTTTTTTTAATGACAAACAGTAATGCGATCATCCTAATATTACTTGGAGTGAAAATAACATATAATTTCAGTAGTTGGAGTATGTTTCATTGCCTAATTACAAAAATTATAACATTTATGGAGCATTCTTTAAAATCTGGGGCCAAATTGTCTTAAAGGGCAATAAACATTAACAAAATATTTTTTATTTTGTAAATGGTTGTATTTTCCCCCCAGTTATGATTGGTAATTCATTTAAAATCATTTTGAGTCAAGACCAGAACATTTTTTTAAGATTCATATCACACCAGTAATCAGCTTTTCATGTCGAAAAAGGGGGCAAAAATCACACATCTATCATCATTTTCTGAGCAGACATTCACTTCGGTGGCACTTATTTGGTATCAATTTGAAGCCCACATACATATGCATAACTTAGGGCAGTTAAAGTCATTTTAAACGAAAACATATACTTCTTGGGTTAACATATGCAAGTTTTGAAAACGAATTTCCAAAAAAATTCGAAAATTTGGTGTTTCTCAAAATATATTAGGTGTATTTGAGTGACAATCGCCTAGAAGACTTTTAAAAATATTCCAGTTGGTGTCAAATAAAGAAAATGGATATAATTTCATGACAAATTACCATTTTGCCCAGTTATGTTTCACTGCCATGAAAAAGAAACTTTTAAAAATTCTGTAATATTCAGCTGTTATCAATTATTTCATCTCATCAAAGCACCAAGGTAAATATAGTTTCTGGAACTTAAAGATGGTCTTTACAATATGCTTAGGTCATTTCATACAAAATTAAATTTTGATGGTCATGTCACACTTTGGCTTCATTATTTTTGAGATAGACCTTATAGGAAAGACACATATTGAGAAAATGTATTTCAACCTAAAACAAGCTTGTCTCCCCGTGACTGAGTTATAATTTCTGTAACCCAGTCATTGACAGTAAAGGTTGTCTTAAAAATGTTTCTCACCCTACATAGTTACTTTTGTGTATTGGTGTCTGCCACTGAGGCATCCGACTTTGTATATATTACATAACTATTTTAAAATGAAATTTTCCTGGAAGTCTATTTAAAGGTATTTTTTACCATGATGTAACCATGGTAGTGCCTGGAGTGGTGAATTTATATATATATAAATATTACTGTTCACGATGGAAAGGTCATTGGAAATATAGCTCATTTTATAATTATTATACATGTAATTGCTTTTTTGTTTTTTGCTTTTCTTCGATTGTTCAACACTCCAGCCTATGTTTTTATTTTCAGGTGCAGCAAATTTTGCAAGTTGACTATTTCAGGCCCCATATTATAGATGATGATGTAATTGAAGTTGGGCATATTGTCCAGTAGTTTCAGGTTGTTGACTATGACAGATTTTAAATCATATTGCAACAAATCATTAAACGGTGGGCCAACTTTAGGATTCCAATTACACATTATCTCATTTATCCAGAAATATAATTATATATTACAGTTGTCTAATTGGTAAATGAGGGGTATGTACACCCGAGAATGTCAATGTACAATGACACCGCTAGGCCGAGTTGTACATGACATTTGAGGGTGTACATATCTCATGTCCCACAATTTACCCATTAGATAATTGTTTTGTACCACGAAACCCCCTATTATCACAAGAAAGTTCTGAAAATTATGAGCCCAATTGTGTAAAAAAAAATTAATCAGGAGGAACATGTCTTACAGAGAATTCACTTTTGCAAAAAAAAATTAATTTCAAGGAATGAATGGTTATATTGATTGTGTCAGTAACCACAATTTGCTCCCCCCCATTTTTAGAGATAAAAATCTTAGCACTAAAAAGAAACAACTGTTTATTACTGTTGATGTGAAAGAGAGGTTGAGAGACGTCACCATGGTGACACCATTGTGATGTCGCATCTCATGCTGCAGTGCTCCAGTGTCAAACCATTGGACATGACTTTATGTCCAACGGTGTACATAATGCTAATTTTCACTGTTGAGCGGTACAAATTACAAGATACGACCTCTTGTTGTCATAAAGGCCTGTCATTTCCTCTAAAAACAGTACAATGCTTGTATTTCCAGGGAACACCAGTTTGTGATGAAGCAAAGGTGAAGGAAACATACAATAAATGTTCCAGTGACAATGGAATTGAAAAACCGACTGACCCAGTACCGCTAGTGAAGGCTCTGCGTGCTTTGTTAGAAAGGAAAACCGCACAAGATGGAGCAGGTGGAGCAAATTCAACTGGTGGAGCAAGTTCAGCAGATAGTTCAGCTGATAGTTCTGCAGATAGTTCAGCTGCTGCGGATAATTTACCACTTAGGGTCCTTCGTGCCTTGTTAGGAAGACAAGCCACAAACTCACAAGATGGAGCAGGTGGATCAAGTTCAGGAACAGGTGGAGCAAGTTCTGCAGTTGGGGATGGTAGTTCAGCAGCTGAGGATAATTTACCACTTAGGGCCCTTCGTGCCTTGTTAGGAAGACAAGCCACAAACACACAAGATGGAGCAGGTGGATCAAGTTCAGGAACAGGTGGAGCAAGTTCTGCAGTTGGGGATGGTAGTTCAGCAGCTGAGGATAATGTACCACTTAGGGCCCTTCGTGCCTTGTTAGGAAGACAAGCCACAAACACACAAGATGGAGCAGGTGGATCAAGTTCAGGAACAGGTGGAGCAAGTTCTGCAGTTGGGGATGGTAGTTCAGCAGCTGAGGATAATGTACCACTTAGGGTCCTTCGTGCCTTGTTAGGAAGACAAGCCACAAACGCACAAGATGGAGCAGGTGGATCAAGTTCAGGAACAGGTGGAGCAAGTTCTGCAGTTGGGGATGGTAGTTCAGCAGCTGAGGATAATTTACCACTTAGGGCCCTTCGTGCCTTGTTAGGAAGACAAGCCACAAACACACAAGATGGAGCAGTTGGATCAAGTTCAGGAACAGGTGGAGCAAGTTCTGCAGTTGGGGATGGTAGTTCAGCAGCTGAGGATAATTTACCACTTAGGGTCCTTCGTGCCTTGTTAGGAAGACAAGCCACAAACACACAAGATGGAGCAGGTGGATCAAGTTCAGGAACAGGTGGAGCAAGTTCTGCAGTTGGGGATGGTAGTTCAGCAGCTGAGGATAATTTACCACTTAGGGCCCTTCGTGCCTTGTTAGGAAGACAAGCCACAAACACACAAGATGGAGCAGGTGGATCAAGTTCAGGAACAGGTGGAGCAAGTTCTGCAGTTGGGGATGGTAGTTCAGCAGCTGAGGATAATTTACCACTTAGGGCCCTTCGTGCCTTGTTAGGAAGACAAGCCACAAACACACAAGATGGAGCAGGTGGATCAAGTTCAGGAACAGGTGGAGCAAGTTCTGCAGTTGGGGATGGTAGTTCAGCAGCTGAGGATAATTTACCACTTAGGGCCCTTCGTGCCTTGTTAGGAAGACAAGCCACAAACACACAAGATGGAGCAGGTGGATCAAGTTCAGGAACAGGTGGAGCAAGTTCTGCAGTTGGGGATGGTAGTTCAGCAGCTGAGGATAATTTACCACTTAGGGCCCTTCGTGCCTTGTTAGGAAGACAAGCCACAAACACACAAGATGGAGCAGGTGAATCAAGTTCAGGAACAGGTGGAGCAAGTTCTGCAGTTGGGGATGGTAGTTCAGCAGCTGAGGATAATGTACCACTTAGGGCCCTTCGTGCCTTGTTAGGAAGACAAGTCACAAACACACAAGGAGATGCGGGCGGAGCAAGTTCAACTGGTGGAGCCAGTTCTGGGGGAGAAAGTCCTGCAAGTGGGAGTGACAGTTCACCTGAAGCAACACCTGGTTCTACGGCAGTCGTGAAAGCCTTGCAAACTTTGCTTAAGAGGGGAAGCTCAAGAAATGTTCATCGCCATCGCAGAGATGCTGGTGTGGACGAGGAGGAAATGTTACAATTCTGCGCGTGAGTGAAATTTTTCAATTCAATACAGAAAGTAGTGATGTGCTCAGTGATCCTCATGACAATCAACCCCCTTTTTTATGGTGTTGTGCATCACCATCCCTCTGCCCTTCTTTTTGTATTTGACAAAAGTTGTCCAATGAGCACTATCAGTAATCCCACACAGTTACCTTGCCAACTTGAAATATTTTTGCAGGTCAAATATCAGCAAACTTCCCCAACTTTCACACAACCAGGGAAGGATGCCAAATTTTCAGGGAAGGACACTGGGTTCAACCGATGAGAAAGCTGGATTATGATATCCTTTCTGTCTTTGCCTAATCACACAGAGCTCTTATGTCCTAAAGTCAGTCATGCATGTCTGGAAGTAAACTATACATATTGCTTGTCCCTTACATATAAGGGGGAGGGATGGTCTAGTTGTAGCTTGCTGGATTGTCAATCGCTGGGTCCAGGGTTCGAATCCAGCTCTTGCAGGGTCATCTGAGCCTATTTTGGACGGCTGTTTCAATCATCTTCGCCTCATTGCCGTGTCCTCCTTCTGTCCTAATTAGCCTACAAAGTGCATAAATACAGGACATATAGCCCCAAACATCCATTCATCCATGTCTGTAGCATATATATAATATTAGCACAATAGGCTAATTAAATGACAGTGAAAACTGGAAGAAACAAATATTGATGTGGATAAAAACGTTAAAACATGGCTGAATTGGTATCCTTCACCCTTGACCTGGATCCTGCTTTGAGTCCTTTACGGCCTTCGGATATAATGCCAGGAAGGACACCATTTCACCATTTCAGCCAAGTTATAACTTCTTACACCACTATATCTATGAAAAGTTAATGGTTCCATTTCGGCCATTGCAACACCTTGTTGGGTTTATTTAGTCTGACTCCTAACTGCTTCCTGCTGGAATACCCTTCTCTGATTGGTCAATAGACAGGAAGTATGGCTTTTCACTGTGTTGCCGAAGCTGGTCACAATACTCAATAACAACAAAAAATCAGAAAAAAGTTTGATAAATTTTTATTTTGCCACGGAGTCTGACACTGGGTCTGACTCCTAACACCGTAAAGCCAAAGGCCGTGTGATGTATGAAAGTCTAAGTAGTGCAGATTCTGGTCAGTGCACAGACCATGCCCTGATATGACTGATTGTAAAAAAAATTACATTATTATTGGTTAATTTGCTGCACTTTTTATTACATGAAAGCTTTCCTAAAGTAGCATCTGAACAAGAAAGATGAAAATATAGCAAAATATAATAGCATCACATTTGTTGTGCGGGCTGTGACAGTGGCAGCTCTAAGGCCCCCCCCCCCCAAACTTTTGATTAAAATAAGATTAAGTGCTGATACAGCAGAAAACATCTCCGAATGATATAATAAAATATGCAACATGTTCGTTCTACAAGAATACAAGTAAATGCAGATTGCGCAGTGAAGTGTAATATCTTAAAATAATGACAGATATTATCAGGACTATCTGCTATCAATTGAACCTATCATTCGTTTCTGAAATGCAAAGCCTTGCCAACATTGAATCTGGACTGACATGGGCGCCATGCAGGACAGGCCATTTTGTAGAATTAAAGTGGTGGGGATTTTTTTCACCATCCCCTACAAAGTCTCCGCCACTAACAGATATTTGCCCCACCAGTAATTTTCCTTTAATACTAAATTGATGAAAAAATGCTAAAATACAGCAATTTGCAGTACGAGAGAAAGAAAAAGCCATTAAAGCCTTCCGCTTTGATAAAAAAAAGAGTGCACAGTTGCATTGTGAAAATGGCACTTGGTGTGTCATCATGCTGATGATTTGTCATGATCATACCCAATACTTTCAATGTTAATTTGATTTAAGGAGACTAATCCCGCTCGTTACAGACAGCCAAACGAAAGGATTATGAATCTGATTTCACTCTGAAATCAGTTTGACAAGTCAAATGGCCTTCTATTGATCATGACTAATCAAACAGCCTCTATGTTTCCCATGTTGAAATAGAGAAGATGACACTTCATCAGCTATCATTAGTCAAGAAATGCATTTTTCACAGTGAACTGATCCTCATTGTGTCTATATCAAAGTGGATGGCTGTAAAATTTCTTTCTAAGTTTTTTTTTAAGGAACTGGACTGTAATGTTTGTTAAGGACGACATGAGGCAAGTTTGCATCAAAAATCCCAACATACATTATTCAGGGCTGCAATGTCATGGTAAATGTGACGGGGAGGGGGGGACTTGCCTTGCACCAGTTGACATGGATGGAATTAGCCTATGGATCCGTAGCAAAAATAAGTCAGTCCTTTTAACATGCATGAAATTCGCACTTCCAAACATCTCCACCCCAACAGAAATATTGGAGAACAGGAATGTTCTGCCTCCTACCAAAATTGTGTCCAGTGCGGCCAGTGCCTCTATATATGTCATTTTGTTTTCAGACAAAACATTGGGAGGGGGGACATGTTATGATGACCAGGGATTAAAATGCTGGAGGGACATATCGGACATATCCACCCATTCCCCACCAAATTGCATCTGACATTATTCCTTGACGTTTGTAACATTTGACAAAAGCAAGACTTAACCAAAATTTGTGTTTCTCTCCAGGGCCCTCAAGAAAAATGAAGATAAAATTACAAAGTTTGGACAGTGTCTGACTGAAGGTTGCCCAGGTGAATTCCCAGCTTTTGAGGATAGTGATGTCAAGATTGTCAAGGACTTGTGCGCCATGTCGAGTAAGTATCGTTCGTCTAAGATATTAGTATTAATGTTACACTCAAACACTGCTTGTTATACTGATGATGATATATGAAAAAAAATAGGTTGCCAACTTGTACTTCTTATTTGGTCTAAACTATTATTACACCTATGTTTTTTTTCGTCAGAGTTCTGATTTTAATTTATTTGCAAAATGCATGCACTTGCTTCAGAAATCTTGATAGGAATTCACACACGTGACACCCTGTGATGTTTCCACACTCCAAAAAATTTTGGGACAAAATTGGTTTTTTAGATTCAAAATGGTTTTTTGAAAAACCAAATTTCAATGCAAAACCAACATGGATTTTTAAAAAAATCCATGTTGGTTTTTTGCATTGAAATTTGGTTTTTCAAAAAACCATTTTGCATCTAAAAACCCAATTTTGTCTGAATTTTTTTAGAGTGCATGTCCAAGGGTGATCGAGGGTACAAATGCATTTGTTCTGTGTCACAGGCTATAGTGATAGAATGAACGGCCAGATGAAATATAAAAGTAATGTTGTCAAAATCTTAAGTGTAGATTGTTCTCCATATGAATATGCATAAACACAATTGTTGTTTTTCTTCCAGAGTAACGATATTTCATAAATCTTTTCATGTAAATATTTTGAGACACACACAGTAACTGCTTTGAAAACTTAAAGCCATCTACAATTTTCTCTTTTAAGATTTTTTTGTTATATTATAGAATCTTTTGTTTTCCAGACCACCACATTTTCTACATTTTCGATCAACTCAACGGGGTAGATGATGATAGTGACAGTGAAGACGATGATGAGGACAAGTAATCACGAAAGAAACGTCTTGTTTTTCTACACACGAAACAGTGCCAACAAAGCATTTTCTGATACCACTTTACATGTGATATTCCAATAAATGTTTGCATCAAAATATACTCTTTTGTATTCTTTTTTGATTGGTCAAGAATCCCGGCATAACATGTGACACAAATGCTTCTATATCATATGGCAAGCTACAATACTGACTCCGGATTGGTCTACAGCAGTGCCATATTACACGTTACTGTACGGCTGATATTTCTGAGACAAAGCACCATATTTGGTACTGCTGCAGCAAAAACGTCGGTTTTCAATTTTTGAGAACAAAATCACTGCTCGGCATGCAAAGGTGAAAGGAGGCAGATGGGATGGCGGTTTTGGTGAATAAGATACACTTTCTAAAAAGAAAAGATACACTTTCTAAAGAAAAGATACACTTTCTAAAACTATTAACTTCAGCAACATATTTTTCCATTTGTCTATGGTTTGTATAAAGCCTCTGAATCTGGTCCCGAGTTGATCCATCAGACCTGGCTTTTTAAAGAAGGACAGAACAATTAACACATTCTTTCATTGTAATTTCCGAGTTTTTCATACATTGTTTAAGACTAGCTAAAATCCCAAGTTTGGTTGCAATTAATGAGCAGCATTTACTGACAAACAAACTTTATTGCAAGCATTGATATAAGCACACATTTTATATAGCCCTGGACCCCTGTGGGACAGGGGTCATGAATCGTCCCATTGGAAAACCATGAGATCTGAAAGACAGGGTTTGGGAGATTTCAATTTTCTTTGTGAGTTTTACATTCATGTCAAAAAGAAAAATATATTTTGAAAATAGACAGAATTTGCCACTGACGGCACCTATTTTCATCATCCCAAACATTGTGATATCTGCTTGATCATCCCTTGAACTCCAAAGAGTGAATTTCTCCCTTATACATTGAACAAATGGCTGACTCTGATTGGTCAAAATTTTGGCTTTGGTGGTGATGTCACAGACAGCAACAGTGACGTCATAACAGAGTATCTGTGACATCACAGTGGTGACATCACAATTCAAAATGAGGCTGATGGCCGAAGCAAACGATTTTTGAGCATTTCTCTGACTTTGGGAGTGATTTACCCAGACCCAACAAAGAGAAAATACCTTGGAAAATAGTGCCGTCAGTAGATTAATATGTTGGGTAGATGAAAACCTAAGTTTTGTAGAGCCTTTTTCAGTAGTTTTATTGCCGTCCTCAGTCTCCTGGTGCACTGTCAAAATCTCAAGATTTTGAATGGGAACGACCCATGACCCATGCTACGCATGGGTCCCAGGGCTACATTTTATATATATGGACCAATTGGATGGAGATAGGTAGGCCTATACAATTGATAAATAACAATGACTTAAAATAACATAGTTTAGAATTTATGTGTAGAGTGAGGGATGGTAATCTTTTTGAGTGGTGTATTTGGAGAAAAGAATATTACAATTTTGTTGTTGGATGCAGAAGTAGGCCCTATGAGCCATTAGACATCACTCAGATCACTATCCTTCTACTCGAATTAGTAAATATTTGTTTACAAATGTTTCCAGGAGGTGGAGCTCAAATAATAAATTGCTCCTGATGTGAGAACAAAAACCTGTGGCGATCACATAATTTAAAAGGAATAGATTGACCATTCCGGATTATGCCATCAGCTAAATCAGTTCTTTTTTTAGAAGAACTGTAAAATTTCTTTGCAACTCTATGGAAACAGCATGCATTTTTGAAAAATTCATGAATTAAAAAAAAACAAGCCTATATTTTATGGACCGGTGGTGGGAGTTTTGCCCGAGGATGCACTGATTTTTTACACATATTTCAAGGGGAGTATTAATTCTTCACAACATATTTAAGGGGATATGAAATTTAACAAAAGAAATAGGTCATAAAACGCCCATACACTCACTATAGCTTCTGAATCTGCAAAAGTCAGCCATTCAGTAAGTGTGATTGTCCAAGGTACACGAGAGTAACAGTATATATATATATGCAATTTTTATATCTGGGAATACAAAAAAACTACATGAAAGGAGGGTACGAGCAATTTGCATGATACCCAAGGAGGGCATCAATTTCTAACAGAAAGTTCAGACAAAAGTTCCATTCGCCCCCGCCCACCCCGTCAAGCAATAAATTTTGACCTGTCCCTAATCGGCAATGTTTTTATTGGCTTGAATGGGTGACCATTTAATTATCAGGGAGGGCTTGGGAGTTTTCCTCAGCATGTAATTATTTATTTCATCTCTCAGCATGTCAAAGTCACTTTCCAAAATTTCAGGTCTCTCCTATGATTAGAAGTGATAAATATCAGCATCCCAAGTTTTGTGTATTGTCATGTGTATTCAGAATGTAAACATTGAATGTCATTTTCACCATTTTGCCCGTGTCAAGCTCGAAGTCACCTTTCCCTTAATTTCTCACAGTAACGGAGACAGTAATCATTCATTTCGGGTACACGGAATCCCCAAATATTCCTTTCTAAATCAGAAACCACCGTCCACCCTGTCAAGAATACCCCGGCCAGAAATTATTCATTTCAAGACTGCCCAAAAGGAATTTATTTCTTCCACCAAAACTGAGCAATTTTTTTCGAAAAATAATTCCAAGCTCCCCCCCCCCCTTTGAGATTAAATAGTGGCCCCCTAAGATGCAAGTTCTTTTGGCATATTGGCACTCTTTGGCAGCTGTAAAACTTTTAAATGCCGGAACAAAAAGGCAATAAAAGATCTCACAAGCTTGTCTTCCCCTTTTGGTATTAGAAAAACGATACACACTTAAACATGTTGAGTGGAAATCATAGTCCCAATAAGAGAGAAATTAGACGGAAATAAAAAACGGTATGGCGAATTGGCAATATTGCTGTGGTATGAAGGAATATGATCCTCAGTAAACTAATCACAAAAGAAAACAAACATCTGAGATTCCAATATCTCAATTGTTACAGTGCAGTATCCTATTAAATATCCACAAATTCCTAAAATGATGAAACGTGTGATCTCATTTTTACAGAAAAGCAATTGAGAAGATAAAATCGTACTGTAATCGTCGGAAAGAAGGTAATTGCATCAATTACTATTTCTTAATGACAATTTTATCACTACCACGTTTTTAGATTCAAAGTATTTGAATAACCCTGTCAAGTCAATTTATGTTGAAACATATCATATCAATGAGATAACTAGATTTCATATGGCAAAGCGGAATGAAAGGAGGTGTCCCTTCAACTTGGATGGCACTAGTTCTTGTCTTTACGCTAAATCCTCTGGCTGCGAGGTTGATTAATACTGTTTATACTCATTAATGCAGCAAAAACATCCTGGAAATGAAATGGTACCTACAATAGCCAATTTTTTTCATAATATTTCATATATCTTAAGTGACATAAAGCATTTTGCGTCATAATTGATAATTTCGCTTTCAGTGTCAAATCAGCTATCTGTGCATAACAAATTAATATTTGATAGTTGCCTTGTTGCTCTAGAAATTTGTGAGACTTGGAGAGATGCTCACTCTTGAGGGGGGGGGGGATTAGATTTAGAGTACCATCTTGATGGCTCCCTCACCTTTTATAGTTGCAGTTGGGTCTTTTAAGATATAAGATATAATATCCTCATAAACATGGGATTATATATAACAGAGAGAATATAATTAAAGAATTAAAGTCCATCTACAATACATAACTTCTGTAATGAAAGTGCTAATTCAGCAATTGGCACTTCAGCAAAATTTTCTCTGGGTGGTAATCGGCATCAGAGCATGTATTGGCAGTTATTGAAAAGATAACATTTGAAGTTCAATTAATTTCATGTAATCATGTCTTGCAGGGTGTTGTAATGAATAGACTATAGGGAGTATCAGTCATTGATGATGTGTTAAATGCAATCCATAAAGACACCTGCAATTCGATGACATTCTAGATTACAGTCCACATTTACAGTGAATTATTTTCATTTGTAGGCCTAATTGTGTTGGCCAAAAACCTAAAAGTTAAAATGAAATTAAATATTCCTTTTTTCTATTGAAAGCTGTTTCAACTTGCCACATAGTCAAATAAAATAAAATATTACTGTACCTCCAAGAGCCAATCATGGATCAGCCAGCATGAACTAGGCTAGGGCCTGTATTAATTAAACAAGCTCCAATTTAAAAAGTTCACAATTCTTCTACACAACTTAAACTATTGCAGAAACACTGTAACTAGTGTCAGACCAACCGAATTGCCCTAATTGTACTGGAAATCATTCAAGCTTTCTAAAATGGGACCTGTCATTTCTGTAGGCCTGATAGTTTTGTAACTGCAGTGACAGTCTGGTCAGTTTGAATGGTCAAAGGCCAATTAGATCTACCCGCGATCGCATCCAGTTCCGCGATCAGGTCCCGCAATTTAGGTTGTCCTTAATCGCGCGAATTTCAATGCAAAAATGAACCTGCAGAGTCCTTTTTGTGGAAATTTCCAAGCAGGAATACTGAAGTTAGGAAGCAAGGACGACATCGTGAGTACCCACATGTGAAGTTTAATTAGATAAACAGCCAATGCCGACAGTTTTTGGAGGTTAAATGAACCCAGGAAAAGCCAAAAACTGAACCAAAGTTTTGATCCTGTCAGTCCAGCATTTTGTCAACTCGTACGATTACAAGGTGGAGGTGGGACACCTCCACAATTATCTCATAAGAAGGGTTCTTGACATTATACCATTCGACACCTCTGTCAGCCAATCATGAGCCAGTATTTCACTACAATAAAACCCATATTCTTTGTTGTCCAGTTAACCTCCCATGGGAGAATAATAAGTGAAGCTGTGAAAAACCCACAGCAACAAACGACAAGTTTCAGTTTTGTCTTATGTTATAAGCCGGTTATTCACCGCGGGATCGGCAATATGTGTTTATCACAGCTCGGGCTAACGCCCTCGCTGGATAAATCACATATTGCCTCTCCCTAGGTGAATAACCTATACTCATCATGGTTATGTGACAAAGAATGACTGTCATTATTTTAATGAATTAGTCATTCTGATGAGGTTCAGCTCTATCAAACAAGAATATTACAAATTGTGTTCAAGTTGGTCAAGGAAAACTGTTGGGACTAACAAACTGTGTATGCAAACAGAGAGCCGTGATACACAACAAACATTATGTGTATGCAGTTTTTGCAGTCTTCAACGGTCTGATGGCCACTGGGTCTCCGTATATCCTCTTCAGCATTCCAGGATGGATGGATGGATGTTTGGGGCTTTACGTCCTGTATTTATGCACTTAGTAGGCTAATTAGGACAGGAGGAGGACACGGCAAAGGATGATTGAAACAGCCGTCCAACATAGTGTCAAAGTGTCATAAACACCCAACATCCTCCTACACCAACCATTCATCTGATGAAGTCCATTGGTAATGGATGAAACGTCATGCAATCAATTTGAGTCCAGTAAAAATTTATAATTTTACGCAATTTGGATTACCAATCGGATGAATCATGATATACATCAACTTCAACTTATACTACGTTGAAACAAACAAACTTTATTATGCCTGCATCACACGACCCATGTGCATTTGACATTGAAATGAAAAGTAAACACATTGCTCATGGCAACATATTAAGAAAAGTACAGGAATAACTGAAGTATATATACAAGAAATCATTAATATTTTTATTGACTATGGTTTCCCACATTTGAAATATCTACATGTAGATGATGTATTATTAGATCCTTAAGTGAACGATTAATTTTGATCAGCAAAAAGAAGACTCAAATCACAATCATGCATCTGCTTGTGCACATACCTGTTTCTGCAGAAGGAAAAAGACGGTTATAAGCCAGTGTCTTTGCAAAAACACATTAGGGCCATTCCATGCCAAATGGACCAAAATCAAGAAATTTTCCCACATCATGTTTACCGATTTTGATGAAATTTTAACCTGATATACATGTATATGTATAATGATCACATGCGAAATATTTCGGACATATTCCATACATTTTGCTTTTGACAGCATTTTTAAAATGTTGGGCTTTCACGATAAAATTGATTTTTCATCCTTTGATATATTTGAAAAAGGCTGCTGAAGGTTCATTTTTCAAGATATCGCCACAAAACTACTCATATATCATGGTGAGATATAAAGCATAATATACGCTGAATATAATGTAGATGATGCTTTCCATCTGTTCGCACCAGCCTGTTAAAATTGGTTCATTTTTGCTAAATTTGGGTAAATTGTGGGTTTTTGGAATTTTTTCACTCAGAAACCAAGCTTTCAATAAACCTGAAACTTTGCACGAAATGAGGCAGTATCAAGTGCTAATTGTACGAATTTATTCATATTTCTAACACCAATACTTATTATGCACATGAAGAAAATCTCAGGACGATTCCTAAAATTGACTAATTTCAAGTGCAAAAATGGCCATGTGGGACAGGTGATAGAAACTTGAAATTTATTTTTTAAGCAGTTTAAGGGATCATCTGGTATTTCTGCAAAAATGATGGAGGTGTTATTTTTCATTTTCATGGAAATAATTTTTAGAAATTTGGAGAAAAGCCTTATTTATGCTATATATCGTATGTTGGAGCCTTCCAAGACCAGGTGGAACCTTAGATAAAGAGCTGAATTTATTTCTGAAAGTACCCCAGATGGACGAATTTTAAAATTCCAAACTTTAAAGAGGTATATTGGTTTCTCACAAAAGGAAATAGTAAAAAAAAATTATGTTGAGTGAATTTTTGCAAATAAGTTCAAAATTGACAATATGGGACTGTTGTGACAGATTGTGTAAATTAGATTAATTGATACAGTTGCCTTTTAATGATGTTAAATATGAGAAGGTATCTTCGGTTATCAATATGTTAAAGAAATATCACATTACGATGAAAAATATGTAAAATTCATGTGCAGTGACATTAATTTCAGTTTTGGAAATAACGTCTAGTGAGAGATGACCAGAATTTAGCAAATGTGGCTTTATAATTATTAAGTATGTGGGTATATACCCCAGGGACCCCATGATGGGTACAAAGTAATGCATTCCATTGTTGTCTGGGAATCTGCTAACTTATACCACTAAGTACAAAACAAATTAGTTAAACTCTCTTTGTTTGCCATTAAATCCTTCTTGTTTGACAACATTTCATTGTATTTGTTGCAGATTCATGTTAACTTAGTTCATTTGGAGGTTGGCAGCCCTGAAGGCAACAGGTCAGAATTCTTTGTTCTCAGGAAATAATACAATACAGTAGATAGATAGATAGATAGATAGATAGATAGATAGATCGAAGAAATAACACAAATTAATTTCATTGATTAATTTTATAGATAGATAGATAGATAGCACAGCCCTCTCAGCCAAGGTCTCTTTGTTGAGGCTGATCACAGTTGTTGTGCAAAATTTTATTTTGAAAGTACAAAATACATTAGTAAAAATACTAGAAAGAAACGAGCAGGGGTTCGGGGGCGGCAGCCCCTGAAATAAGAAGAAGCAGGGGTTCGGGGGCGGCAGCCCCCAAATTAAGAAGAAAAAATAATTCTTTGAGCTTGCCAAATTGGGCTGAAAATTGTTGGTCTGCTGCTCCCCTATTTTTTTGGCAGCTTGCCTATCCAAAATGAACTTTTTTATCAAGTGACCTAAAATAGGATAATTATTTATATTGGTATAAAACGAGTGAATACAGCCTTTTTATTGAGACCAGTTAAACAAGATAGAATCTTCCTCCTTGTTTACTGTCTGTGTTGTTCAGTTTTAATCCTTTGTTGGTCAGTTCTGTTTCAGTGTTTCTTTCAATTTTGTCGACTTGTAATCAGCCAAGCATGCAATATCATGGTCAGGTGTATGAGCTGTGATATGCATTATATCAGAGCGAAATCCTGCCTTCTGATTGGCCAAAAAAAGCAAACAGTGGTATAAAATCTCTTGTCGCAAACCCAAACAATAACTGTGAAAGGCTAACATCTGTGATTGCAATCACATAGAATCGGCTCCAAGTCTTCTAATTTGATCAAGCAAATGTCAATAACAAGAACAGTCTGTTTAAAGTCACAAAGATGTGTTTACAGATATAAGCTAGCATTTGTGTGCTGTCTGTTTTATACAAAGCTTTATTTTTCAATGGGTGTACTTCAAATCCTAATATTTTAGGAGCATCTTGAAAATGAGCCTCTGGACTGCCATAGGTGACTGTCATTAATTCAGAAGCACTATCTGAAAAGATGATTTATCAATTTCAAATGTCAAGACCATTATCACTCCTTACTTTTGTGATCATTCTTGCTATGAGTAATAAACAGCCAAATAAATCAATCTTATCTGGGACGGACGCAGGGGGGGGGATGGGGGGGATGCATCCCCCCCCCACCAGACCAAAATTTATATATTTTTACATGTTAATTTTATCAGCACGGAGTCGCGTTATGTCGCGAATTACGTGTTCCGCGACGCGACAGCCCGAAAGACCCCCCCCACCGGAATTTTCTGGATCCCACCCTGAATCTTGTTGCACATCACCCACTGGTTAAATGTTGTTTATATATCCTTTTTGCTTGGATCACTTGTACTTGAGCATAGCTAAACAATTTGTTTTTGACATAAGAAAATATTTAGTGATTAGTATGTTATGATAAATTCTTCTTAATTTTACAAAGCTGTGGGAATGCTTACCAACGTAGGTGAGAGCATATATATTTATACACAGAACATCTGAATAACATTCAAGGTCGAACACTGCCAACTGAAAATGAAAATGCATTTTCTGGCTCTGTGCATACTTGCTGTTGGTCTCCTGGTCATGACTGAAGCAAGATCTTCTTTACTAAGCGATTATCTTCTGCAAAATTTGGAGGCTCGTCAGGTTGGTTTTTATATCGTTTTTATCCACATTTTTTTGGGCTGTTTGCCTATAGGAATTTCCGAGGGAAGGTCAATGAGACCCTATGAGGATACAATTTTTTTTTCTGAAGAGCCGACTTTATTCAGCCAGTTAAGATGTAGGGACAGTAGAGAAATTGATGAACGTTAGTGGGGTTTGCATCTTTGCAGCCAGCTGGTCAAGAGTCCATCATGCTAACAGTTTGACCACAGTGTAAATTGCAATAGCCCATGTGGCATGATTGATATCTTTCATATGTATATATTTCTATATATCTGATTATCTCTCTATATATTTACCTATATATTTATCTATCTACACGTATCTATCATCTGTCTTTTCAAAGGTGTAGGAGATGTGATTTTTTTGGGGGGGGGGGGGCATTATAGGGGGTTCAAACATCAGGTCAATCAGGCTATGTGGCTGAATTTTTCAGATCTTTGCCAAATTCAATTTCAATTTTAGATGCTGCCAAAATTTTTCTTTTAGCATTTACGTTTATTTCTCCTTCTGTCTGTCTGTCTATCTATCTATCTATCTATCTAATCTATCTATATCTATCTATGTATTATCTAGCTGTCTATCTATTCCTCTATCATTGCCACGAGCAGCTAAATCAAAACTTGATCTAATCTATTCCCTGATTAGTCAGGGCAGAACCATTGGTATGTATTAGTGGCAATACAATACCAAACTTAAGATTATCCCTAAAATTACATTAATTTTAATGACATATCTTCACTTTACAAGTTACATACTTTCGTTGGCATATCAACCTGGTGGGTCCTTGGTGGTGAATCCATGTTTGAAAAAAATTCCAAGCCCACTGGATATTAAATGGTCTCTCCCTAACAGCCTTGTAACTCGATGCACACTTGGATGAGCGTTTAAAACTCACTGGTAAGATATTAAAAACTATCTCTGATAGATATTCTGCGACAGTCTTCAAGTCAAATTAATAGCAACACAAGTCAGTGTGACTTGAGAAATTGGGGTTGCAACATGATCGCATGCGATTGCACAGAAATAATAGCAGTGTATACTCTTGGGCATAGGGCTCCCTACAAATGCCTACATATAACTGACAAGAACTAGTCTTCTGAATTCAGAATGTATATATAGTGTTCATGCTAATAAGATAATGTTCATGATGCTTTTCATTACAGTGGCCTGTCAAAGCATGCAAGCATGACACACAGTTGTTAGCTAATGTAACTGATGAATGCGTCAAGGCATCCGGAGTAAACCTTACAGCACTCGGTTATTCGTCCCGCAAATGGCCGGTGGTAGCAGACTTACATGTACATGACCTTATTGGGAGACAATTACCAAGCCATGAGGATGCATCTGTCAGAGAAGATGGCAAACAAAAAATAAGCATACCTGCTCTATGCGTGTTAGTATATTCAGAGTTTTATTCTAAAGGGAATATTATAAATAGTCATTAATCCGGAACGTAATATCAAATTCTAAGCCCTGTGTGATATACATGTACACTGCTCAAAAAAATTAAAGGAACACCTCTTTCAGACCATTTTTCTGAAACTGGGCAATCAGCAATTAAATGACTTAAACATGTTGCTATTGTATGTTAATTTGACTGGTAAATTCAGTTGTAACAGCAATATTGGTCAACAATTACCTTGTCATGAGCAATAGTCCTGGACGACCCCAAAAATTGAAGTGATTTCTGTTGAATTTTCAAATCTGAAAAAAAGCATTACCAAAGAAAGGATGAAATAGATTGTTTATTCACCTGGTCTTTCTGACAACTGAAGGCAAGGGCAAAGTGTGCCACACAGTTTTTTTCTCAAATTGAGGTTGTCAGGGATGGATAACTCCCACAGAAAGGTGCTAAAGTGAGAAGGGGGTCTAAAGGTCTGGTGCGACACCAATTGTGGTTTCCCAGCCATGGTAGAGGCACAGGTACACCAGAATGAATGGTAGTAGACCTGGAAAGGGCAGACACTGGTCCATACTGCAGCAACAGGGCCATTATCTCCATCAACTCCGGCACTGGCCTCGTCATGTGACTGAAAAATGACTCTGGTGGTGCCACAAATTTTGTAATCTCGGACAAAAAATTTAGGAACTGACTGCTTGAAGACCATTTGAGATGCAGAAAGTGAGTTTGACCTCCTCTGATTGCCCCACATCGCCATGCAACAATGTTGGAGTGCAACAGGGAGCCCCACTTTTAGCAGTTTTGTGAGCAGTGGCCTCTATTTTCTGCAGATGCAAGCAGGTCTCATTTTTGACATGTGGGCATCATGTCTGGGTGGGAAGAAACTCAAGGTGATGTTTTTCTGAGTCTGACATTTTCAAACTTGGAGTTTTCTGGGAGCTCTCTAGACAGTCCTCGATACCTTGTCAACAGAGGAGTGCACGGAGTGTATGGAGTGCATGCAGGACAAATGAATGGCATAATGACCAGCAATGGGCTTGTAGAAATCACACTGAGGCCTAACGATGGGTCAGTTAAAAAAAATGTTTTTGCTTATGCTTGAAAATGCACATCCGTAACTTGCTTGAGTGACCAACGCGCATCTTAAATTTGAAGGTATTGCGGTGATGGACTGCCCAGCAAGGTTATTTGACCTGAGACCCGTAGAACATGTCTAGGACATTCTTTACAATGTGTTTCCTGGCAGTAACACCCTCCTTGGACCCCACAGAAACATGAACAAAACCACATTCGAGAGTTGGCCTTCTTTCCCGCAGTAATCACCCACAGCTGCATCAAAAGCACTGCAAATTCCTTTTAAAGAGTGTGTTCATGCTTGTCTTGGCCCTATACAGTTTTGAGTTCGGTTTGGAAGCAGGAGACAGAGAATTGAACAAAATTTTGGATCTGGGCATATTGCGTTTTCATGTCAGTTTTGGGGTCACCAAAGTTTCAGTAGCCTGTACAGACAATATCCCTTCAATCCATTCAGCTGTGATTTGATAAACCTATCAAAATGATAAAGAAGATAAACTATTTATTCAAATTTATTTTCACCGCTCCAAGTTCCTAAAAAATACTCGAAAGTGGTATTCCTTTAATTTTTTTTAGCAGTGTATATCATTCAGATATTTGTGACTAATCGATGTGACATAATGTTATGAATCAGAATCATATACACTCAATAATATATTATGTCACAATGTCCCATATTTAAAATGCTGCATTAAATCTATTTTATTCTAAATAAGTGTAACATTTGAATTTTTTTCAAAACAGTTGGCACCAGCGTTTTCTATTTTGTTTTATTCAAAATGCATAGAAATCTGTACTTTTCCTTTCCAGAGCTTTTGACCCAACAAAAGGTGTTTTATTAAAATTTGGAGCGTGTATGAACAGAAAATGCTCTGAGTTTGCAAAAGCTGATATCCGTGTTGCTGAAGCTCTGGAACGCATTTGCGCCATGAGTAGGTATTCTATTTGCAAATCATCAATTTGGCATGATACGTAAAAGTAATTGTACCGAATTTTTTCTTTACATACAGTGCTGCTTGTAGGTAGGTCAATAGTTGATTTCTTGCCATTGAGTCAATGCTTAACAAACTCTAAAAGAATTTGGGACAAAACAGATTTTTTTTAATCCAAAACGGTTCTTTTGAAAAATCCATATTGGTTTTTGCATGGAAATTTGGTTTTTCAAAAAACCATTTTCCATTTAAAAAACCAGTTTTGTTCCGAATTTTTTTAGAGTGCATCCTCAATAAAAGTGCTTATGAATATAAGAGTATGGATTCTTATATTGTAGCATATTGCAAAGGAGGATATCATAGGTAAATGGGACTCGAATCTCACTTTCCTTTTTTCTGCTGCATGTATACAGTTACGTATGGGTTAACATCTTTGACGATAAGCAACTAACCCCCTTCCCAATGAAATTTACAATGTAATGTGTTTCATTGAATAAACATTTGAAGACTTTTACCCATTTAGAGACATAAGTAAAATATTCACATTTATGAGGTGATAGGTTTTCATCTCATTGGTTGTGGATCCATGCTCCCAAAATGTTGAAATGTCAATTACAAGCAGCGCTGTAGGAGGCAGCAGGGCAAAGTGAGATGGCAGGTACAGTGAGACAAAGCCAGTAGTGTCTAACTGGTACTTTCTACAGAACAACCCTCTTATCTGTTGTGTATTACAAAAAGTTAGTAAGGGACAGACTGTCCTATATCCTGAATGATTGCATTGCTTACAGTGAGTGGAATTTCAAAATTATAGTTTTCAGCCAGTAAAAATAAATAATTTTGCCAAATGACTTTCTGTTACGATTCCCAAGAAAAATGGGATAATGCAAATCAATCGCCAGGGATTCAAACCTTGGTTATTTGGATAGTTTAGGGAGATGATGATCTACAATGCAGGCATATGTCCACCGGATTTCAACATTTTGTAAAGAAAGCTGTGTGGGACACAGTGAGACAGTTTGAGGCAGGGCACAGTGAGACATCACCAAATACACTTGAAATGACCTGCATTTAATGTACAGCTCACAATTCACAATCATGAAAAAATGCTTGCAGAAAACCTTTGATTTCAGTGAGTTATATTCGAAGAGAGGCATCAAAAATGGCATCAAAAATGCAGATATGTATGTTCTCTATCAAATATTAAATATTGAAAATTAGACAGTTTGCACTTTTAGTAAATTTTTCTATTAAACTTAGTTTCAGATCCGGCCATCTTGAAGAAAATTGAAGACATGATGAACTGACTTCAACAATGAAGTGTTTTATATATCAGTGCAGAAAGCATTAATAACTATCAATAAAACTTTTTTGCAAGTATAATTCACTTGTCAATTCATTCTAATTACTCGGCAAGAAATGAAAATTTACTTGACAAAGTATTTACAAGACATGTTGAAATTTCGATTTTAAAAGTGGCCATGAAATTTTAGTCAATGAAAATGGTATCTTCCATATCGCCACCCAAAAGTCAACCTATGTCGTTTTCCAAAAGTTTGGAGAAAATTTTGTATTTTAAAGTCCCTGTCATATTCACGTGGAATCTCTGGAATCTCAACTTGTTATTATGCTGTTGAACTGTAATGTCACTTGTAAACTCAGTGTCATACTCACAGCTTGCATTTCTCTCTAGTATTGCAATATATATGTAAAATAGCTACAAACTGTGATTTAATTCCGTACTTGATCGGATGCTTCTAACCAATAACAATCCACATCAACTGAGCATCATAGTTCCAACTCAATGTCAGAGTGAAAATTACAGTAGCGGACGAACGATTAGACCGCATCAATATTTTGTCAATATCAGGGCAAATAAGTGCTTATCTGAAAAATGTCTTCATGGATTTTCTGGTGCTTGTCCGAAAAATGTCTTCATGGATTTTCTTGCCTACATATCTGCAAGTTGTACAATAGGGAAAACTTCAACTATTATTATCGCCTACTTGAACATGTTTGATAAACAAAAATATGGTTTGCACTAAACTTGTGTGCTTAAAGGCACACACTCATCAAAATCCTACTTTTAATAAACATATCTTCCAATTAGTGAATCAGGTATTGCGAGTGCATTCAGCTAACTTTTCGCAAAATTGTTTTCACCTTACAGGGTGGTCAAAAAAAACTTTACAGTTAATATTTAATTTACCAGACTGCCATGATTGAGTCAGTGCCTGGGTAATTATTGTGTATACAAGCCAAGTATATTAGATCTTTGGAAAATTGGTTAATAATCAAAACGGTTCATTACTTTTTTGATAGCAGACAAAATGGAAGCCGGGAGTGCTCCTGCGTTTTTACTACTCTGGGTTGTTCATGGCCCATCAGCAATTTTGAAGCTACTAAGCTTCACAGGACAAAATAAATGCAACATAAAATGAAATTGAGAAGACAGAGGCACAATTCAGCACAAACCAGAAGGTGCGAGAGCAAGTTCAGACTTCACTATGGCTATTATAAGATTTTAAAACAAAGCCATCTGAAGGTGGATGATCAGGGTGTTGAAATCACATGAAAAGTACATATCAACATCTTGAAAGAGCATCTAAAGCCCTGGATATATAAGACATACAGTGCCACAGATAATTTGATCTTCAAACAAGACGGGGCATCAGCCACACTCCCTTGGAAAGCCCAGAACTGGATCAAGGTTCGCTTTGTCAAGTTTCTCAGCGGGACAATATGGCCCCTGTTATCACAAGATCTCAATCAATGTGATTATTCTGGACGGGCAAACTTAGAGGAAGATCCCTGCAAGACACCACAGACCTTAGTTGCCCAATAAAGGCATCCATTATGTTTGTATGGGAAAAACGGACACAAAGTTATATTTTTGACACCTCTGCCTCATTTAGGCCCACTGCAGAAAAGTCATCAGTCCAAAAGGACCTCCGAATGAATAAATTGTCTCTAGAAGAGTTATTCTTTGCTATACAAGTTTTTTTTGCATTGCAAAATAAGCAATTGTTACAATGAGCCTCATCCAAAAAATTATTCATAAGTGTAAAGTTTTTTTTTGACCACCCTGTAGATTGGAGAAGCTTTATGAAATTGACATTTCAGCGAAATCGTGTGGCCCTCCAGCATATTCAATCAACTGTGCAGTGACGTAAGGCTGGGTGCCCCCCCCCCTCTCTCCTCAGACTGCATGGACAATGAGATAATTTGGCCCTGACTGTTTTGACCACAAAACATTACTGTGATTTATACTGGTTGGAATTGATACATTCTGTTATAAAGGTGACACAACAAATTTGAGACTATCTGAAACTGTGAAAAACAGTTTCAGACGAGTTACTGTCAATCCTTTGCCGTCTGTGCTGAAAGCTGCTGATTGGCTGGTTCTACTGAGTTCACTTGACATTGGTTGATTTGCCCCATATGTGACAAGTCCAGATCGCGCTTTGAGACAAAAACTGAAATACCACTAAAATACCAGATAGATAGCAAGATAAATATATTGCTAGATACCACTACATATATATAGATGAATAGATAGATAGCTTGACAGATAAAGATAGGTTGATAGATAGATGATACCATAGATCTTCATAGATTATTTGATCAATTATATGCTGTAGAAGATATCAGTTTTTTAAAGGATCATGCGATGATTGAATCTCTGTCAGAAATGGGCTTCTATATATATTCAAATCTACAATGAAAGTAGGAACTAAAAAAATTTTTTTTCTCATCTTTTTCTTTTTTTGGGGTCTGAGCTTGTCATTTGTGGTCCAAGCCAGTCACTGTTCATTTGGACACTCAACATGTCATTTCATATGCGAAATTGAATGATTGAAATGAAGATCGCAGGTCATCACAGTTGTACACCATTTTTGATTGTTTGAAAGTGTTATTTTTCTTGGCAAGAAAGTTTCATCCCTTTGTTTCTCAAACATTTCACAGCTTGGCCCATCAGTTCCAAAGGTCATGTTTAGTCACATGTATTTGTTTATTAAAAACCTAGACCGAGGTCACAGTCTTCACGTTGCTGTAGGCAACGTAGACTGAGGACATACCATTTGCTGAGCACTCATGAAAAGTCAAGAACTGAAATAAGTTTTTGAACTGTAATAAACGAGGGGATCTGGGTGTCTGAAACACAAAAACGACTCCCACAACAGTAAAAAGAACAACTTTCAAACAGAGAAAAACAAAACAGCCTCCTCCCCTGCCCTTGTCAAACCCAGTGAACTGAGACTCGTAATTCTAATGAAATGATGGCAGCACCATACAGTACATTGTCATGATGCAGAATAAATGATGTTTGAGAAGTAATAAATAGGAACTTGTGCACTTACGAGATAACAGTTAGCCTGAAAACTATTAATTTTTTTCTCTATCAGGTTAGACAGATAGATAAAGAGATAGACAAAGAGATAGATGGATCTATGAAAAAGACATATCTATAGATAGCAGGGCATATATTATACAGATAATGGATGGTGAGGAGACTAATATTGAGTTTTATTGGCCGAAGCAGTAATATTGGTCGAGGCTGTAGGTTCATAGAATACTGATTTTTCTATAAAGATATTTACTTTTGTAATATGAAATGTACCTAATTTTTCCCGTTATACAATGGGAATACTGCCATGTCCTCCTCCTGTCTAATTAGCCTACCCACTAGTACCCAATGCATAAATACAGGACGTAAAGCCCTAATCATGAATCCATCCATTTTTATCTTTCCCTGGATAGTTACATAAATAAAAATAATAATAGATAGATTGATAGCTAGATAGGTCGATAGACAGATAGATAGATAGATAGATAGATAGATAAACAGACAAACAAACTGATAGATTTATAAACAGATAAACAGACAGATAGACAGGCAGACAAATAGATGGATAGCTGGGTAGATCAATTATCATTGAGGGCTTACTCTTTATCAAAAACAGTAATCACTACTCATTGTTGACTGATTGGCAAGATAGCTCTCTCTTTTCAGTTAGGATTTGAGAGTTTATTTGGTAAATATGTAACTGTGAAGTGTCAAGATCCTTTAAACAGTGTTTCCCAGTTTGGGATTTATCTAACTGTTAAAACATAATTATTACAGATCCTAGACAACAGACACACCAACAGCTATCAACAGTATACGAAATTTCCCAATCTACAAGCTCAAAAATTTGCATACAATTTCACTAAAACAGCCGATTTCTGCACTTCGGAGTACAGGAACCGTTTCAAATTTTGACATAATATATATTTAGGCATTATCTATCTATCCATGCCTTTAATTTTGTTGTAACTAGCCCCAAATACCTGCGACAAGAAAGCTTGTCGCAAGTGTTCAACTCAATAATGCCAATGTTTCCCTACCCTCACAGCTGCACTGTGAGGGGGGGTCTTCCTATCTATTAAAAACCCAGTCCTACACCACTTGTACAATTTCCATCCAAGAGAGGTCGCTTTTTACTGTGCCAAGATTATGGCCAAAATCGAAAACAGAAAGTCAGATTTTAGTGAGTTTCTATTGGTAAAAAATCGAAAAGACCACCATAGTTTTTCTATAAATATAATGCTGGAGGCCCTCAGATGATAACAAAAGTGCACTATTGTGGCCCTTTAATGATGTTTCCCATTCACGAGGGCACTTTGGCATTGGACTTTGAGTTCCACAGTGGCCTAATGGTTATAGCAGTTGATTTTGAATCCACTGGCCTGAGAAGGACATGGGTTCGACTCCCGGTCCTGGAACTTCATTGGAGTGAGTTGGAGGTAGTTGTGGCCAGGGGAGGATGGCCACTGTGTAGGCAGGGGTTCACCCTCCTGTCTGGTGTACTGTGTGCAATGAAAATACCCCAGCCAGGCTTCAACTGGATTGCTGGACAATGGACAGATGAGCCAGACCGTGTCAATGGATGGACCAAAACCAAGACCATGTCAAATGAAGAGGAGAGTGCATGAAGACAGCCAAACGGATGAAGACATTGTCCGATTGAATTGATTGTACATACACATACATTAATATATATATCATTGTACACGCACTGAAAGCTATGCTGATTCTGCGCTTAGAAGTATCATAATAATAATAATAATAATAATACTTTAGAGGAAAAGTGGGCAAATTATTGAAATGATTATAGACAAGTTATAAGGCCATTTTACATGTGATTTTAAGGCAATCAGTCATGACACAGGAAAAAATACATTTATTTAATTTTTCTTTCACATTTTTAATTGAGGGGCTAATAGGGTGGCGAAAATTTAAGAAAGATCCTTCAAGTCTAAGTGGTCCCCCAAAGCCACTCGGTTTCTGCCCAATATCAACGAAAAATGTCCTTTTGCGTAATCGAATTTTTTGGAAAAATGTTACAGAGCTTCCAGTATGGCACAAGGGAATAATACAACGAAAGCATGTGATGTTTTCCAAAATGAGGGGCAGACAATAATCCTCAGGGTGCATTGTCTGTCAAGTGTTTGGTCCCCCAGAGCCACTCTGTTTCAGGCCAAAATTTACAAATAATTCATTCTTGCATAATCGCGGTTTTAAAAGTCGCTTATTATTCGACATACAACACTGAAAAAAAGGTTTGTGTGAAACAGACAAAACGAACGTTAACTGGTGTCCGTCCAAAATTTTGTGTAAATTCAGACAAAAGGTATGTGTAATTTTGACATTTCATTGTCAATCTTGATCAATTTTTTGTGTGATTTGATCATTGAAATGTCAAAAATACACATACCTTTTGTCTGAATTTAGACAAAATTTTGGACGGACACCAGCTACCGTTCGTTTTGTCTGTTTCACACAAACCTTTTTTTCAGTGAATGATAATATTTATACCATTGATCTCAGGAGAAAATTAGCTTCAATTTTAGTACCAGG
Organism: Platynereis dumerilii; assembly: GCA_026936325.1. NCBI lineage: Eukaryota > Metazoa > Annelida > Polychaeta > Phyllodocida > Nereididae > Platynereis > Platynereis dumerilii. The sequence goes on from JAPTHN010000028.1 coordinate 1,134,926, forward strand.
AAGCTATATCTATGATAACTTTGAATCTGGCAGATCTTTCTAAAATGTTAACAGAGTGCTTATTTAACCATTTCGCATAAAATGAAGGGGTATGCGATATGAATTTCAGAAATTGGTCTTTTTTCTGGCCACCCTAGGGGCTAAGCTAGTGGTGAAAGGTAATTCTTTCTCTTATAATTTTTATACATGTACAAAAAGTGAATTTAGAGTATTGAGGAATATCTGAAAAAAAATACAAGAAAATATCCATATATTACATGCACTACATTTTCCCACATACATGTAGATGATTTATTACAAGATCCTCAAGTGAATGATTAATTGCCATCTGATATCTTTAAAAAGGACATAGTAAAATTACTGCATGTACTTGTGTGTACATGCATGTTAATGCACACAGACAAAATTAAATGGTTGTACGAGGGGCGTTCAGAAAGTTCACGGCTTTTTTTTATATGGACACTTATTTTCAATCTGGAACTATAAATTTTGTACAGGATAAAATTCAGCAGTTTTGGAATGGATTTCCAAAATTTTGGACAATTTGGACACTTTTAATTCATTCTGTGGTTGCCATGGAAACAGAAAGTTTGGCTAGGTGGAGCAGGTAGTACGGAGATCAAGAAAATCGATGAATTGCTGCTGAGAGAGACCTCACTCTGCCACTTGTTTTAGTAAGATTGACAATAACTAACACAAGAAATATAATATTACCTTTTAAAAATAGTCGCAAGTACTACAAAAGCATTAATTCATACACCTGACGCGTTGAAATAAATGTTCCTTGAAGCATTCCAGGAAAAGTTTATGTGAAAGCATTTCAGTCATCCAAAGCCTTTTCTCCTCCAGTGCCTGAAACTACTGCCCCCAGTGATTAAGGTAACAGAAAACCAGGTCTTGTGTAAAGCTATATGTCAAAGGAAAAGCTGGGATGGATAATGCTGTCCCTTTAGGTCTGTGGCTCATAACAGTGAATCCACGCTTTGTTATAAGTCCTGATGTAATTAAGGGATCAAATCCTGGCGCCTGAATCGCCCTTGCCAAATCGGGCATGCAGGAGTGCTTTCCCACATTGATTCGCTGTAAGAATACCAACATTTGGCATGCTTGAAAGTATATTTAGAAGCTAATATCATATTTCTTGTGTCAAATATTGTAAATCTTACTAATACAAGTAACAAAGAGAAGTCTTTCTCAGCCGCAATTGATTGATTTTCTTGATATCCGTACTGCCTGCTCCACCTAGCCAAACTTTCTGTTTCCATGGCAACCACAGAATGACTTCAAATTGTCCAAATTGTCCAAAATTTTGGAAACCCATTCCAAAACTGCTGAATTTTATCCTGTAAAAAATTCATTGTTCTAGATTGAAAATAAGTGTCCATATAAAAAAAAGCCGTGAACTTTCTAAACGCCCCTCGTACGCCAGTGTCTTTGCAAAAATATCCCTAACAAGCAAGTCTCCGCTGCATTCAATGCACAAACCCAGTGGGCATTGTGATGTCAATACGACATCAGTCTGAAGTCGGGTTTGATGTTGAAATTACGTTACAGTGAAGGTGGATTTGCAAAAAAGATAGCATTGAACTATAACTTTGGGTGGTCATCAAAATCTGCTGTGAATGCACCGTCATATTGGGTATACATTCAGATGGGTTTCAGACTTAAGACTAGGTGTGACATACGTAGAAGGTCAGTCAAAAACCTGGCTAAAGACAACGCTTATGCAGCATAATTCCTTGGCATCACTGTGTGGCCCCGTTCTGACCTCAGACTGATGTCAGTAGAAGATCAGTCAACAAACAACGTCAATCTGACATTGGGTTTTAACGGCTGTGTAAATGATAACTTCTCAATGACTTTGTCTTAAAGTCAAGGTCAGTCATGACCTAAAATAACCAAAATACACCATCAGCCTGACATCACAATGACCGCTGGAAGAGTTTCTGAGAGATTTATATGAGGATTTTCCCCATGTTACTGTTATCCGGTCACTTGAAGTCCTAACATGTAACAGACATCTTGAAAATAAAAATTCTTCTGTAGACAGATTTAGTTAACAGACATTAATTCATATGCTCTTTCTGAAACATTAAAATTGTGTTTTTCTTATTATTTGTAATTTTAAATGTCAAAACCATTACCACTATTCACATTTGTAACCATTCTGTGTAAGTAGGCAATAAACAGACAAATAAATCAACATTATTACACATATCACCCACTTGTTAAGTGTAGTTTATGTATCCTTATTGCTTAAATCACCAGTATAATGAGGCTTGGGCATTGCTTTACAAAAAGGTTTTTTGGACCCGAGAAAAAATTTCGCGATCAGTATTTCAAGATAGATATCTCAATGTATCCTCTTTACATTGCTGTGGGAATGCTTATACTGGCGTAAGACAGGGCACAGGCTTATATATTTCTACTCGGAACATTTGAATACCATTCAACGTCGAGCACTGTCCACCGAAAATGAAAATGTATTCTCTGGCTCAGTGCGTCATTGTTGTTTTTTGTCTTCTGGCCAGGACTGAAACCAGGTCTTCTTGGCTGAGGGATTATCTTTCACAATTGGAGGCTCGTCAGGTAAGATTAGTGCACATATGTCACTTCTGTCCAAAGCCATTTTGCCGGAAACTATGGAACCCCCAACATAGTACTCCTGAAGAAACTTAGGGGTTGAAAAATGGCTGATAATATTCAATAAAATACTCAAAAATGTGATGAAACCTGCTGGTATGTAGTTCTTATTAATCTGGCAAGTGGCTTTGCCAAGTCACACATTTTCACGCTTCTCTGAGAATGATCCTAAAACCTCACATTGCACTGTAAAAAGTACATAAGGACTGAGCCTCAACAGAGTCAACAACTGAAAAACGAACAGAGTTCCCTGGACATAGGTACTTACATGTTCGTACTTGCAGGTTTATGCCTCCAGTAAGATGGATAGATAGATGATACATATATCTATATATATATTTCGAGAGCGAGATCGAAGAAGTGTGTAAAACGGAAAAAGACAAATTCAGGAGAAAAGGTGTCTAAATTGGACTGTTGACCCAAAAAGTAGAGAAATATTCAAAGGTTTCCATGGAAACAGCTGGATTGTTGACCAATGTTCCAGTCCACTAACTGAAAACCCATGTGTCTTGTGGCATTTTTCGTTGATTGCTACATCTAGGTTAGGGTACGTGTGGTTATCCAAAGTGGAGGTAATTATGCTTTATTCAGCTTTACCCTTCGTCACTATACAGGCACTCTTAAACTAAACAAATCTAGCTGGCTCCATGTTTAATGCGAACTGATGTAGATTACAGCAATTGTCATAGACACTGTGTACCGTTTGCTCTATGCGAAGCGACCCAGTTAAGGCTTGGGTTTGGCTTCAGTCAACGCTTTTGACAGTCTGACAGTTGTTTTTTGTGCCTTAAGTGAAACTACATCTTTCAGGCAAATTCAATCAAATGTTAATATAGCCAGTATGCTAGATTATATTCTAACGCATACAGTGGATATTTTTATATTTCAAAATATTTTTTGTTGTCAAAGATTATGTGATTCTAATAAGAGGGACTTTGGAACAACTGGACTTTTTTGTGCATTTTTTGATAAAATTGGGTACTTATACTATGTTTGAGACTGAAATATTCTCCAATGTGCTTCACTATGCTGGTATGGATATATTTGTAACGTATCTTAAAGCTTGCTATGAAAAAAATCTACTGAAACATAGTGTTTTAGTTTAGGTTTGGCTTAGAACTTACGGGTTTGGCTTTTTTGAACGCAGGTGTCGTAAATTGGTATTAGTATAATTTTTTTGGTTTGGCGTGTCAATAGTAACTGACCTCTTTTGTTGCATTCAGCAATATTTACAACCAAGCAAAGCCCACTGAAAGCACAGAAACGGATAATTAAAGAGTCCTGATGGAAAATTGCAATTTTGAAATGATTTTATGAGAAGAAGGAGAGGATTAAGGAAGGTTAGGTGAAGGCTGTGGCTTTGAATAGAGGTAAGGGTCTGCAATAATACTACTAGATGGGCGCTTTTAGAGCCACTTTGACCTTTGTGACCTTTGTCCTAAGGGCACTTTAGAGTCCCCTTTGAGCTACCTATTTAATATCCTAATTGACTTATTGACCTCAGTAACCTAGATATATTTTTTCACAAGTTCCTCAGTAACCAGAGATTCTACAGAATTCTTGACCTTTGTGACCTTGTCCTAAGGACACTTTAGAGTCCTTCTACCTACCTATTTAATGTCCTAATTGACCTCACTAACCTAGATATATTTTTCACAAATTCCTCAGTAACCAGAGATTCTACAGAATTCGTGTCCAGAATCCACAACATTTCATCAGATTTGTTTCTCCTCAAGAATTTAGTTATTTTACAACATTCTGAAAATCATGTCATTGGTATTTATCTAATATTCTACTATCTTAAGCAATAAAAGGTGTTTACAGCGTTTGGAGAAGTATTCTGAAAACCATACGAAGAGCTGTACCAATAAATTATTCAGTCTGTTCTGAAAATTATGTTGAAAATCACAGTAAGCTAGAGCATTTTATTGTTCTGACAAAATATATCAATGTAAGTATTGCAAAACAGATAAAAATCACTGAGCAGTCATGCTAGCTCTTTTATATAGTGATCAGGTCACATTATACACCAGTTCTGTAAATTGATATGGGGTGTTCAATCAAAACTGCATTCCTGTCAAAGATTACATCTGGTAACTATATTCCAACACTAAAATACCACCTGAATGAGTCATAAGTGGACCCTCATCATTCAGCCAGGAAACACTGAATATCTGCATTCTTTCCCTATTAGTCTACAAATGCATTAATACCGGATGTAAAGCCCAAGATTTCATCCACCCACAGCAGTCTCAACCATCATTTATCTCATTGCTATGTCCTCCTATTCTCATTAGCTTAGGTTCATAAATACAGGATGTAAAACCCATATCATCCATGGACAGCAGACAGGGGTTTTTGGAGCCCCTTTGACCTACTTATTTAATGCCCACAATTTGATATTCGATCCATTGGTATTTATCTAATTATTCTACTATCTTAAGCAATAAAAGGTGTTTACAGCGTTTGGAGAAGTATTCTGAAAACCATACGAAGAGCTGTACCAATAAATTATTCAGTCTGTTCTGAAAATTATGTTGAAAATCACAGTAAGCTAGAGCATTTTATTGTTCTGACAAAATATATCAATGTAAGTATTGCAAAACAGATAAAAATCACTGAGCAGTCATGCTAGCTCTTTTATATAGTGATCAGGTCACATTATACACCAGTTCTGTAAATTGATATGGGGTGTTCAATCAAAACTGCATTCCTGTCAAAGATTACATCTGGTAACTATATTCCAACACTAAAATACCACCTGAATGAGTCATAAGTGGACCCTCATCATTCAGCCAGGAAACACTGAATATCTGCATTCTTTCCCTATTAGTCTACAAATGCATTAATACCGGATGTAAAGCCCAAGATTTCATCCACCCACAGCAGTCTCAACCATCATTTATCTCATTGCTATGTCCTCCTATTCTCATTAGCTTAGGTTCATAAATACAGGATGTAAAACCCATATCATCCATGGACAGCAGACAGGGGTTTTTGGAGCCCCTTTGACCTACTTATTTAATGCCCACAATTTGATATTCAGCAGTGTAATTGACCAAATTAGGTCCTAGACACCTGACATAGATATAACTGACAAAAAGCCGGTTCTAGGCACTTCGAAATATGAAATAGTATGACATAAAGCCATTGCACAGATCAGAGTTCTGGGCATTCATGTCACACTTTGGGAGGACTGCACTGTTGAATCATATGTACTCATTTTCTTCCTAAAATCATTCCTTTAGTCCAAAATTGAGCATAAAAATAAGCAGTGCTCGGAGTAGCGTTCTGAAAAACGCATTAAACCTCGGAGGACTGCACCCTTAAATCGTTTGAAAATTTAGTTTTATTCTGAAAATTATGCTGAACATCATGTCACACAGCAAGCTACTGAGGAACATTCTTTTTTATTTTTCAGATGATTTATTTTCAACAACAGCTGAGCAAATGTTAGCTCTCTTATATAGTGATCAGATCACTTGTAAATTGATCTGGCAGTCTAAAAATACCTCCTGGAATGTGGATTCCATCCAGGAAACACCTAACTTCCGTCAGATAAGGTCTTGAACAGCAAAAAACAGTCTGACGGCATCCAAAACAATTGTGTTCTCCAGGGTCATCTTGTAAACAGATACACCAATGTTGGGTAAAAACTGTCAGCAGGTCAAGATACAGGAATCCAGTTATCAATTTACCCTCACAGCTGCTAACCATATCATGTGTTAAACACTAGAAATACAATGAATGAGCCATCCTCTGGATCAAGTGTCAAAATTACACATTGTAAACAAATGCCTCCAATACATGAAGACATTTCCCACAAATTTCCAGCGGCCAAGCCATGCATAAGCCAAATGAAGTTAGATATCTATGTAGGAAAAACCTAGAATACATGTACTCGCTTTAAAGCCGCCATATTGTCCATTAAACAAACTCACAACCTGTCAATTAGATTTTCACTAATTTCGAGCAGGCTAGCCCTTCCATATGGCCAAATATGAAATATATATCATATGAAGACCATGGAACATGATTTTCCACATATTATCAGCTAAAATCACTCGGAAGTGTAACACATCCGAGAAACACTTATGCCAGATGTGGCCTTCTGACAGGATCAGATATCTTCTCCAAGATCATTGTGTAAACAAATACACTTCATATGCTAAAAAATGTCAAAAAGTATTCCTTGAATTGTCACACAGCAGTTTGTCAGAGATTTCTCATGATCAACCTCTTCAGCAAATTGATCTGGGATGTTCAATCAAAAAATACATTCCTGTCAAAGATTACATCTGGTAACTATATTCCAACATGAAAATACCACTGGAATGAGTCATAAGTGGACCCCTCATCATTCAGCCAGGAAACACTGGATATCTGCCTTCTTTCCCTATTAGCCTACAAAGTGCATTAATACGGGATGTAAAGCCCAAGATTTCATCCATCCATCCCTTATTTTCCAGAAACATTATCACATACAGATCACTGAAAACATAACATGGTTTCAGACTGTTTTGTGAGCAAAGAGCAACTGAGCCATAATTAGGATAAACTCATTAAACACCACTAGAAACCTCAATTAAAACACCCTTGTTATCAGTTATGAGGGGGTATTTAACCAACATTTCTCACTGTCATTCCATGGAGTGCAATCATGCAGACCTTGCTATACTAATCTCATAACAAACCACCCGGCCTTAGTGCTGTAAGGGTGATTAGTGCTCAGCAATCACTGATCTGAGTGATCTCTGCAAATCTTTTCATACCCCTCCCTCACCTTCAACCAGTTTAAACCGGTTTAGGGAGGTGGGTACAACCACTTGTTTGGTGATGCCAGGTTGGTAGGTCACTGAGCTTCTATCCTTTAGGTCCAGAATTCTAATCCAGCTTAGCAGGGTGCCTATGTTGGACAGCAGACTCAACCATCATTTATCTCATTGCTGTGTGCTCCTATTCTCATTAGCTTAGGTTCATAAATACAGGATGTAAAACCCGTATCACCCGCCCACCAGCTTAGCAGGGTGACATGAGCCTATGTTGGACAGCAGACTCAACCATCATTTATCTCATTGCTGTGTGCTCCTATTCTCATTAGCTTAGGTTCATAAATACAGGATGTAAAACCCATATCATCCACCCACCATTACTTTCTCCCTATCTATCTATCTATCTATCTATCTATCTATCTATCTATCTATCTATCTATCTATCTATCTATCTATCTATATTTGATGAATTACAGAGTTGAAATATTGCTATTCAGTTTTACACGTCTGATGCACTCATTGTCTCGAGCTGAATTGTTTTGATATGTTGTGCTGTTTGTTTATAATAACCAATCTTAGAAATAAGTTCTTTTTACAACTTGATGTGGCCTTGAATAACATTCTGACAGGAAATGCACCATGTTTAAAAGTATTCCTTTCAACACATCTGGAGGCAGAAGATGATGCACGTGCTGGGTCAAAGGTCATACCCCAAGTAACAAACACTCTGACACCCTATATCAAGTGCACAGCTATATCCACATAACTGGATATCCAATTTTTGCCATTGCTGAATGCTATCAGATATGACCCTGAACAGTAAAAAGAACACCAAAGCAGATATTTTCCAAGGTCATCGTGTAAACAAATACACGCATCAGGAATGGGGTGTTGATTTTACCCCATAACACCTGTTAACCATATTTTCAAATTGCTGCTGGATTCTTGGACTCACCACCCAATCCCCTAATTATAAATAGAACACGAGTCATTGATGGATCCAAGATTGTTGTCATATTAAAGTCTAAAAAGAGGCATCAATTGACCCTATCACAGCTGTTAGCCATATGTTTTAAGCCCTAAGATAGAGCACACTTTTGTCAAGTTGCACTAGCCTGGAAATCTGAATAAAACACTATTTTTCTTATTATTCATAAATTGTGACTAACATGACAGAATAAAATTCCAATATTTATTTTTTCAGTTTACAACTCAAGAAATCATATTAAAACTAAAGTAGGGTGTAAAATTTAAATATTACCATTCAGTTTTATACATTTCTACTCCTAGAACCACTGTTAGAACTATATCCTTACAACTATATGAAATAAAATGTGCTGAAGAAACTGGATTATTTTTGCATTTTAGGAGAGCTATTCACTTCTTGGGATTAATAATCTTATCCACTCACTGTTGACTGTTTTGACATATTCTGTTTGTTTATAGCATGGATCCCTTCTAACTTTATGTTTATATTAACCAGAAATTCCAGAAGTTATGACACATACATGTAAACAAAAACATGACAGTCTCTCTGATCATGGTTAAAAAATGTTCCTGGCATTTTCAACACATGGGGAGGGTTAGAGGTCATACCCCAAGTAAAAATAGAACAGAGTGACATCCTATATATATGTGCATAGTTGCATTACCCAAACTTGGCTGTCCAGTCCATACAGATTGAAAGGTAAGGTCTAACATTTATAATGCAGTTGGGAACTGGTAATGCTGTAGATATGGTCACTTTGACAATGCAGAACTAGAACTGGCACCCTGAGAGCACATAGCTTCGCTGTCCATTTAAAATTGAACTTGCGACTGCTGCGAGATGTCACACACAAGCAGTTGATTAAGTTGTTGGCCTAAATTTTAACTTTGACTGATGATAAAAAACCCAGCAAATTTCACCAATTCTGGTTGGATTTTCATCAAATAAACGTTGAAATTTTGCTAATTTAATGCTTTGGTACCTTCTGCCATATTCTATGGACGTTTAATGGCCATTTTTGCGGAGAGAATGTAAAATATTTACCCTTTTGACTGCTAGTGCTACAGCAAAAAATGATAGTGCATGCAGCATGGAAGAGGCCTTTTTTAGATTTCTTTAACTGCAGGTGGAAAAAAAAGCTCCCCAAATTTATCTACAGTGTCAAAGCCCGCAAAGTGCAGGGTGCAGTGCAAAGTGCAGAGTGCAAAGTGCAGTGCAAAGTGCAGGGTGCAGGGCAGGGTGCAGTAGGGTGCAGTAGGGTGCAGTGCAAAGTGCAAAGTGCAGTGCAAAGTGCAGTGCAAAGTGCAGGGTGCAAAGTGCAGGGTGCAAGTGGGTGCAAAGTGCAGGGTGCAGAGTGCAAAGTGCAAAAGGTGCAGAGTGCAGGGTGCAAAGTGCAGGATGCAGAGTGCAAAGTGCAAAAGGTGCAGAGTGCAGGGTGCAAAGTGCAGGGTGCAGAGTGCAGAGTGCAAAGTGCAAAAGGTGCAGAGTGCAGGGTGCAAAGTGCAGGGTGCAGAGTGCAAAGTGCAAAAGGTGCAGAGTGCAGGGTGCAAAGTGCAGGGTGCAGTGCAAAGTTGCAGTAGGGCGCAGTGCAAAGTGCATGGTGCAGAGTGCAAAGTGCAAAAGGTGCAGAGTGCAAAGTGCAAAAGGTGCAGAGTGCAGGGTGCAAAGTGCAGGGTGCAGAGTGCAAAGTGCAAAAGGTGCAGAGTGCAGGGTGCAAAGTGCAGGGTGCAGAGTGCAAAGTGCAAAAGGTGCAGAGTGCAGGGTGCAAAGTGCAGGGTGCAGTGCAAAGTGCATGGTGCAGAGTGCAAAGTGCAAAAGGTGCAGAGTGCAGGGTGCAAGTGGGAGCAAAGTGCAGGGTGCAAAGTGCAGAGTGCAAAGTGCAGGGCAGGGTGCAGTAGAGTGCAGGGTGCAAAGTGCAGAGTTCAGAGTGCAGGGTGCAAAGTGCAGGGTGCAAAATGCAGGGTGCAAAGTGCAGTGCAAAGTGTAGTGCGAAGTGCAGGGTGCAGAGTGCAAAGTGCAAAAGGTGCAGAGTGCAGGGTGCAAGTGGGAGCAAAGTGCAGGGTGCAAAGTGCAGAGTGCAAAGTGCAGGGCAGGGTGCAGTAGAGTGCAGGGTGCAAAGTGCAGGGTGCAGAGTGCAGAGTTCAGAGTGCAGGGTGCAAAGTGCAGGGTGCAAGTGGGTGCAGAGTGCAGGGTGCAAAGTGCAGGGTGCAGAGTGCAAAGTGCAAAGTGCAGGGTGCAGTTTAGTACAGCCGGTGAGTCCATTGTGGGTCAGGTAGGTGCTCCATTCGCAGTTTGGGTAGGTCCATTATTGTGTAGGGGGGTCAGGTAGGTGGCTGCACACTATATAAAGGAGTCGGATATCTGCCTAAAGTCAGTTTCTGTTTCTGGTCCAGTCAGTCCACATCGGTAATGGAAGAAAAGAGTTGTACAACTTGCGGTCTCTCATTTACCAGAAATTCCAGTTTAAAGCGTCATATGATGGTTCAGCATAACCAAGATGGAAATTTTGCTGAAACGATTAAGGCAGTACACCAAGATGGCAATGCGGCTGATGGATTTGTTTTGCAACATCCATTTACTATGTTGCTCAGTGGACCTAGTGCCTGTGGCAAGACTACACTTGTGAAAAATATTTTGCAACACAACAATTTCATGATCAATCCATCACCTCAGAGAATAGTGTGGTTATACAAGAGATGGCAGCCAATGTATGATATCATTCAGGCTACAGTAAAGCCGAAGGTGGAGTTTATTCAAGGAATTCCTCATGGCATAGACCATCCTAGCTTCTTTGATCCGAACATTGCAAATTTTCTTGTGATTGACGATTTGATGACGTCATGTGGAGATGATCCTCGTATGACTGAGATCTTTTACGAGGGTTCACACCATCGATCTCTGAGTGTTGTATTGCTCTGTCAAAATCTTTACTATAGCAAAAGTCCAACACAAAGACGGAATTCTCATTATGTGGTATTGTTCAAGAATCCGAATGATCAACAATCTGTCATGACTTTTGCCAGACAAGTAAACCCCAGAAGAGTGAAGGAATTTTTACAGAACTATGACACTGCGACATCAAGACCATACGGTCATTTGTTGCTGGATTTCAAGCAGACAACCAATGAAAATGACCGTTTCAGGCCAAATATCTTGGATATCAAAAATTCAATAGATATAAAGGAATCACGAACACAGACTTCCGGTCAATCTCTCCCAAAAGTCAGTTACATTAACATGATTTCATGCAATGATTGTGGAACTGTTATGGACAACATTGATGACCTACAAGAGCATTTAAAGCCACAGTGCGTAACCAGAAATCAAGGGATTAAAAGACTGAGGGAACACCACCAGACATCGGAATTTCATCCTCCTAAGAAGATGAAGACTGAGTTTCAATGTTTTGCTCCAATAAGACTGGAAGTGTGCAGAAATTGGGTTCAATGTTTGGAAGAAGAACAGAAACAATACATCGAAGAAGGATGGAGCAAAAAAGAAGCCAGAGAAAAGACAATTGCGGACAACATGAAAGAACTGACAAGAGATCTTCGGAAAACGTATGCAAATTTCATTAAAAACTGGATGGACCTGAGTGAGAACAGTCATATTCACCAAAAAATCATGGAAAAAGTGGAAGAGCTCCATGACATTGAAAACCTTGACTGGATTGATGCGGCCAGGATGGCTATAAAACAGTACAAGCCAGTATTCAATAGAGTTGTCACAGAAAATCCAGAGGAAGATTCATCAGAGGATGATTCTGAGGATGACCTAGAGGAAGATCCAGAGGAGGCCAAGTCTGATGAAGAAGAGAATGCTGAGTAAACTATATATTGGATGACACTGAAGATAATCCTTCATTTGGGACCAACCCCTGAACACATCATGTCTTCTTTGAATTACAAGGCAGTTCTGGAACACTTCAAAGCACAAGCTGAGGGGAAGCCTAAGACAGTTGTGAAGAGCGGAAAGAGTAATCTCATCTTAATCGATACCAAGACCAAGGGAAAGAAGGAAGATATGCCAAAGATGGAAATTGTTATACCAGCAGAAGCTGCAGTGAGAAGAGCACAGTCCAGACTGGAAGAAGATATGGAAACACAGGCTGAAAGCAACATTGGAAGAAAAAGACCATCTTTTGGAAGACCTCCCGGCATTCCGGCCTCAACTGAGCTAAAAAAATGGATCAAATTTTAATATTGTAACAGTTGTTGAGACTGATTTGTATTAGTAATATGTGAAATAAAGTTTTAAATTGAATAATGAGTTTGTTTTTTGTGTGTGTTGTTTCATGTGTTACATCCTGTTGTGCAATACAGCTACTTTTACATCCGGGTATTTTCCAGTGAGTCATAGCCCTGTTGTGCAATACAGCTATTTTTAAATCTTGGGATTTTCCAGTGACTCATAGCCCTGGTGTGCAATACAGCTATTTTTACATTGGGGGATTTCCAGTCATTCACTTTAGGCCACACCCCCTTTGGCTTCAAGTTGATACCAGGTGTTCAGGCCACTCCGAGCAATGCTTATTTTGATGCTCAATTTTTGGACTAAAGGAATGATTTTAGGAAGAAAATGGGTACGTATGATTCAACAGTGCAGTCCTCCCAAAGTGTGACATGAATGCCCAGAACTCTGATCTGTGCAATGGCTTTATGTCATACTATTTCATATTTCGAAGTGCCTAGAACCGGCTTTGTGTCAGTTATATCTATGTCAGGTGTCTAGGACCTAATTTGGTCAATTACACTGCTGATCGAATATCAAATTGTGGGCATTAAATAAGTAGGTCAAAGGGGCTCCAAAAACCCCTGTCTGCTGTCCATGGATGATATGGGTTTTACATCCTGTATTTATGAACCTAAGCTAATGAGAATAGGAGGACATAGCAATGAGATAAATGATGGTTGAGACTGCTGTGGGTGGATGAAATCTTGGGCTTTACATCCGGTATTAATGCATTTGTAGACTAATAGGGAAAGAATGCAGATATTCAGTGTTTCCTGGCTGAATGATGAGGGTCCACTTATGACTCATTCAGGTGGTATTTTAGTGTTGGAATATAGTTACCAGATGTAATCTTTGACAGGAATGTATTTTTTGATTGAACACCACATATCAATTTACAGAACTGGTGGATCATGTGAACTGATCACTACAACAGACTGAATAATTTATTGGTACAGCTCTTCGTATGGTTTTCAGAATACTTCTCCAAACGCTGTAAACACCTTTTATTGCTTAAGATAGTAGAATATTAGATAAATACCAATGACATGATTTTCAGAATGTTGTAAAATAACTAAATTCTTGAGGAGAAACAAATCTGATGAAATGTTGTGGATTCTGGACACGAATTCTGTAGAATCTCTGGTTACTGAGGAATTTGTGAAAAATATATCTAGGTTAGTGAGGTCAATTAGGACATTAAATAGGTAGGTAGAAGGACTCTAAAGTGTCCTTAGGACAAGGTCACAAAGGTCAAGAATTCTGTAGAATCTCTGGTTACTGAGGAACTTGTGAAAAAATATATCTAGGTTACTGAGGTCAATAAGTCAATTAGGATATTAAATAGGTAGCTCAAAGGGGACTCTAAAGTGCCCTTAGGACAAAGGTCACAAAGGTCAAAGTGGCTCTAAAAGCGCCCATCTAGTAGTAATAATAAAAGTTTGTATGAAGTCTGCAAGGTAAACCTAGTCTATGCATGTACATATAATGTAACATATTGTACTAATGACTGAAGTAATCAGCTGATCAGGCCTTCCGAAATTCGTTGAGAGTTGAGAGGGAATTAATTGTGAATGTGGATTGCGTTTAAAAGGTAAAGAGCAATTGAGATGGCTTTGAAGCTGCACCTTACATCATATATTACAGCCAAGCCATGTGACCACATGCTCACCACTGACAGATTTTAATTGGGTCTGACACAGTGGTCTGATACCTTCTGTTCATTTCATGTTGATTTTTCACCATTTCTACCCAAATACCAACAACATGCACTATCTTCTGGACATCTTTCTATTACAGTTTCCTATTCCATTCAGCACTCTTTCCCATTGTGGTTGCCATCCCATAATAGTCCTACATTTGTTTTCTATCCTAATGCAGCCAAATTCCAGCCACACAAAGACAGCAAGTACAACAAATATGTGGACAGAACGGAATTTGCCAGTTTTTTCCTGTACAGCGTGTGGGCTGGTATTGTTGTCACTAGTGGTTCTTTCACTCTGTTTCAAAGTAGTCAAGAAAATGGAACTCACTTAGGCCTAAAAACTCCAAATGCATCTTTCTTTGTGCCTTCTTGAATGAAATGTCAGAAGAGCTCGGAAGGCACTGGCTTGAGAACTTGGAGCCACACACTTAGCACAGATGTTCTTGTGGGTCATGCTTCTCTGTTATATACCTTGCCAGGGATAATTTTCTCAAGAGTACACGTCACAATATGATTTATGGTGATCCATTCAACCAAGTTTATACTTTACTGTCATTCTAAGCTCAATGTATGAGGAATCGAGGATAAATTCTTTCAAAAATGTACACAAAAATTTTTTCATTCTGTGAAAAAGTATTCTTATGTTTACAAATCAAGAAATGTAGGGCTCTCATTAAGTAGTTTAAGGCTTTATAATCAACTAAACTCACTTAATTATGGAAAACATGCAATTCTATTGATGGGAATTAAGTGTACACTTTAGGGGAGGCGGGGGTCAGAAGTCACAAAATTCAGAAAAAGCCCCAGAACAGATCAGGTGTTTGTTAGATCTTAATGACCTTTGGCACAATTATGCAGTATTTAGTTGACTATAGTTGTATCACATGATAGCTGCTGTGTTGTAAATAGGCTTTAGTCAGTTCACAATTATTTAAGGCAAAGTCCGCTGTGACTTTTTACCCCATGTCAGGGTCAAGAAGTCACAACCATGGGGTAACAAGTCACATGCAATTGTTGTGAACATACAAGACTATATGAGGTAATATGCAAACCTAGACTTGATAGTCATCCTTGTGCATGAAATTTATAGTGAGCCTTCAAACGCTATCGGCATGCAATGACAATGCACCATCAGCAAAGCCGGCATCAGCAATTGCCCAAAGTTTGCGAAATGAAATTTTGCTGCAATGCTGTCTCATCAGTATTATTGATGATGGATGATGATAAGATTGTAAGCTAAAACCTTCTAGTGTTTTATATTTTACTTTCCTTAGCACAGAATACTGACTTCCCGGTATCCTATAGTAAAATATCACAGTGCTGGGGTGAAATGTCACAGTGTGACATTTCACCCCTCAGCTGTTTTTTAGATTCAACACATGATCCTGACAACTTGGTGGCCAAATGGCCAAAAATGGGTTCACAGCATGAAAGACAATTATCCGAAAGACCTTGAAACACTAGCACAACTTCCTATGTCAAAGTGACCAGACATAAATAGAGAAAGTTCAGAATCAATAAAACCTGTTTGGGACACCAAAAATGCATGAGGTGGGTAAAAACCCAATTTGCACAATGAGTATAATTTTCATATTCCCTGCAGACCTTCTTCTCATAAAAGTGTCCCAAATTATGATTTAAGCTTAAGAATTAGGTCACTGCAAGTTGGTCAAAAAGGCCTGTGATTTTTTACCCCTGTGACTTTTCACCCCCTCTTCCCCTACTTTAAAATTATCAGTTTATGATTTGTAAATGCAAGTTTGATGTTACATATAATCTGCGGACTTACTACATTTACTTGAAGATGATGATTAGTAATGTTTAATGCTTATTGGCATTAATAAATGTATTCATTTTGTGTTATTTTTGCTGATTTTAAGGTACAGGAATTAACCGTGTCATTGTGCTCTTTTATCCCAAGGTATCTGGTGATATGCTTTGTGTGTAGACACACACAAAGCATATGGGACTGAAACATTTAATCATAAGCAGAAAGCGCTCAGCCAGAAGATTCGTGAAGCAAAACTGGTCTACAAGACCAGAGTTGAAAATCTTTTTGCTTCAAACAACTCTAAAGATGCTTGGAGGGGACTAAAGATTCTCGCTGGTATGGACAAGAAAAAGAAGGACCCAGCCATTATCGCCTCCACTGGCTCAGCTGACAGGCTGAACCAGTTTTACGCACGCCTTGACAATAAAGACTTTGGTAGTGAGCATCGTGAGATCAGAGCTCACCTGTCATGCATTGTGAATAATCATGACTTCATCCTGGATCAATAGTCCATGAGCCAGACCAGATATTGGTACCACCTGGGGTGGCAAAATCTAACAGTGTTTTTCTGAAAGACATATACCTATAGACTATAAAAAAGTTTGAGCCCAAGATTGGAGCGGCAGCTTAGTGGTAGTAATCAGCCCGTAAATATGGGAATCTGTGTCGGATTTGAGCACATGAATTATGGGGTGGGGGAAACTGAAATTGCTAAATCTCCTGAACCAATGGACCAATTTCAACAAAATACCCCTCAAAATGTCCGGAATTTTGAGTTTTACAAATATAGGTCAATACATGACCAATATGCAAATTAAGTAGGTCGTCAGAGGTCAAAAGGTCACAAAAATTGACTATTGCTTAAAATCTGAACCATTGTCCAAATAAACACCACAGCTGCCAACCCAATGAGACTTGGTAGGTCATGAAGGGCTTAGATTATAGATAACAAGTATGAAAGTCCATTTTATGCCAACAAATGGATAATTCATACATGTGTCAGCGGCGGCACATAATGAAATATGGTACATATTTGAAAATGACCGTTTTAAGGGTGGAGGAAACTAAAATTGCTGTATCTCCTGAACCAATTGTTCTATCCCCACAAATTTCCCCTCAAAATGTTCGGACTTGTAAGTTCTACACATATAGGTTATTATATGACCAATATGCAAATTAATTAGGTCATCAGAGGTCAGAAGGTCACGAAAATCGACCGTTGCTTAAAATCTGAACCCTCATCCTAAAACAAACTCCTTAGCTGCCAAACCAATGGGACTTGTTAAGTCATTTAGGGGTCAGATTATAGATAAAAAGTGTCAAATTTATTTTATGTCTAAGGATGCAGAATTTATGTATGTTTCAGCATTGGCACAAGACAAAATATGTCAGATATTTGAAAATGACCGTTTTAAGGGTGGGGGAAACTAAAATTGCTATATCTCCTGAAACAATGGTGCTATCCCAACATATTACCCCTTAAAATGTACGGACTTGTGGGTTCTATAAATATAGGTTATTAGACTACAGAGTTTATGTATATGTCAGCAGTGGGACATAACAAAATATGGCAGGTATTTGAAAATGATAGTTTTAAGGGTGGGCGAAACTAAAAAAATTGCAATATCTCCCGAACCAGTGGTCCAATTCAAACAAATTTCTGCTACAGATGTCTTGAATTAGGAGTTTTGTACGTGTTATTTGACCAACATGCAAATCACTTTGGTCATCAGAGATCAAAAGGTTGCAAAAATGTACCTTTGCTTAAAATCTGAGCCCTCATGAAAAAATTACACAGCTTAACCGACAAATGTGACTGAATGTGCCACACGCAACTGAAATGCATGTCTTGTCAATAAGATGAAGAGTTGATTCAAGACATAGTAAACTAAATATAAAATAGGATCAAATTTGTGATTTATAGATGTCCGGAAACTGCTCCTCTTCGCTTCTGGCTTTTTTGAGGACTCAAAACTAGATAGACTGAGAGAACTGGGATCAAATGGCCAAATATTGCAGCACACCACCAATACTCCCCTCCCAGTTTCCTCCTTCTGGTTAGTATCATCCCTTCTAGTTTCCTCAATCTTCTCTTTCTGCCTTATCCTTCTTTGTCTCAGGACTCCTTCATAGTCTCCTACTCCATAGTGTCCTCCATCATAGTCTCCTTCTTCATAGTCTCCTCCTTCATAATCTCCTCCTTCATAGTCTCGTCCTTCATAGTTTCCTCCTGCATAGTCTCATTATTTGCCTCAATGCTTCCATTATTTCTCCTGTTCTCTTCGTCTCAATATGTAGATGTACTCCTGCCCTCCAAGCGTCTTTCTTCTATGTCTCCAGCTTCCCTGCTTCCTCCAATCATCCTCTATGATATACAGTACAGCCCAAAATAAAGTAAGAACGTTCTCCGCCAGAAGTCCTCTTTTTACCTATTTTGCCCTCCTTGCCTTTCTCCCCTCCACCCCAAATCTCCTCACAACTACCTTAGTCTCCTTACCACAACCTTATCCCATATTAAGAAGTTAATAGGAACTCCATTAAGACAGCTAGCAATGTAATTGCAATTAGCAATGGGGCACGCAAAAAAATCATACACAATGGGAGAGAATGAGTTTAAATTGTTGTTGGTTTAATGTAAATTTAATGTGATTTTAAGAGGTGGTTCAAAGAAGGTAAAGGTGGCTGATTCTTCCTTCCTGTTGGGGTTAATCATACTTTTCTAGGGTTGTACTGTAGGGAGGATAGGGTGCGTGAAAGGTAATTTTGTAGCAAGTAAAACGGGGAGAGGGTCAGAGAGAGGGGATTGTTGGATGGAGGCTTGAGGTGGTATGGGGTTATGCACTCGACAAGCTTGTTGGGATAGGAGGAGAAAACAGAAATGGGGCAAAGGGATGATTGATACTGCTATGCAATAGAGTGCCTAGCCTGAATATGAACCCAGTATAGAGTGGTTGGGTGTTCAACATGCACCACTGAGCTAACCTGCCGCCCAAGTGGGTGACAGGAAAAGAGACAGAGGGAGAGAGATAAGAAAGATGAGTGACTCCAAACCTTTTCTCTCTGACTTCTTAGTCTCCTCCCAACATCCTTGTCTCCCCTCCCCCCACCAAGCTCTATTAGTGGACCATCTTTCCTGGCTTTCGCCTCCCTTGTCACCACCCCCCGCCCGGTCCCCTGCTGGCACAAGGGAACTAGAAGAAAAAAGCATTGAGAAAGAAGGCCAAGAAGATAATCATATCAACGATGAGCAAAAAGGAGGATGAATATATACAATTTAATGGGACAGGGGTGGGGGCGGTTGTGCACCCCAAGAATGAAAAATGTTTAGAATCAACCTTTTTGAGTATATTGCCTAGTCATAATTAATGCTCAGGGTGCCCTGAACCACCTCACATAAGTGCTTGGGAAGCACCCTGTATGCTCGTGAAAAAGAGCAGCTCCCGGTGGAAATGTTATAGCAGGTTATCAGTACTCTGGCATTGCTCCACTCACCGGCATATGCGACTGAAGTGGGTCAGTGCCTTCGCCTACCCACAGCTGCAGACTAGCATGTCATTTAGGCACTGCTCAGCAATTTATGCAATAACCAAGCCACCCAATTATTTCATAATTCTGCAGATAGAGTGTCAAAGCATCCATGAAAGGTTGGGTGGTTCACCCCTTGAAGCACCCGATGAGACTCTACTGCATCCAACAATGTGCAATACACCTCCTGTTCTTGTAGAGTGTACCTTATCAATGTTGATGCACCTTGTCACCTCTGATGCACCCCAGAAGTTTCACATCCACCCCACAGGTGCTTCACTCCGCCCTATGTACTTTTTTTCTCAGAATGTGGCTGGAGAATTCGAGAATGGTAGGATCGAGGAGACTGTGGGAAAGAGGAATTATTTTCTGGTACTTTCATGTGATGGAATCTTCTCCAAGCAAGGAAACTCAAATTGAGGACTTATTAGGGGTGTCACGAAATTTAGATACATCGATATATCGCGATATTTTGCCTCAAGATACACATATCGTATCGTGGGGCATGTACCGAGATACATACTTTTATTGAAAACATCCTTGCAAAAGCCTGCAAATCCATAGAAAACAGCTGAAATTCGTCACGTTTTGTCAACATTGCAAGTCTGTGTCACTGTGTCTCATGACAAAGGCGCCAAAAGGAAAGTTTTTGCGACTTGGGCAGTGCTGTCTCTTAGTGGTAATTGGACAGTTTGTCTGCTGCAGAGCTTTTTGTAGCCTGCCTAGTGTATCGTATCGTGTATCGTATCATGACCTCCATATCGAGGTATGTATTGTATCGTGGGATAGGTGTATCGTTACACCCCTAGGACTTATGGATTGATATACTCACCTGGTCCTCGGTGACATCCTCTACATTTCTTACATTTCAGTGTTGTATAAGAAATATCCTCTAAAGCTGAATTTTAGGCATAAAATTGACTTTGACACTTGTTGTCTATCATCTGAGCCTTACATGACTTATCAAGTACCATTGGTTTGCTGGTTACGGTGTGTAATTTTTTTATGAGAGCTCAGATTTTAAGCAAAGGTACATTTTTGCAACCCTATGATCTTTGATGACCTAAATGATTTGCATGTTGGTCAAATAACATGTACAAAACTCCCAATTCCAGACACCTGCAGCAGAAATTTGTTGGAATTGGACCACTGGTTCGGGAGATATTGCAATTTTTTTTAGTTTCACCCACCCTTAAAACTATCATTTTCAAATACCTGCCATATTTTTTTATGCCCCACTGCTGACATATACATAAACTCTGCAGTCTAAATTGACTATCAAACTTGTTATCTTGTCCCTAAATGACTTAACAAGTGCAGTTGGTTTGTCAGCTATGGTGTTTGTTGTTTGATGAGGTGTTCAGATTTTAGGCAGTGGTCAAGTTTTGTGACCTTTCGACCTCTGATGACCTAATTAATATGCATATTGTTCATACAATAACCTATATTTATAGAACCCACAAGTCCGAACATTTTAAGGGGTAATATGTTGGGATAGCACCATTGTTTCAGGAGATATAGCAATTTTAGTTTCCCCCGCCCTTGAAACGGTCATTTTAAAATATCTGACATATTTCATCTTGTGCCAATGCTGAAATATACATAAATTATGCATCTTTAGACATAAAATTTACTTTGACACTTTTTATCTATAATCTGACCCCTAAAAGACTTAACAAGTCTCATTGGTTTGGCAGCTAAGGAGTTTGTTTTAGGATGAGACTTCAGATTTTAAGCAACGGTCAATTTTCGTGACCTTTTGACCTCTGATGACCTAATTAATTTACATACTGGTCATATAATGACCTATATGTGTAGAACTTACAAGTCCGAACATTTTGAGGGGTCATTTGTGGGGATAGGACCATTGGTTCAGGAGATACAGCAATTTTAGTTTCCTCCACTCTTAAAACGGTCATTTTCAAATATGTACCATATTTCATTGTGTGCTGCTGCTGACACATGCATGAATTATCCATTTGTTGGCATAAAATGGACTTTCATACTTGTTATCTATGATCTAAGCCCTCCATGACCTACCAAGTCTCATTGGGTTGGCAGCTGTGGTGTTTATTTGGACAATGGTTCAGATTTTAAGCAATAGTCAATTTTTGTGACCTTTTGACCTCTGATGACCTACTTAATTTGCATATTGGTCATGTATTGACCTACATTCGTAAAACTCAAAATTCCGGACATTTTGAGGGGTAATTTGTTGAAATTGGTCCGTTGATTCAGAAGATAGAGCAATTTCAGTTTCCCCACCCCATAATTCATGTGCTCAAATCCGACACAGATTCCCATATTTAAGGGCTGATTACTACCACTAAGCTGCCGCTCCAATCTTGGGCTCAAACTTTTTTATAGTCTATAGGCATATGTCTTTCAGAAAAACACTGTTAGATTTTGCCACCCCAGGTGGTACCGATCTGTGAAAATATGGGGTCTGGCTCATGGACTACAAGAGTTAGTGAAGAAGTCACTTCAAAAGATCGAAATCAAGAAAGCTACAGGCCCGGACAAAATCAGCGGCAAATTAATCAAGTCATGCATGAATAGCCTGCTCTACATAATTCACAAAATTTTTGAACTGTCCTGTAACATTGACCTCTATACTATCTAAATGTCTTGAGCGGGTTGGACTGTATTTGCTTATGCCATATGTAGAACATCTCATGGATCCCATGCAGTTTGCTTATGTAAAAGCGAGATCCACCAGTGATGCGGTTATTACAGTTATGCATAAGATCGCACAACACCTCGACAAGAGTTCATCGAACACGGCGCGAGTCCTCTTCATCGATTTTTCATCCGCCTTCAACACGATTCAGCCGCACTTGATGGTCAGCAAACTGGAAAATCTTGGAGTACCAACATCACTACAGTCCTGGATATTTAATTACCTAACTGAAAGACCTCAATTTGTGCGCACGCAACATGAAATCTCTAATGTCATCACATTAAACACCGGTGCCCCCCAGGGATGTGTTCTATCCCCTGTCTTATTTGTGTTATACACCAATGATCTGAAATGGCACTCAAGTGATGTATTTATAACTAAATATGCAGATGATACAATTGTGGCAGGACTATTAAAGAAAGATGACACAAGTGAATATATTAGTTGTATTGATTACGTGTGTAATTGGTGTAGTGATAATTATTTAGACTTGAATGTGTCAAAGACCAGGGAGATAGTCTGGGATTTTAGACGTAGTAGATCAATGCAGCCACAACCTGTGAATATTGGTAACATGAATGTGGACATCTCTGAGAATTACAAATATTTGGGCATTATTGTGGACAATCAATTCAATTTTGCTTCGCATGTTAACACTCAATGTAAAAAAGCATCAAAAAGATTGTATTTTGTAAGGTCTCTGGTTAAACTGAATGTTAATTATGATTTGATTGTGTCTTTCTTTAGCACTGTTGTTACACCAGTTCTTATGTATGCCAGTGTGGCTTTCTTTGGGTTGCTGAGTAAACAGCTTAAGAATGAACTGAGTAGACCAAACAAAGTTTGTGAACGTTTATTGAAACGGAACTATGTAATTGACAATAATGAATCTCATTATAAGAATTGTGTGGTTAGCCTGGCTAATAAGATCATGCGGGACTCTACACACCCACTTTATGAACTCTTTGAGCTTTTGCCCAGTGGGCGCAGATATCGAATGCCCTCTATCAGGACGCAGCGTTTTAAAGACACTTTCCTTCCTGTATCTGTTTCCCTGTTAAATGCTTCAATGTAATGTACCTTAACCTTGTACCAAGTACCAAAATTTCACTGTTGTATATATATATATATCGATGTATACAATGTGACCAATAAATTATCTGTATCTGTATCTGTATCTGTATCTGTATATAGTAATACAAGTTTCAACTGCGTAGTGATACAGCATTGACTGTATAATTTCCAAATTTTACACGATAAACCGTATATTCCAAGGTATGCGGTGGAAACTGAGTTAATTGGTAAGGGTGAAAGGGTTGACTGTACCATATATGCAGATTTTATTTTAAGGTACAGGAAAAAGCTGAGAAATTCCGTTTTGTGCGCATTTTTGTTGTACTTGCCGTCTTTGCATACAATTTTGTTCAGAAACTCTTCGCTGATGTTCAGCTGCATTTCCATGGGCTTTTCCTCTTTCATGTCTATCCATTCTTGCCCAAGATTGAAAATGTTGGCCGCATCTATTCTGCATTTGTAAATATTGCTGAATGCAACAAAAGAGGTCAGTTACTATTGACACGCCAAACCAAAAAATTATACTAATAAAACCCCTACATATTTACAACACCTGCGTTCAAAAAAGCCAAACCCGTAAGTTCTAAGCCAAACCTAAACTAAAACTCTATGTTTCAGTGCATTTTTTTCATAGCAAGCTTGAGGATACATTACAAATATATCCATACCAGCATAGTGAAGCACATTGGAGAATATTTCAGTCTCAAACACAGTATAAGTACTCAATTTATCAAAAAATGCACAAAATAGTCCAGTTGTTCCAAAGTCCCTCTTATTAGAATCACATAATCTTTGACAACAAAAAATATTTTGAAATATAAAAATATCCACTGTATACGTGAGAATATAATCTAGCATACTGGCTATATTAGCATTTGATTGAATTTGCCTGAAAGATGTAGTTTCACTTAAGGCACAAAAAACAACTGTCAGACTGTCAAAAGCGTTGACTGAAGCCAAACCCAAGCCTTAACTGGGTCGCTTCGCATAGAGCAAACGGTACACAGTGTAGACAATTGATGCAAAGCTGAGACAAGTGCTCAGGAAATCGTCTAAGTAAAATTTCAAATGGAGTTTGTGGACTTTCTGTTGACAAAATATTTATTAAGTGAAAACCCCATGCATATTCTATGTCGGCAGAACATAGTGGATTTGCCTGGGCTGAGAACCGGGTGGCTGTTGCTCGGCTTCCTGCCACAGATATCATCATTGTTCTTTTTGACTGTCAATGGCATGATATGATTTTCTAAGCTTTGCTGGGAACTAGAAAGAAATTTGTGGCAGTTTTCACTTGGTTGACCATACTATCTATCAGGTGCCGGAACTCTGCATGCTGATAACAACTAAATCACGCGGGTAACAATATATTCTGTCACCCCTGCTGCAAAGTTTTGAATTTCCGTCCATGTTTTCAACAATTGCATCAGCCAGTAATGGAAAAAATTTCTTTATAAAAGAGAAGTGGACTGCTTCTTTGGAGTCTGTAGGCGTAATATGTACTTCACCCGATAAACCATCAAGAAGGGCTTCTTGTACTTCAACATTTTTATAGAGTTGAAAGTTCCCACAGAGTGGTGAGGAGGAGCAGAAAGGAATCAAACGTTTCCGACAACTGTTGGCACATAAAGAGCCCATTTTCTGCCCCTGCCCCCCCCCCCTCATATTCAGGTTGTGTCACTGGGGGATCACTACGAGCGAGGCATCCATTGACAAGACCAATGTATTCACAGCCAATAATTTCTGTGTCTTTGCCGAGAGAGGACAGAGCTGGGCATGTTTTGGTCATCCTCACTTCTCAGTGTAAGCTTGGAAAGCTACCCTGACCACATCATACACTGTTTTGTGAAGTAGTTACAAAAAGATTAACTTTCCTCATGTGTGACACACATAATTAACAGTTTGATACTTCTCAAAGCAACTGAATGAATGCTTGAGTGTTTCATAGTTGCCTGTTTGTTGTTTCAATTAGTTTCTTTGTAGAAAACCATCAACAATTAATCGAACAGATTGCAGAGGTCATCCTGACCATCATATTCAACGAAACAGCGCTTGTCAATGGTTTTCGCATACAGGAGCGAGGCAGTTTGAACACTGGACTCTCCTTGGATTATCACTTCATCATTGACAAGTTTGCATACATACTTTGATCTATGGAGACTTTTTCTTTTATCTATTATGGAAACTTAATTTTTTATTTGATTTGAAGTTTTGATGCGGCTCCTGTGCATTAAAGCGCTTGTTTTATGTTTTCACCTTACGTTTTCACATATTGCTTCTCACTGTGCGACTGAATATTAGTGTTACAGACATCTGGCGGCACCTTTGCAGGAAAGAATAGTCCATATTATCAAACTCCACTGAGGAGGACAGCCACTGATCATCAGTCAAGAAATTGGAAATTTTTGTTGAAAATCACATCAGTCAAGAAATTGGACATTTTGTTGAAAATCAGATTTTGGTTCTATTTTCAGTGCTATAGTGTCCCATTCTATGACTTCTACTGAAGTAAACACTCAATTACACATGTGGTAACATGACAATTCTCTTTCCAGGCTCCTGATACGAAATGCATGAATGATACATATTTGCTGGCTAGCGTATCGGCTGGATGTGCCAAGGCAGCCGGAATGAACCTTGCAGCTCTCGGTTTTCGTTCCTTCAAACGGTCGGCAGCAGCACAATTACACAGTCTTTTCAGAAGACAAACGTCCAACCAAGGAGAAGGATCACAGGAACAAGGTGGCAAAAAACAAGTTGACATCAGTTCTTTATGCAAGTAAGTGCATGATTCAAGTAAACTCATGATCTGACAAAGTTCAATAAAAATAGCAAATAGTAACGGGAGCGGAATCCATCGCTTGGGGTCTGCAAGTCTGCAAGTTTGAATAGACCTGAATGTTTTTTTGTTTTTTGACTGATTTTACTTACAAATCTATAGACAGATTCATGCCAAGCATCACAAGGTAGAGGGATAAAAAATTGTCTAGTTTTCTTGAAACGTAGCATGTTCACCTGAAAGTTTCATTTGTAAGCACATTTTAATTTTTAAAAGAAAAAGATTGGCTTGTGTCATTTCCCAGGGAGAGGCCCGGGGAGCTACTATTGTTGCCTTCATTGCTGTGCAGTTTTTAATAATAAACAGTTTTTGAATGTAGTTTTTAAAGTTTAAGGTGAAATATCTGGCTTCTTTTGGAAGATATGATGGCGTGCAACTATGTGGCACCGTGTGCCTTGAACTACTTATGCAGCTGTCTTATTATTATCAATGTTCTAATAGTAACGCTAAGCATGCTTATTGGCAGAAAACAAAGTATTTTATTTGCTGACCACATACATGTACAGAATGACTTTTCTGATGCTCTATTTCAAGAAATATCAGTCGAACCTTCACACTGCTTGTGGCAACTCTGGGCACAACTATGGGGTCTTGAGCAGAGGGGCACTGGATGGAATGCGATTTTCTGGGAGTCACTCCCACCCACTGTGTTACATGTAATTTTAGATTTTAGCCAAAATTGGAAAGTCTGTAATTATGGGGGGCACCTGGGAAGGCCCAAGTCCAATGGAGAGTAGGGCGTACCAAAAAATGAAAAAGTTCTCTGATCTTAACACCTATCGGTCAAAACATGAGGTTTGGTTAGTAGATCACTATGAATTTTTTTTTTTGAAAATCGGAGAAGTCCTTACGCCGGTCCAAGCCTCTTGAAATTTACATGTCAAAAAGAGCAAAAAATCGCCATTTTCGCCTAGTTTTGTGCCTAATATGCCACCTACAACTATGACTTATGCCTGAAAGTGTAACTAATTACTCCTTTCTAAGTCATGACTTGGATGATATTTATGTTGGGTCAGTTTTATCATTTCTAACCCTCAAAATAACCCATCTTTGGTCTGAAATAGCGTAAAAATGCTCTTTTTTACCAATGAAGTGCTGTATCTTGAGAACTAAAGCAGATAGAGACATGACATTGACACCAAAATCTCCGGAATACCCACATTCATATTCATCTTCAATACATTTTAGGGCCCTTTACCCAATACTTTTTGAGTTATTAGCAAAAGACTAATTAATTGCCTTTATTTTCATGGGAATCGTAAGTGAAAATACATTTAATAGCACAAATCATTAAAGATAGGTACCTGGTGAACCTCTGATTTATCTGCTATATATATTATATAATTTGAAAACACAAAAAGCTATTCTATTATTTATAGTGAAGGAGTATTACAATTCCAGGGATTACTTATCTACATCAAAATATTGTCTTATTTTGAGAAAGGCATTCAAAGAAGTGAAAAAGTTTGATTTGTTACAAAGGTTACCATGTAATCAGGGGAAAAATAATTTTCTTTGTTGTATAATATGCTACTAAACCAGCATTGCATGTTATCAACAATTATGTGTCTGAGAAACAATTTGTCAAAAAGGGTAGGCTGAGGTGGATGGTTTCCATACGAGTCTGTCTCCAATTGACAGTTATGAGGACATACTAAAATGATATGGAACTTGTGAAGGGTAGATAAATGCAGTACAACATGAATTAATATTTCTAGCAACATTTAAGATATAATAATTGCTTTATCAATGTCACTGTTAGTGATTCATAGCTGAGTGTACCCTTTAAATTACTGTTTATTGGGTTCCTCTGGTCTATATTCATTATCTTCAGTTATGTCACTGGCAGGCGCATGATTTTGATTATCTCTCACATGTTGGAAGGCTTGTTGCTAAATTTTTTGTCAATTTAGCCTGTATGTTATTCTTTCTCATTGACATACATAAATTGTCTCAGTTTATTGTCAATACTGAAATACCCTATGTCATTCATTATATCATCCACTGCGTCAAACAATTTTATTATCATTAATTATGGGTTCAAAGCATTGCTAATTGATTATTCTCAGGATCATCAAGAACATTTTCTGAATATTTCCATTTCTTAGTAGTTGTTCAGACCTTTCCTTCAGTTTCATTCTTGCACCACAAGAACTTCTTCAAATGACTGACTTTTGGTGTTATTCATTCATATTGTACTGCATTTATCTGGCCTACTCAAGTTCCATATCATTGTTTTATGTCCTCATAATTGTCAATTTGAGGCAGACTTGTATGCAAGCCATCCACTTTTGACAAATTGTTTCTCAGACACATAATTGTTGATAACATGCAATGCTGCTTTAGTAGCATATTGTACAACAAGGAAAATTATTTTTACCCTGATTTCATGGTAACTTTTGTAACAAATCATATTTTTTCACTTATTTGAATGCCTTTCTCAAAATAAGACAATATTTTGATGTAGATAAGTAATCCATGGTATTGTAATACTCCTTCACCATAAATAATAAAATAGCTTTTTGTGTTCAAATTATATAATATCACTATGTTGTCTGTGATAATATATATAGCAGATAAATCAGGTTCACCAGGTACCTATCTTCAATGATTTGTGCTATTAAATGTATTTTCACTTACGATTCCCATGAAAATAAAGGCAATTAATTAGTCTTTTGCTAATAACTCAAAAAGTATTGGGTAAAGGGCCCTAAAATGTATTGAAGATGAATATAAATGTTGGTATTCCGGAGATTTTGGTGTCAATATCATGTCTCTATCTGCTTTAGTTCTCAAGATACAGCACTTCATTGGTTAAAAAGAGCATTTTTACGCTATTTCTGACCAAAGGTGGGTTATTTTGAGGGTTAGAAATGATAAAACTGACCCAACATAAATGTCATCCAAGTCATGACTTAGAAAGGAGTAATTAGTTACACTTTTAGGCATAAGTCATAGTTGTAGGTGGCATATTAGGCACAAAACTAGGCGAAAATGGCGATTTTTTGCTCTTTTTGACATGTAAATTTCAAGAGGCTTGGACCGGCGTAAGGACTTCTCCGATTTTCAAAAAAAAAATTTCATAGTGATCTACTAACCAAACCTCATGTTTTGACCGATAGGTGTTAAGATCAGAGAACTTTTTCATTTTTTGGTACGCCCTAATGGAGAGGGGGGTAACCCCGGGTAAGTGCCCCCTTTCCTTCCCCATAGGGATGCCACAGCTTTTTTACCCCACACCATACTACATTTTGCCCAAAATCCAAAGCAAAATCAGTGGTGATGGCTGAATCATACTAGAAATTAATTCGTTTCCAGGGCCTTTAACCCAGAGGAAGATGTCCTGGCCAAGTTTGACAAATGTATGGAAGAAAATTGCTCTGATGCTCCAAAAGCGAAGGATCAGGATATTGAAACTCTCGCACGCATTTGCAAAAGTAAGAAAATGTTCAGTGGGTAAGACCTGACATTTCTCCTTTTGTATTCTTCCAATTGGCACCCTATTATTGATTATACATAACTTTGGCAAACACCCAGGGTACAAACAACCAGGGTTATGAAAATACACGTAATAATGGCAGCATTATAGCATGCGAGTATCTTTTTGAAAAAACGTACAAGTTTCCATTAAAAATGTGCCTGTTGATGCAACAAGGAGGAGACTTTTGTATGCTTTATTGGTACAGCATTAAGTACAGGCACATCTGAATAAAACAGAAAAAATACAAAATTATATATAAGAGTAAATGAAATACAATCACACAAACCACATTCACACACGAAAATATTAAGTAGAAAAAGTGTCATTAGATCATGTCACATAAATAATTCTTTTTGAGTTAATAGCCTTAATTTATAAACCTAAGTTCAAATCATAGGATAAATAAAGATATCAGATATCAATTTAACTAAGTATAAAAAAATCATGTCGTCATGTATAAATATAAGTTTGTCATATTCATAGTAATATTAAAATAAAATACCAATACCAAACAAGTCAATCATTACATACCAGAACATAAATTAATTTGCATAAACTTCTCATTAAAAAAAAAACACAATATGCATCTCCAATGCACTAAGACCAATATCTATCACAAGTGTAGTAGGTTGACTTCAATATGACATTATTCTGGATAAAATATAAGTAATTCCAATCACAGAAGGTTCAGATAAACATGATAAATTAGCCAAATGTGTCACTAAACAAATAAATATGCACGGCACAATGTTAGGCTGAGCTATCATTGACATAACATAGGCTATACAGTTGCGGACAAAAATATACATACAGCTGAGTGTTAGCACATAAGTGGTATTTACAGGGATGCGAGGAGAAAAATTTCACTTTTAAGTCATTGCCCTAATCAAATGTCATTGTCAAGCACTGCAAACTTAAGCATATCTCGTTTTCAAGCTCAGGGGGCACACAAACGTAAAATTTCAGCATGGAAAAAGTATTCATACAGCTCGAATATCCTGGGTATAAAGTGCATCAAAAGCTTGAATTTCTGGGATGTTACGTCAGTGACAGCCTGCAAGGGCATTGCATGTAAGCACTCGGCATTCGTCTACTGTAAGTAATTGTCATTGATCAATTGCAACAAAAAACAGCAACATAGCAATTTACATAGGAATCAACACAAATCAGCGGTTGTTAAATTTTACATATGGTGTACATGCAGACTGGTTCAAACTATTTTTGCAAAATTTCTCTATATTTCGTTTCAGATCCTGCTCTCTGGAAAATTATCGATGAAATGATGAGCTAATTTCACAACAGTCGACCAGAATAACACATACAACATTAACTTACATAACTGTCAATAAAGAATATTTTTTTCGCACTACTTTGTCAATTCTTCGTGATAACTGGACAAACAAGAAGAGATTCTATGAGGCAAAGTATTTACCAAACTGAAAAAGTAAAACTCAAAAAGTGTATTTTGATGACTTTGGAATTAAAATCTATGAAAGTAGTCATTTTAGTAATACCTCCGTAAATTAACTACCTGAAGGAAGCTATAGATCAGCAATGAGTCAACTGGCTATTTCTGCAAGTAATTAGGTAATACGAAAGGCTTAAAAATGGGTGATTCTCAACACTCCTCAATTCAGGGAAATAAATTGTCAAGAAATACAATTTTCTGATGACTAGATCAATAATTTTCATTGTCCTTGTTCACATGGAAATGACAGGGGAGCTTGGAGGTGTTGTTGTTGATAACACCAGTGTGTTGTTGTTGATAACACCAGTGTGTTGTTAGTTGGAGTCTTCCTTTAACCTGCAGGTAACCTGTTTCAAACTAACATTCTTCTCTGATGCTTCCCTTTGGATGTGACTCAGTAAAATCAGTAGTTTATAGCAGGCATTTTGTTTTTAATAGTGAATTGTAAGCTATGTATTACATTCAGGTCACTTCAAGTGTATTTGTAATGTATCACTGTGCCCAGCCTCAAACTGTCTCACTGTGCACAACACAGCTTTCTTTATAAAATTTTTGAATCCTGTGGACCAGGTGCCTGTGTTGTGGTTCATCATCTCACTAAACTAACACAAATAACCAAGGTTTGAATCCCTGGCATTCAGCTGGCAATTGATTTGCATTATCCCATTTTTCTTGGGAATTATAACAAAAAGTCATTTAGCGAAATTATTTACTTTCACTGGCTAAAAACCATATTGAAATTCCACCCTCGACATGCTGTATAGGCATTCATGATATAGGACAGTCTCTCACTTACTTACTTTTTGTTCCATACAAAAGAGGGTAAGTTAACCGTTGATCTATAAACAGTGCCAGTTGGACGCTACTGGCTTTGTCTCACTGCATGTGCCTGCCGTCTCACTGTACCCTGCTCTCCCCTACTGGTTTATGTCAGTGGCTTTTCTTTACACATTGAACTTGATGGACTTGTCTGATGTTACACAGATGTCCACAACTTGCTCACCAGGGTGTGCATGTGTCTGCCTACAAACCACCAGGGTGTGCATGTGTCTGCTTACAAACCACCCTTGCACCCACTGGGTCAGACATCTTGAAACCTGTGCAGAATCTTCACAAATAGTCCCTGACCATAATAATGAATAAAACAAATCAAGATAGGCATGTTTTACATGTTCCCATTGACCATTCACTAAGTTGTAGTATTCAAATAAGATTAACATAAATTCCAACACAAAATAACAAAAGCATTGCTATTTGGGGTAAACTGACATTCAAATTTGCCAGATTACCCAGTAGGTCAAGTTCATACACAACCCACTTGTGCCTGATTGGCCAGCACTGGCCACTGGATGTTGCAATGGCTACACCATGTGGATTTTAATATAGACTTCAAATGAAAAATATTGATCTTCATTAAATAAGTCAAAAAGGGATTCAATGAACTTTTTTAATCATGTCTGACAATCAGGTTGAATTTATTGACAAATTGTATTCTTCTTGGAGTATTCTTCTAATAAAAAGCACTCTTTAAAAGATGCATGGAAATAAGGTTATTGAGCCTAGCAGGGAGAATGGTATGACCATTCTTGTGAAGTTATAGAAATTACAGATGTAGTGAAACAATAGAGCAGAATGGTCAAATATTGGCGTAGAAATATGAAGTCACATATTTAACAGAAATTCGGTGTGAACTTTCAAGCTCGTGCAGGAGGACTTCCAAAATGGCGTCTGGTTACTCCAGATTGACGTCAAGCAATAAACAGCAAAATGAATCATTCACGAGACTGTCAAACTCAAAAATCATTATGTTGTTGATTTAATCTTTTCCAGAATTGTTGTCACGAATCAGGTGCACTGCTTACAAAGTTCTTCAATTGGTTTTCTTGTGTACATGTGAAAGAAAATTTCTGTGTCATCAAGACTTATCATTATCTTTTTTTGTGTTTTGGTAAAATACGTGGGAAAGTGTCTATGATTGTGCATGATTATTAGTATATAAGTACGAGCAATGAATGTTCAGATGACATTGAACTGATATTCGTCACACTAAGGTCTCAAAATGCGTTCCTTGGCTCTGTGCGTTTTTGCAGTTGGTCTTCTGGCCATAAGTGAAGTAAGCTCTTCAGTGCTCACGGACTATCTGTCAAACTTGCAGGCTCGCCAGGTGAAATTTTGCATTATATTATATTATTATATATATTAAGATCAGTTAAGTTAAACCTTTATTTGTGGCATTATGATCATGCAATTTCCACATCAGCTGATGATCCATATGGTTATGATTACATCTCCTGATATACTTGCCAAAATGAGTTTGAACTGTCGCACTGACTGAACACTCCTGTATGGGATACCTTTTTCGTGTGTCTTACACCATGAAACTTTTGTCTTTCAGTGAAGTACAGTATGATAGGTACCCAAAAGAGTCTAACCCTCATCCTTTACATTCCCTTACTACCCTGCTCACTTCAAATTACATTATTTTTTTCAAATTTGATCCAAAACAGTGCTTCATCCTTTTAAGGTCATTGCTATGTTCAAGTTAAAAGCCATTTTGAATGATATATTTTAATTATCTATTGAAATAAACTGTTACCATTTTAGTGACTAACTCAAGTGATTGGAAGGGGAGGCTTGGAGTGCAAAGGCATGGAAGTGCGATTGTGTGCTCGAATATGTATTGGGTTGTAGTGTATACATCTCACGAAACCTTATTTTCTGCTATACTTTCTTCTTTACAGACCACTGCAACAAAATGCAAGAACGGGGATGACCATGAGAAGCTGGTTGACGCAATAGGAAAATGTGTCAATGATACAAAATTCAACCTGACGGTATTATTTGAGGCATACGACTATCACTATGAGTATGAAAATGAGGAGGATATGGATGCAGATGCGGGAATGCGAAGGCTCAGCAGGCAGAAAAGGGATACAGAGACAGATGACCCTCTCGATCTCATTCACCTTGGATTCATCTGTCAGTAAGTATCTGATGAAAGATTCATTTTCTGGTTTTTCAAAATATTCAGGTATATCTAAAGTATCCCAACCAAAAAATTGATACAATGTAGTATCATTATTTCCAAAATTTGCTATTTAGTGGCACTGGGT
This sequence comes from Platynereis dumerilii, assembly GCA_026936325.1. NCBI lineage: Eukaryota > Metazoa > Annelida > Polychaeta > Phyllodocida > Nereididae > Platynereis > Platynereis dumerilii. Next base: position 1,169,212 of record JAPTHN010000028.1, read on the forward strand.
TTTTTCATTTATGAATTATGTTCCGCTTACATAGCAATAGCTACACCAAGTAGAGCTGCTGTAGGGCGAAACACGAAAATTCAGGTAATTTAAATGAAAGAGACACACTTTCAACCAAAAATTCAAAATTGATGCTAAAATGGTACTTGAGGCTCTCACCAATAGACCCATTTCACTGAAAATTTGCTCCAAATAACTTTTTTGTAATTTAATGATTCTTAATTTGCTCACATGAAAACCTAAAAACACTTCTTTCAAAATTTAATCTGAAAGAATTAGGGAGTTGTACATAAAGCCTCAAAGTTACATTAAAATGCTCTAAAAATACTCCAGCTTGGAGAGACCTTCGGAGGACCAATCAGAGGCAAGGGCGGGAAATCAATTAGCCAATGTGATTTAAGTATTCACCAATGTTCCCCTGGTGTTAACTGAGAGAACCATCCATGAAATTGGTGTATTGATTACAGAAGATAACTAGACCTTGGAAGTGGACCTTATTACTGATATTCAAACTCAAACATTTACTTTCCTTTGCCACTTTTTCTCGCAAAAGGATTCCTCATTTATGAGCCAGAGTGTATTTTGATACAAGTACGAATAACGGCCACACCAATAATCATTGATATTAATGAAAAAAAGTAATGATGATCACAAATTTTTCAACAAAACCGCTTTATATTTTGTTTTAGTAGTAGGCCTACCTAGAGCTCTCAGCTTGATATCACTCCTGTAGGCAATTGACTAGTCACTTGCCTACATTGCTTATTGTTGAGAATACTATATATATTACAGCGGAAGAATTATCAGTACTTACATTCATTTTTTATGGCCATCAATGACCTTCCACATGCTCTAAACATCACATTAAAATGAACTGTTAATTTTTCACCTCATTGGTGAGTGCTGTCACTCAGTAGGGACTTTTTCTGGTAGCATTGAAAGAATAAGATATGACCTCACTAACTGCATCTGACACTGACAGGGATATGACCTGACAAAGAACATGTCAGTGCAACTCTGTACGCTGTTATAATTTGTCAGCTCTAATTGCAACCAGACCCTAATACAAAAATTATTTGTATTATTTGTTTTCTTTTTCGAGTGTTAATTCGTTTCGATTACATAGATATTTCCATTGGCTTCCATTTTTGATGTCAGATTAACATCAGGTTCTGATGCCATTACAATCATCCCAGGTGACGTCAGTCTGACGTAAATGTTGTAGGACGTCAACTGGTATAATTGTCATAATTTCTTTTTTCTGAGCTTTTTGTAACCTTCATATTATTACTTCTAGGCTTTTCAGTTTTGGAACCAACCCTGATACCATGATGAAATTTGGAGAATGCCTGAGTAAACATTGCACTGACGTTACCAAACCTGCTGCTGCTGATGTTGAGAGTCTAAAGCGTCTTTGTGCTCTTCGTAAGTAATAGTATGGTTGATCTGAATTTGAAATATGTTGTGTATTTATCCACAGAGTACCCCTACTACCACAACCCATTCTTTGATTATATTTGTGTGCACAATAATGGTTTTACCAATTTTATCATCTTATCTCCTATACGTAAATTATCTGATTTATTTCACTGTTTCTGTTCTCTGATAGTTCATCATACTCTACCAAGGGCGTAGATCCTGGGGGGGGGGGGATAGGGGGATGCATCCCCCCCAGGATGAGCCTGGAGGGATGATCATATGAATATCCCCCCCTAGAATCTCAAATCCTTACTACTTGGTGATGAGAATTATTAGCTATAGGGTAAAAGTGGGTAATATGACGCATGTGGGTAATATCACGCACCAAACATAATTGCCATTGCAAGATCAAGCTATGTGTGAGATCTTCTATGTTAGAAATGAAAAATGTGCAATAGATCTTTTTGACACTACCTGATGGTATTTTGTGCTTGACATTGTCACTGACAAGCTTGGAGGAGGATTTTAAGAATTTTGCGTGATTTTTATCAATTTTAGTGCATTTTTATACAACATTCACAAAGTAAACTGTAAGCTTTTGCCACTGCTATTTAGGTAATGCATTCAGTGGAAAATTATGATATGAGAAAGGTATGAATTGAGAATTCAAACATTTATTACGCACAATGTTGGTCTTAAAGAAGGAGGTATATTTTTATCCAAATATGACATATCCACGCATGCGCTAGCGCGCACATACACGCTTTTGATACTCGTGAATGTGCAAGATTTGACACATACACGCGCGTGGATGTGTCACAACGCGCACGCGCGAAGGTTCTGGATTGTTGTACATGCTTTCCAGCGCATGAGTGGCCATGCTTTCCAGCACATGAGTGGACATGCTTTCCAGCGCATGAGTGGACATGCTTTCCAGCGCATATTGGTAGTTTACAGGGGCGGATCCAGGATTTTTTAAAAGGGGGGGGCTTGCAGCAATACTTTGAAGTGGGAATAACTCAGTATAGTCCATGACTTGGTTAAGCAAAATATTAAAAAATGATAAATATTGTCATTCTGTACAAAATGATATGCCAAGTAACCAGGAGAAGTGAAAATAACTTAAGTTATCCTTCATGAAAGATGATGTGTTGTGCAGATTTTAGTGTGATGCCATGTACAATCTTGACTCAAAAACAGGGGATCCTATACTCCAAAATTATTAAAATTGCCCAAAGTCCAAAATATAGGTTTTTATCAATCATTTAACACCTTTTTCCAGACAACCACTTATATTTTAATATTTCATTGGTTTGTCAACATTTCTGTGGATTTCATGTGTTATGGACCCCCCTCAGGCCATTTCTAGATACGCCACTGCTGGAGGGGCTCCTGTGTTCTGATAAATAAACTGCGCTAGATGGCATGTCCAAGCTTGCGCTGGATGGCATGTCCAAGCCTGCGCTGGATGGCACATCCAAGCTTGCGCTGGATGGCATATCCACGATCACATATAGGGGAAGAGGGGGTGAAAAGTCACAGGGGTAAAAAGTCACAGGCCTTTTTGACCAACTTGCAGTGACCTAATTCTTAAGCTTAAATCATAATTTGGGACACTTTTATGAGAAGAAGATCTGCAGGGAATATGAAAATTATACTCATTGTGCAAAGTGGGTTTTTACCCACCTCATGCATTTTTGGTGTCCCAAACAGGTTTTATTGATTCTGAACTTTCTCTATTAATGTCTGGTCACTGTGACTTAGGAAGTTGTGCTAGTGTTTCAAGGTCCCTTTGATAATTGTCTTTCATGTTGTGAACCCATTATTGGCCATTTGGTCACCAAGTTGCCATGATCATGTGTTGAATTTAAAAAACAGCTGAGGGGTGAAATGTCACACTGTGACATTTCACCCCAGCACTGTGATATTTTACCATAGGGTACCCGGAAATCAGTATTCTGTGCTAAGGAAAGTAAAATATTCCACACTAGAAGCTTTTAGCTTACAATCCTATCATTATCCATCATCAATAATACTGATGAGAGGGCATTGCAGCAAAATTTAATTTCGCAAACTTTGGGCAATTTCTGACGCCGGCTTTGCTGATGGTGCATTGTCAGTGCATGCCGATAGCTTTGGAAGGCTCACAATAAATTTCATGCATAAGGATGACTATCAAGTCTAGGTCTGCATATTACCTCATATAGTGTTGTATGTTCACAACAATTGCATGTGACTTGTTACCCCATGGTTGTGACTTCTTGACCCTGACATGGGGTAAAAAGTCACAGCGGACTTTGCCTTAAATAATTGTGAACTGACTAAAGCCTATTTACGGCACAGCATCTATCATGTGATACAACTATAGTCAACTAAATACTGCATAATTGTGCCAAAGGTCATTAAGATCTAACAAACACCTGCTCTGCTCTGGGGCTTTTTCTGAATTTTGTGACTTCTGACCCCCGCCTCCCCTACACGCATGCGCGTGAATGCAGGTCCACGAATGCGCTGGATGACATGTCCACAGGTGATCGTGAACACATGAACACATATACACGCGTGACTGTGCGCGCAATTACACATACACGCGCGTGTATGTGCGCTCACTACCATGCGTGGATGTGTCATATTGGGATAAAAATATATATGAAAGAAGTCACTGTTATTGCTGTATATGTAATGGGCACTGACCAGGGGTAATATCACTCATGTTCCAGGGGTTGTATCACGCATGTTTTAGGGGTAATATCATGCACATTTGGGAATTATTACGCACCTGATTATACTCTATTTTTGTGAGTTAGCATCTTTCTGAGGATCCCTGCAGTCAAAGTTTTACATTTGTCCCTCAACTTCAGAGAAAAAGAAATCTTCTAAAACAGTTATACTTGTGCGATCATACAATGCACCATCTTTTTAATGATGTATTAAATGCAGGCAAGCCCCATACAACACAACGGTCCTTGTTGAGCTCTGTTGGGGTGCTCTGAATACTTTTTGATCGTTCCAAATCTCGACTAATTCTCGTCTTTTGCAATTTTTGGCGGTTTGTGGAGGTCCTGACAGGCATGGTACATTGTATTTGGCAAAGCCCCCTGACTTTAAATGCTGAATCCACTTTACACATATATATCTAGTAGTTAGGTCGATAGCTAGATTAATATATGTTAGACTGGTAAATAATAGATAGATGGATAGATAGACATGTGCAGATAGACAGAGAGATGCATGGATAGATAGAGAGATAGAGACAGCAGACAGAAAGAAGAAAGAATAGGGCCCTATGATATATGCATATATAGTTGTCATTTGTATAAACATGCTGTAACTTATTGTATAAGGTTTTTCTATATTACAAGATAATTTTTCAATCATGTCATGCAGGCGTCATTGTCATTAGAATAATTTGTTTAAGTTTGCAGATTCTGCAATGAATTCTGCTCTTGAAAGCTGGATTTTGCTCACACTGAAATCAAACCTGAGTCCTTCAAAATTGTTGTAATAAACTTATCCTATAAATACAGCTATATTACAAAGGGTATTTTGACCTTATGAGGGTTAACTGACTCAGATTCAACCCAAAACACTGATATACAATGTATGCACAACGTTCTGCACTTATAAATTACCAATGTTTATAGAGAAACAGACTTTGAACAGCAGACAATCGACTTTTTCAGATTAAGTACTTGGTCAGTTAGGCCTGATTAATTTCTATGACCAAAATCAACTTTAGCAAACCATCAATAATCTTGTGGAATAGTGCATTGTTTCTGTCAGAAGGCTTAATTTTTTTAAACATCTACCCATCAGGGCTCCTACAGTTGAACCATACAGTCCATCTTTATGAGATAATAAAAAATGCGTGATATTACACCTACTGGTGCGTCATATTAAACAGAAGTGCGTGATAAAACCCTGTTTTTGCCATAATACTTGTCCGATGTTAGGAGAAAATACATCCTTCAGGTTGCTCAAAATTTACCTTCCAATAATCTAAATTATTTTGGCTTCTGCACCCTCAGGCGGCCCCGAAATTCTCCTTCACGCAAGTTTTAGGCTCGTTGGGCATAACGCATAGTATGCTTATGCCGAAATCATCCCCCCCTACAAAAATGAAAAATCTACGCACCTGTACTCTACAGTACCACAGCTACTTGTGAATCCATCATTCGTAACCATTTTCATTGATTTTCAGAAAACACTGCGCTGAACATTATTCAGGATATTGCATGGTGATCAAACAACTGGAAAAGAATGCAACAGACTGAACCTCGACCGGAAATAAATTTTGTCGGGTAAAAACCAGAAGGGTGTAAGTGCTTCATAAATACTGTTTACTTACACCCTTCTAGATTTCACCCAACGTCAATTAATCAATTATGTGTTAACTGTAAAACAGGCTTTCAAATAAAAAGTGATTGTAAAATTCAATAATATTGTATGTTTGAATTTGTTTTATTATAGCCCACTTGTACTTTTTTTAAATTCAACGACAATGTTTACCAAACACAACGCTTCAAATAAATGATCGATACACGTGTGTATTGTTTGAAAACCAACAAAATTAAATATGTCATCTTATTTTAGTCACCATATCTAATATTTTATGTTAAAAGCCCAATTTTCAGGACTTTGTCACCAAAATTCAGTAGTTATATCTTATGTGGCAAATTTTCACATTCTACCAAATAAATTGTCCAAGCAGATGATCACACTTGTGCAATGCTACAATACCGTGCAGTGCACCTCCCATCTATTTTGCGCTCCCTTTCATTCAAATAACCGTGAAATGATAATGTTCAATCAAGTCTGAATGGTTATCTATTTATGAGCCAATTACAATTCTTTGCAAATTTACACTTTTGAAAGAAGAAAAATGAGAGTCATAAAACATAGATGATTGAGAATGGTGACCACCTCTATATTAAAATTAAATTATATATGATATTACATAATTTATATAGCTGACAGTTGTATCAATTGAATACCATTCATCATAAAATTTCCTAAGTAATTTAGATACTGATAAAACTAGAACCGCACACATTATTTAAAACTACCCTTCCAATTGGTGATCTTGTCTTGGTTATAATATTATGAGAGCCTGGTTCTCTTATAAAGAGAAAATGATAATATTGTGAAACTATGAATGTCATCAGAGAGTTGCGATGTTGGTGAAACTGGACCTATGTGTCTTGTCTTTAGTATTGCTGTACCAGATCAACAAAGTCATTCAATGGGACATGACTACACTGAAAATCATTTTGACTCGTATTTGGTCATTTGTCTTATGACTGATAATTTTTGCACAACCAGGCAGATTTAACCAGGGTAATCATGTATATATCTGGTAATAAAAACTGATGACTGCTAATTTTTGTACGACCAGGCAGATTTAACCAGGGTAATCATGTATATATCTGTTAACAAAACAACTTATGACTGCTAATTTTTGCACAACCAGGCAGATTTAACCAGGGTAATCATGTATATATCTGCTAACAAAAACTTTACATATCATTTGTCTTCTACACAAGGATTTAATGAAAGTTTCTGGAGCAGAAGATCTCCTGTTGCAGCTCTGCAGACCCTGACAAACAGCTTTTCTGAGTGACTGGCGAAACAGGCCAAATAAAAAAAGCAACATGGAACATGTGGCTCCTTATTTTATTTGACATATACGCCAATAATCGTAAATTCTTTTGTTAAAAAAATATGGATCAAGGAACTGAGAAAGTATAAATTTTTGTCCCAATTATAAGGAAAATACTATTGACAAGCAGAGACACTCAAAATTGCATCCTACACCCACAACTCACACCTTACACTCATTCTCTAACCAAAAAAAAACAACAACAACAACAAAGGAATAGAGCCAAAAAGTGTGCTACAAATGCCTACAATCGTAATTTGAAGATGAAAAAATTGGTCAGCCATCTTCGTAATAATCCACAGACCTTAAACTAGATAATATCTTCCAACACACAAAATGCCAAAACCAAATGGAACCCATTTGATTAAGAATCTCATTGTCAACTTTAAAATGAGCACAGGCTGAATTTAGCTGTCTGCTGGAATGAAGGCCTCAAGAAAAAATCGTTGTGTGACAATTCAACAAGGTTTTGCAATTGACTTATCTAACCAAAACAATTGCAATTGACTTATCTAACCAAAACATTGTTTGCCTCCATCTGGTTTAAATATCCATGGGCTTCAACCATGATTTCAAGCCTTCATATGCCATAGTATAATTTACTATTATAAGTTCTCTAAATTAGTTGTGTTGAAGTCTGTGTGACAAAAAGATCAGCAAAAAGCTTGAGAAATAAATCTAAAAAGAAGTTGTAGTGCTAAAATAGTAGAACATTGAGGTTCAGCCTGCATGGGGTGCACATGATTGTTGGTGTGACATCTATTCTATTCATTGATCCCCTTAATTGTTGTTGAAGTAGCTTTAATAAATCCAAAAGATTCACAAACCCTCAGAAAATAGCACAACAACAACTTAAACAATACTTCACAGTGAAGTAATAGATAACGCCCTCGTTTGTGACGTTATGCAATATATCCGAGGGCTTTAGCCCAAGGATTATTGCATATCGTCACAAACAAGGGTGTTATCTAACTTATACCACTAAGTATGTTTAAATCTCTTTGTTTGCCATTTAATCCTTCTTGTTTGACAACAATTCTTTGTATTTGTTGCACATTCAAGTTCCTCAGTTCATTTGGAGGTTGGCAGCCCTGAAGGCAACAGGTCAGAATTCTTTGTTCCACAGGAAATGATACAATACATTAATTTTGTAGATAGATAGATAGATAGAAAGATAGATAGAAAGATGGATAGAAAGATAGATAGAAAGATAGATAGAAATATAGATAGAAATATAGATAGATATATAGATAGATAGATAGACAGATAGATAGATAGATTGATTGATAGAAATAACACAATACATTAATTTCATAGATTAATTTTATAGATAGATAGATAGACAGATAGATAGATAGATAGATAGATGGATAGACAGACAGATAGATCGATAGTGCAGCCGTCTCAGCCAAGGTCTTTTTGGTGAGCCTGATTATTACAGTCGCTGGGCAAAATTGTATGTTCAAGTTACAAAATACATTTGAAAAAATAATAGAAAGCCAGGAGCAGGGGTACGGGGGCAGCAGCCCCCGAAATAAGAAGAAGCAGGGTTTTAAGAAGAAAATATAATTCTTTCAGATTGCCAAATAGGGCCAAAACTGGTAGTCTGCTGCTCTGCGATTTTTTGGCAGCTTGCCTATCCAGAATGAACTTTTTTATCAAGTGACCCAAAATTTGATCATTATTTCAGATATTGATATAAAAAAGAGTGAACACAGCCTTTTTATCGAGACCAATCACACTTGATTCAATCTTCCTCCTTGTTTGCTGTCTGTGTTGTTCAGTTTTAATCCTTTGTTGGTCAGTTTTGTTTCAGTGTTTCCTTCAATTTTGTCAATTTGTAGTCAGCCAAGCATGCAATATCATGGTCAGGTGTCTGAGCTGTGATATGCATTATATCAGAGCGAAATCCTGCCTTCTGATTGGCCAAAAAAAGCAAACAGTGGTATAAATAAACATAATTCTTATACCAATTGTATTTGAAATTGTTATTAATGACTATCAGCTTATACTCTTGATAATCCCATATAGTTTGTTAAACAGTATCAGTCAACTTGGTTCATAGTTTTCTTGTGTTGCATAATTGATTGTTTCAATTTGCTAGACTGAACAAGTCAAGCACTTCACATATTCAAGTGACAAACCACAATAGAACCTCCCAATAGTTCATGTCAATTATTATCGTTTTCATAGCTACGTGTTTTTTGAAAAATTGGTCCCAAGAGTTCAATGTTAGAATTACATGCACCAACTACAACTAGTGTCTTCAGAATCCTGCATTGAATACGTAAAGGTCACTTCCGTCAAATATTGTCCTCTCCGAAATTGGGTCAGCTAAAACAGTGATAACATCAAATTAAGAGTATTTCTATTTTACAGAAATATTTCTTCAATAAATTAGACAAAGTTTTTTTAAGTTTTTCACATCAGTTGTACCAACTGCGTGATACACGTAGCACGGAATACGCCGAAAACACCTTTCCATCAAATCTTGTCCTCTCCGAATAATGAGGAAATTGGCCTAAAATGTCTTTTTTCCTTGATACACACAAAGTTCTTGGCCAAAATTAAGCAAGTGAGATGATTTTTCATTGTCAGATATATATCTATCCACTCAGCACAAGCCCATACAAGTGGGTTTTCTGCAAATCCAGTAATAGAGGGATGAGCGGAGTATTGACTTTGGTCAAATTATCAAAAAGTCAAATAAAAAAAAATTCAGAATACTTGTAGCCCTAAAATTTTCAGAAATCCAAGGCACGGTATATAGCAACAGAATAAAATTAATTTTGCCTGAATAAAAAGACCTTTATTTTTTACCCCCTTGAGACAAAACTATGTACCCCGATTAAAAAACAACCCATATCAGTCAGCTTTGCAGACATGACCACATTTGAAGGTTCACCATCCTATTATCTGAGTGAGTGAGTGAGTGAGTGATGTTTTATTTAACGACCCTGCAACCCTGTAGGGTTATAACGGTCTCCTGTTTGCTGAACTGTCATGACATAACAATCAGCCAAGCTGCTGCGCAAAAATGTACCTGAAAATATATTTAAACTCTTGAAATCCAGGTTTTGTAAGACCCCTTTGATCACACTTTTCAGGCAGTTACATACAACCGACTTGTAGGCCTAATGACGTCCCACCTTTCTGTTCCCATGACAGTTGATGTGGCACATTGTGTCTATGCAGCAACATGGGCACACTGCACATAGTTTTTTTTGGGGGGTGGGGGCCAGCGACATATGCCCAAATTTCAAGATCTAGGTTTTTAAATATCATTTCAAATTAAATTACTTGGGAACCATCAATTTTCAAGAATGGTTTTTTCAATCATCTGCCCAAATTTTTTAGTCTGTTTGCTCAAATCTTGCAGATTTTCAATCTTGCTATGGCCAGCTTTAAAACAGCATGAGAAAATTTTCAGATCCACTGTGTTCCTGTTTTCGACATTAATAAGTTATTTTCATAAAGATATTAGTCTTTTTAACACTACGTTTTGCATACGCTGAACTTTTATTATTTCGCATTTTGAAGTCCAATAATTTTGGCCAAATGCTGAGGTCTAACTAAAATTAAGGAAATAATGCTAACAATTTGACATCAAGCCGTAAACAGTTAAATAAATCATTCCTGAAACTTGCAAACTCAGAACACATTAATCACTAAGTTCCAGTTCTGTAGTCACGAAACAAGTACACTGCTTAAAAGATCTTGAATGAGTTGGTGGTATTGCCGTGAAAAAGAGTAATTACTGCTCTCAAACATACGTCATCATTACTTTATTTGTGTTATATAAAATATGTGGGAACATTTCTGTGTACTCATTGGTATGTTTACGAGTAGCCTATATATAAGTGAAGGCAAGGAATATTCAGTTGACATTGACTTGCATTCGTCAAACAGAGTTCTCAATATGCATTCCTTGGCTCTGTGCATCCTTGCTGTTGGTCTCTTTGCCATGACTGAAGCAAGCTCTTCAGTGCTGGGAGATCTACTGCAGTTAAATGCTCGTCAGGTGAGATTTTATGTTCAGATCTTTTTCACTTGAATTTGTTGCATATTGGACGAGCGTCATTTAATTCATAAGCAATAAGTAAAAGTAAATTGCTTTAAAAATTAAGTCACTCAGTTTTGCAAATTATAAATATAATAATAATAGGCATTTGTATAGCGCTAATTCCAGTAAACTGCTCACTAGCGCTTGTGCATGCTGGATTTATCTGTAGAAACTTTTAAATAGGTAAGTCTTAAGATTTCTCTTGAAACCTTCAAGTGTTTTGGAGGACTTGACTGCAGACTCCTTGTGTCCCTATTTTTCCGATGATACGAAGTGTCAGAGGGACTCCAGATATTGGATTGTCCAAAAATGTTTACTGTTTGGTTACATAACATTTAATTGTTACTGGTTATTTTCCCAATATCTTAACTGACTGGTTACATAACTTTTCATAAACAGTAGTTATTGTTTTGGGTTTTATGTCCTAAAACACCTTTTGTAATTAATTACAAATACTTGTTATGTCACTTTGTTTGGTTTCTCCTATTGTCACATAACAACTTGCAGTTGGGACTGACAACTTAAAATTATAAACAATTACATTGTTATCCAATGATTTAAAAATTCCCACACTTTAAAGAAAACAATTTTGTTTGAAGTTCATTCTGCCATATCATACTCATTTGCATGCTGCTTGTGCTCATTTGCATGGCCAATATCCGGAGACTGCAGTGCAATGCTTGCACTGCCTAACACATGAAGCAGTCTCATGGAGACTGACTTGACTGTCTCTGGGAGTTGGTTCCACAGTTTCGGAGCGGCATGCGAAAAGGCTCTGTCTTCATATTTGTTTTTATTGCAGGAAGGTGGTTCATTTAAGAGCATTTTGTTATTGCTTCTGAGATTACAGTTTCGTTCAGATTTTGGCTGAATCATATTTTGAATATACAAGGGAGCTTGCCCGTTTATTGCCTTCCAAGTTGTTAATATGAGTTTGAATTGTATTCTTGCTGGAATGGGCAGCCAATGTAGCTGCTTCCTATGCTGGCTTACACTGTCGTGCTTTCTCAATTTTTCAATGAGTCGAACGGCTGAGTTTTGGGCCACTTGAAGTTTATACAGCAAACGACTCGATGTTCCATAAAGAAGACCATTTCCATAGTCTAGGTGAGGTGTGACAAGAGCATTGACCGCTGTTTTACAGGTTTCCTTGTCCAATGACTTCCTGATTTTTGAAATGTTTCTAATATTGAAATAGGCATTCTGACACATTTTGTTGACTTGTTTTTCCATGGTCATATTTTTGTCAAAGATTACACCCAGGTTTCTAACATGATCGACTGCATTAATTTTGACATTGTCGACGTGGATTGATGATACTTGGAGTTTATTAAGTTGATGTGGACTGCCAATGAGCAGTAGTTCTGTTTTTTCTCCATTGTTACAAAGCTTATTTTCATTGAGAAATTTTCTTATATCAGCAATGCACTTTTCCATTTTGACTGCGGCATTTCCTTGTTCTGAGAAAGTTGGTTTGAAAGAGAGTATAAGTTGCTCGTCATCGGCATACTTTTGGTCTTTGACTTGGTGTTTTTCAGCCACTTCACTTAATGGAGCGATGTATGAATTGAATAGGATTGGTCCTAATTTTGAACCTTGAGGAACTCCAAATTTGAGTGGCAGTCTGGTTGATGTCTTGTCGTTAATTATCACCGACTGTGACCTTTCAGAAATGTATGACTTGAACCAGCATAGCGCAGAATCATGAATACCGTATCTGCTTTCTAAACGTTTCAGTAGAATCTTGTGATCAATTGTATCGAAAGCGGCTGAAAGGTCCAACAGTACAAGTATCGTTACTTCACCTTTGGTCATATTCAACATGATATCGTCATGGATCTTTGTCAGAAGGGTTTCAGTACTGTGGAATTTTCTGTAAGCTGACTGTTTCTCATCGTCCAGGTTGTTTGTAGTAAGATGGTCTGTGTATTGTTAAGTAACAGCACTTTCAATAAGTTTGCCAAGGAATGACAGGTTTGATACTGGTCTATAATTCTTTTTGATTAGATCCAATCCACATTTTTTCAACAAAGGTTTTACTAAAGCATGCTTCAACTCAAGAGGCATTTCTCCCTGTGTGAGTGACTTATTGACAACATTGGTTATAACTGGGAGGTATTCATCAATGCATTGGAGCAAAAGCCATGTGGGAATAGGATCAAGTTGGCAGTGTTTAACTGGCATTTCTCTGATCAGTTTCTTTATGTCACTTTGAGATAGCCTTCTGAAGTGTCGGAGTGTATGAGGGGCAGTTTCGGTATTGTTAGCTGTATCATTGTGTGTTGAGTCCAACTTAGACCTGAGTGTTTTGATCTTTTCATCAAAGAACTTATTGAAATCATTTGCCAAGTCAATTTCATTTGTGTGTGGTGGGAGAGGTAGTTCTTGCTTTCTGTTCAGACTTGAGTTCAGTAACTTGAACAACTTCTTAGCATCACCATTAGAATCTTTAATCTTGACTCGCAGATCTTCGGATTTGAGGTGACTCAGCTGCAGATTCAATGCATTTCTTTTTTCTTTGAATGACTCCCAGTCATTTTCAAGTCTGGTTCTCCTCCATAATCTCTCTGCTTTCCTCTTTTCTGATTTTAGAAACTTGATATCAGCATTGTTGAATGGAGTGCATGGGTGTACGTAGAGTTACTTCTCTGATTTTAATGGGAGCATGTTTCTCCAGAACCTCTTCAGTAGAGTTATAGAGTCGGATAAGTTCATTAAGACCTTTCTGTTCCATCCCACTTACAGACAGACGTCTTCCAATGTCTTTTTTGAAATCTGGAACAACAATTTTACTAGTTTTTCTGAAACTGATTTTCTTCTTGGGTTTTTTTGCTTTCTTGATTGGAATGTCAAACAGAATGCAGTTATGATCAGAGAGCAGGTCACTGACCCTACAATTGTTCAAATGGATTTTTCTCGAGTAATAACAAGGTCCAGTGTATTGCCATCTTTGTGTGTTGGTGCAGAGACATGTTGCACAAGACCAAACAAAAAAAAGGTGTCACATCCATGAAGTCGAATCACTAGTTAACAATGATTGCACTCAGCACTTCAAGACTAATTCGCTGGATGCACAGCCGTATGTTGAAAATCCTCAATAATTTTACCCATAGGCCTACATTATACAAATATGGCATGATATGAGAGCAATATGAAAATTTATTTGCACAAGGAAATTCATATTGAACGAGGGCGCAGCACCAAAAAAGTGAATTTTTTTTTGTTTTTAGGAAGAAAAAAAAAATTGAAAAAAAAAAAATGTTTGAATTTTTTTTTTTTATTAAAACTCATATTGCACTCTAACCATGCAATATGAAAAAATCTGAAAAAAAGGAAAAAAAAAAATTTGGAAAAAATCTCATATTGCACTCGAACCATGCAATATCAGTTTTTATGATGTTGTCATGTGACTAATTTTGACCAATCAGCATCGCTCTAGCTTATTGAGGATTAGGGGCCGACCAGATGATCTTTGGGGGGGGGGGGGCTATGGATATTTGGGTAAGAAAAAAGATTGTTTCCCACTTGACACTGAAAAAAAAAGTTTGTTCAGCACATGGATTTAAAAAAAAAGTTTGTTTCCACCTGTAGCTAGGGTTATGTTATGTTAACATATTGATCAAAAAGTTTGTCGCGAGTGCGCATGCGAAAAAAATTGTTTGTCGACACGACGGGAACGAAAAAAAAAGTTCGTCCCAGGGGTAGAGTCCATAGCCGCCCCCCCCCAACTATCGTCTGGTCGGCCCCTTACAACTCTGACAATTTTGGATTGAAATATCAGAATTATTCCAAACAAAAGTACAGAAATATAGTGTGAAGTGCAAACATTACTGTCTCGTTTGTGATTCCAATATTATGCTAAAATGATACAGTGGAGGCTTCTGATTCATTGAATACCAACTGTGCCAGATTGTATCAACGCTTAACACGGGTAATCTTAAAGTAGTTAACTCCTATAACTTATCTTTTAACTGGGTTAATGGGGGAATTAATTTATTCATTATATAACAAGTGGTCTGCTTAAAACATGGCTAATTTTTTTTTTCCAGTAACCCCGTTAAAAGTAAAGTTATAAGAGTTAACCACTTTTAGGATTAGCCATGTTAAGCGTTGATACAAGCTGGCACTGGGGTTCATTGTTGGTTTGGAGCTGTTCAAATAAATGTGCTGGTGTGGCAAAATAAATTATTTCACCCTCTCATTTTCAGTACATGTAATCCATAATTATGTAGGTCACCCCAAAAAGTGGAATTCATATATTTTTTTGTGAACCAATATAAATCCCATTTAGTCTCATTTTGAGTTTGACAGAACATTCTATACTATTGACGATCGTGCTGTGCTCTTTGGCTTGGTTACAGTTATTTTGTCTGTTACAGTTATTTTGTCTGTTTGGAAAATATCCTAAAAAATACAGCTGAAGTAATACGAGAGATTAGATTTCAAGTTGGGAGTTTGAAAATATTAAATAGTTCTATCTATTAAATCAAAATTGGTCATATATGTGACACTGGCCTGTCATGCAATATAGAATGACTAAGACTCTGTGCCACATGTGCCAAAAGTGAATAAAAGTCATGTAACTATTCTCCTGAATTAATTTTTTCTCTATGCATTTTACTTTACAGACTGCAGCAAAAAAATGCAAGACCGGGGAGTACCACATCGAACTCAATGAGGTCGTATTGAAGTGTGAAAATGATACTCAGTTTAACATGTCTGTAGTGTACGCTGCTGTTGACAAGCATTATGGGTATCAACACGAAGTTGATACGGATGTGAGTGCCCCCTTTACGATCTCACGGCGAAAAAGGGATACAGCACCAACTGATCCTCTTGATCATATCGATGTTGCCTTAGTCTGCAAGTGAGTATCCGATAAGCGCTTTCTTTATCATTGAATTAACTGAGCATAATTGTAGTTATTGGAGGTGCCTGGCACCTCCTAAGGAATCGTACAAGCTGCAGAAAGCTGGTTATAAATTGTTAAAACTTTCGTAATGTTTTTGGCCTCTCCTTGGCCTGGATGACAGTGGAAAAGTGTCGGCATTAACCCATAGATATCTTTAGCATTACATGTGGGTATTCAGGAGGTTATCCACGTTTGCTAAATAGCCTATATCAGTCAGTGAAATTCGCCAATTTAGGACTCTGTAGGTCACAGAATTGTTTGATTTTCGCGCTAATTTAGCCTGTATCAGGACAGGTATTGGATCAGAACATACCTTTTTAGCCTGTGCCAGGACAGGTATTGGATCAGACCAGACCTGTGCAGTGATTAATGGACTGTGTGGGAAGGGGTTGGGAGAGGGCATCCACTCAGTTCCATGTATACAAATAAAGCTGTCAATTGAAAGCATTTCATATAAGACTATCTATCTGACTATGTATGTAACTCTCTGATGGTCTATCTGGTTATCTATCTGACTATCAGAAATACAATTTTGTGATACATGTAGATATTTTATGCATGACCAGTCTTCCAAACATTTTTACCTGGCTATAGGAATTAGCACAAGCTAAAGAATGATTATCATTTATGGAAAATGATGGCAAAAGTGAAGTGAGAGCAAGTATTAAATTACATACTGCAGTTGTTGGCAATCATAAATCTTTTGTATTGTGGGGGGGGGGGGGGGGGCTCAGGCAGGGTGAAACACGCACATTTGGCTGGCTAAACTTGGCTGACCTGGGGAAGATGCCCTGATGTGTCATTGCCCCCCTTCCAAAATGTCCACCAATCAAACAAATCGCCTGCCAGTATGTAATCTTTCATGGCTGAGCAGCAAGCAGGTCTCATTTGTGTCTAGTCTACTGCACATCATTTGTCCACCACACTACACAAATATATAAAATATAATTTTCGTAATTATTCATCTTCAACCCGTTTCTGAAATCTAAGACTTTGCAGGATCATTTAGGAAAAAAATGCCCTTCAATTCTACAAGCATAATTTTTAAAACTGAATTGGAGGACATCCAGAAAATTCCGGTGGGGGTCTATCGGGTTATTATGTTGCGGAATGCATAGTGCGCAATGTAACGTTAATACGCGCCAATATATAGAAATATGAAAAATTTCTTCTAAAGTTAATGCTGCAATATTAATCAAAGACAGCTTCCTCAGTTGTACTAATAAAAAGTTAAAGGCAAACAGAGCAATATATTACAGATTACCAATGCAATGTAATTGCATGTTTATTTAAAGAAGCAAGTATAATCACTATTTCGTCTCCAAGACTCCATTTCTATCATGACAAAACCGACTGCCCATAAAAGCCAAGGCAGTAAAGCCAACAGAAGCCAGATATCTAGCACTAAGACCCCAAACAGGCACCTCGTTACATTCCGCTAGAGGTATGAAATCTAGTTTTACATGCATTTCAATGCCAGAGAATAGGGTTGCCAGCTGTGACACATAGTTATCATATGACATCACATAGAAAACAACATTGAAAACAACTTGGATTCTTTGTAAATATGACAAAGACAGTAAAAAAACACTGTCAAACAACCAAGCGCTGAGTGAAAACAAAAATGTTAAAAAACATGAAAAAACTTAGATATCAAATTATATATAATTATGGACGTTTAAATTTATGTTAAATAAAAGTTTATTTTTATCAAGTAAGTAAGATATTCCTGTTGGACCATTTTCGATTAATTACTCATGATCAAGTAGGTTATTTTCAAGTGATTTGTTTTTCCACATGATTATGTTTGTTTTTGAAAATATTTCCAGAGTTTTCAAGTCCATACCGGATGCAAAACTCTTGATTAAATTTGGAGAATGCTTGAGTAAGCATTGCACTGATGTTGCGGAAGTCGATGCTGCTGACGTTGGGACTTTGAAGCGTCTTTGCTCTCTCCGTAAGTAGGCCTACACTCTAAAAAATGTCGGGTCAAAATTGGTTTTTTAGCTACAAAAAGGTTTTTTGAAAAACCAAATTTCAATGCAATAAACCAACATGGATTTTTTTTAAAATCCATGTTGGTTTTGCATTGAAGTTTGGTTTTTCAAAAAACCTTTTTGAATCTAAAAAACCAATTTTGTCTTCATTTTTTTAGAGTGTATGATTGATCTCAAAGGGACCTTTAGTTCACCTTTTCCAGTTCGATTTTGTAGTTTCAACTCTCCAATAGTTTACTTCATCAAATTTTAATATTGTAGTACTGCCATATTTGTAAATTCACACAAGTTGCAACCATATATCATTTAATTTCAGAAAATACTGCATTGAACATCATTCATGATATTTCGTGGTGATTCAATAATGAGAGAAGAATGGGAAAAGACCGAACCTTTAACAAAAGGAACTATTTTGACTGTAATACTGGCATGTCAATAAAGTGCTTGTAAAATATAATGACTTTTTTTCTTTCAAGCTATATCTTTTTAAAGCCTTACTGTTTGTTTTCTTTTGTTTCTAATTCAATTGCAATCCCTACACAACAGAATGCTTTAAAACCACAAATGTCACAAATGTAGCTTTCTTCTTTTATCCAACATAAATACATAATAAAGCCAATTTTCTGACTGTGTCGCTTTTAAGATTTCGTGTCACATAGTTACTTTAGAAGATTTTCAAACAATGAAGAAAACAGTAGAATCGAAAAGACACAATAAATCATATTTTCTTAAGGGAGCATAGTTTTGCATGTCCTCATATAAGGCCCATGCATGCAAAATTGCAAATAGAGAAGCGAAAAAGGATCATGCACATGCAAGGTGGATAATAATACAGCCCATCTTTTATGATGCCTCTTCAGTGTTAGCCTAAAGAATTGATGGACCCCTCTTTCAGCAGAATTTAAAAATAATTTTCTATCCATATTGTAAAAAGAAGCTCCATCGACAGCGCAAAATATGAACTGAGACGAAAGCTGTTGACAAGTTTTAAAAACATATTTTGGAACAATGCGTTCCTGGAGACTATGTTACTATGTTTTCCAGGTCAAATCTGTTTCCTGCTACAGAAGTTTCCCCCCAAAGCCAACTTGAAAAAAAAACCTTCCTTTATACACTGTAGCAGATAACTGGGTGACCAGTATATTTACCATTGCCTTGAGGTGTCCATCAGAGAGGAAAAATGCGTGACCAATCTAAATTGCAAAAGCCAATTCAGTTGCTTCCTAAAAGACAGTGTCTCAGTTGACCACTTGATCAACTGAAGATGTTGCTTGTTGCAATTCTAACTGGAAAAGCTTTTAGCAGCCCACACAGCCTTGGATATCAGTTCCTCGATAGATTTTTATCAAACAACGTTCGACGAATCTGGTAGAATTCAGAGATTACAAACTTTTCTTCCACAAGATATCATGGGGAAGGATTGGTCTAGTGTCTAGTGGAAGCGTGCTAGGCTGCCAATCGCTGGGTCCAGGATTCGAATCCAGCAGCTGCTCTTGCCGGGTCACCTGAGCCTTTGTTGGATGGGTGTTTCAATCATCCTTCACCTCATTTCTGTATCCTCCTCTTGTCCTAATTAACATACCATATATTTTAGAAGTCATTTGCATCAAAGAGAAAGTTACAAGTAAAACATCTTCTTTATTTTTTCAAGAAGTCACTTATTTTCCCAAGTTCTTGTTATCTCTTGTTGTTGAGGGTGACATTGGATATGCTCATGTTGCCTTCCCTAATGAGGCTGTTTTGAGGATGTTTTAATCCTCATCTAGCTCTTTATTATCAGATTTGGAAAATCTTCTAAAATAAATAATTCAAATCAACCCATCCCTAAGTCATTCTAATCAAGTAATCCTCTCAGCCTATCTTGTAATCCTTTTCCAATTTAGTAACAAAGTACTAATCAACTGGATAACAAACCAAGATTTTGTTTCACAAGGAAAATACACCTTTTTTGTATCCTTATACAACATAAACTTGATGACTAATATAAAGTAATAGAGTGACTCTGAGTGAGGTCATATCCAGTCAGTGAATATTAGGACATATAGCATGTCAGTGAAACTTTATAAATTATACAGAGTAGAAGTCAGTAATTCTGAAAGAGGCTAAAAAAAACTTGGATTCTGGGTGAATTATACAAATTTTGAGCTAGATTGAACAGCTTGACATTTATTCCATTAGACACTTTGTACGATACACGACATACCTGTCAAAGCAATTCCTGACAATGCAGACAACCATCTTTATTTTTGTCAAAAATAAGAATGGCCTGAAATCCCTTTTGTTTTTGTAAGTACAATTTTATGAATGTTTTGACGTTTATAGTTCATTTAGCTTAAGTATTATTTCCATAGACTGTCATTTCATTTCATTGTCAGCAAGAAAGTTGTTCTCCCTTTTTTTACCCTAATTATTGCGTTTACAGATGGATTTCTGAACATGATTTGATGGTGGCTGGTCTATAGTACAGTCCTGCACTTGTATCAGTGTAACATAATTATGTATGCAAAAACCTGGCTCAGAAGGCTTCACTTCCAACCTACTGCAACATGAAGGGGTTAAATAAATTGTCAGCACTCTGGGCTTCCAATCGCTGGGTTCGGTACTAGCAATAACCAGGTCACATTAGATGGCAAGTTTCAGTCGTGAATCCTTCACCTTTTTGCTGTCCTGAGTCTGTCTGAATTAGCCCACAAACTACAAACTACATGAATGTGCCCTTTTGATCTTAAAGAAAACACATTATAGGTGATAATTATTGCAAAAATTCGCAGGAGTATTTTCAAAATTATTAGTGACGCTACATTAAAATTGTCGCGCGAATTAGATTTACCCTCATTCGTCCGACTGCCATCCTCCTCTCAAGTTGGCTAGTGTGGGACACCCTGACAACAAGTGCTGTATTTTTGTGAAGTTGTAACAAAAGATTAATCTTCCTCCAGTGTGACAGACATAATTAACATGCTGCGATGATCAAAGCAATTGAATACATGTTTGAATTTATAATATTGTTGCCTGTTTGTTGTTTCAAAATATTCGCTTTGAGGAAAACCACAAACAAATATTTAAATTGTTGGATTTTACAGGCCGGAAGAAAAGCTGCAAATTATTAGAATACTCAGAATTTTATTGGACTTGTAGGCAGGGCATGTGCCAGTGAACGAACCCTGCAATGGGAGGATGCCGACCACCCCTGCCACCTTTACTTCCTTCCAGCACCCTTGTAAATGACCATAAAGCCCCAGCCTTCTAACAATGATCCTGTACAGAATAAAAGTAAAGGAAACCACATCCAAATATGTAGATACCACATTTTAGAGTTCTGGAGTCACTTTTGCCAAGAAAGGTAAGTGTATCAGAAAATTCCTCTTAGAATAGCCAATTATTTCCCAGATCCTTGTTCGTCCTCGTTCTTGAGAATGACATTGGATGCCGCCCTGTTGCTTTTCCTAATGAAGATGTTCTGATTTTGCTACAGCTCACTATAATCAGATTGAGAAAATCCCTTCTGGAATCAACAATTTCCTTCATCCGACAGAGCCTTTCTAATCAAGTAATCCTCTCAAGTTATTTGTCAATCCTTGTTCAGCTAGTAACAAGGCAGAGAGGATTCTCATGCCTGTGATTCACGAATTGATAAACAAATGAATTAACAAACAAAAAAGAAACAGTGGTAGACACCTTCAAAAAATATTATTGGAAATGCACTCAATGCCGTGTACTCCCTGTAATTTACATGTATCAGGTCTGAAAAATACATGCTTCAAGGGATTACAGCTTGTCCATGGGCTTTGCAAAAAGAGGGGACCATTTCACAGCGAAAATATGCTTTATGACTCATGATAACTGATGATGTGTCATCATCAATTTTAACATGGGAACCATACAGGCTGGTTGATTAGTCATGATCAAAGCAGTACTTTTGTCATAACTAATTTTAGTGTAAGAATCCGATGTAATCCTTTTGTTTGTCAGTCACTAACATCGTTAGTATCCCAAAATCAAATTATTCTGTACTCAACCTGCCCATATCTTTTCCTTCTTTTTTTGAGTCAGGATAAATAAGTCTACTCAAAAGTCTCAACAAGACTCATTTCAAAATTTTGAAACTGGTGCTTTTTCTGTAAATTGCTGTTATTTCGCCAAACATAAACTTATAGGTTTAAACTACCACAATGGATGAGCATGAAGATCATGGTAGACTGAACAACTTGGTATATTTCACCAGACACAACATCAATAAGATACACCACAGACCTGTCAGAAATAATTTCTGACAAATGCAGACAACCGATGCGCTATAGAAAATTGTTTCAAAAACTTAATCCGACATCCCTTTCCCTTTGCTTCATATTACGAAGAAAGACTTGTTTATATGCTTTGATATCTCGTGTACTTTGAAAATTTTCAAATTTCATTGTCAGTAATAGTGCGTTGCACTCTAAAAAATGTCGGGACAAAATTGGTTTTTTAGATTCAAAATGGTTTTTTAAAAAACCAAATTTCAATGCAAAACCAACATGGATTTTTCAAAAAAATCCATGTTGGTTTTTTGCATTGAAATTTGGTTTTTCAAAAAACCATTTTGAATCTAAAAAACCAGTTTTGTCTGAAATTTTTTAGAGTGTGTGATAAAACTTCAAGATCTACATTCATGCATTAGTCCTGACCTCACAAACATATTGATTGATTAAGCTTCAAGATGGATGGTTGGGGCTTTCATGTCCTGTATTTATGCACTTGGTAGCGCTAACTATAGGACAGGAGAACGACACAGCAATGAGGTGAGGGATGACTGACATTGCTGTCCAAATTGTCCAACGTAGGCCCAGATGACCCGGCAAAAGCTGGATTTGAACCAATGGACCCAGCAATTTGCCCTCCTACCAACTGAACCTCAAGAAGCTGGTTACAGATAATGTCAAGTCTACCACAATGTATTTTTGTCCTAAGGATTTTTTTCACTGGGGAAAAACGTCTGATGAATCCAAACTGCGAAAGCCAATTTAGTTGCTTCCTTCACTAAACTGAAGGTGTTGAAAGTTGCAGCCTGTTCTGAGAAAGCTTTCAGCTGAAAAAAGAAAAATCTAAACACCAGTCTCTCTTAAAAGTCTCCCATCCCAATTAGAGAACAATATTCAGGTTTGTGAACATCTAAACGCCTTTTTTTTTTAAATATCTCAAGGCTTTGCTTTTACAAATTTATTACTTTTGTTCTTTTTCCACAGTACAGACAAAATTACAGACGCTACTCGGGATGGTGTATTGAAACGTAATGTTAACGAATGGGCCAGATTTATACCTTCCATAAAAGTGGATGTAGTTTCATTGTAACTAGAGCGAACAAACAAAAGTTGTTTGATTTTATCAGGACACATGCTCAGGTCAATGTAAACACGTCGGTCATTGTTTTATGATACTTCAAATGAGTGGCTGTCAGACAAAACCTAGTGAAAAACACAATTTTTGCACTATGGCTGGGTGTCAAGTGTAGTCATACTCCATTAGAAGGATAAAAATGTTTGAAACATATATTTTCTATGTGCATTTTAGTTGACCTTTCATTTATTAACAATTTTGGCTCATTGAATCTCCATTATTACCCCTTATGTTGAAATTTAAAAAAATAAAAATATGTTTTTTCCTGTGTCATGACTCATTGCCTTTAAATCACATGAAACGTGATTGAATATCTTGTCTAAAATAACATTGGATAATTTACCCACCTTTCCTCTAATGTACAACGCCATTAAAGGCCTTTTTGGATGTAAGTAGCATCAGACGTAAGTTTAGACCACCTGAAATTTTTGTTTATCACACATATTCAAGTAAGTGATAAAAATAGTTGAATTTTTCCCTATTGTAGAACTTCCCTGATACATAGGCAAGAGAATCCATGCAGAAGTTCTTTCGCTGAGCACCTATTTTCCCTTATATTGACAAAAAGATTGACGTGGTCTAAACTTTCGTCTGATACTGTAATACTATCTTATTAAGACTAAGTCTTAGTAAGATATTATATATGGTAGGCCTATCTAATAATTTCTTGATTTTGTAACTTAGTCTCTCCCAAATTTGTTTACGTCACAGTTTACGCAATGTTTGCATTCAAAAATCCAATGAGCATAAACACTGCCATAAATCATCCCAATCTTTTTCTTTCTTCCTTCTCTCCTTCCAGCTCTCTAGTCACGAATCGAGTACACTGCTGAACACAGATCTTCCACCAACTATGTCCTGTGAATATCAAAAAAAGAACCTGCATCATCAAGTTTTGACAGTTGAAGTGTGTATCAATGGGTATTTAATGAGTAATGTGGGAAAGACCATTGCTCTGTGGCACTTATGAGTGTATAAATGAGATGTTAGACTTTCATAGTGCACTGACCCAAGACTTTTGACTTGGTAAAAGTATCGAAATGCGTTCTTTGGCTCTGTGCATCCTTGCTGTTGGTCTCCTGGCCATAACCGAAGCAAGATCATCTCTGCTGAAAGATTTTCTATTAGAGTTGGATGCTCGTCAGGTGAGATCTGTTTATTTTCAATTCAAACTTATCTGAAATGGCAATGACTGTTTGTATCTACCTGCTTATACCATTTGACACCTCTGTCAGCCAATTACCTGGCAGTATTCCAGGGCGATAATTTGTATATTCTTTGTTTCCAGTGATTGTCTCGTGTTTGACTGTTTGAGTGATTGTCTCATGGTATAAACCGGTTATTCACCCTGGGCTTAAGAATATGTGTTTATCACATATCAATATTCTCTCTCCTACGGTGAATGACCTATACTGATTTGAACAAGTTGTCAAACTCAACTGCTGGCCGAAGTAGAATAATACATATTTTATTGCCTCTTACATTTACCTCAAACATTTGGGTGACGTTTTGTAAACTGCTCAGGGTCCAATCAGGTTAGGTGAAAATGCTACATACACATTGAGAAATTTGCCAAATAAACTCATACTAATTGAATCTGCCGTTGCCTATCACAACCAACACCTTATAAATATGACAAGCATGACTGGAGGCATAATGTTCAAATGCAACTTTTCTTGCAGATCCCAGCACAAAAACCACCAAAAGCATGTAAGGATGACATAGACGCAATGGCCAGTGTTGAACGGGAATGTATGAATCAGACAAAATTTAACCTGTCAGAGGCTGGTTTTGGTGACGGCGATTTGTTCTATAAGCGTGACGCAAGAGAGTTGATAGCCGGTTTGCACTCTCTTCTCAGAAGTAGCGACAGACAGCAGAAAGGAGCAAAGCGCAATCCTCAACTTGAAGCTCTACAGAACCACATTGACATTGTTAGTCTATGCCTGTAAGTATGTTACTTGGCAGGGTTCGGAGAAATTGTCAAAATTTGTGCCCGTTTCCTAAAATAACTCATGACAGCCAGCCAGTCAATTTGCTGTGTGGAAAGTGTAGACCTTTCGACAGCGAAAATTACACTTTGTGAATCATCATCATAATTTTTAAAAATGTGTTTCATTATCAAAGCATTAGATTTAATAGCGGTTTAATTTCTGGAGTCTTATGTTATGTTTTGTGTCTGACAAGCCAAGCGATTATGAATCTGATTCTTGCACTAAAGATGTATCCTAATCTTTCTAGATATCAAATTTACAGCTGTAAAATTCACTTCCTGAGAGGATGCATCTATCAACCAGTGCAGCTATCAAAACAAAACAGACAAAACATACATAATCCATGTATCAAAGCATTTAGAGAGTTTCTTTAAAAATCTCAGCTTGTGATATGAAGTTATGAAAATGAATCTGTGACATCAGTCTTGAGATAAAGCACAATACAAACTGAAAACACATGTCTATGAAAACAATAACAAGCAAGTTATACGTGATGATGAACTGGTGTCAAAAAAAGATCTTGTTTCTTTCGTGTAAAATGTTTTGTAAAATTGGCAATCATGACAGATTTAATTGTTATTAAACTGTATCATAAACCATGTTTTTCTTCATTGTACCAGTAGTTGTTTCTTTTTACTTTATTTAATTTACTAAACCTAAAGGAGCTTTGTTGACCTTCATAACCCAACAGGCTTGCAGGGTCGTTCAATAAAAATAAATCACTTACTCACTATAATTAGCTTTGTCATTTTAACAGAAATCAACTACATATCAATATTTGCTTTGTAATTCTTATCCAGATCTTTTAACAATTTCAGAGCTTTCACCCCAAATGAAGCTGTCCTCGGGAAGTTTGGGGAATGTATGAGCAAAGGCTGCTCTGACATTCCAAAGGCAACTGCAGACGACATAAAAGCCCTGAAAGGGATCTGTGATTTCAGTGAGTGTTTTAATTGTTTTGTGTACAGACTTTAGTTTAATAATGGTTCTTCATTGCTTTTCATTGGGGCAGTATATAGTTGTAATTAAAAGGGTAGTTGATTAATCCTTATACTAATATGATAATGCCACAGCATAGAAGACGGGACGTGTAAATAATCGTTTGGTCAACAATATTCTATATTCTATATAATAAAGGATTTAATATTAGAAAAAAGATTTTCACCAACACATTAATTGAAACTCGTTTTGCTCATACACGGAGCTGCAGGCTAAGACAAAAGATGTCATCCTTATCATATCAATAATTTGTCACAATTTTGCCTAATGAAATTCACCGCTTTGACGCTCTTTACAAGGTAAACATAATTTAGAACGAAAACATCGTTTTAGTTTCCTTGGAGTCTCTTTACGAATAACAATTAAAATGGATCTGTCGTGGAAACAAAACATTCTGAGATGTTGATCCTGATAAACAAAAGAGAGCCTTATCCTGAAATCTCGAATGAACCACAACCTAAATATGCCAATGAAAATCTAATTTCTTCAAAAATTTGCTCCAGCTATTTGCACTTTTTTCACCTGCACTCTTGCAGTGACACCAGCTTTCCAGGAGACATCCAGAACATAATAATAATATCCCAATTGACTAAAATAAGTCACACTATTGAAGTTTCAGAAACCAAAGAAAAAAATTCATTAGCCGGAGGTTTGATGAAAATCACATGTTTAAGCATTTCATGAAGCTCACACATTTTATAAATTCAAGAATTTTAACTTTGATTAGAATCACATGCCTCAGCAGTTTAATTTTTATGACAACTTTCATGTATATTGCACATATAAGCCAAAGCACACATCATATATGTATGCAAATACACTAGTACTTTTATTAATTAATTAGTTTTTTTCTAGCATTGTAGAAGACCAGTTTCATTGGAAACTACACATTTACTTCAACGAAACTATTAACACATGCATCTGGAAACTGAAAAATACTTGGGAGCAGCGTCATTCAACAATCTTGTATTTGTCCAAATGTGCTTGCTGTCATTCCTCCTCCAATGTATCGCTGAAAATAAAAATTTAGTATATTAAATAAACAGATACAATAAGCCAAACCACTATTTGAGTCAGAGCACCTATTTGTGCCATTTCACCAGAAAAATAGCGAATAACTTAAGTTGAAACCTGGGATTGACACCGGTTCACGATATACCAAATTACCAATCATACGAAAATAGATTAAAGACAGATAGATACATAGATAAACTGAAAAGTCTACAAATGTAAAGTAAATTTAACTTTTTAAAAACGTTCATGCTGGGCTAGTGTGGAGACCATTGCACTTAGCCATCTGTCCCTGGTATTTCTTGTTTCAACCCCGATCTTGCAAAAACAAGAACTGTGAGAAACTTTGACAATTTTGTTCTGAAAATGGGCTTTTTTGACCGACTTCAATAAGCAAAAGAAAGATCGGAAGCTCAAGATTCATTTGAGTCATTTTTTCTCAAGTGCCAAACTTTATTTTACATCAACAAAAGCACCAGTTGACACTATCACTCGACATGCTATAATTGTTACTTACCGGGTATCTGCATTTTTGATGTCTTCATTTTAAGTTCTTTGCACCCAGAAAATGTAAAACCATAATGGTGGGCTGCATTGTGAAAGTCAAACTGGAAAATAAAATAGAAAGTTGAATAATTTTTTTTTATTACATAAGCATAACAACCATGAGGAGGCTTTAAAAACAAAGTTTGTAGATTGACAGTTCTAATTCTACTGGTTCTATTGATTAGAGGTGAAATTGCAATTATCATGTTACTTCCTCTGTCTTCATGGTATCTTTAGCCAAAATTATGCTATGGTGGAAGTATTCTTTCCCTTTAAAAAATTTGGAATGGCGAGCCGCTGCCGCACAAGCCGAGAGCTCCCTCGATGAAAATTTTCCATTTCCATCACTGGGACTACCCCTTTCGCCCAAGCCCCCCCCCCTTCCCCCCTGCAGGTTACAGCCCTGTCATGACTAGAATTCCAATAGACTAAATATATGACTCACAAATTGCAAAGGCAGTTAATCTGTTGTCATCCATGTAACAAACTATGATGAATACACTTAAGTCAGGTGATTCACGGAAAATCAAATATTCCGCAATCATTTGAGCCATACACCACTTACTTACTTGAAAGGATGGAATTTGTCACATTTGCAGTTGAATCGATGACGAAACACGTATATTTGAGTAGCTGAGTAACCCAGCTCGTGCCCTGAAAAACGAAGAAATTGCTTATTAATATTTCAAATCACAGCATAACAATATCTTTACCCAAGTGAATACTGATATAGAAATTTTTTTTTTTTTTTTTTTTTTTTTTTTTTTTTGCTCAGAAGCTTTTCAGGATGTTTCTAGTAATTATATCTGTTACATATTATTAGTGTCCATAGCATTGGGCAAGATCATTGAGAAGTCCACCATTTCTGCCATATTTCAGGCATCATTGGCTCCTCTCTCTCTCAAAACTGCACTGAGTTTGTTTGCCCTACATCCTGTTTAGTTTCATCATTGCCCCCTAGACAGCTGTGCATTCATTCAGTGGGACGTGCTGGCGAGTTAAATTTTATGATGTAGTGTGATGATTTGTGCCGGTCGCTATGATTGTCTTGTGCAACTGGTTTTACTACCGGAGTTGCCGGACAATAACTCAACCTACTTTTGCAACTGGCTTTACTACCGAAGTTGCTTAGTTAATACGCAAAGCTGTTTTACAACTGGTTTTACTACCGTAGTTGCCAGACTATGTTACAGTATCAAACCTCAATATATTAATAATATATTGAGAGTTATAGCCTTCCAGTCTTACATCACAATCCATCATTTGTTAATACAATGTTTATTAGTGGCTGTCTAGGGTTTTTCGTCTTTTCTGGTCACCTTAAGTCTTAGTGTTATTATTGTTATATGAGGAGAAGAGATTTGTGCGATTTTATGAAGTGCAAAGGAGAAGTTGTTCAATCAGTCCGGTCATTTCCAGTTTATCCGTCCAAATTTTATCCCCATTGCTATTTTATTTTTTTTCTTTCATATGTCATTTTACTTATAATGTAATTAAATTTTTCAATCATTACGCTATTTCCAGGCTGTCTATAATTGTATCTGTCACTTCTTGAGATTTTTATGATTGTGTTTACATATGCAAGGGCATATATATAGTCGTAATCTTTGTATCCTTCATAAAATAGTTTTTCTGATTTCAACCCTGTCCCATATTTTGCTGCTACATATTTTCTAAGGCCTTGTATGCCTGGGCAGTTTATAAAGGTATGATCTCTCGATTGAATGTATCCCATCCCACATAATTTACAGCTTCCATTGACATTACTGTATTTTATTGTGTTAAATTGGTTTGATATTACTTGATGCATTCCTACTCGCAGTTTATTTGAAAATACCCTATTACTCCATTTACCCCATATCTCTTCCCAGTTTAATCCTGCCAATATTTTCTCATATTCAAATTTTCCAACTCTTTTCTTAACCTCTATTTTATATAGTTCTTTAAAAGTCACTTTTGTCCAGTCTAAGTTTTTATTACAGAGTCTTTTTGTCAACATGCTGTAAGTAGATATTGAGCCCTTGATCAAAGGACTTACAACTTGTTGTTTGTGTACATGAGATTGTCCTACTCTGCTCATCTGACTGAAAAGTATCTTGTACGGATGAGAAGATCCACTGAAGTAATAATGTAGCCACATGTATTGTTGACCTATTATTTTAGCTCTTACATCTGGTATATTGAAACCTCCCTCTTTTGTTGTTCTAACGATATGTGCGTTTGAGTAACCTATTGGTCTGTTATTATAGAGATACTTATTAATTTCTTTTTCAATTAGCCGTATATGCTTTTCCTCTGGAGGGATGATTCTGTTGGTATATAATACATTTGAAATCACACATGCATTAATGACTGTTGCCTTTCCCATTATTGTTACTGTTCTATTCCTCCATCTTGCAAGACTTCCCTTTACCCTAGCGACTATTCTTCCCCAATTCTCATGAACTCTTCTTTTCTTCAGATGGTGAAATAATACTCCTAATATCTCAATTGGTTCTTGTTCCACAATCTTTTTTTCTTTTCTTAAATTCCCAAAGTACAATTGTTTCGTTTTTTCTTTGTTACATTTCGCACCCGAAGCTTGACAAAATTTCTCTAATATTTCTTCACTAGCTTTCCCTTCTTCCTCATTTCCAAGAAACAGAGTTGTGTCGTCTGCATATGCGCACACCTTGATTGAGTATGAACTATTTAAATTTATGCCTTTTATTCTTGTGTCTTTTTTTATTGTGGCTATGAAGGGCTCTGCTGCCAGTACAAAAAGTAACATGCTTAGGGGGCATCCTTGTCTCACTGATCTTGTTACATTTATT